>CM052710.1:10342833-10434647 GCA_028551405.1 Uromys caudimaculatus | reverse complement strand
CAATAGGACAAAACGGCAACCAACAGATTGGGAAAAGATCTTTACCAATCCTATGTCCGGTAGAGGGCTAATATCCAACATATACAAAAAACTCAAGAAGTTAGACTCCAGAAAACCAAATAACCCTATCAAAAAATGGGGAACAGATCTAAACACAGAATTCTCAGCTGAGGAAATTCGCAGGGCCGAGAAGCACCTAAAGAAATGTTCAACATCCTTAGTCATCAGGGAAATGCAAATCAAAACAAGTCTGAGATTCCACCTCATACCAGTCAGAATGGCTAAGATCAAAAACTCAGGTGACAACAGATGCTGGCGAGGATGTGGAGAAAGAGGAACACTCCTCCATTGTTGGTGGGATTGCAAGCTGGTACAACCACTCTGGAAATCAGTTTGCCGCCCCTCAAAAAAATGGACATAACACTACCTGAGGACCCAGCTATACCACTCCTGGGCATATACCCAGAAGATGCTCCAACATGTAATAAAGACACATGCTCCACTATGTTCATAGCAGCCATATTTATAATAGCCAGAAGCTAGAACACCCAGATGTTCCTCATCAGAGGAATGGATACAGAAAATGTGGTACATTTACACAGTGGAGTACTACTCAGCTATTAAAAACAATGACTTCATGAACTTTGCAGGCAAATGGATAGAACTTGAAAATATCATCCTGAGTGAGGTAACTCAGTCACAAAAGAATGAACATGGTATGTACTCACTGATAAGTGGATATTAGCCCAAAAGTTCGGAATACCCAAGTTTCACTTTACAGTAACCGCTGGACTGAGAGTAAGGTCCCAGATGGAGGAGTTGGAGAAGGGACTGAAGGAGCTGAGGGAGTCTGCAGTCCCATGGAGGGAGCAACAGTGTCAACTGGCCTGACCCCCGTGGTCCTCCTGGAGGCTGGCCCACCATCCAAAGAATACACATCGAGGGACCCATGGTTTGGACCACATATGTGGCTGAGGAGGACCTTGTTGGCCATCAGGGTGAGGAGAGGCCCCAGTAAAGGGGGAATGTCAAGGTGGGAATATGGGAGTGGGTGGGCGCGTAGGTGGGAGGTGGAATTCCCTCATAGAGGTAGGGGATGGGGAGGGGATAGGTGGTTTCCAAAGAGGAGACCTAGAAAGGGGGAAACATTAGAAATGTAAATAAATTATCAGAAAACAAACAAACAAAAAAACATCCTAAGGGCTGGAGAGGGTTCAGTGGTTAAGAGTAGTGGCTGCACTTTGAGGGGACGAAGTTTTGATTCTCAGCACCCATATGTAACCCCACTTACAAAATGCCCTCTGTGGTCCTCACAGCCTCGAGGTAGAGCTGTGCTGCACATGTAAGCAAACACTCATAGAATCAAAACATAAGTAAATCTTTAAAAAAAAAAATCATGATGTCACAGAGATACAGCATGGGCGACTAAGAGCATGAGAGACGAGTCGTCCCTAAACAGCAGGTGTTAATGTTTTATTTCAAAATTTTTAACATTTCTATTCTGTTGACACATATCTCTATATTCTACACTTTGTTAACCATGTGTGAGTCAAATCTTATTAGAAGTTCTGCTAACCATGGTATTTATTTTCCTGGAATAGGGTGGCAAGGGAATTGTATGATGAACTTTGGCACTGTGTCACTACAGAATAAGCCCACACAATTACATTTCATCCCAGCATTTTTTAAAACATTGTTTCATGCAGTATCAATAATAAAAGGAAATTCCAGTAAAAAAAAAAAACAAAAAAAAATAACAAAACAAAACAAAAAAATAGAATCTTACCCTTGCTCTCCTGTGAGAAATACTTAGATGCACCTTGATTTTCAGTTCTTGCTTTTGCTGTGGCTGGCTTCATTTTCTGCAGTGCCGATCTACACTATGAAGAGTCATTAAAAACGTTAAATGAGCAATATAACTAGTTAGGCATCCTTTGTCAGTTCCTTAGTAAATTTCAGTGTTGTGTAAATATTATAAAGTTTGTTTAAAATAAGACAGCAGTGGCAGTGACATTGATACATGACATAATCTCACATGGCACTTGTGATATATGTGGTACACTCTTGAATAGAATATTGTTTTGCAAGGTGTGGCTGAATTCTTCAAAATCATGGACAGGTCTTTGGGTTGCAACAAATTTATGTCAAAGGAAAATGAAGTAACTTCTCATATTAAAAATAAAATATGGAAGGCTGTCATTGTCAAATTTCTACAACCAGTTAATAACTGGATAATACGAAGCAGAAACTGTGTCCCCAGATTTTTATAATGAGACACAGTTTTGGTACCAGTGGTGGGTGATTTGGTTCAAAACTATTCAAATTTTTTTCCTGATTGTTTTAGTGATCCATGGCTGGGAACAACTCAGTGGTAGATCACTTCGAGAGCCTTTGTTCATTCCCTGGTGCCCTATAAAAAGATTAAAGATAATAAAAACAAACAAACTACAACAAAATGTATAGGTGCTGAGGACACTGAGTCTGTGAAGTGCTTGCTTTGCAAGCAGGAGGACATAGGTTTGATCTCTAGGAACCATGTAAAAAAAGCCAAGTGTGAAGGCGCATCCTTGTAATTCCAAGAGACAAAGACAGGTGAGTTCTTTGTGGGCCTCACTTGCCAGGTAGTTTAGCCTACTTGATGAGTTCCAGGCTAGTGAAAGACCCTGTCTTCTAAAACAGGTAGATATCTGAGAAATAAAACTTGAAGTTATCCTCTGCCTACAAGAGCATGCATGCACACACACAGATACATACAACCATATACACAAACACATATACCACCATATACACACATATACATACAACCATATACACACACACAAACACACATGTGCATGCACAGGCACATACACATGCACACATATGCACACACACATGCCCACATATACACACATATGCACACACACACATGCCCACATATATACACATATGCACACATACACACATGCACACAGATACACAGAAATATATACACACACATATATACATACACACATATGCACACACACAAACACACATGTGTATGTATAGGCACACACACATGCACACATACACACACATATGCATGCACAGACACACACACATGCACACATGCAGCCAACACATGTGTATCTACACACATACATACAAATCATGACCCATAGTTTCTTGATGTGGCAATAGGACTAGAGTTGTCTCAACACTGCTTAGATGGTCTGTACATTCAACAATGCCATTTGAAACTTGAAGAACTGTTTAATCTGGGACATGAAAAAAGCTTGCAAGTTTTCCCCCCACCTTTATAAAAAAATTAGCAATATTTTGATTCTAGGGTGACCTGTAAAGAAGGTCTCTGCTGGTAAGATCAGGAGAAGCTGGAAGTGTATGCTAGGAATCAAACGTTTTTGTTGTCTTTGTTTTACAAGATGAAATGCTTTGTAAACAAAGATGCTGATGCTTTCAAAGAAGGACTTTAAATACTCTAGCCATGGAAGTGATCACCACTGGTTAACTTAAAATTGGAAAGTGCTGTGTTTTCTTGGTCACTTGTCCTTGCGTGGTCACAGCCAATGAAACATGGAAAAAAAATCACTGGCTTCATACTAATGCTATTTCATTCATAAATGCAATTGTGCCCTACTGTTTAACTGAGTGGTTCCAGGGCTGTGACAGCAGGCAGTCAGCTGGTTGGCTTCCTATATAAACACAATGACATGCTAAGGGTGGTGTTCACTTTTCCTAATTAAAGCAAATTAGAAGCCCCATCGTGTTTCTGTAGTGAGTTCTGACAGCAGCATGTTCTGTGAATTGCTCATGGTACTTTAGAGGAAGGCTTTCCTTCACTCAACATTCATTTATTCCCTCAGTGTTAAATGCATTCCAGGCTCTGAAACCTTGGTTTTTCTGAATCATTTATAAACAGGACTGGAGGACTCAGTGAAATTCAGAGCAGTAACATGTGATGCTGTTCCATTCTTTCAGCTTGATGATGCTACTCTCTGGATGGACACTCTATTTTCCTCCCCATCTTGGTCTATCAGTTTGAATAATAGCATAGCGAATCTCTAAGGGACCACCCAATTTGGCAAGGAGCAGTTGTTTGTAAGGACTCACATTGTTAAGACAAACAACTAAAATGCCAGTGCAAACATAGCAACTTGACATCAGAAGAGAGATTCTGCACGCACAAGGAACTCTTCCATGGGGCTATTATTTGACACAATCTTTACAGTTTTCAGTTTCCAATAATGATATACTTATCATATGTATAGTTTAAGACCAGCATCCAGGATTCAGGGATGTCTGGGTTTCATTTAATATTTGAAAAAAAAATGAACAAGGAATACTTAGATCACAGTTGTAAGAAGGTCTAGCATTCCCTTTAATAAAATCCCATTTAGTGAGTAGCTTATATAAGTGTTTACTATAAGGAGATCAGTAAAACACTGTTCATTTCTGAAGTGATCATTGCATTTTGTTGGCCTAACCTTTGTGTGAATTATCTCTGTGTATATACATGTTGGGAGAGAGAGAGAGAAAAGGAGGGAGGGAGGAAGCAAGGGAAATAGAGATAGGGGTAGTGGTAGAGGTAGAGAGATAAAGATAGATATAGAGTAAAAAGAAGTCAATATGAAGTGTCTTTCTTAGCGTTCTCACTGTGGCTTTGGAAATAGGCTCTTACTCTTACCTGGATCTTGCTGACATAGTAGCTAGGTTGGCTGTCCAGTGAGTCTTTGGAATCTGTATGTCTCCACTTATTCTGCTCTGGGATTACAAGTGCTCAACACCACACCTAGCTCTTTACTTCAGGTGATGGAGAGCAGATTCAGGTCATCCTTTTTGTGTGGCAGGCACTGGATACACTGAACTCCCTAGCCTGTGGTCTGATTTTTTAAGTTAAGAGTTTGAATGCTAAGTTTTAAGTATCAACAATCTTTATATAAGTCAGGCTGTGCTGCTATGCTCAGGCGTCTCCACCCCAGTCTGTACAACAAAGAGATCTCAGATGAAGACATAGCTCTTACTGGTTTTATTTCCTTTGAGATAATTTTTAACTCCACATCTTGGTGAACTCTATATTGGAGAAAAAGTTAAGCTTATAAAAAGTGATGAAGAGCGTGGGCAATGAATGAAGTCATAGGCGAGAACACACAGAAAGCCCTGCTCCATTCTGAAGTCTTTTAAAATAAAAAACATAGATTCATACCTGCAGTTAAGTAGAACATTGCTTTGGAAACTATACTCCACCATGTCTGTAGAAGGCAAATATTTCACTGATACATCTGATTATCAATGCATGTGATGAAACTCACATCACAAATTATATATTAAAGGCAAGAATTGAATGCCAGGGGGGGAAGTCTTTTTCAAAGATCTTTTCTTTCTTCAGTCTAACCGCTTTCTTGTTTTTCAGCTGCTGTGTCAGAGACAGTAAAGAGAGATCATAATAGGAGGTGAAATTTGATTCAGTTTGGTCTGTGAAGTGTTGTAATCTTTGTGCAGCTAATGGCAAGAACACAGACTGGATGGAATTTTTCAGTCTTTTATCTTTCTGCCTGAAGACAGTCAACAATTACCTGGAAATCCATTTCAGACTCCAGGAAAGAGCTTCCACTCCTCTCTTCAGTCCCAAGCCCACCTGTTCATGCAGTCATGGAATTTCCCCTTCGCCTAAAATAAGCTTTATATAGTCAAACATCTCGTAAAACGGGAGAAGGAGCTTGTGCAATAACAGGAGAGAGTATTTAAAGGTTCTGATTTAAAGAAATGCACCCAGATGAGTTAGGCCAGTTGGGGTCAGTTAAGCCTCCCCTGACACCAGCCATTAGTAATATTTTCCATGCACAAGTAAAACAATGGAAATTTCATCACATCTGGTTGAGCCTCCAATACCTACGCAGCTTGTAATGGTTTTTGAAATCTTGATATGAAACAGCACCGTGGCACTCAAGGATGGATTGTTAGTGAGCAAAGAAGGCACGCTTGCTCCAAAACAAGGAAGAGTAGCTTATTGCCATTTCTCTTACATACTTGACTATTTCATCTTGAGCCAAAGAGATTTTGGAGCTCATTCCTCTACATTCTCCTCTCCCATCTTTAAAGAAATCAGCAACTTGCCTCCGGAAAAGCCATCTGAAAGACTGTACCTCTTGCGAGGACCACGTTTTTCTCACTGCAAGTTTTACTCAATGGGGTCTTTGGTAGTGGGAGAAGTGAACTTTTAGAGATTGATATTGCCAAGAAATAATTGCTGTTCAACTGGCCTTGTCTGGGCTTGCATTTTCTTTAAGTACTTTGGAGATTTACAAGCAAGACCCTCAGTGCACCCAAATCACCTTTAAACCACACACTCGATGTTTATGTTGAAGAGTGAGGTCATAAAATTCCAAAGCTTTAACCATTGTTCTCTAAGAACAGGGTCAACAAATAAGTTTCTTATAGACTGTAAGAGCGTCAGCTCACTGATGGGAGAATTTAGGTCTGTCTTTCTTACTATTCTGTCCGCAACATCCATCAGTATATGAGAGACACTTCATGCATATTTTATTAAATGCTCATTACCTAAGACTTTTTACTCTGAAAACAGTATCTTCACATCTTGTAGTGCTAACCTATCACCTCATGTATATGAGGGATATAGGAGTGTGAATCAAAATATCTAGTGCTTACCCTAATTGATAACAACAACAACAGCAACAATAACAGCAGAAATAATAATGTGCATATAGTTTTATTAGAGGTTAGTTTGTGCCAGGCTTCAGCACTGCTTTCATCACTTACATTCATTAATTTGCTATGTATTCGTAATAATGTTGTAAAGTACTGTTTTAGTTTCCTTTCTTTGTGCTATCCTGAAATATCCCAACGAAAGCAACTCAAAGGAAACCCAAAGAGTTTATTCTAGCTCACAGTTCATGGTTCCAGTCCAGCATGATGGGGGAGTCAAGGCAGTAGGTAGTTGAAGCAGTTGGTTGTGTCACAACCATGATTAAGAAGCAGAGAACAATGACTGTATCCCTAACTAGATAATGGTCCCACCCACAGTTGAGTCTTTCCACCTCAATTAATGTAAGCAATATAAAGCTCCACAGGCATTTCCAGGAGCTTATGACTCAACTGATCCTACATTCGGTCAGTTTGACACATAGGTAGTTACTTATACTTCAAAGAAACAGAGGCATGAACACCATCTTGGCCCATGTAACACACTTAGTCATTGGCCCAAGCATGGTTTTAATCCAGAGCACTGTTTTTTTTTTTTTAATGCTTTGCAACTAAAATGGAAAATCATTTTGCTCCTTTGTGGAGCTTCTGTTAAAAGAGGACAGTGAGGACTGGAGAGATGGTTCAGGAGTTAGAAGCATGCAGAAGAACCAAGGGCAGATTACAGTACTCATGTTGACAACACACAGCTATCCCTAACTCCAGCTACAGGAGATATAACATCCTCTTCAGGCCTCTGTAGGCATTGTACTGTACACACACACACACACACACACACACACACACACACACGAATGTGCGCACACACACATGCGCACATGCACATACACAAATTAAAAATAAAAATACAGTCTTCACAAAAAAAAAATGGACACAATGACACTTATGTCAGGAACAGACACACAGATGGGAACAACAGGCTGGAATATTTGTGAGTACATTTTCCAGTGTGAATATGCATGAGATAGCTTACTATTTCCAGGACATTCACAATATCATCAAATGTCACAGGACTTGGCACACAAGAGAGAAGTAATGGATGTCTCATTTCTGCCGGAGTAGAATTCTCATATTGCTAGAGACATGTGTTCTTCAACAAGGCTCAGGAATCTGTGTGGTATAAACTCTTGGAGTAGAACAACATAAAGTAAGATGTTTCTGTTTATAAAAAATAGTCCTTCCATATTAAGTTTTTATTTTTATTTTCCATGAAGGCTAGTAATTTCCATTTCTTCTTAGGAAGAATTCTCCAATGCACACAGTCTCTCACACACACACTTTCACATGTATGCACATGTGCATTGATATACGCTCACAAGGCACTCACTAACAGGTGCATACACATGTCCCGTTCACAAGGTAATACTGTGCGTTATTGATGTGGGCAACAGTCAGAAGTATGCTTTACAATCTCTAAAGTAAGACTAAGGTTTCTGGACATTTAGAGAAAATGTACCATTTAGATCTTAAAATCTTTTAACGGAGAAGGCAATTTTTCTTTTTCCTCCCTTTCAGCAAAAGAGAAAAAAAAGGAAGTTCAAAACAATTTGGGGGATCAATACAAACAAGTCCGTGTGTATAATGCATTACAATTAATTTGCAATTTGCTTTTCTTGGGAGGCAGTGTCTCACGAGGTAGTCAATGCTTGCTTTGAACTGTGGACAAAGCTCTTGCCTTTGTCTTCAGCATTCTGGGATTATAGGCGTGCACCACTAGGCCATCATGACAGCAATTACGAAGCTGAACACTCAAGTCCACTTCTTCTTGCCCTTGTTTCACCATTTAATACACATTTCTAGAGGACTGTTCTAAGTCAGCACAACATGTGTGAATCTGAGTATTTATGTGTGAATGTTTGTACACATGCGTGTTTTGCGTGTTCACATATACAGCTCCTGTGGGCTGTGACTAGAGCCCTGGAGTTGTTGTATCGAGATTTGTTTTAAGCAACATCACCATTTTCTGCCTTTGGTGTAATTAGGATTATTTCCCAGGATTTTCATTCAACAGGGA
Organism: Uromys caudimaculatus; assembly: GCA_028551405.1. Taxonomy (NCBI): domain Eukaryota; kingdom Metazoa; phylum Chordata; class Mammalia; order Rodentia; family Muridae; genus Uromys; species Uromys caudimaculatus. Next base: position 10,425,931 of record CM052710.1, on the reverse strand, counting down.
GTTTTCAGGTTCTACCTTGCTAAAGATTCAAATGATGTTTGTTTTCAGGTAGAGCTCACTTATACAACACAGAGAGGTAGTAAGATCTAGGTAGACTTAAGGGGTCATAATCTAGTCTTCGTGTCTGTGTTTTTCAGACCTGACAAACATAACCCTCAGTAAAAGTCATGACAAATATACATAAAAGTTGATATATAAGTTTTCTAACTTATTTTATGGAGTTTCTGAGAAGCAGTTCAGAATTTGAGCAATTTTATTGTCTGTAACCAGTTGGCTAGCTCATGGCAAGGCTAGTTGAGAGCTACGAGTACAGAAAGATACTACCACATAACAAATCCTGAGTCTGATGAGCCATCGATGCCACTGAAGCATGCAGACAGAGAAACAGGCACTTTGAGCATGGTTTAGTATATGTATAATTCTAATAATTCAGTCATTTTATGTTCTTGCTTAGTTACAGATGTTGTAATTGTGTGTGTGTGTGTGTGTGTGTGTGTGTTTCCTAGAAATTTGTTGGTAGCCACAAACACTTGGAAAACTAAGTTCTGCTGATTAGACCCACAGGCATTAACTTAATCATCATTTGAATGAGGCTCTAGAATACCAAAAATTATTTTAAAAAAGAAGTGGCTGATAGAAATACAGAGACTCTTCAATCCTGGTAAAGTTTCATTTTCAGTTTTAGGGAAAAAAAAGCCTAGTCAAACTATTTTCAGCAAGCAAGAAAGTAAAAATGAAAGTGCATCCTTCAGAGTGGGTACACACTGAGCTGAATGGCAAGGATTTAGTAAAAAATTTTTTCTTATTGAAACATGAAGAAGCATGAATAGTGGAACAGTAAGTAATGTTTGACCTGGAAATCATGTTTTGATGTGAGAAGTAAATAAAAGATACCTCCATCCATGGAAATCTGGGCCAAAGGGAAAATTTTTAAAAAGTGCTATACATATTCTGGCACTTTCTTCAAAGGAGAAAGGTATTTCAATCTAGAAGAGAATCAAAACTTATCTCGAACTGGATGATTTGAGGACACTTTTTGGATGTGTATCTACATGTGGCATGTATGCATGAGTCTGTAATTTTCTGCATCATGTGGAATCATCTGTGTGGACCATGACAGAGATCAGAGGTTAGCCTTGGCTATCTTCTATTTCTCTCTACCTTCTCTGTTGAAGCAAGATCTCTCACTTGAACACAGAAATTGCCCATTTGCCTGTTCTCACTAACCAGCTTGCTCTGGGGAATCCTCTGTCTCTGCCTTCCAGGCACTGGGATTACTGGTGGATTTCCATACCCACCTGACATTCATGGGAGTGCTGGGGGTTCAAACTCTGGTCCTCTCACTTGCATGGCAAGAAACATATCCACTGAACAATCTCCCTAGGCCAGAGAGTGATATTTATGGTGAAGAACAGATGGAATGCCTGAGAACAGAGCTGCATGAACAATACTACAGAATATCAGTGTTCAGGACTGAGTCGTTTAAGGACGTGACGATGTTCCAAAGGCATGTTAGGACTAGAATGTAGAGAGGAGTCACTGATGACCTTCATTGATTGTGCAGTGTGGCAGTGTCCAAGTTGGCTGCAGAAGACTGACACGATGATTTAAAAAAAAAAAAAATCAAGAAACTAAAGTCTAGATAGTGTAGTCTTATCTGTCCTCCGAATGTTTAAAGAAATCACTGTCATCTTTAAAGGCATGGAAAAGATTAGGGTTATGAAAACATATCTTACCATTAAATATGTTCATATTTTATCTATCAGTCCACCAAAGCATTACAGTTTTGTTTCTGAAGACATCTTTCTTTCTTATAGGAAAAAATAGCTATGAAAAACATAAGTTAAAATTAAGATCCTCTGAAGATGAATAGTCAGTGAGAACCATGGTCAGGTCAAGTGCAAATTAAGGTAATTGGGTGGGAATTTATATGTTTGAGAGCAAGAATGAAAAACAAGACCACAAAACAACTATCTCTGGCTTTTGTTCAACTCTTCTTTCTAACCTTTCTTGTAAATATGTACTATCTTCCTTAAAATAGAAGTACTTAGTATCTGCCACCCAGACTTCTAGAAAACCAACTGTACTGGCTGGTTTTGTGTCAACTTGATAGAAGGGGAAGTTATCACAGAGAAAGGAGTTTCAGTTGAGAAAATGCCTCCATGAGATCCAGCTGTAAAGCATTTTCTCAATTAGTGATCAAGGGGGAGGGCCCCTTGTGGGTGGTATCATCTGTGAGCTGGTAGTCTTGGGCTCTATAAGAAAGCAAGCTGAGCAAGCCAGAAGAAGCAAGTCAGTAAGAAACATCCCTCCATGGCCTCTGCATCAGCTCCTGCTTCCTGACCTGCTTGAGTTCCAGTCCTGACTTCCTTTGGTGATGAACAGCAGCATGGAAGTGTAAGCTGAATAAACCCTTTCCTCCCCAACTTGCTTCTTGGTCATGATGTTTGTGCAGGAACAGAAACCCTGACTAAGACACCAACAAAAGCATCTAGGTTATGGCACCAAATCTTAAAACTCCAGACATTCTGGATTTTACATTAAAGTCATCTTCAAAAGTTCAAAATTTCTAATTTTGTATGGTCCTGGAAATAATGCTCTGAGTTAACTCTACCTGAACTTGCTTTGATATCAATGTAAAAAAAAAAAAAAAAAAAAACAACAAACCAAAACCCCTCCAAATCTGAATCAAAGTTATAAAGTGATGGTTGTAGTACAGAGAGCATCATTTGAAAGACAATGTCATCAGGAGGGAGATATTAAACACCCAAAAGATTTGTCTGCTTACAAACATCTATTGAGTTACTCATTCTTGTTATGACTAGATATTTATTTTTTTTTGACTCAACTCATGAACTTAGTGTTTCATGAATGGAACTATATTAAGTATCTATTGCTTTCTAACAAATTATTATAATACTTAGGTGCTTAAAAGAAGCGCTTATTAAGTATCTGTTTCTCTATTTTCATCATTTATCTGAGCATGGCCCTGGTGGGTCCCTCTAGCTAAAGATTTCTCCTGAGGCTGCAAAGCTTTTGGCAAGGACTTCAGTCAAGTTTCTCACTACGTGTCTTCTATGAGGGCAGCTTGCAATGTAGATGATGGTCAGCTTCTAACTGAAAGCTATCCAGGCAGAAGTGAATATCCTTAGAGTTTACTTCAGAAAAGAGGTGCCATCCTGTTTACCAAATTTAAAACATTCAAAGTTAGTTATGGGTCCAGGCCACCTTCAAGAGAACAGGCCTATGTATGAGGCTGAGTTCCAGAAAGGGAGGGTCATTGTAGAGTATTTTAGAGGTCCCCTGTTACAGATGTGAAATGCTACTGAGGCAGAAATCTTTGGCACTCTGTGGACCACAGGAGAACATCATAGAAAAGTAGCACTTTATGTTCAATCCACACAAGTTCATTGATTCAGAATGTATGTGTAATGCTGTCCAGGGGTTCTTCATGAACACATCAAAAGTGTTCATGACCTTCACACAAAACACTGAGCTGCTATTTATATATCAGAGTTTCTTTCTTGGAGCAGGGAATGATAAACAAGTGAAGGAGGTTCAGGTTTTAATGCCCTTTAGAATCATAAGAGTGGGCAGCCTAATCCATGGTCTTAAAACACAGCCACAGTCACCATGTAATGATTTAAAGATGAAGTCTGAACATTTTTGGCTATCAGACATAACAGTGGACACATGACTGCTCTTATTTCTGTCTCGCATTTATAGGGAAAACCAGATTCTTTGAACTCATGAAAAGCCCCAAGTCCATCATCCAAGTATCTTTCATTCCGGGAGATTATCAGAGTTTTCATTATAGGTTAAATTCTTTGTAACTTTTTCATGTGGAAACCATCCCCTTACCTCCTGTAAATTCTCCCGCTGAGTACAAATGGACTGTAGACTCCAACTTCCTACAGCTGCTTGAGATTTGGTTACATTTTCCAGGGCTTTTTTTTTTTTTTTTCTGGGGGTGGAGTGCTAACAGAATGTGGCTTTATCTACAACTCTGAACTGATTTTAAGAGTATAAACAAAAATATAATTCCTGATTGTATCAGCGGAATAAAAATATTATCCACATATTCAGTGACATACTGGTTGTTTTATTTCTAGAAAGCACGCATTAAAGGAAATAGATAACATGTTGTTTGAGAAGAAGGTTTTTAAGGTATAAGGGTAGTAAAATATGGGTAGGCGAAAAAGGAGGAAGAGGAGCAAGAGGAGAAGGAGGAGGAGGAGGAGAAATAAACACAGTTTTTGGGTGTTGGAACAAACCTGGCATGGTGGAAAGAAGCCCCATGTGTCTGTTCCAGGAGCTGCGGCTCTGGGTGGGACAGGAGACACGCAGGAAGTGGCTGAGCATCTTTGAACACAGTCTGAAGGGCAGGTGGGGGCTGTGGGAAGCCTTTGCAGGTCCTGCCCGTGTGTTGGGGGAGGGGGTCATTCTAGGGGATTGTGCAGCAGCTGTCTCCAGGGGTTCTCTAGCCCAGGGCACTGCAGTCACAGCAGGGTATCGCAGACAGACTAGCCGGAGCGCAGCTGGGATTCCCGCCGAGACTGGGTTTTGACAGCTTGGGGAGCTAGGCTAGCTGCTTAGGCTTGGATGTGGCTCCTTAATCGAGGGTCGGATCCCTCGCTTCCCATGGCGGGCCCAGATGAAGAGACAGCCCATAATTCTAAGACATTTATTTTCATTGTGGAGAGTGGCATGGATGGAATTGTACCTTGTGGCCTCTGGGAGATGCCAGGCAGATATAGTAACTGGGAAGGGGCATGGCTAAGCCTCTAGGTGTCTCATTAACATGAGGATGGCTTCAAGCTGTATGGCCACACCTCTACCTGAGGAGGGGTGGTACGTGACCATGACTGGAGCCAAAAGTCTCCCAGTAGCATTGGCATAACGTTTTCCGGTCCCTTGCGGATTATTCCGCTTAGTCGCCCAGGTTTTACGCCTGTGCTCAACCAGGTGCAGATTGCCTGTCACAGATCACTGCCCCACATTTGGGTTGCACTATTTTCAATGAAAGACATTTGCTTTATAAATACAGTGGGAAAACCTTGCCTTTGGTATCTGGGCAAAAGGTCAGAATCAAATAGATGTAACTGGAAAAGTTTACAAAGTGATGGATTTATGTTACCACTCCCCAATGGTCATTTTTGTTTTATTTTAAATAATGAAGAAAAATCCCCTCATATAAACACATTTGAGAGGAAAATGCTCAAAAGTCACATTTTCTTGTAACAAGATAGAGGAAATAGAAAGCTAACTCTGATCCACCAGTGAACACATTACCCTCATGCTGCACAATTACACTTAGTAGGGAGAGAAACTCTTCTGTTTGGTTTTCAGTTATGCCTGTTACAAGTAATAAAATCAGGAACAATTTTTGGCTTTCTTAATCCCCAAGGTGAGTTTTCGTAAATCAAGTAGACTAAATTCCTGCAGAGTAAAGGAGCTAGGGGATAATATATGTTTGGATTTTAAAGCCAAAAGACTGATGGGAGACTCACAAACTTGAGACTAGGTTTAGGAACAGTTGTTAAGAAGAGGCAGATATGATAGGTTGAGGAATTTTGGGGGATGTTGATCTTGGTGATGACACTAGAATGCCCAAAGGTCTAATCTTCATGGACAAATTATTCAAATGAAGACCCTGTAATCATATCAGAAATTCTTCTAACTGTGTGGGCACTTCTGGTGTGTGTGGCAGGTGCTAATGGAGGAAATCTGACCTGTGGTAAGGTACTTACCACATTCAAAGGGATCAATAATTACAGGTGACATAGTAGGACCCTAGTTGTATGATATAGGGTCTGGAATGGGTTGTTCATTCATAAAGACAAACAAAACATGACTCAGAGCAAATATTTAGCCCATGATCTGGAATAGGAAATGGGTGGGCATTCTGTGAGTTAGAGAGAGGACAGAAATTCCAAAGAGACCCGTATCACCTTCTTAGAATACATGCTTCTTGATAAAGGAGATTACTTGATTATAGAAGCACAGATGTGAGTAGCTGGGCCATCAGAGTCCAGGTGTGAGAATATCGACTTGATTTCAAAACTTTTCTCCATTTCCCTAGAGAAGAGTGGATGGTTCTGGACAAGGATGAAAAAAGCAATTGCAGAGGTAACGGTGATGTCTGAGTTCATCTGTGTCTGTCCAGATGTTGGGGAGGCAACATCAAGTAGAACCAACATGGTGATGACATAATTTCTTTACATTCTGGCCAAATTCTTCTCTCTAGAAACTCACTTCAACCTATGTATGTACTTCTGGGCAAGTGATTAGCTGGGGACATACTTACAGGTTTCTGTTGATTCATTTTATGTGGTTTCTTACGAGCAAGAGAGAAAATACTGATCGTAGTAGCTTTGTAATCAAGAAGACACCCTTATTAGGTCCCATTCCAAGAAATAGAGGTGGTATCTGATTTCCTTTGGAATCAAAGCAGTGGAGTAGAAAGGGCATCCCACCATGAAAGACAATCTCCTCTGGAACCGATATGTTTGAGTATTGAACTCTGGGTCACACTGAGTGTTTCCCAGCAGAGATATTCGAATACATAATTACTCTTCTCTTCATGTGGTATTTGTAGTGCAAAGAGCAAGTGTGGGCTTCACGTTGATTTTCCAGATTTTTCCTTTATTGTTTCCCAAGTGGAATGATGGAACAAGTTTTCTTCCACCACATTGAAAGATAACTTTTTGATTGCTTACATTTTATTTCATTCTGATCCTCTTTTCATTTGGTTAATGATCAGATGATCCTCATGTGACTTCTTTAAATAGTATATTTACCCATCAGAGGTTATAGCCCAGATGGTTACAATGAGTGGTGAGCAGGTACTGTCCGTTAGAATAAACATTTATATGGATGGACAGAAAAATTAGGGTGTTTTCTGCTTGGTCAGAGGTAACAGATTAATTGTGGGACCATGGTGAGGTTAGGGTTCCAGAGGCTAGATGGTACCAAATGAGTTTAAGTCAGCTGCAAACGTATTAAGTAGTATCAAAATATTTGTATATTTCCATTATCAGTACGCTCAAACTAGTCCATAGCAACTGACAATCATTTGATTTAAGAATGCTGTTACAGAAAAAGTTGATGAAAGAGTGCCAAAGACTAACGCAATCTTTCCATCTCTAATTAAACTTGTCTTCTGCTTTCCTAAATCTATGAATATTCATTGAGTATCTATTGTGTGTCAACTCTTTTCGAGACTTTCCTAAGATAAGGAAGAGTAAGTAACACTTCAATTCTAGCCCAAGGGATGGGTAGGAAATAAGGGGGGGGGGCAGAATATGTAAAATGATTTTAAATAGTGCAGGGAAGAAAAGCAGAGCAGGATAAACAAGTAGAGGGGGTGAGGTAGGCTTTCAATTTCATGTCTGGGAAGGTATCTCTAAGGCCTGAAGGAGTTACTTCTCCGCTGGCGAAAATGAGACTTTAAGCTAATTCAAGCATGATTAGAGGACATAAAAGCAGGTTTATTATTGGGCAGGTGAATTCACTGGCCCCACGGAAGGAAGTCAGGGAAGTCACCATAGGGAGAGAGACAGGGGAGAGGGGAGAGAAAGCACACATGCAGAGAGAAGGAAAAGGGGAGAAGAAGAGAGAAGAAAGGGACTGGAGACCAAAATGTCTGGCTTATGTAGGGAAGAGCTTCCGGGGGAAGGGCATCTAGTCCCTGGGCCTGAAAATTCAGGGTAGAGGGTGAGGTGTGCTAGACAGGGACTGAGGGATTCTGGGAGAACTGGAGCCAGGTCTGCTTTGGTATGTTAAATTTGCCCCTCAGCCCACTGTCCTGAGTCTGAAACCCAACCAACAGGCACAGCCAGGAAAGTTCTGTGAAGAATGTCTTGTGTTATGTTCTGTGTTATGTTCTGGTAACAGGAAGGAGTGTGCTGTATGAGGTAAACAAACAGAAAGAGAACAGTTAGAAGATAAAGCAGTGGTTCTCAACTATGGGTAGTGACCTCTTGGAGGTTAAGGACTCTCACAGGGGGCGGGTGCCTAAGACCATCAGAAAACATTCATATCTCTCTCTCTCTCTCTCTCTCTCTCTCTCTCTCTCTCTCTCTCTCTCTCTCAAGGAGACAATTCATACAGCAGCAGTGGGAATACTTTTATGGTTGAGGATCACATGAGGTACTGTATTCAAGAGTCTGAGCATCAGGAGTTGAAAAGAACTAAGGCAGAACTAGGAGAGAAATACAAAGAGAGGAAGGAGAACAAGAGTCCAGGCATTTTGTCTGTGGTTTGGAGAGTACATGCAAGTGTGTGTGTTTACATACATGACACACACATGTGTGAAGATGCATGTACATGTATGTATGCATGTGTCTGCATGAGGAGGTCAGGGGATAGCTTCAGATATTGTCCTCAGAAACAGTTTACCTCCTTTAGGACAAAGTTTTTCAATGTCTAGGAACCTATTTAGTCCTGGCTGGCAGGTCAATGAGCTCACAGGGAGCATTGGTCTCCACTCCTCCAGTTCTGAGATTATAAGTGCATGCCACACTTGGCTTAAAACAAAGCAAAACAAAATCAACTGAATAAAAAGCAAAAATCTGGGTTCTGAGAGTTTAATTTAGGTCCTCCTGCTTGCCAGGTGAGTCCTTTACCCAATAATCTATTAACCCAGTCCCCACGAATCCAGAGTTTACTATGAGCATGGCAGAAAGTCACTGGACTTTTATGAAGGTAAATTATGTTTTTGACATATCACTGCAGTTGACTCATTGGGAAAGTGTCTGGGGTGATATGAGGACAAACATGGTGGTCAGATAGGTTTTCCCTTCTGATTTGCTTTGTGTTGGTCTCGGTGTGGTTTTCTGAGAGCTTGTAAGAGGTCACGAGGAGAGCTTTGTGGGGTTCAGAAAAACATGGCTGCTTCCAAGATACGCCATACAGCTCTGCCTCCAGGCTTCCTTACCACGGTGGTCAGTACTGGCTGCACATCAAGTTAGGAAAGACAGCTCAGCCCCCCGGGAGCCTGTTAATGGCTGTCTTTGGCTGCTTTATGTTGCTGTAACAGGATACCTAAGATTGGGTCATTTTGTTTTTTAAAGAACAGAATTATTTCTCACAGCTCACAAGGCTGGAAAATATAAGTTCAGGGCACTGGCATCTGGTCTGCTGGGGGCTTTTTCATTCTTCTGTCCTCATGGGGTACAAGACACAGAAACCAAAGTAAGATGAGTTCTCTGTCCTCACATGTGGGAGATAAGAGGAAAGAACCTATTCATTCAGGAATTGTCTTATAAAACAAATGTACTTTTAAGCATGGAGCCCCCAAGCCTAAAATACATCCTAGGAGAGAGCACCACAGTAGCAGACCTTCATCATAGGAACTTAGGGAACACTGTCAGACCCTAACACTTTCCCAAGTCTTCCCTCCCCTCTCCCTATCAGTGCCCATCCCACAGGCAGGTGGATTCTGGCATTGTAACAGAAGGCAAAGGACATGTAGACAGCATGGAATCCTCAAAGAGCAGCATCTTCCTTTCCTTGCATTAAGAATTGTCACCTTCAGTTTCGAATTAATTAATAGTTAATTGTGTGTTAATATGTGGTTGTGCACAGAATCCAGAGGTTAATATGAAGATGTTGTACTTCGATCATTTTTCTCCACATTGAGTTTTAGAGATGGGGTCTCTCCAGGAACCTGAAGCTCACCAATCCGTGCAGACTGACCCAGCAAATACCTGGGATCCAACTGTGTCTGCTCTGCTCCAGGTCCTGTGGTCACAGATGCACACCAACCCACCTGGCTTTTATGAGGATACTGGGGATCCTAGCTCATGCTCATGTCCTCATGCTGGCTTGCACAGCAGGCACTTTACCCACTGAGAAGACTCCCAAAGCCCACTGTTATTTGTTTTCAGTACCACTGGAAACATGGATGATGAGAGCTCAATGTGAAGTGCAAAGGGAGCCAGAGAGAGAGAGAGAGAGAGAGAGAGAGAGAGAGAGAGAGAGAGAGAGAGAGAGAGAGAAAAGATGAGATATCCCCTATCCCACTAGAAGCATATGAATCTTCAAAATGTAGATCTTGCTTTGATGAAGGCTATAATGATGGCTTTGATGTCTGTCCTTCTAGAAGTCTATCTTTTCATAGTCTGGGGATCAGCTGATGGTCTTACTTGGGAACTGTGGGACCTTTAGGAGGTAGGACCAGATCGGGGGAAGTCAGGTCACTATGGACACATCATCACCTAGGAGCCTGTCTCTTATTTGTTTGTTTGTTTGTTTGTTTGTTTGTTTTCTTTCTGGACATCATAATCTGAGAGGCTTTTTTTGCCACAACTTCTTGCCTTGATGTCTCACCTCCACATCTAATCCCTGAAAGAAACGAAACCCACTGACCATGTACAAAAGAGAGGCTAAATTAGCCTTCCTTACTTTTAAGTTGATCTTCTCTTATGTTTTACCCTCTGAGGTTCGAGGCTCTGGGCAGCCCTTCCAGGATGTACACTCATGAAGGCAGCCCTGGAGAAAGGCAGTCGATGCTGCCTTTCATGACCAGTGTCATAGTACATGGACGACTAAGACAGGAAGCGTCCTCCCATAACCCTCTGCACCCAGAACCCTCTGCTAGGACTATGGACCCTCGAGTATGTGAGCATGGCCAGGTCAAAGATTGGCATTTGTTGAGTTTAGCTTTTTCGGCACGAGTTAGAAGCAAACTGCTAATGTCTAGGTAAAAATTAAAGATGCACTGAAGTTTTACAAGCTTCAGTAGTTCTGATCTCCTTCGGAGTTCTGTCTTTTGATCCAGAAACTTACCTTCAGTGTTATTTCCCATCAAGACACCTACATTGCTTTGAAATTTGATTTCAGAGCACTGGAGATGAAAGCAAGTGAGAAGAAAGAAAAAACGTCACTTCTCGAGGACGATGAAGGCATCAATTAACAGCCTCTGTATGTGTCTGCTGTCTTCAGAGTTTCTGGGACTGCCTAGTTCTGGAGAATCACAAAGGGAAATGGCGTAAGTTTACTACAGGGCTTACACAGAGACCGACTCAGCAGTGGGCGGTGGTATCCCTGGCTAACTCTCTCTCCTAATCAAATGCCAAGCTCTAAAAATAGCTCAGTGGGAACTTCCCAGCAGCATCTCCCTCATGGCCTGCAAATCAAAGCCCCGATTAAGTTCAAGGATGGGAAATGTGGTGGCAGAACTGCCCTTCCGGCCCAAGGGCAGAAACCTTCTTGCCCTCTCAGAGGTTGGGACCAAGCCATGATGCAGGCTTCACCCAGGAGTTCTTGAACCTCTTGGAAGTTGTTGGTTCTCTGAGATTCGAGAGGTCCGAACAAGAACACTGTTCAATTTACACTTACTTGACATTAGTCCAAAAAAATGCCATGTCTCCTGGGTTGCTCCTCTTCCCAGGAAAAGAATTCTCAGTAGCCCTGTCTTATATTAAGTGAGGCCACTGAAGATTTCTCCTCCACCTCCTGTTCCTCTTCCTCCTCCTCCCCTCCCCCTCCTCCTCCTCCCCTCCTCCTCCTCCTCCTCCTCTCCCCCTCCTCCTCCTTTTCTGATGGGGAAACATTAAAGCAGTGCTGGGTCTAGGTCACTTATGTGACACTGTATGTTCTGTGACTGAAGGTCTAGGTAGGCACTGAGGAAAATGACAGAGTGTCATGGGCAGTGGTCCAGTTTGGGAACAACATTCAAATGTTTTAGATCTTGGTCATGTCAAATTCCTATAATAATACCATATACATACGGGCATAAAAACAAAATAGATTCTGGGCTGGGGAGATGACTTAGTAAGGTTCTAACTGCGTAACATTGGGACCTGGCTTTGGATATCCAGTTGCCATGTAAAAGACCAGATGAGGTGGGTTGCATTTTGTAATCTCAGCACTGGGGTGGTGTCTTAGTCAGGGTTTCTATTCCTGCACAAACATCATGACCAAGAAGCAAGTTGGGGAGGAAAGGGTTTATTCAGCTTACACTTCCATCCTGCTGTTCATCACCAAAGGAAGTCAGGACTGGAACTCAAGCAGGTCAGGAAGCAGGAGCTGATGCAGAGGCCATGGAGGGATGTCACTTACTGGTTTGCTTCTCCTGGCTTGCTCAGCCTGCTTTCTTGTAGAACCCAAGACTACCAGCCCACAGATGGTACCACTCACAAGGGCCCCTCCCCCCTTGATCACTAATTGAGAAAATGCTTTACCGCTGGATCTTATGGAGGCATTTTCTCAACTGAAACTCCTTTCTCTGTGATAACTCCAGCTTGTGTCAGGTTGACACAAAACCAGCCAGTACAATTGACCCCTTGTCAACTTGACACAAACAAATCACCATTAAGCCTCAACCCTTACTTTCTTATTCATCCCCAAGATCTAAATAACTTTAAAAGTCCCACAGTCTTTGTAAATTCTTACATATTAACATTTCAATCCCTTTTAAACATCCAATCTCTTAAAATTAAAAGTCTTTTAAAAATTCAAAGTTTCTTAACTATGGGCTCCACTAAAATACCTTCTTCCTTCAGGAGGGAAAATATATCAGGGCACAGTCACAATCAAAAGCAAAACCAAACTCCAACTGTCCAATAACTGGGATCAGCTCACGATCTTCTGGATTCCTCCAAGGGCTTCAGTCACTTCTCCAGATCTGCCCTTTGTAGCACACACAGCTCCAGATGCCTGTACTCCACTGCTGCTGCTGTTCTTGGTGGTCATCTCACGATACTGACATCTCCAAAACACTGCGCTCTTACGCTGCAACTAGGTTTACCAACAGCTTCTCATAGGCTCTCATCATGGTGCCAAGCCTCACCTCCTTTGCATGACCCCTTCAGTCCTGTGCTGTCAATTGCAACTGAGGCTGCACCTTCACCAATGGCCTTCTGCGGCTTCTCACAGTGCCCAGGCCTCAGCTGCTCCTTCATGCCTTCAAAACCAGTACCACCTGGGTGACTCTTACACATTACCAAATCCTGCCACAGACAAGGTACAACCCTGGCTATCTCTGGAACGCAGCCTCTGTGTGCTCAGAAAACACTTCTCAGAAGATTCACCCCAATGATACAGGTCTTTTCTTAATCACCACTAATATCTTAGCTCTAGCTAACCAGCATCAATAGTCTCAGCAATGCAATGGTTTTGCTTTAGTAGTTCTAGTGTCTTGTTTATCACAGCTGATTTCTTCAGCCCCAGCTAACCAAAACCACAGATTCTTAAATCAAACTAGCAATGGCCCTGATAAGAGTCTTTAATCTTCCCTTTGAAATTTCACAAGCCAGGCCTCCATCTTCTGCACTGTTCTCAACATTATCTTCCAAGCTCCTACACAACATCCCACAGAGCTCTTAACACCGAATGGATCTTCTAGCCCAAAGTTCCAAAGTCCTTCCACAGTCCTCCCCAAGACATAGTCAGGTTTCACAGGTATACCCCACTATCCTGGTACCAATTTGTCTTAGTCAGGGTTTCTATTCCTGCAGAAACATCATGACCAAGAAGCAAGTTGGGGGGGAAAGGGTTTATTCAGCTTACACTTCCATGCTGCTGTTCATCACCCAAGGAAGTCAGGACTGGAACTCACGCAGGTCAGGAAGCAGGAGCTGATGCAGAGGCCATGGAGGGATGTTTCTTACTGGCTTGCTTCCCCTGGCTTGCTCAGCCTGCTTTCTTGTAGAACCCAAGACTACCAGCCCACAGATGGTACCACTCACAAGGCCCCCCCCCCCCCCGATCACTAATTGAGAAAATGCTTTACCGCTGGATCTCATGGAGGCATTTTCTCAACTGAAACTCCTTTCTCTGTGATAACTCCAGCTTGTGCCAAGTTGACACAAAACCAGCCAGAACAGGTGGTGTAGCTAAGCTGACTCTAGGGGCTTGCAGGCCAACCAGCCCAGTTCAAGCAGCTCTAGAACCAGTAAGACTCTGTCTCAAAATTTATGTGGGGATCACTTCCTAGAAGAGGGGTGGCAATTTCCAAAAAGTATTATAATGTTGGGAATGACTAAGGAAGGTACCTGACACCTGACATGTGGCCTGCACTTGAACACTCCTGTTCATCCCCTATACAAGATCAATCAACCGATTAATAACACATGAAGATATAAATATATAAAACAATATTGTTTCCTTAGAGTTTGTGGACACTGAAAAGTCCTGATCAAGATACCCAGAGTTCCTCTGGTTTGGGCCAGCATCCTTACTTTGCAGAAGGGCATAAGATAGTGTGTCTCAACCTGTGGGTCACAACCTCTTTTGGGTCAAATGACCTTTTCACAGGGGTCACATATAAGTTATTCTGCCTATTAGATATTCACATTATTATTCGTAATGGTAGCAAAACAGTTTTGAAGTAGTAATGAAATTAATTTTATGTTTGGGAGTCACCACAACATGAAGAACTGTATTAAAAGGTCACAGCACTGGGGTGGTTGAGAACCACTGGGCTATGCTCTCTCTCAGGTTCTTTCTTATAAGGCACATTCCGGGTGTTCTTTATCCTCAGAACTTGATCACTTGCTAAGGTCCCTGAACTCCAAACACTGTCAGACTTCAGCATATAAATTTGAGGAAGATATATACGTTCAATCCATGTTGCTTTATAGCTGAGACTTACAGTTAAGGCCTCATGACAACTATGCCCCATTCATGTATTTCTAAATGCAGTTTTATTAGAACTTTATTTACCACTATGACTCATGTCTGAATTTTTAGGGGCTGCTTTCACATTACAGATATAGAGCTGAGTGGTCTTTAGAGACACCATCTGGCCCTCTACTAAAAAGGAGTAGTGCTGATCCCTGCTGTATACTGTCCAACTGTATACATTCTAGGAGATAGTAGTTCAACATGGATACTATCATGGCCATTTAAGAGACCTGGAAAATAGAGATCAAATTTGTTCAAATCACATAGATGATAAATGATATGGTTGGGTGGTGTTGTTAATATGTCTGAGTCCATGAGCTTCTTTTAACCACAGGTATTTTCTCATTGTTGAGCTCCTATCAGATCCTTGATAGGACTCTCTGGCTGAGAATGCCAATGGTTTTTTGGGGCTAGGCAGGTGAGAGCCAAATATGCTACCCTGAGCCCAAGGGAGTAGTGTGTGTTCTGCTTCAACTGGAAAGTACAAATCCAGCTGAAAGACATTCAAATGGGGATAATGTTTTTTAAAACTTCAAGAGCCAAACCAAACATGTCAGCTGGCTTTATCAGCCTAACAGGTCTTTGGCTTGTGACCCCTGGATAGAGTTTGAACAGGTGGGGCAAGAGGAATGAAGATACGCTCAGATTGGCCATGGGACAGCCTGTTTGTGCTTCTACCTCTGGATCTAGTTCATTTCATAGGGAGCATCCTTGATGACCCCACAGAGAAATCACAGGTTTCCAGGCAAGGAGTGGTTTGGTGTTTTGTTCTAACTTAGACTATTAATCATGGTGTGACCTTAAGCAAGTAAAGGCCAACTATACAATCTTCATGTTTTCATCTTTAAAGTTATACTTAGTTCATTCTTACTGGTTCTCTCCTTGTAGGAGAGGCTATATTTACATCAAGGCAACCCAGAGAATATCATATTTTGAAATATTTTGGATGGTTCTTAATTCCCTTGTTTCCTGTTATATCCCTGTCCAACCGGGTCACTGTCCATGTAAGTTACTGATTCTGTGCTTGGTGCATATCAGCAACCTTTTCCTAAATTCTAGGTCAAAGATTTTATCATCATCATCAAAATCTCCATCATCATCACTGACTTGGGTTCTTTATTTTCAAAAATTTCAAGATTTAATTCATTTATATCTCCTCCTAGCCCAGTAGTCTGTCTTTAACCCAGCAGCCATTCGTAGAATCTATGCATCAATTACTTTTCTTGTCTCTGTAACAAAATACCTGGCAAAGTACCTTAAGGAAGATTTGTTCTTGTTTACACTTTGAGACTACAGTCTGTTATGGCAGAGAAAGCACAGCAATGGGAACTTGAAGTGCTGGTCTCAGTGCATTTGCCAGAGAGCAATGTAAGCTATTTCTCAGCTCATTTTCTCCTCTTTATTTAGTTCAGCACTGTAGATTATGGAATAGTGCCATCAGCATTTAGAGTAGGTCTTCCCCATCTCAAATAACCCAATCTAGAAATACTTTGAGATTTGTCTCCTCAGTGATTCAGATCCTGTTAGACTGGCAATGATAACCACTATAGCCTCCATTCAACACTTAATGAGACTGTGCCATTCTCTTTGGACTTTGCTCTCAAATTAAAAGTCAAGACTCCCACCCTTTAAAAAAAACCCTAACATTTGTATCAGTTCTTTGAGAATTTCATACAATCGTTTTCATCACACTTATGCCAATTCTCCCACTATCTCCTCCCAGATTCACCCCCTATTGCTTCACCCCTCCCGACTTCTTGCCCTTCTTTTCCTTAATAACTCATCAAGTCCAATTTATACTGCTCATGAGTGTGTGGCCATTCATTGGAGCATGGTCCAGGGGCCACATCCTTAAAGAAAACTGACTTCCTACCCAAGCAGCCTTCAGCTGTCAAAAGCTCCTCACCTGGGGGTTGGAACTAGAGCTCCCAGGACCCCCGGCCCTGGAATGTCGATTAGCTTCTTCATGTGCAAGAAATCATATTTGCTGTGAGTTTGTGAGGTCATACATGCAGTGGTACTGTCACTTGTAGAAACACCGTTTCACTCTGCTCTTTCCTATCTCTGATTCTTGAAAATTTTCTGTCCACATTTTTGTGATTGTTACTGAGTCTTTGGGGGGGGAGGGTGTTATAGGTATTTGATCTGTGGCTCAGCACTCTACTGATGCTATTCTCTATTAAAAAGAACCACCACCACCACCACCACCACCACCACCACCACCACCACCACCACCACCACCACCATCACCTAATCAGAGTTCTTACAATAGCCTTCAAAGTGCCAACAATGTCTCTGACCCTCACAACCCTTTCTTTCAGACTTCTGAGATCCCACGCCCAAAGTACTCTGACCTGTTCAGATTCTTCCAACTTTAATGTCTTCTGCTTGTCTCATAAACACACCACCCAAGCTCCTGCCCCCTGTACAGAGAAACATTCAACCTGAATGCCTCAGTTTCCCACTTCTTCAGTTCTTACAGCATGCTCCCAGTCACCATGTAATTCAACAGGTAAACGCCTTAGTCCTCTTTCCTTCTCTTCCTACCTAGCACTTATCATGGGCACCTATTTTCTGGCTTCACATATTTTTATTGTTTTGTTTTGTCTCTTCCACAACAACAGGCGAAGGTTTGTTTGCGGCTGTAACCTTAGCTCCTGAAAGCTCAATGACAGAAATCCAATACACTCATTCATTCCTCCTTCTTTATTCCTTTAGCTATCTCACCAGAAACAAATTTTCTCCAACTTCTTTTTTTATTTGTTTCTATTTTATTTGTATGGATGTTTCACCTGTATGCATGTCTATACACCACTTGTGTTCCTGGTTCCTGGGGAGGCCAGAAGAGGGCATTTGATCCCCTTGAACTGCTGTTATAGACAATTTTGAACTTGCTGGGAAGTCAACCACTGAAGCATCTCTCCAGTCTCCCTATTATCTTCTTTAATCTGATATAACTTAAAGACAATTCTTTCAGCTTGAAAGACTAGTAGCCAATGAGCAGAAGCTAGCTCTCAGATTTATGGTGGTTATCATGGAATCAGGGTTCCCAAATCAGTACCACAGCTTCACCTGGGAATTCTGACAAAATGAGAATGGTTAGACTACATGCCTGACTTCTCGAATGAGGAATCCTGGGGAAGAACCCAGCAAATGATTTTGAGGCAGGCTCAATTTCAAGACCCATTCTCTCATTTCATCTTCTCTATGAAACAATTCTAGGCCAAACAGTGTCTAGGTGAAATGAAACATGCTTGGCCCATTATGATCTTCCATTTGGCTTCCTGAGGTCCAACCAACTGCAGACTGAAAACACTCTAAAAACAAAAGCTGTAGTTTAATTGAAGACATCTAGGCTGTTCTTCTCATTCCACAAACAGTTTAGCACAACATTTATTTATATAATATTTATAATGTGTTAGGTATTGTAAGGAGTCTGAAGATTGTTTGAAGTATGTACCAGGATATACATGCATTATATACAATTACTGCAGAATTGTATATAAGACTTAAGTATCAGGGCTGGAGAAATGACTCAGTGGTTGAGAGCACTGGCTGCTCTTCCAGAGGTCCTGAGTTCCATTCCCAGCAACCACATGGTAGCTCATATTTGCAATGGGATTCGATGTCTTCTTCTGGTGTGTCTGAAGACAGCTATAGTGTGCTCATATACATAAAATAAATAAATAAGTCTTTAAAAAATAAATACAATCTCTTAAAAAAAAAAAAAGACTTGCGTATCTTTGAGTTTTGGCATCTACAGGGTGTCTGACAATAAACCAGAATGAACCATAGGTATGCTGTATATGGGATGGGATTCAGGACACTGGTTTCACACTTGCCTCTGACTTTCAGTTCTTTCTTTTATATATATATATATATTTTTTTCTTTATTAGATATTTTCTTTATTTACATTTCAAATGTTATCTCCTTTCCTGGTTTCCCCTCTGGAATACCCTCATCCCATCCTCCCTCCCTCTGCTTCTATGAGGGTGCTCCCCCACCCACTTACCCAGGATGCTCCCCCACCCACCCACTCCTGTCTCCCCATCCTGGCATTCCAGGGGCATCGAGCCTCCACAAGACCTAGGGCCTATCCTACCATTGATGCCCGACAAGGCCATCTCTGCTACATATGTAGCTGGAGCCATGAGTTCCTCCATGTGTACTTTTTGATTGATGGTTTAGTCCCTGGGAGCTCAGGGGGGGTCAGGTTGGTTGATATTGTTGTTCTTCCTATGGGGTTGCAAACCCCTTCAGCTCCTTCAGTCCTTTCTTCATGAAGTTTTCATGTAGGCGATTGGCAATGCTTAGACACTCTTTCATTGGGGTCCCCGTGCTCAGTCCACCATTTCTCTGCCCAAGAACTTCAGTTCAGCAGTTACAAAGGATGCAGAACAAGGTGAACATCCATCTCCTTATACACATCTGGTAGGTCTGCTTTGAACCTGCTCCACAGTGTGGATTCTGCAACTCTTTCTAAACCCTGATAATAATGCTACCTTTTCCCTCTGCTTTATGCTCCTAGGTACCAAAATCCAGTGATAACCATCTGGATCTTAGATCTTCAAACAGTTTGCCCCCATCACAGAGAGAAAAAAAAAATAGTGAATGTTTGTTTGTATATATGTGATTTTATTTTTATTTTCTCTATTTTTTATGATGTTTATCCCTGTATTGAGGATGTGTTTATGTGCACAAGTGAAGCACCATTGGAGAGCAAAATAGGGGGACACATCCCCTGGATTAGAAATTAGAAGCAGTTATGAGTTGCCACATAGGGTTGTTAGGAATTGATCTCAGGTACTCTGTAAGAATGGTACATGCTGTTAACTGTTGAATTATCTTTCTACCCCCTACCTGTGTTTTTGTGTCATTACTCAATGTATTTTGAGTCATATACATCATGGAAGTGCAAGCTCATATACAAGAAGATAAGTTATGACTTAGGTTAATTATATAGGACACCACTTAAGGAACTTGAAACTTGCCTCTACTTAATTCCTCATGGACCCATTCTCCAAATAAGACACTTTTTTGGTAGTTAAACATACTTACTCTCTAAAGTCAACTGGGTGAGTAACCATAGAAGAATTATCTTGCTTTCATTCTCAATTTTCCACTCTGTGTTAAACAAAAGGCTACTATTTCTCAAATACATTCATCTTGCAATATTTTTATATTGTAAGATACATATCATTTTACCATTTGGATGGTAAATACAGAAAGTAAGCCATAAGTAGATTAAATAACATTTTCAAGGAGCCAGTAAGGTAGATGTGTCAGTCAGTAAGGAGTCTGCCATACAAGCATGAGTATCTGAGTTCGGATCCCCTGTACACACGTAAAAGGTTAGAGTGATGGTCTTAGAACTCTAGCACTGGAGAGAGGGATAGGCAGATTCCTCAAGTTCCTTGGCTGGCCAGTCTTCCAAACTGATACACTTCAGAATCAGTGAGAGACCCTATCTTAAAAATGTAAGATGGAGAGACTAAGGAAAGACACATGATGCATACCTCAGGCATTCATAGACTTACCTACATGTTCACACACTAGTAGATGTGGGTGTGCACATAAGCACGCACACACACAGACACACACACACACACACACACACACAGACACACACACACACACACACACACACACACACACACACACACACACACACACACCATTGAAGTTTTCCTGTAGGCGATTGGCAATGCTTAGACACTAGTAGAATGATACATTCCTTGTGCGATAGCATGAAGGCATCTCTAAGGTTATTCGCTCTCCAAGAATAGTCCTTCAGCACAATCGAATGGCACTTGTTCCTAATGGTAGATTTGCAGTGATAGGTTGCACAGGAAGCTCTTTCTCATGGCCATTTAGTGTATCTAGCTCAATCGTTTCTATCTGACAAAGACAAGGGACTAACACTGAGGTTAGGGATACAGTTTACTTCAGGAGTGGTACCCTACTCTAAAGACATCTTGGGTAGTGAAGGTACAGTATGGAAGAACAGAGTTTTTAACCCATCAGCAGAAGGGTAGCACTCCAGAATTGATGGAGTTTATGAGAACCATTTTGGAAGTTAGAAGCACCCAGATTCATCTTTTGTCACACCCATAAATGTCTTGAATGCCCCTCATCAAACAGTTCACATTGTGAACCACGTATTAACTCTTCCTCCGAACCGATGATTGCTTCCCTCAGTTGACAGGCATCCAGAGTTTGCACGTGGTTGATCAGCCACATCCTCGCTTGACGTGAGATATGGAAAATGTCTCAATCGCGTCTGTTTATTCAAAGCATCGACTGACAGAATTCGGTTACTTTCCTGGTCTCCGAGGAACTGAAAAAAAAATCTCAGAAATCTGACTTTACGAAGTTAGGTTTTTCCGCCACTGAGAAATATCTTCATATTAAAGGTTTGTTTACAAGAAATTGCTGTTTCCATTTGCTGGGGCAGCTCTTAAACATTAAAAAAAAAAAAAAAAAAAGTTGTTTTTTTCCAACCACTAAGTGGATCTAAACATTAAGTGTTTCTGAATTTGGTTTTCCAGCTTCTGGGCAGCTATTATCTTCTGCTGGGATACAACAGAAGCTTTCACTCAGCTCCTTGTAATGTTAGAGCATAATATTGTAAAGAATGTAGCGCAATATTTATATTTCACTCATATCAGCTCAGGACAGGGTTGACACAAGGATCTGTTGCTGCTGTTGCCTTCTCTACTGTTCTATCTATCCAACAGAGCCTGGCTGCCGCTTCTGCTGCTAGAAGCTACGCCTGCTCGGGAAAAAGTGAAAAACAAAAAAAAACAAAAAACGAGGCAGAACTGATGAACCATCCGCATTAGACCTCCCTCACAGAGAACTGTGGGTAGAAGAGAAGTGAGACCCCCTTCATAACAGAGAAAAATTCACCTTGCTCTTAGAATCAAGGCACTCGGAGAGTGACTCTTTTTCGTTCTCCCAGAAGGAAAGACAAATGAAGTGTGATGTGGTTTCATGTAAAAATCTGTATTTCACACGTCTTATGATCGCCATTATCAGATATTCACAAAGAATTTCTCACTTTGTGTTCCAGAAACTAGCTGGTGTTAGGATGTGTATGTGTGGCAGTTGCAAACAGGGGCTCCTGTGACCAAGGGAGTTTCACAGGAGGTATTTCCAGCCTTCTCTAGGCTTCTCTTAGACTTCACGATTACTTAAACGAACACTAAAAAGAGATTCCCCAACGATGAATAAAATTCTATGCCACTTTCTCCCTGTCCTCTCCCTTTGACAATATAAATGAATACATTGTGCTATTAATTCTTTCTGTGAGATGCTTTGGAACTGAGATTAATCTTTGGCCGGTAGAGACAGTAAAACACAAGCCATGTGCAGCCGTCATGAAACTATCCTGATTTTCATGACTTGATTTTTCCCTTGACTTAAAAAAAGAAAAAAAAATGGATGAAAAGCAACAAAAATAGCTCAAGTTCAGAACTGGTAGCAGGTTGTTTTGATTGTAGCAAATAACCTTGCCAATAAAGTACCAGCTCCATTCTCTGTCAGCCTCTCCTTTTCTGTCTTAGCAGGGCATTCGGTTGAGAAATCAAGACACAGAGGTCTTGTGAATTTCTGATTCTCAGCTCACCCACCTGGCTCCTTGCTTCTTTTACTTTATAGCCAAGATAGTCTTCCTTCAGCCTTTGTTTCACGAGGGATATAAATTTAGAAAAGACACCTGGAGGTAATTAGTTGTCCAGCATGTCTGCCATTCCTTTGATAAAAAGTGTTGGGTGTGGTTTCTCAACAGCCCTTGATAAAATGCACCGCTGCTTTCTCATCTGACTTTCCATTGGTCCCCCCCCACACCCCCAACGAGATTGTTTTAATGGCCAGCTTCTGTTTCCAATCAAGGGGGACATTTCTATGGATTTTCTTATTTATTTAATTTTTGCATTTTTCCAATAAGAAACATATTCTGATCCTTTCAAAGGTTAGACGTAAAGTGTGGAGAGAATGAGGAGCATCAGCAGAAAAGCTTCTTGGCAGGTTAAAGTATCAGACGTGTGCATGTGTGTGTACACGTGTGTACTCATGCATGTGTGTACATGCATGTACATGCGTGTAACTTTAGATCCCAATTGTCGCCTTCTCTTAGAGACATGGATATGTCTTATCCATCATTTCTTTACAACTGTAATGACCTATGATTGAAGAAAAAAGATATACAATGTCATATGTTTGGCTCTAATTCTTCATAAGTTACAAAGGAGGAAAACTTCTTGGGGGCTTTGAGCAGCAAATGGCAACTTATAAAAACCATTGGGTGATGCATTTAGGTTTTATATTGAACTGAGTAAGTGAGTACCAAAGTAAAGTCCTGAAAAGTTTGTGTCACCTGCACAAGCTACTTATGGCATGTATATATGTATGCATGTATGTATGCATGTATGTATGTATGTATATAAATAACTTCTTGGAAAAAGCTTCCAAGAGTCCCTATATGCTGTGGACACTGAATAAGAGCTGGAAGGATTCACTGTCCCTTGTCCATTTGCAGAGCCCTGATTTGCTTTGGGAAGGACATCACAATGACGAGCCTCCTTTGGCTGTTGAGCTATAGGATGGTGAGTACATGGCTCCTGCTTTATACTGTATGAAGATGCATCTGCTCTTGAACTTGGGTTGCTGTTTCTGAATTCTCTTCTAGTTAAACTAGACCCAATATATTTTTCTTTTTTAATTGCTGTTCTTCACAAAAAATACTTCACTCTGTAGCCAAGGCTGCCCCAGATTTACTATTTAGCTCATGCTGGCCTGAAATCTATGGCAATCTTTCTGTCCTGGCTTTTGGATTTCTGATATTACAGGTATGAGCCACCACACCTGGCAGGTGCCAACATCTTGACCTGTGTCTCACAGATGCTATCATAATGGTGGTCAGTTTTAATTTATGAGCTTCCAATAGCTCTCAGCCAAATTTAGACAGTGTATCATCCTTGGTTTGTGTCCATAGATTCTGATCCTCGGTTGAGCTTTTATCTCAGGATATATTATCTTCAGAGTGCATTTCATGTTCTATGAAATGATGTAGGCACAATGTGTGTTCCTTGTTCTTCAGATTCCCATGATCTCCCTCATGGCCTGCATCAACCCAGGCTGGCAACCATTTTCGAGAACTCTTACCTTCCATTGGATCCACACACATAAGATAGAATTGGCTTATCATGAAAAGCCAATCCCATTTCTATTCCTCCTGAGACTGGAGATAGAAGTCAAGTTGCAAATCTGTTTCCTTGAGAAAAGATTCCCCCTTTACTGGGCACTACTCTCTACTTTCATTGTGACCATGTTTAGGATAGCAGACACTCTGCGTTGTGGCTGTGACCATGCCTAGGCTTGCAGATACAAACCACTGTGGCTGTGACCTAGGCTAGCAGAAGACATGTATCTGAAGCTGTTGACTCTAAACACCTTCAGTTTGTCCAACAGCTGACACAAGCATCCTCATTTCTTGTTTGCAAACTGAAACCCACCAGTTTTGCTCAGAAGTAGGTAGAGGATCAACAATCATTTTATAACCCAATGGTTATAATTAGGATTACCATTGGTAACCCTAATCTTTCTTTCCACTTCTTCCTCTTACTTTACATTTTCTTTGGAGCTCTGTGACATCGTTACCAAATAAGGAAAAACCCATTTAGAATTGCCAGTAAAGGGATTTGCCTGTACCAAAGTAATGTCTTAGGGAGGATTCTTGTTCCAAGGATGGATATGGATGAGGGACCCAAATACCAGAATGTGGAAGCAAATTCTAGACCCTCACTGCCCAATCTGCTTTCTAACTTCCTACTTCTAATTAGTTGTGTTCCTTCAGCCCAGTGACTATGGCTTTTCATGGTTCAATTTACCAATTTGTGAAAGAGTGAGACTGATAGAAACATCTGCCATATAGGATTTCTAAGAGAGTTCATTTAATAAAATGTACTTAGAACAGAGACTGGCACTTAGTATAACCTAGAAAGACAACTGTTTAATGTAAGGGCATGGTCATCATTAAAAGGGAATTTCATTGTAATCAACAAACACTTGAGATGCCATTTTTCCTCTATGAAATCAACAAATGATAAAAATGAGCAATAGGGTCCATTAATCACTGGTCTGTGAATAAATGTCACCAATTCTTCCAGTGCTATGGAGTAGGTACATCACATAGCTTTGACAATCAATTTATTTACCAACAATAAAAAGAATATATAAAGATGTACTACTAATTCACCAGCAATGATGCTACATCTATATATTTTTTAACTGAACATTTGTGTAGGGCTAATAAAGGAATGAGACAGAAGGACATGTTCATGGTATAATTAGAATATTTCTATTTCATCTATAAAATTACATAAAATAAGACTTATATCAAGTTCTGGGGAACTGGGTCATTAAAAATATTTTCCATTTTGCTTACTTGATTTTATGTTTTGTGTAAAGGTGTTAGTGGCTATGGTACTATGTTTATTAATATCATATTCTCTCTCTCTCTCTCCCCCCCCCTCTGTGTGTGTGTGTGTGTGTGTATGTTTAGGGTACACTTGCCTATGTATGGCATATGGAAGCCAGTGGTCTATATTAGATATCTGTCTTTATTGTCATATATATATATATATATATATATATATATATATATATATATAGTCTTGAATTTGAAAGAGAGCAAGAGGGACATATGGGAGGAAGTGGATGGAAGAAAGGGAATGGAAAATGATGTATTATAGTATAATCTCAAAAATTTAAAGAACTAATATATTTTTAAGACAGGATCTTCCACTTAAATTGTAGCTCACCCTTTTGGTCAGATTGACTAGCCAAAGAGTTCCCAGAATATTCCTTTCTATACCTTGCTTCCATTGTTGAAATAAAGATGTGTGAGGCCATGCTTGGTTTTTTACTTGGTGGTGGGATCCAACTCAGATGCTCATTCTGTGCAATAAGCATTGGAGCCACTGAGCCATCTCTCCAGCCAATAATACTCTATTTCTGTAGAATAAATAGACCAACTTATGATAATAGGAAAACCATGAGATTTATGCATATATAGCTGTCTGGAAGGGTAAACACAGAAATGGTAATTGCCACATCTGGGTTAACGCTTGTCAATGTCTTTACTTTCTGGTTTTTACTGAAGTTATATGTAACATTTTGATTTAACAAAATAAGAAAAATAAGAGCTAGGCAGCACATCCTTTAGGTATCAAGGGTGATCCTAATTTCATTTCTCTGTAGGTGGCCAAGCTAGAAAATTCTATAAGTGCCAGATGTTTGAGCTTATAGAGATTCCAGAAGAATCTTCCCCCACCCTACTCCCAACCCCATGCGTTAGTATGGAGCTATTTATATTTGGTGCCAAATATCTGCCCCAAATCATGCTGTATCGCTGACATTTTGTCAGATTAATAGAGCTCAAGTGCTGTGAATATGTTGATTTTATGGCAGACCTCCAGGAAAGCCCTTTTACAGATAAAAATGGATAGGATAAATTATGTTTCTCAAAACCCTGATGTTTCTATTTAAAGGTGTCTGTAGGTACTCAGCTCTTTGAAAGCCCTGTGCTGCATCCTTTCTTCTCTCCAATCCGAGCCAAGGTTATCCCGAGGGTAGGTACTTTTGGCCCCATCTTGTGGTTTGTGAATTCCTTGGCCCACCTGCAAATGTAAAGCATTCTCTTTTCATTCGAGTCCCTTCCTCAGTCTAGGAAAATGCTCTGCCTTCTCTGAAGACCTGGATTGATTGGTTAGGGGAATGTATTTCGGTTCTTGTGTTTGTCCTGGAGCAGAGATCAGAAAGTAGTTTCAAGCTCAGGGACTCTGAGTGGTGGAGTTCAGAAGTGCAGCAAAGGACCAGAAAGTTGGTAGTGTTTATCCACTCTTTGCTCTACTTCCTCGAGTATTTTAAAGAGAAAAATTGGCCCTCCAAACTTGTAGGCTTGGCAGCTGCGCTGTCATATGATGTCTATTCTTGTTTCTGTCACAATCCTTGTGTTTACTGAGGGTGAATGACAGTAAATGAAGGTAAGTGTCACTGGTAGAGAGAGAACTCTCCTTTGGATATTGGTGTCAGACACAAGTCCAATTCCAGATATTTATTACCCCATTTAACACTGTTATTTAGCTGTGAGAAAGTAATGTCCTCATGGACATATAGATAAACAAATATGTGTTCGAATATCACTGCGGCCTTTATAGCAGGAGAATTTCTATCAAGCCTCACACTCAAATTTGAGCAAGCTGGTTATAAGCCATAACCATTTATTGTCTCAAATTCTTCATCATGTCCCTCTCTGGACAACGAAGAAAATGGTGATGAGGAAAATGTTAACAATAACAGTAACAGTGACTCCTACCTCAGTGCCATCAGTCAGCTTCGAGATGGGTGAAACCCCAAACACACGTCGTTTCTAATAATCCAACTGCCACTGTTATCGAATGGCTTGATAAAAACAACTTTAAAAAGGTCAGGTTTACTCCAACTTATTCTTCAAGTTATAGTTCACCATGGTGGAAAATTGAAGGCAGCAGGAGCTGAAGCAGCTGGTCACTTCAAATTTAGTCAGGAAGAAGAGGGAGGTGAGTGCTTGCTGCTGCTCAGTACCCTTTCTCCATTGAGTACAGTACTGATGTAGGGAATGGTGCTGCTCACAGTGGGCATGTCTTCTCATCCCAGTTAACAAATCAAATTATTTAACACAGTCATGCTCAGAGTTTTGTCTCCCAGTTGATTCGAGAATTTGTCAAGTTAGTAATTAATACTAACTCACCTATTTCTTTTGGCTACTTTTGCTGTAGAGAACAGCAACACCTTAACTCCAATAATATATTCTTTCTGTGTCACCCTGATGTATTCAGCTATCCATCCATCCTAGAATTCAAAGTACAGAACAGATTTTCAGTCCATCTCTATATTAATAAATCTCTTCACAGATCTGATAAATAAATAAATAGTGTTCAACAAGTCAGTAGTGTATGAATAAGAATTTCCAGATTATAGAAGTATCTGTTTAAAAAGTTGGCTGAGTGGTCTTCATTCTCTCTCTCTGATATGTTGTTTTTGAGATACATGCCTGAGATTCACAAGTTCATCCTCCTTGCTGTAAGAGGAAAGACTAGGGTTTCTATTGCAGACTCAGTGGAGATGCCATGTGGAAAACACTGAGTTTTATTTTCTATGACAGGTGTCATCTAAATATAGTGGATCAGCTATGCCAGGTATTTCTCAATGACTTTATCACTATGATTATTAACTTTAATCATCTGTGCTTTAGTTATAGACCCTATGATTTACTCTTTGTGTAAATACTGTGATTTTCAGAACTGTTTCCTAGAGGCTGTGTCTAGAGGAGAGGAAGAGGTATGGCAAGATGTGAAGTGAGAAAGAAATCAGGTAGACACAATCATTTATATCCACGGACCGTGCATGGGTGTGTGTGCGTGCATGCGTGCGTGTGTGTGTGTGTGTGTGTGTGTGTGTGTGTGTGTGTGTGTGTGTGTGTGTGTGTAGAAGTCATAGATGGATGCTAGGTGTCTTCCTTGGCCATTTTCCATTTTTTCTAAGCAAAGGTCTTTTGTTGAACCTGGAGTTTGAGTGGCAACTTTTCCTGACCAGTGAGCTCCAGGTTTCCTCTTGTCTCTACCTCCTCAGCTCCTCAGCTTAGAGGTACATATCATTGAGCTCAGAATTTTTGTTTTTTATGAAGGTTCTGGAGAACCATCTGAACAAGTCCTCATTTTTACACACTGTGCATTTGACCAATTGAGCTATCTCCCCAACCCATTTACCATTTATCTATCTATCTATCTATCTATCTATCTATCTATCTATCTATCTATCTATCTATCTATCTATCTATCTATCTATCTATCGGCTTACATTTCAGCTAACTTTACCACATGGGCATGCTGGGGTTAAGCAATGAGGGAATAGGAAAATATGACAATAACTGAGTGTGTGCTGACATTGCCCACCTGCCCACTGTTAGATATTTCTGTTTGCTTTACAGGTTTTATTTTTCGCCAGTACATGTACATTGGATATTTTATCTGTTTTTACTGGAACCAAGTTCAGAGGCAACCTGACTTACTTCAATCCCAGCTGAATCAAAGGCAGAGTTCAGATCAGAATCTTTGCTAAAAACAGAGGAAAATAAACAAAACCAGCTATGAAAGGTGTAATTCCTGCCCTTGATGGGCTGTAAGGGATTCACAAAATATGCCTAGAAAATTCAGCAGCACACAGCATGGGAAAACTTGAAAAGCCTCAAATGGTAGAAATAATCTGAGAAAATGTTCATGTACATTATTGCAGGAGACTACCTTAATTGCTATTTTGTAAACCTTTAGGTCAGCTTGAAGTACATTTTGAGAGCCGCTGAGTCTCTTCCTATGAGTTCTCTTTGATAACTTTAAATGAAATATTTGAAAACTAATCATTTTAATGTAAATTTAAAGGGCCAGGTTCTTGAGAATCATATCTTTTTAGGTACATTGAACCCTGGGAAATCTTTTTAATGATGTTGACTTTCTTCAAAACCTTTCTTCATAGGTAATAAAAGTGAATTTAAACCCATCTAATCTCAGTTGCAAATGCCAAATGAGCTGGCTCTGAATTACTAAGCTTTCGTTGCAACAAAGAATGGGTATATTTACTCAGAATGGCGATGGAAGAAAGAAGCAAACAGAGTCAGATGCAATTAAGGGGGAAATTCCACAACCTAAAAATCGTTTGATTTTTCCATGGATAAAGTGGAAATTCTATCTTGTGACATTTGATTCTTGTCCTAATCTAAACAGGCTGTTCCTCTCTAAAAAGAGCAAAAATATATCAAGGTGATTGGAGTTTCTGCCTTGAATTTCAGTTAAAGCATAGACTTGGAATGAAGCCGGGGGGGGGAGGGGGAGGAGATTTTGCTATTTATGAACAGGTTTGAACAAAGAGCACAACCTCCTTAAGAGCCATTTAATCCTCCACAAAATGGGGCATGTGGGAGACCAGGAGCAAATGCATCTGGAATTGGTCTACTTTCTGGTATCGAAGAAGGGAATAAAACAGTGGTTGTTGTTCATTGTTATTATATTGCTATTTATTTCAGAATTGCCCTAGTAGTTTCAATAGGCAATATGATGAACAGTCAACTCAACTAGATGACTTCAAATAATGAGTATGGTCTCATTCATTTAGGGGGTGTGTGTGTGTTTGACTGTCTGTGTGTGTTTGTGTGTGAGTGTTTGTGTATGTGTGTGTTTGTGTGTGAGTGTTTGTGTATGTGTCTGTATTTGTGTGTGTTTGTATGTGTGTCTGTGTGTGTATGTGTGTGTGTATGTGTATGTGTGTGTATGTGTATGTGTGTGTGTTTGTGTGTGTGTTTGTATGTTTCTCTCTTTGTGTGTGTTTGTGTGTGTGTTTGTATGTTTCTCTCTTTGTGTGTGTTTGTGTGTGTGTTTGTATGTGTCTCTCTCTGTGTGTGTTTATCTGTGTGTGTATATGTGTGTATGTGTTTGTGTGTGTGCTTGTATGTGTGTCTCTCTGTGTGTGTTTGTCTGTGTGTGTATGTGTGTGTGCGTATGTGTGTGTATGTGTATGTGTGTGTGTGTTATATGCAAGAGAGTGTGGATATATATTCACTGCATGTATGAGGAGGCCAGAGAAGGATGTGGGAGGTCTCCTGTTCTGTCACTCTTTTGCTTTATTCCTTGAAGACAGGGTCTCTCACTGATCCTGGAGCTAAGCTGGCAGAGTAAGTCCCAACAGTATTCATGAGCCACTTCCTCCAGCACTGGGGTTATGTAGGGGAGCCTGCAGCCATGCTGGTGGCATCTAACAGCCTCTTCTACATTTGCATAGCGAGCGGTCTCATCCAATGAACCACTTCCCCAGTCTACAGCAGGTATTAAGTTTTTGAAAGGCGATTGTTACATTTGATTATTTTCTGCTTAGGAAACCTAGGTTGACCGTGCTGTAAGCAGGTGGGAAGAATCACTGTTGGTTGGTCCTAAGATGCATACATGTGCAGAGTCTCTTGGAGGATATATAGTGGGCTCTGTACTCAGGGAAGCACCTAGGAAACTTGACAGAGAAATCCTTGAAAGAGGTTCATGGCTCAGCTAAATCTGTTCAAGTACTAGAAAGAAAGCCCTTGCTAACATAAAAAGACACATCTGCAGTGCATTTTGGTTACAGTAACAAAAACTGGACAAGTCCCTGGCCCAGTCAATCACTAAAATTGACTTTCTCTTGTGAAAGTTCAACAGTTTCCATGCGTTCTTGTTTGGTGTTTGAATGGGCATTAAGTAAGCTAAACTTTTGGGCCAGCAACATGCTCAGCGGTGCAGGGTGCAATTTCTACCTCCCCACAAGCACTTTAGACATTTCTTCCGACGGTCATTTAAAGGATACGTTAATAGAATATCATTTTCTTTCATCTCCTCTTGCACTGTTTGGAAAGAGTAATTTTGCACCAAAACAAAACAGAAAAAACACCCAACCTAATGTGATTTTCCAGGTTCAACTAAAAAGAAAAATCGAAATGCAGTAGTGAATGTCCAGGACCTTTCTCACTGGTCTATCTGGAAATACTGTCAGATATTTCTTTCCTGTACTCTGTGGTAGCTTCCCAAGGAAATTGAATAAAATAGAAAAGGAAGTCAAATGCACAGACATCTGAAGGTGTATCACTCAGAGATGTTCAGGCTACCTGTAACTGATGATATTTATTCCCGAGTGAGTTCAACTGCTTTGGCTGGTCTCTATGGTGAACTGTTTCTACTTGTTTCAAAGGAAAGAGCAGGGAGAGAAATATCTGAGCTATAAAATGTCAAGTTGCTTTCCAAACTTGTTCCAATTTCCAACCACATCAAGAAGGGTGTCTGAAAAGACAATCAGCTTTTGTACTAACCAAGTATGTATACAATTATTTATTTTTAAAAAATGTTCCTAGGGACTGCACCATCAAAGGAACACTCAGGGTGATTTTCAGGCTGCTTGCCTCCAATGCTTTCTAAACTAGATTTTTAGCTACAGTATGTTTAGGTTTTTTTTTCTTCCTTTAAATCTTTGTAAATCAAATAAGCCACAATTCAATTTATGTAGAAAAAAATGTGGAGAGCTGGATATATTTTATCCATTTTCTGGGAATAAGATATGGTGTCCTCTAGAAGATAACTCAAGAAGAAATAATCAAAACCGTTCTTTTTTGCCTCTAATACCCGAAGGGAGGAGGATGAGATTTGGGGATGGCTATTTCATCAATTCTGACATTTGTAGACTTTTGAAAGAGTCATGTTTCCAACAGTCATCAATTTCATTAAGCTTTCTCTGTTTGCCCTATCTCTCTCTCCTTTCTTTTACTTTTCCCCCTTTCTTCTGTCTCTATTCTTCTCACTGTGTAATTTATATCAGAAGTACACTATAAAGGGGTTGGTGGGATGACTCATTAGTTGGGGGCAATTGGGTCACAGTCATGAGGAGCAAATCTCAGATCTCCACACTCACATAATAAGCCAAGCATCATGTCCATGTTTAGAACTTCAGCTCCAAAATGAGCAGAGACAGAAGGATCGGGGGTGGGGGGGAGGAGGTTTGCTGGCTTTCAGCCCCATGAGAACATGGGATCCCTCCAGGTTCAGGTAGAGCCTCTGTCTCAGATACCTAAGTGAAGGAGAGGAATGGAGGAAGACACCTGGAGCAGTTGGCTGGGGTCTGCACATGTATTCACAGGCACATGCACCTGTACACACAGTCATATAAAGAATACAGCACACATAGTTTATTCATCATTTTCTCTCAGGAACTGCCTTCACTACCATGAGGAGAGCATCTCATCTCTGTCCAGGGTGCCTCTGTTGCCACTAATTCATTCATTCTTTCTTTACCTAATTTAATCCTTTGTTTATTTAATAACGGAACTTAATTTACTTTTTCATGTGGTACAAATCCTCCACTGCATTGATGCTATTTCAGCTTTATAAGAGTCGATTACCTTTGAAGGAAATTAAGAAAAGGAAAAACCATTCCTTCAGTATTTATGTACCTCTGTAGTCCGGTGCCTGTTTTTCCACAGTTACCATTGCCCTGGAGGCCAGAGATATTCCTGTAATGCTATGCTTTGCTGTTAATACGAGATGACTGTTTACAGATCTGCCGACCTTTTACTCACTTGGTAGATAAATAGAATTCAAGAATGAGAGAGTCTTCCCCTGTTCTTCCAGTCTAGCTCTGCAACACCGTCAGTTACTATTTTCTTGCTCACCTTGCTTTGATGAAAAGGGGCAGAATCGACTAATCAGGGCTCATAGTGGCTCACATCGCCTGAAGTGGCAATCACAGAGCCTGCATGGGTCTGAGTTAGGTCCTCTGCATATATCTTAGGATTGTTAGCTTGGTGTTTTTGTGGGACTTCTAACAGTGGGAGTGGGGGTGTCTCTGACTCTTGTCTGATTTTGGGACTCTTTTTCTCCTTCTAGGTTGCTTTGCCCAGCCCTGATATGAGGGTTTATGCCTAGTCTTATTGTATCTTGCTTTGCTATATTCAGTTCATATCCCTGGGAAGTCTGCTCTTTTCTGAAGGGAAATGAAGGAGGAGTGGATCTGGGAGAAAGGGGAGGTATGGGTGGAGAACTGAGAGGAAGAGAGGGAGGGGAAACGGCAGTCAGGGTTAGGACATATTGTCTGAGAGCAGAATAAATTCAAAAAGAAAAAGAAGACCAACAGAATCATTACGTCACAGGCCCTTTCTCTTTGATAATGTTATCTTTCCTTTTGGATTTCAGCCATTTCACTCCACATGATTTTTATTTCTGTGTTTTTAATAAGATTTGTATTTGTGCTTGTATGTGCTAAGGATGGATGGAAGCTTTGAATTTTTTGCCTCCAAATTTAGAACATTTTGACCATTAACTCTTTTTAAAACATATATATATATATATATATATATATATATATGCATATATATGTATGTACTATATATGCATATATGTATTATATATAAATATACATATATAAGCACCCTTTTAACACTAGTTCACTGTGCATATATATATGCACATACTATGAATATATACATATTCATATATAATATATTATGTATATATAAATTTTCTTTCTATCTTTCATTTTTTGAAATTTTTACTCTTTATTGTAACTATTGATGCTTTCTGATTCAGTATTCATGCTGCCAAGTACATTTAAACAAATGGATTTTCAAGTTTTAGAATTTCCACTGAGTTAAATTTTTGACACGCTGTGTTCCTGCCTATGTACTGTTCTCATGGTTAGTTTTTTTTTTTTTTTTTAATCATCTGGCCATAAATTAATTACCTGGGCAAAGGGAACCTCAACTGAAGAATTGCTTGCAACAGATCAGCCTATGGCAGGTTTGTGATTTTCTCGATTAATGATTTATGTTCTGGGCCCCATCCCACTGGGGATGGTGCTACTCCTTGGTAGACTGGCTTGTGTTACATAAGAAAGGTTTCTGAACAAGCCAGAGCGAGCCAAAAGGTTTGTATCATTCTTTCCTCCATGATCTCTGTATCAGGTCTTGCCTCCTGGTTTCTGTATTTCATTCTTCCCTGGATGATGGACTGTAACTTGTGAGCCACACAAACCATTTCATCCTGTAGTCAATTCTGGTCTATGTGTTTATCACACATCAGAAAGCAAACTAGAACAGGCCCCCTATCTTCATCATCATGTTTCTCTTTTTTTGGTATATCCTTAAGTAGAATTTCAAGCCATGAACAGTTCATGGCAATGTTGGTCCCACACATGTGACTCTCCTTCTCTTGACTTCTTTTGCCACCTGAACTTGAGTTGTTCCCTTGCACTTCTCACTATTTTTATTGCTTGGAATATTTTATGAAAGCCGAGCTGTGTCAATGAAAGAATCTCTGTAAGAGAAATTGTGCCCACTTCCCTAGGTCTGAAAGCTGTCTCCTTCTCTTTAGTCAGGGCGAGAACTTGGTTGTTTAGAGTGCACAGAAGGAAGAGCCAGAAGCAAGGAATCAAATCATGAAGAACAATTTAATAGATAATCAACCTTTCATAAGCCCAATTCTAAACCTCCACCATTATTATGAGCTTTTAGGTAGAGGCTCAGCATACACATGGTTGTGTTAACTTCTGACAAGACTTGGAAACCTAAGCACTGCAGGAAAGCAGCGGACCCTGGGGTCCTGCTTTGTCCTTCAGTTCCCCTAATGGTTATTTTAAACCCACAGCTGGGGTGTTAGGTTGAATGATTCATTTTTGCGTTTGAGACTCTTCCTGATTCCATTTTTCCCATCACCCCCAACTATTATAGAAAGATCCTCTAGCCCTTCTTATTCAGATATAGCACCCTTCATTAACAGTCCCTACTCGTCTGTATTCCTGCTCAGCCCAGGAGCCTCCAGTAGGTCAAAGTGCTACCATTGCTCTAGCTTGCTGGTGGAGAGCTTGTTTCTTCTGAAACTCTTGTCAGAAAAAACTTCCTCTCATCTACCACTTTTCTGCACGTCAATTTTCTCTCTTCATCATGAGCAAACTCATTTACATTGTTAGCCCATGTGGAAAGACCTCTGAGACTGGTACTTAGCTCGCTTCTATGTCTGTTCCCAAGGCACTTGTCTAAACATTAAAAAGTGCACCTGAAAGGAAGGAATTTGGAAGGAAGAAAGGAAAAATGAACAGGGAAATAGCGTTCAGGTAGGAAAACTATATGTGGTCTTTCAGGGTCATCAATGAGATTTTATGGAAGTGAGCATTTGATGAGCAATTGGGTAGAAGGAAGCAACTGAATCTCTCTGGAGATGGTAGAATAGAATGCTTGAGGCTATGGGAAGAAGCACAAGCAAAGAAGTTAGCGGGATGACCTTCATAGTCCACAGAAGATATAAGTACATTCTTAGGAAGGATTAAGAGATGAAAAAGAAAAGATGAAAAATACCTGGATGTCCTTATGTTCTATTTATATGCTCTGTGCTGTCTGACAGATTTTTTTTTTTTTTGTGGCATGAGTTACTTCATAAGTATGGATTAACACAAAACAACATTTCTCTCAAGGTCAATCACATAACGCTAGATAACGCTCAGCCCTAGGACTCAGCATATTTAGCTGGCAACTCACTCTTGGTTGGCAGTAACTGGGTACCAGGTTATTTTATGTGCAAACTTGACTGAGCCACAGGGTGCTTGCATATTTGTTTAAACATTCTCATGAGTGTTTTCTGTGAAAGGGTTTTTTTTGATGAACTTAATACTTAAATTGTTGCAATGGGGAAAGTTAGCCATTCTCGCCAAGGTGGGTGAGCCTCATTCAATCAGTCAAAAGGAGATATGGACTGAAAGTTCACTTTTCCTGATTGAGGGGGTCTCTTCCTGCTTTAGTAGCAAATTCTGGCATTTGAGTTAGAACAAGAACATGGTTCTGTGCATTTTGAAGTTGTCCATCTTAATTAATCATATGATCCCATTCTGTATAATTCGCGTCTGGATGCCTTTCGGCTCAGTCAAGTTTGCACATAAAATTACCTATCATGGAGTTAATGCCAACTGAGAGGGAGTTGTCAACTGGATGTACTGAAACCAAGGCTATTATCTACTGTGATCTAATGAACCTTGGCAGAAAATTTCATTTGTGTAGTGAATCTACTCTGTCTCTATCTGCACAGAGACAAAACACATCTATTATTTCTGTTCTTCTGAAGAACATTAATATAAACCTTGTAGATTGTTCAGTGAACCTATACTAGTGAAAGTAGAGTCTCCATATGCCTCTTGGTATGAAAACTGGAACTTACAAGCTCTGCCATTCCTATAATCCACATAAGAGTGCGACACCCCACTCCTGTCAACAAATGACTACCACTTGTCAGTCTTTGGCACCATGGCTTGTTGAAAGGAAATGATGGCTTTTGCAGGCTCCAGGAAGGGACCTTGTTCCAGCTGTTCACCTGGACCATTTCCATCCTCAGGCCATATGGCTGGCTGTTGAAATTGTTCACTGTACTTGTGTTGGCAAATACTTTGTTTCCCCAAATTGTGTCTAGAGTCATAAATACCTGCATGTAGCTCAGCTCTTAAAAATAGCTCAATGGCATCCCACAAACAGTACATACTTCCTAATAAACCAGATGGAGAAGTCTACAGTGCACAGAGCCAGTGTAGAGAGAGTAACAGCAGTGGCTGGAACCAAGCCACTTATGCCAGAGGAGCTGGCAAAGGCCTGCACATAAAATGTAGTCTAGACCTGGTCAAACCTTCAGCGCTTCCAGGAAACTGAGCTTGAAGTGAGGAATTTGGGATTTTATTTTCCCTAGTGGGGAAATACTTACAGATTGTTCACAGTATGCTGCAATTATGTGTAAAACTAATATTTTTGTTTTTCTTCTTTAAACCCTTTGCATGGCTTTTCTTTTGGGGACTTTCAGTTTAACCTTTATTTTTCTAAGTGTATCCATGCAACCTACATTGCACATACCATGCATGTAAGGCATTTCATGAGTGTGTGTTGATCTCTTTGCCGTTGGCTGTCTCTGAGCCTTCAAACTATATCGGTTGGTCACTTGCCTTGACTTCACTCATCTTCTTTTCATTTCTCTGGCTTGATGCTGCTGTGTCCCTTTATCCCTCCAGTCCAAGTGAGCTTGACATCATGTGGCAACTATTTCCTTTATATAATGATGGGTTTGGAAGGAAGGGTTAGGTTAACTTTCTTCATAGTCAGCAAGCAAGAGGCATAACCTCCACTAATGTCAGTTGGTTGGCTTTATTATCTGTCTATCTATCTATCTATCTATCTATCTATCTATCTATCTATCTATCTATCTATCTATCTAAGTATGCAACAGTGGGGAAGAGTCTGTATGATTGCTTACTTTTCTTTTTCAAAGTAAATGAATTAAGGGGGGATTATTAATAAATTTGGATTTTCTCCATTTGTCATACAGATTTGATGGGGGACACCTGCTTTTCTTGGTCATTTGTCAGAGAAAATTTTGACCTTTGCATATGTGACTACTCAGAACCTTACAAAAGGAGAAAATATAATTTATTTGTGCACTAATCTGACAAGCATATCTGAAGGATTAAAGAAATGAGTGATTATGTCTTGCATGAAGAAAACATGTTTTCCATACACTCACCGAATCCAAGAAGCTGAGCAATTGAAATGATCTTAGGTATAGAGAAATTTCCAAATTAATCAGCGGGCCACACATTTTTGGCCAACATTTAGCAGGCGAGTCATTTTAGGACAGGAGCTGGCAAGCTTGTTCTGTGAAGGGCCAGATAGGAAATATCTTCTGCTTGTGTTCGCCATACTGACTCTATTGCAAATACTTGACTCTTCAGTCACAAAATAGACATAGATTATGCAAAAGCCAAGTAGGGTGGCTAGATTCTAATAAAGTTTTATTCAAAAACCAGATCTTACACGTGGTTAGGCCCCGTAACGTCCTCTGTTAGGGTGGTAAGTTTTGACTAATAACATGGGAAACATATGACGTTATTCTGAAACATTTATTAATGAAAATAAAATGTAGAGAATGCATATTAGAGATACTTAGGATGAATACTAAAAGTATAGCCCCAGAGATCTAGTCTAGATCTGGTAGGTAGGACCTAGGAATTCAAGGAGGGGTACGCATCTCAAGAGAATATTTTCACAAACCACGGAACTATGGCACTGATAGAGTCACAATATTGTAGGCTGGCTTGTGGACCAATCAGCAAACCCAGAGGACAAGATGTTGCTTGAGTGGGCACTTTCATGCTTTCTGTGTTTTCTTTTAATTCAAGATATGTTACATTGGCCTAGAATGGGATTGGCATCAAAGAAGTATGGTTTTTTTTACGCAGGAAATGCTGTTGACTCATTAATAGACCTTTGTTGGTGGTGTTAATGACACTTGTAGCATATGGTTATTATCAGGGAAATGGAATAAAGTATGAAAGGCACCTAGCACCTCTCTGATGCACATGAAGCAGTTGCTGTGTAGTTGTATTTGGATATGGTAATTATGCTTTCTTGATTCCAGCAAAGTCATGGTAGATGACATTGAGGTATGCTGAAAGGTCCAGCATCTGCCCCAGAAAACAAGTAGCTACAATCAGTGATGGACACCTCCATTGTTCTTCAGTAGTGAGCAAATTGATTTCAAATCAGATACAATTAGGGTGGATTCTCTGATTCCTCGTTTCATTAGAGGAAGAAAAGACAGTGCCTTGGGTCTCTTACCTGCTTTATAAATGAAACTCTCTACTCTTAGAGTATGAAATACATTGCTTGACTCAGAATAATACCAATCCCTTTTCTGCATTCATTTCAAATCTCCCCAATGTTCTTGTAACACGATCAATTGCTATGTACTTTTTAATGCTATATTATTGGTGAAAAAAATGAAAATCGATCTAATCTGTGAGTTTCCCAGCCTTTACGGTATTAAAGACTATTTTGGACTCTGGCTAATGTACCGTTCGACACTTGCTGCCGATGGCAACCAATTCCAGAAGTTTAAAGGCGACAACGCTGCTCCTTCCGTCCCTCCAGGAGATTCAGACTCCATCTAACTTAGAGGAGACAGAACCACTTCTACCTTTAAAAAGCCTCTCTTGCTTCAGTAGGCAAGAACATATGTTGTAAGCATGGGGACTTGAGTTTGGATCCCATCACCCATGTTAAAAATCCAAGCATGGTCACTCATGCACCTATTATCCCGGTGCTGAGGAAAGGGAATGAATTCTCAAGATTTCTGGAGCTTGCTGATAGCCAGCCTAGCTCCAGGTTGTGTGAGAGACCCTGCCTCAAGAGAGCAAGGCAGAGAGGGACAGGGAAGGGCACCCAGAGTCAGGCTCTGGCCTCAACACAGGCACATGCACATGTACCCCCCCACCACACATACTCATCCCCCCCCACAGGACACAGGACATGTCCTTCCTCCTTATCACCGAGTGTGTCTACTATGATTCAAGACTGACAAGTACTACTTTTCTTACTAGCATGTTATTGAAAACAGTATGTTTTCTCCTTATAACAATCTTCTCTCCTTATATGTGTTAGTATTATTAACTATAATATCTATAAATGTCTCAAATGCTAAACTGAAATCAAGCCAAATACTAGGACCTTTAAAAACCTTGTACTTACGTCAAGCATTGAAGATCAAATACACTAACTCTGTGGTTGCTAGTAAGCCTTCCCAATGTTTGTCTAGCTCCAAAAATCCTTGTATTTGTTTTTTTGGCATCTAAAACTAGTCAGTTCCACAAACCACATTCAGTGCTGATTAAAGGCAATTCTAGGTCACTGGCTGAGTAGGAGCAGGCGAGCTAGCGTGCTTAATCTGATAGTGGCATCCACTCTGAGGAAGGTGGGTATAGAATTTAAGCAGTGTCAGGCAAGTTCTGTGGTTGAACTTAATCAGATACCTGATTCTAATAGACCTCTGTTTCTATTTTCCTTTAGACCCTTTGTAGACCCTTAAAGAGCATGGGGGTACATGGGTGACCTGGGAAAACTGGGGAAAATGAATAGACAGACTATGCCACTTTTGTGAACTGCTTATGGGAGAAGATAAAGCTACCTGGAGATGGAGTTTTCTGGTGCTAGCTTTGTGGAGAGGATAATATGGGACTTAGCCATAGACTAGACCAAATAGCTTTGGTTATCTTTGATATGGTTTGGGCTTTCTAGTCAATCTATTTAAATCTATAGTTTTGATAATAAGTGATAGAAAACAATATGAGCTTCTATACATTTTCAAGACTATGAAGTGGCAGAGGATAGGGTTACTCATGTTTCATCATCAAATGAGCTGTTTCTGTAACTGTTACCCACTGCTTTAGCAGGCTGTCATACAAGAGCTGAGTTTTATTAATTAGATTACCATTATTCCACAATTTTGTGGATACTTTTGTCAAATTTGGCATAAAGATCATGAATACTGAAAGACCTAATCTGATGTTTTTTAGAGCAAAGATCTTTATAATATTTTCTTAAATGAGTTAATCTATCTTTTTCCCAAAGAATATTATTGTAACTCTGAAGACAATATATACATTTTTATACTTTTTAAATTCTTACAGAACAATTTTCTAGGCCTGTAGGGGAATAAATATCTTTGTCATATATGATAGACATTTCAACTTACAATTAATTAGCTATCACATATAACAAAATATAGCCTAATATTAATAGTAATCTTACATGTTATTGAAGATAGCCAGAAATTTTGATAGTGATGTACAGACCCCACATTAATGATTTGTATTTTAAAATTCCATATGAATACATATTCATGTGCATTAATATCTTCTAAGTCTTCAGTAGGCATGAAATTGGAACAAATTTGGTGAGTTGGGATCCTCTGAAAGCCTTTCATTTGATTCTACATAAAAATTTATTATATGAAGATATTACAAGTTTAATTATACCAAATTATTCTGAGTCTGAAGGGAATAATGATACGTCACAGGTTATGAGTTCTTTGGCCTTTTGGGAGAGCTTTATTAAGAAAGAACTAGTATATGAAGAAAATCGTACATGTTTAAATGTATACAATCTGAGTGTGGACATATACATACACCCATGATATAATCAGAGTATGGTCATGACCTATAAAAATTCTTTATTTGCCATTAGTGAGTGAGTTTAGAGTAATTTTTAGCATGAGAATGGTCCTTTCAAAACAGTATTAAATCCACAATCTTGTATTACTAACTATGGGTACCATGGTGTTCTGCAGGTCTCGAGGAATAATTCTCCGTATACAACTGAAACCACCTTCCCATTGAGTAACAGCTCTTCATTTTCCCCATCTCCAGGCCCCTCAGCACCGCCATTTGGTTTTCTGTCTCTATGAGCCTGTTACTCTCTATGACATCTGCCCATTTCTCTGCAGCATAAATGAAGCAGGAGGACAGGATTCTAGGTGAAATAAGCCTGTCAGCTGCATATGCTGTATAGCCCTACTGCCTGCATGTGTAGGGTGTTACAATAACATGAATGTAACTTCAAGTATACAGAGTATCTCTGGTTCAGAGACAATCAGCCTTGACAGAACTGACTTTGGGGGTTGAATAACTATTTGATAGGAAGGGGATACCTTGTCTTTGCAGAAGAGGTATCAGCATGACTTGTCTCTTTAGATGCCAGTGGCCCCCTTCTCCATTGGTGGCTGTCTACAATGTCCCCAGGAATCGCTGGGTGTGTCTGAAAATGAAGAGTTACTGCTCATTAAACATAGCAACACATGTTCCTCTCTGTACATGGTTCCTCATCTGTTTCGCATGACTGTTTGAGATAGTTATA
The DNA here is from genome assembly GCA_028551405.1 of Uromys caudimaculatus. Lineage (NCBI taxonomy): Eukaryota > Metazoa > Chordata > Mammalia > Rodentia > Muridae > Uromys > Uromys caudimaculatus. The sequence goes on along the minus strand of CM052710.1, from coordinate 10,383,983 downwards.
TGGTAGTCCTTGTCCTGCATAAGTTCATAATCAGAAGTGAAGGTACCCTGCATATTGTGACAAGTTGCATAGTTGGGGGTGCTATATGGTAAGGGGGGGGTTAATTCAAAGGGTGGCCAGAAGCAAAAGATGTAAAATTCTGAATAAAGGAACGAGTGTGCCCAGAATTAGAGCTAACATGTCAATGGAGAGCACGTGATCTGTGCGGGACTCTTGTTTCTGCCATAAATTATTCTAAAGCCTCATCTACTTTACTTTGCACCTTGCCAGTCCCACTGTCATTGATGGTGGAATATGACACTGAGCTCAGCTAAAATGTATGTGTCATGAGGTCTGAGGCTAAATCTTTCTTGTTCAGTATTCATATCCCTGAGTGTTGTGGTGGTTTCAATAAGTTTGGTATCATAGTGTATGTTTGAGTGCTTGGCCCATAGGGACTGGTACAATTAGGAGGTGTTGCCTTATTGGATGAGGTGTGGCCTTGTTAAAGCAAGTGTGTTACAGTGAAGGTGAGGATTTGAGGTCTTAAACGCTCAAGCTCCTCCCAGTGTGAAATGAATGTAGTACCTCCTTGCTGCCTGTGGATCAAGAGATATACATCCTGAGAGAGGTAACTCAGTCACAAAAGAACGAACATGGTATGTACTCACTGATAAGTGGATAGTAGCTGAAACGTTTGGAATACCCAAGTTTCACTTTACAGTAACTGCTGGACTGAGAGTGAGGTCCCAGATGGAGGAGTTGGAGAAGGGACTGAAGGAGCTGAGGTAGTCTGCAGCCCTATGGAGGGAGCAACAGTGTCAACTGGCCTGATTCCCCCCCCCCCCCGGTCTTCCTGGAGGCTGGACCACCAACCAAAGAATACACATGGAGAGACCCATGGTTCGGACCACATATGTGGCAAAGGAGGGCCTTGTTGGCCATCAGGGGGAGGAGAGGCCCCAGTAAAGGGGAATGTCAAGGTGGGAATATGGGAGTGGGCGGGCAGGTGGGTGGGAGGTGGAATTCCCTCATAGAGATAGGGGAGGGGGAAGGGATAGGTGGTCTCCAAAGAGGAGACCTAGAAAGGGGGAAACATTGGAAATGTAAATAAAGTATCAAAAAATAAAAACAAACAAACAAACAAAAAAAACAAAAACAAAAAAAACCCAAAACAAAACAAAAAAGAAAGAGATACAATTCTCAGCTACTCAAGCACCACACCTCAGTGGATGCTGCCATGGTCCCCGACACGATGATAATGGACTAAACCTCTGAACCTTTAAGCCAGCCCTAATGAAATATTTTCCTTTATAAAAGTTGCAGTGGTCATGGTGTCTCTTCACAGCAATGGAAACCCTAAGTAAGACAAGGGTTTATTAGTATTAGTAAATATCTTTTAAATGAGTTGCTAAATAAATCACAAGGAGTTGCACATGGTGGTGCGTATCTTTAATCCCAGCACTCTGGAGGCAGAAGCAGGCAGATCTCAGTAAATTTAAGGCCAGCCTGGTCTACAAAGTAAGTTCCAAGACAGCCAGGGGTATTACACAGAGAAACCCTGTCTCGAAAATATAAATCAATCAATCAATAATTCAATTAATAAATTACAAGGGGCATAAATAGGCCAAAAGATGTGAGGAAAAACATTTATTTTGCCACCAATTTTTTGAGTAAATCATTACATCTTCCTGAATACACTTGTCTGAGAAATGGAGAGTTGAGGCATAACTCGAGAGTTTCATACAACTTTGTGATCTCAGGGTGTCTGGCAAGGTCAGAGACTATGCTGCATGGTTGTTGGCCACTAGAGCTATGGATATCTACATGTAGGACATCCTGATAGCTCTGTTCCACCAACAGTGATTAGAGAAGTTTTAGCCATGGTTTCTCCCAAAGTGTCTGCTGCAGATAGATATGAGGTGATGAACAGAGCAAGACAAACTTTCAGACCTTACAATCCTTTCATTATTTGACATCAGATAATTCATTCTGAAATAAAAATAAAATCTTGAATAACTAGTACAATTATACAGACAACTCGAGTCTGGACACAGAGGAAAGAATCATGTACCAAACTGAAGAAGATATCTATTCACACACAGAAAGCGGTTTCTTTATAGATCTTTACAATTAGATCATAAACCAATTACTAATGTGTCCTTTAGGATACATCTATGGAAAGATCGACTTCAAAAGACAGTATTTAGCTAATAGTGGAGCTATTGGTGAATAAAAAGAAAACAACAGAGATATAATGCTAAACTACGAATCTTCACAAGAATAAATAATATTAGAAATTCATTCCTCATCCAGAGTGTAAGCCAGCAGAACTCCTTCCACAGGAAGTCCAATTACCACCCACATAAATTAGTCAGTAAAAGTGACCACAATTTTACACCTCTGAAACTTGGAAAGGTATTATGCAAGTGGATTGAAAAAAAAAAAAGCTGCTTACCATCTCTGAACAAATCCAGATGTGGAAACGACTGTTTCAGGTTACCCACCCATGCTGACCTAACTCTGGTTCCGGAGATACTGTGAAAAAGAATTTATGGTTGGGGCAAGACTTACTGGGCGATACTTAGGGTTTTCTGTGGGAGGTTAGGAAATACGTAGGCTTTTGAAAATTATCACAAATTTTAAATTAGGAAAAGTTTGGTTGATGACAGATACAGAGGATTTGGCAGCTCACAGTGACTGTGAAGAAGGCATGAGCAGGCACCATGGCCATAATTAGCACCCTGTAGGGCAGTTTGGTGGCAGTTGTATAGCAGTCCCAGAGAATTAGAGAACTGAATCAGGGCAGTGAGTAGGGCCAGTAAGGGGAAATTACTACACAGTTTTTAGGGTGTTAAGTATAGGGGACAAAAGCAAGGATCATGGGATCTAGCACCAGGGTAGATTTGGGGAGAAAACGGCACTCCAAGGGGGCCACAGCACTGGGAGGAATGTTCATACATGAAACGGTGGGAGAAACTGTCAAACGAAACAAAACAAAGACAAACAAAACTCAACCTCAAAACACTCTAGACATAAGAGATGGAGAAGAGAGCGGATTCTAAGCTAGAGAGCAGGATCTGATTAAGAGCTTGCTTAGTCTAGATCTTAGCATGGTGAAGAGAAAAGCCTGGGAGTCTAAGAGACCAGGTTGAGTAGAATCTAATCCATAAGCAGACTGGCTACCCCAGAGATAATGGAATTTCTGAAATTGTTTCATTCATGAAGAATGAAAATCTGCTGGATTTTTACCTTCTTCCATGAAGGGATCTTCATGATAAACATTCAAATGGGATTTTACTTGCTTTTGGGAGACATACGTAATCTTCAAAGAAGCAGAAGCATCAACAATTGTGAAATGCCAAGATGTTACAGAACCCTGGCGAGGAACCAATGGCCAACTCAAGACAACCAGCCTGAGCCTGGAGAAATGGGTGAATTCAACTGAGGAGCGGGTAGAGAAGTGGGAGATAGGCAAGGGTAAGCCTTTGGAGAACACAGCTTGTGTACCTGCGTGTAGGATGGGAAAGACTAAAATCTATTTGGCATTTGGAATTTCAGTTCAAAGAGATACGAAGTGGAAATTTCTGGTGTCTTTAACAACTCAGTTGTGTCAAGTGATGCTTTTCTGGAAGCTGTCTTGTGAGAGGACATGTGATGTTCTGCTGAAAACAGACATTTGAGAGGGATTGGGGCAGTTAGAAAGAATGTAAACGGAACCAACAAACAGTGAATGCCACGCAATGCTGTGCTTCTTCACTGGTCCTCTCTGGTCTTCACTGGTCTAGTGTCTTCACTGGTCTTTACTAATCTTTGACAACCTTCACTTTGTAGAAAGAAATGTGCCAAGAAACTTCTCATGGTATTCCAGCTCATTCTGGCAGCTTCTCCTGACTTGTGCGGACTTTGTGGAGCCTTGTGGTTTCTGCTATCGTTGCTACTGATTCATGGTTGGTGTTTGCTGTTGAACTGGCCTGATGATATCCTGACAACAAAGAGTGGGACCACCCCAAAGAACTATCACCTAACAGGTCCACAACTCCCTTTTCCTATTAACATTCTTTGTCCCCTACCTCTGGTTGGTGGGCTAGAAGAAAGGTTGAAGTGTTTAATAACCCTAAATAAAGTAGCTTTTTGAAAAATCCAAGCCTACAGTGACATGAGTAGAAGGAGGGAAAGAGAAAGACATAGACAACATTGCTAATTCATTATAAGAAGTGACTGAAGAGCATAGGAGACAATATTTAGTTTGAAAAAATAGAACAAAAATAAGTATGCCAGTTTGGGTGGTGGTCATCCAACTTAAAAGCTCAAAGTAAAAGAATAGCGATAAGATGAAATTTAGCTAAGTACTCAGGAGGTGGAGTGACCACAAGGATTCACTGGGTGTGGGTGAGTAACAAAGCTGACTTTGTAATGCTTCTTTTGTTTCCTGATCCTCAGATGGCCATCCACAATCAGGAAGCAGAGAGTTGAATGCAAGTACTTAGTCTACCGTCTCTTTTTATACTTCTTATTCTATCTGGGGCCCATCCTATGGGGTTGGTGCCATCCATATCCAAAATGGCTCTTCCATTCACTGTTATATGTCTTCATAGATGGTCACACAAACACACCCAGAAGTATATTTCTATGGTGATTCTAAATCCACTCAGGTTGATGATGGTTAACCATCACCATGCCATCCTTTGTCAAATTGACATCCAAACAACATATTAAATCACAACATCCCCGACAAATCTCATTTTTATTTCATCAAGCCTTTAGCCCCCCTCTTAAAGTCCCCATGGTTTGTCACAGTCCCAACATTGTTCAAAAATTCAAAGCGAACATTCATTCCCAAGACACAAGACACATTGTGAGTCTCATAAAAGTATTACATACTTTCAATGCTACATACAGTGGTACAAAATAAACACTCCCACTCCTAAAGGAAAGAATGGAGGAATAGCAAATGAAGGTGGGAAGAGAAGAAAAAAATCAAAGCCTAGCCAGGTAATCTCAAATTCCAGCAGCTTCATGCTTTCATGTCTTCAGTATCTAGGACTCTCAGTGGCATCAGCTAGGCTGCAGCAGTCCTCAGTAGCCTCACAGCTGTGGATCATTTGCTTGCTGTACCTGAGAGCTGAAAGTGTGCTCATCTAATATCCTGTGATCATAGTATTTCTCTGCAGGCTCCATTCAAACTCAAGTTTCATCTTCCCAGCTTGATGGGGTTAATCCCCTCTGAGGTCCTCCATACTAGGAATCTAATTCCTCGCTCACTTCCTGACCTTAGCAGCTGCCTGAAACATCTTCCCAAGACTCTATTACACCCCCTCCCACTCTTGCTTGTTTCAGGCCAGCAGTGTGTGGTCAGTGCTGCAATGTTCTGCTGCTGGCTCAAGAGATGGCTGTTTCCCTTCCAGTAGAGCTAGTTAACAAGGGCTTTATGTCTTCTCTGTTGTCTGACCCTGGAAAGACATTTCCTTAGGCAGTTTTATATTTTTTGTTTTTGTCTTCATTTTAAAGCAACACCACTCAGTAGTGTTCTTAGTTTAGACATTCTCCTTTCATGTTGCTACTGTGTATTAATATTTTAGTGATATTATAAAAGAATATGTCAAGCTGCCTGGGTTGAAATAAAGGAATTTTGTTTTGTACAGTCATAGAGGCAAAAAGTTCAACATGGATCCTTCAGAGAAGGTCTTTCTTGAGAACGTAGGGGAAGAATCTGTTCCATGGCTCCTAGCTACTGGCAGGTGCTGTTATCCCTTGTTCTCTCACTTGGAGAGACATCACTTCAGTGTCAACTCACACATGTGCATGGCTGACTCATGTACAGGCTGCTGTGCTTACCCACAATCCTTCTGCTCTTGGGCTTTTGAAAGCATGTCTCCAGACTCAGTCCCTTTTGTTACGTGGTTAATCACTCTGAGACCTCTAGGCTTTTGCTTGGAGTGTTTCGGTCTGTGATTCTGTCTCATTGCCTCTGCTTGTAAGTACACCAGTCCCACTGGATTAAAATCTCAGTTGACTTCAACTTTACTTCATCTTAATCAACAATATTTGGAACAATGCTGTTTCCTAACAAGTTCATGCCCGAGGTCATGGGAAGAACATGCAGTTGAAGAGATAGAAGACTCATGTGGGGACGCCACATAGTCAAGGAAGGGGCAGATGAATGTATCAGTAAGATAAAACATAGTATTGAGTATGGAAGATCTATGTGACATGGTTAGATTGTAAAACATATATTTAGGTGAGAAAGGTAGGTTAGAGGTTAATAGCACTTGTTGCTCTTCTAGAGGACTCTAGTTCAATTCCTGGCAGGTACATGGTAGCTCACAACTGTCTGTAACTCTAGGTCCAGGGAATCTGGCACTCTCTTGGGATCTCCTTGGCCACTAGGTATGCACATAGTCCACAGTCAAGTATTAAGGCAAAACACTCATACACATAGACTAAAGATAAGTCTTTAAAGACAAACAAACAAGTATATACTTAATGGAATTCTAGAAAGAAGAAACAGAAAATGAAGAAATGTAGGAAGAAATACTGGCTGCTAACTTTCCAACTAGACACAACATGCATTCAAGAAGCTCAGATAACACACAGAAGAATAAAATTTTAAACTGGGATAGAACATGAGAGAGAGAGAGAGAGAGAGAGAGAGAGAGAGAGAGAGAGAGAGAGAGAGAACAGAAAACAAAATAAGAAGAGATCATGAAACCATTCCAAGGAAAATGTGATCTTACAAATACTACAGAAACAAAAGAAAGTAGAATTTTATCACCAGCCACAGAAGTAAGAAAACAAAGGTGTTTCATCCTTCAAGCATTGGTAAGCAATAATGTCGTTAACTTAGAATTCCCTCCCCTTCTCTTTCTCTCTCTCTCTCTCACTTCTGTGTGTGTGTGTGTGTGTGTGTGTGTGTGTGTGTGTTACATTCACATGTGTGTGTGCAACTGCCATGTATACACATGCACAGACTAGAGCAGGATACCAGGTACCATTTTCTATACCTCTCTGTTTCAATACCTTGAGTCAGGGTCTCTCACTGAACTGAAAGTTCACTGCTTTGGCTATAATGGCTAGCCAGCAAGCTCTTGGGATCTTCTTGTCTTAATGCTGGAGTTAGAGACATACACAACCATGTCTGGCATTTTACATGGGTGCAGAGCAAACACAATGGTCCATTCATCCATCTCCATAGCTCTAACCCAGAATTCTTCGTCTAGAAGAATCTTCCTAATACAAGAAGAAAGACACCCCTCCCCCAAACCATGAACTAGAAGAACTAGTTACCAGCTGACCAGTACGATAAAAATGTTAAATTGTCTTAGAAAAGAAGTAATATGATACCAGGCAGAAACGCTAAGCTGTACAAAGAAATAAAATGAACAAGAGTAATGAAGGTAAGCGTACAATTCAGTAGTTGTTACATTAAATTACTATAACAGGCCAAAGGAAAAATGAGTATTGATATATTTTAGGCTTTAGCAAAATGATAAAACAACAGATGGGAGAGGTGAATTAGAAGTACTTAACTGTAAGGTAAATAAACTATATGTAAGTGTATTATATTACTCGAAGGTAGACATATATTGTAAACTCTGAGACTAAATAGGAAATGAAATGTGTTTGATAAAATTCAACATTTGCTTTTGATTAGGAGGAAGAAAAAGAGCTTGCAGTAAGCTAGGTCTAGAAGAGAACTTCCTTCAACTTATATAGGGCCTGTTTTTTTTTTTTTTTTAAACTATAGTCAACAATCATGCCTAATTATAAAGTCTGAGCTGTATATTAAAGTAATGAATTTTCAAGAAACAAATTGTATAATAAGCTATCTTTGCTAAAGAAGTCCAATCATTATATATCACTGTAACAAATAATATCAAGACTATTGGAATTTCAAATTCTCTGCAGGTCCTCCTTTGTAAACACACATAGAACATGTGAACATTGCCCAAGCTAGGACCAGACAAGTCCTTCACTCTCAATGTCAACCTGGCCCAGCCTCCTTCATTGATTATCTAGTTTGTCTCATTCATGAAATGTCCTGTGTTAGACTTATCTGTTTGTTGTTAATATTTGGGATTTTTAGAAAGCTTTTCTTGTCTTAGTCATTGTTCTATTGATGTGAAGAGTTACCATGACCAAGGCAACTTGTATAAAAGAAAGCATTTAATTTGGAGCTTGCTTACAGTTTCAAATGTTAGTCTATGATCATGATGGTGGGAATCATTGCAACATGCAAGTAAACATAGTGCTGTAAGAAGAGCAGAGAGTTCTAAATCTGAAATTCCAGCAGAGACTCTGGGCCAGACAAGAGGCTGGGCTTTTGAAACCTCAAAGCCCATTCCCAGTGAGGTGATTCCTCCAACAAGACCACACCTCCTAATCCTTATCAAAGAGTTCAACTCCCTTGTGACTAAACATTCAATTATATGAGCCTATGGGGGCCATTTTGTTTAAAGCACCACAAAATTCATCTTTTTGTTGTGTGCTGGGTCTTGAGGATTATTTAGTCTATCTTTGTAACTTAATCTTAGTTGTCAACTTGAGAAAATCTAGAATCACTTGAGAGATATGCCTCTGAATATGTCTGGTGTGGGTGTTATTTTTACTACATTAATTGAAGTGTGAAGATTTGATCACTGTGGGCAGCACCATTCCCTAGTTAGAGGATCCTGGACTGTATAAGAGTAGAGGAAGAGAGCTGAGCCCTCTGTACCATTTACTATGGATATAACTATGACCCGTTTTCTCAAACTCCTGCCTGTAACTTTCATGGCATAATGAACTGTAACCTGGAATTGTGAGATGAACAAACTCTTTCTCTCTTAAGTTGCTTTTGTTAGGGTATTTTATCAGAGCAATGGGGAAAAATAACTAAGATTTTATCTTACTTGGCATGCTTAGCATGCAGCTCTATGTTATTTGACTTGAGACATTGCACACTAACTTTGGTCTTTTGCCATGAAATTGGCAAAAAGAACTCCTGCTTTCTTGTAGTTGTCCTCTGTCTATAGGGTAGGGTGTAGATGTAGCAAATTGTCCTTCTATTCTCTTAAAGTACAACCAGGGACCCAGGATTTGTTTATAAACCTTTAGTTCATTATAAACTCCCTATTCCTACAAGGCTGAAAGCTGCTTTCTGGGAATCTGAGAGACATTGTGAAATTTAGCTTCCTTCAAAATTATTAATCCCTTCTAATTTATTTGTTTACTATTTTCTCCCCCTTCCCCAGTGTGTGTGTAGGTGTGGTATATGTGCACATGACTATGAAGCTATGTGCCAGTATGAGCACACAGAAGCTAACTGAAGATGTCAAGTGTCCTATACTATTACCCTTGGCCATATTAAGACATGCCCTCTCACTGAACCTTGATTTAGGTTGGTGGACAGGGAGGTCCGGGTATCCTCCTTGTTTCTGCCCACAAAAACTCTGGAGTTAAAGGTATTATTGTTCAATCTGTGATTCCTTCTCCATGGATACTGGAAATTTGAACTTAGGTTTTTATGTTTGCACAGTAAGCAATCTTACTGTCTGAGGCTGACCACTTCTGATTATTCATCAAAGTCATTTAATAAGTGAAAGTCACTTCTAGCTGTATATGATCTTGGTTTTCTGTTCAGCTAATTAGCCAGCTAATGCAGTAGTCTATACATCTACCTCACAGCACAACAGGAATCCATTTTTGATAGACTATAAATCTAAATGTAAAGCAAAATAAAGCTTCTAGAAATAAAAGGATGATAAAATATTTCCATGTCATTCAGATAGCTAAATATTTAAGTCGGATCCCCACTACTTATTTGTAAACGGAGAAACATACAAATAAATCGAACTGCATTGAGGATTTAGGCTAGGCATACCGGTGCACCCCTTTAATTCTATCGCTCAGGTGGAAGAGGCAGGCAGACCTCTGGTCTACACAGTGGATTCCTGGAAAGCCATGACTAAAATGTGGATACACTCCAAACAAGCAAAAATGAATTTATGGTTAATAAGATTGCTCACGATACCTGCAATCAAGCTTGCCTATCTGAGTTGTATTCCTGGGTCCCAAGAGGTAGAAGGAGGAGAACCAACTCCCTCAAGTTGTCCATCAATCTCCACACACCTGTGAAGGCAAATGAAACCCCCCACAACAAACACACAAAGATGCAATAAAAACCCCCTATTCATTCAAAATAAACCAATAAGAGAAAGAAAGCAATTGTCAATAGAGAAATGGCCAAAAGTATAAATAGTGTGAACTCTGTTCTCTAATTTAGATGTTTTATTTGTATCATACTTTATAGTTTATATTAAACATGTTCACTTATATCATCTTAAGAAAAAATAGTATTAATATCTAATTAGGTTACTGTACACCTGTACTCTCAGCACTTGTGAGAGAGGAAGAACTGGAAATGCAAGCAGCATTTCAAAGGTAGCCTCACCTACATAAAGTTAAAAGCTAGCCTAAGATATACTATACTCAGTAAATGAAGCAACAAACAAAACAAGGATTTTTAAAAGGAGGATATTAAAAGTAGGATGTACTATGCCACAATCTTGTTTTATATAAAAAATCTGTTTAAAGTACATGCTCAAAATCTGTGTTTATACATATTCGACCAAAGACATGTATAAAAATGTCTGGAGAAGAGTGGGTTAGTAAAGTTGTGGTGTACGTGAGCATTAGAAAATTACTCTATTCTAGACAAATACTCTTGCGGTTATCATGTCCACAAAAGGAAGACAAACATGGAAGAGGTTACGTTAGATGACTATGTTTATATAAAATTAAAACCCAGGAAAGTATCATCTAGGCTGTTTATCCCAGGACAATGTGTGCCTTTAGTAGTGGCTGAAAGAAGATGTCCAGAATTCCAGCCATGTTACAGATTCTCTCTAAGATCTCAGTGAGGCTTCTATCTCCACTGCCACCTCTGTCTTTCTGTACTTTCAAGAAAACACACACTAATAAGAGTACAAGAAGGCTATAAGGAAGGTTAGGATGACGCAGACGGAATCTGACTTTAAAGAAATGGAGAAGCTAGGTGAGGTATCAGTGGCTGTTGAGCAAGCACTAGGACCTGAGTTTGGATCTCCCCCGGACCCATGGAAATAGCTGGGCATGGCATCAGACAGCTATCAGCCAGTGCTGGAGGAGGGACAGCGATAGGAGGGTCCATGAGGAACATTAGCTAGCCACCCTACCCAAAATAGCAGTCTCCGGGTTCAGTATGAGACCTCAAAATGCAAGATGGAGGGTTATGGAAGAAGTCGGTGTGCCTCTCGCATGCACAAGTGAATGAATCTGAAAACACACATGGACACACACGTGCATGTGTGCACAAGAGATCGAGAGGGAGGGATGATTATGCAAGGGTTACTTTCTAGGGAAACAAAATGCAACATACATCTTAATAGCATAAAAAGCAATATGGAAAAAGAACACATTCACTGATTAGATTTCATGGTAACTGAAGCAAATTAAATAATGATCTGGATAATATTAATCTGTAGCTTCTTTGCCTCTTTCAATTCTTAGAATTCTCCAATGGAATATTTTTTCTTGGAGTCAATCTTAGTCCTTTAGACCTCACCAAAGAAGTATTTAAAGCGGATGGGCGCTATTTCGTTTCTATTGGAGCCAAATTCACATATTAATTGACATCCCAGACCCTGGGGTTTTTATATTATTATTATTTTCCATGTGCAGTGGGAAGAAAGCACATATGTTCTAAGTTCAGGCTTGGGAATGGGATGTTTGGTGTTCCTGAAGTCATTCTTCACCCTTCCTCATCCTAAATCCTTCCCCCATTCTTCCTGACTGCACATGTGTAGGGGAACATTTGCTGCAAGGTGCCTCTAACATGAGCCTCAGCTCACATCCTTTCTGTGAGTTCCAGAAATACAAATTAGCCAGTGTTGGCAGAAGATTAGGGACAGCTCTTTAAGCAGTCTTTCATTTTGCAGTTTTATTTTTCCATTCATCTTGCCAAGAGCATATCTCTGTCCAGAAGTTTCTCTTTTCTCATGTTAGTTTCCTTTCCCCTCCCAGATCCAACTGTGTCTTCAGCAATGTCTCTTGGTATTTCTTATCCCCCACATGTTCTTACATCTTCCTTCATCTTTATAGTCTATCTCTTATTTTTGGAATCTTGGCCGGGGACAAAAATAATGTTTATAAGTTAAGACTAGCCCATGAGGTTGGTAAATGGCCTGATTTGCAAAATGAACTTCATTTATCAATTAGGCTTTTTTGAATCCTATGGGTTAAAAATGTGGGGCAAAATATAACCAGTACCCAATTTTGATCACATATCCCATTCCTAATGGTAATGTCCTTTTCTCAAAAAGCACAAAACTATCGGTAAGAAGTTATAGCTGTCTTCCACATTTATCTATTTTTAAAAGCCTCAATGCCCCCTAGAACACACTGTAATGATGTCTGCATATAGTAACCTTCACTAACAAAAGTATACTATTTTCCAATCCCTGTAAATAGGAAAGCTCCAGTAGAATTCTACTGTTGGTCAATACCTTCTTTGGAACTCTGAGTATCTGGCTTTCCTCTAGTTGAGCACATAACACAGAAATCTTAACCTTCCTAGCATCAGGCAGGAGAAAAGCCAGAGCCCATTAAACTCTGACTCCATTGTCCCCATTTCCTGACCTTGCCATAGTAGGTCTTGATTTGTTTTTCTTGTTTACAATTTTCAAGCTTTGAAAGTCTCTTTATTATCAAAGGCCTCACTGTTTACGCACAAGAAAGATGACTGCACAGCCCTGGGGTCTGTGGTTAACCTGCACTATTTGGGTATGTCCAGGGAAGGAGGGAAGGCCAGCGGTTTGGGTCCAGTGGAAACCCTGTCTAGTGACCTGGAACTTGGATGGCTGGTTGCGATATTTTGTATCATTAGCTTAAATCCTAAAGTTGAAACATTGTAAAAACAATATCTTTCCCAGTTTTCTATGAAATCGGTATACCCTTTTCTTACCACTAAGGCATCTTGATAGTTGATCTTCTTAAGTACAGTCTCAGATGCACTGTTTGCTTCTTAAACTCAAAACAAGCTTATTTATGAACTGACCAACTTCAGAAACATCTCTCCCTAAATCTTGATTGTTGTTTTCAGTGTTTAAGAAGAGAGTAAGTTTCTGTGGAGAAAGATGTTCCAAAAGCTCGATACTCAACACCTAGCTCCCTTTCAATGTTCTATTAGAAATACCAGAACCCAATTCAATGATCAAGTCTATAAATGGAGGAGCAGGTTGGGACGGTCCGGCTACACTCTACCATGTTTTAAACATGGATTAGTTATTGATATCTGCTTTGAATCTGGACATGTTAGTGGCCCAGAAACACAGGGAACTCTTAGGGTTGAGATTATAGTTTTGTTTCCATTTGACTGCTAAAGGTTTTCCATTTGTCTTCTAGAAAACACATTTTTCTAAGAACATGACATTGTAGTAATTGTTAGGTCACAGAACCTCTAAATTCTGTGTGATCTCTCTCTCAGGAATCAGGACTCACAGCCTCTTCAGTCTCCTTCTCTGGACAGATGTTTACCAAGCATGTGATGTGTGTGATCTTTTGGCTGCCGGAGTTCTCCCTCTTCCTAAGGAAGCTGTAGGTCCTCTCCCTTCACAAGTCAGATCTAAGGTGACCTTGACTTAAAACTTTACTCTCATGTGATTTATAGCACTTAGGCTAGGCCAGGTGATATTAAAATCCATCCCCCAACCCATGCAGGAAAATCTATCAGGCCAAGCAACCTCTCTGTATTTTTGGAACTAAAGAGTCTGTCTCACCTATCAGGGCCCTATTATGGCTGCCCCTGACTATGAAACTAAGTCTCCTGATATAGCTCTCATCTGAAAGGTAATTCGTCTCAGTTTCCTTTCTGTGAACCTGCCATTTTCTTTTTGTGCTAAATATACTTTATTTGTTGTTTTCTACTTTGTGTATGTGCATTTGTGCCCCTGTAAGTTTGTGTGTGCCCCGAGCATGCAGGAGCCCATAGAGTCCAGAAGAGGACATCAGGTTCCAGATCACTTGGAACCGGACTTAGAGGCAGTTGTGAGCCTCCATGTGGGTGCCGGGAAACAACCTCAACACCTCTGCAAAAGCCGTATGTGTTCTTAATTGATGAGCCATCTCTCCAGCCCTGGAGCTGCCATTTTCTAAAGTCTCTACAATAATGTCATTTGAGCTTCATCTTCATAAAAGTGACTCTTAGAGAAGAGATCTTTTTTGGTCAAATTCTCTGCCTAAATTCTGTCTATGAGGAGGAGTATAAGGAGGAGGAGGAAACAAAACAAAACCAACCAAAAAACAAGAGTTACTCTCCACAACTGAGCTGATTTAAGACCTAACAAGGGGAACAGAAAATGTGGGACTATCCTGACAGATAACTTTGTTTGTCAACCTACAGGCAGATCAGAATCTAAGAGGCTTGGTGTTAAACTCCTGGAAAATGAAGAGAATGATTCCAACTGGAAATTGAAAGGAAGAAAGAAAGAAAGAAAGAAAGAAAGAAAGAAAGAAAGAAAGAAAGAAAGAAAGAAAGAAAGAAAGAAAGAAAGAAAGAAGGAAAGAAGGAAGGAAGGAAGGAAGGAAGGAAGGAAGGAAGGAAGGAAGGAAGGAAGGAAGGAAGGAAGGAAGGAAGGAAGGAAAGAAAGAAAGAAGGACTTTTGAAAGTAGGCCACTGCAGATCAGTGACAGGCTACAAATACAAAAGTTAATAATGAGACTAGAATTAACCACGCTCTAGGTACACTTTCTAAGATATCTAAAAGTAATCTGTATGTGTCAAAACCCCTGTTGTTTTCAGTGGTAAAAAATTCTATATAAGCTGACGGGTTTCAAATGATCTTGCTGAGTTTACAGCAATTAAAACCCACTGAAATTCATGGGTCTGCAATATAAACACAGGTCTATAAACATGCATGCATTAAATGTCTTCACCAGTGACCAAAATGTTAAATACGTTTTATGAGCAGTTGGTTTTCCAGCCATCAAGTGGCTGTAAGATTGTATACGTTAAATGTTTTTACAGGTTGTTGCTTTCCCAGCTGCTGAGACATTTAACTCTCTCTCTCTCTCTCTCTCTCTCTCTCTCTCTCTCTCTCTCTCCCTCTCTCTCTCTCTCTCTCTCTCTCTCTCCCTCTCTCTCTCTCTCTCTCTCTGACTCTCTCTCTGGCACACTTGCTTTTCCAGCTGTTAAGCCTCTCTGCACATTTTTATGAATTTTTTTCCTTTTCCTCTTCCTTGCTAAATCTATTTATATTTTACACACGAAAGCAAGTGCAAAATTATCTTGGCATCATCTAACTTTTATTTTTATTGAATTTTTTTTTAAAAAAAATACAAATAAAAATTCCATGCCTTTTTCAGTGCCTTTCAGAAAGTAGGGGCCCTGGTTATAATGAATCCAAGATGAACATTATATGTTCATTTCAGAATTTAGATACCACAAATGCAACCTCATTGTGGTATGTTTGGTGGAGATGATGTCCTTGTGGTATTTCCATCGGAAATATTGCACTTGTGGTGTTTTTCAATGGAAAAACCATTACTGTAACGTTACTGAGTACTGCAGGAAACACTGGCTGGAAGCTTTTAAAGGATGGCCAAAGGAAGCAGAGGGAAGCCGAAGAACTGAGTTAAATTCAAGCAGCAATGGGCTCACAACAGGGTGGAGATGATGTTTTATTTGGCAATCAAAGCCAAGTCCCTCATTACACTATCTACATATCTGTCTGCCTGTATATCTATCTATCTATCTATCTATCTATCTATCTATCTATCTATCTATCTATCTATCTATCTATCTATCTATCTTTCTGTCTGCCTGTCTGTGTATCTACTTATCTATCTATCTATCTATCTATCTATCTATCTATCTATCTATCTATCTATCTATCTATCTATCTATCTATCTATCTTTCTGTCTGCCTGTGTATCTACTTATCTATCTATCTATCTATCTATCTATCTATCTATCTATCTATCTATCTATCTATCTCCCTCCCTCCCTCCTACATACCTATCTATGGACAGAAAGGAGAAATTCTAATTTGCAAATGATTTATGAAAGCCCAAAGACCTAACGTGAGTAAGAAATAAGACATACACAGGAATACAAGAAGGAAAGTAAAATTGAAAATATTGAAGCTTCCTGGATGGAGAAGTCCACTGTAGTTCAGTCCTGTTTCCCCTTCATGAGCTCTAGAAAAGATGCTCATGGTGTATGTATGGGGTGAGGGACACCCAATAGATGTTTAAGGCCGAAGATGCAAGGAGAAATTTGGAAGTGCTTTTCTATTCAAGTATGAGCCTAGAAGATACTTGAGTGACCCAGCATAAGGTAATGACTTAGGAGACTTTGCTGACATTGGATGGAACTCAGTGGTTTTCTCTATTTACCTCAACTTCTGGGGAGAAAGACGCTTTATGTCTGCTGGGAAGATGTTTGGCCACATATCACCGATATCTGGCTTCTTTGTACACTTGACATTATGTTCATGGTGCTCCTCTTCCTGGGAAACTCTTCCCTTGTCTAGAATCCTATTAAGGTCAAGCCAAAGTCATAGCATTGACAGGGTTGTTAGAGGCAAAACCAGGATTCTGACAGCCTTGCCAAGCTAGGTCTGGCTGTCCTTCAACAGGTAAATTAAAGAGAAAGGTAAGAGTAAAGAGCTGAGAAAGAAGATTTGCCCAACATGGCTACATTAGAAGGAAGAACAGCATCACAGGGACCCATCAAGTTTGTATACAGGATCCTGGCATGAAGTTTAGGTTTAATAGAGGACCAAAGTTATATGCCATCATGAAATGCTGGTACAGCCCTATCAATCAATGTATGGCTTGAAAGGTGGTAATATGAGTTACCAGGACTTTGTGATGTGGGATCTTTTCCGGGACACAGGCTCCCCCTCCAAATGGTACCAGGATTCAGCCTTTTTCTTCTCACAATACAAAACTTTTGGGGAAATTCTGATTCCTTGGAGTTGGTTGCTTCTGTAGTCCAATAGGAGAAGAGATGGACACTTGTGTCTCCCTTAGTAACATCTTTGCTGCTGATAGTATTGCATAGCTTCTCTTATCCACTGGGTTCTTCCAGACACCTGGACCCTACAAGGGACAACAATTTTTAACAACAACAAGGTAGAAGTGTCTGTCTGAGAGTTAGCATCTCATGGTATCCCTTTGCCAGCAGTATTGACAACAGGTACCTGCTTCTTATTTCTCTGCAACACTGAGCACTGCCTAGAACACTCTGTGCTCATTAATTATCAGTTTCCTGAAGTCAAGCAAACATGGTTTGACTTCTATGCAAACTCAACTTGAAAATAACAGAGCCCGGGATGGTCTCTGCTCACTTCTTATTCAGGCTGCAGTC
This sequence comes from Uromys caudimaculatus, assembly GCA_028551405.1. Classification (NCBI taxonomy): domain Eukaryota; kingdom Metazoa; phylum Chordata; class Mammalia; order Rodentia; family Muridae; genus Uromys; species Uromys caudimaculatus. Next base: position 10,366,615 of record CM052710.1, on the reverse strand, counting down.
CTATGAGGACATTTCTGGGGTTCTGATTCTTCTTTAAATGCTGACTGGGTGGAGGGTAGCATGATAGAGCCACCCTGTGCTTTCACAGAAAACTTTGAAGTTTCCCAAGAAGTAGATATCTGTTCAAGCCATCTGAAGGAGGAAATGGAAAGGCAAACAAAAGAATATGTGTATAAGTCATTTATAGAATTGACCTGAAAATAACATCCATACCTACTGCCATTTTTACCCATCACAATGAATGTAGTTAACGGGCTTATATCCCATTATTCTGTAACCCAAGATTCATATACTGAAAACCTAACTGAAGTATTTCAAAGTTTAAATACATTTGGACATAGGGGCTTTGAGAAAGTAGTTACAGTAAAATGAAGCCACTAGATTGGGAACTAATTCAAAGAATGGCTGTCTTTCTTAAGAAAAGGAAATTTGTACAGAGAGGGACACAGAAAGAAAAGCACAGAGAGATACAGGGAGAGCACCCTCGACAAGCCATGACTTCAGAGGAAGCCAGCCAATCCAACATACAAGTGCTACCCTGGATTGGGTATATAATTGTAGTACAGATTATATCTATCTCTATCTCTGTCTCTGTCTCTGTCTTTATCTCTCTACCTCTCTATCTCTCTATCTTTCTTTCTTTCTACCTATCTATCTCTTTCCATCCATCCATCTATCTTTCCATCTATGTATCTATGTATCTATCTGTCTGTCTGTCTCTCTGTCTATATCTCTGTGTGTGTGCGCACATGTGCGCCCTTGTTTAAAGCACATTAAGGTTTTAAGGTGCTGGAGAGATGACTCAGTAGTTAAGGACATCACTACTCACTCATGAAGAGGACCATGGTTCAGTTCCTAGTGCCCACTTGGTGCATACAACCATCCATAACTCAAATTCCAGGGATCCAAATCTTTTCCTGAATTCTGCCAGCTCCAGTATGCAGGTGGTACACAGATATACATTCAAGGAAACATATACACCACATACACATGAATTAAAATATATAGAGGTTTAAAATAAGTATTACATATTAAACCGAGGAATTGGACCCTTGACTGAGGGCCCCAGGGTGACTGCACAGCAACAACAATGAACCCAGCCTTTGAGGTGCTCATACCTCCGTCCCTGGGTTGATTGCTGATATTTATACTGACAGGTGAAGAGGAATGCTAAGTCCTAACCCATTCCAAGCCCACATTCAACAGGCTTTCAATACATGTGGTGACATTGGCCTCAAACACTGCCTGCCTTGTAAAAATAGGTCTGCTTCTACCACCAACTTCTAATGTAAAAATCACATGGTGCGGGAAGTTGATTTTCCATTAAAAAAAAAAAAACTTATAGAGGATCAGAGAACATTTATTAGGCATAAGACACAGGGTAGATACAGTTTTCAAATGGCCTCAGGTAAGTTACTTTCCAGGCCGGTACCGGGTATTACAGGTTGCTTCACAATGAAGTCTCACGGGACTGTTCACCTCATCAACCCTCACGGGTTCGCAGCTACTCCTTTCACTTAATAAAGGATTTTGTTTGCAGAAGGCATTTTTAAAGATGGATGTTAATGATGTCAAAGTCCCTTAAGTATTTTAAGAATGATAAAATTAGTTTTCTGGTGTCCACCTCATTTGCTCTGACCTTCCTTCAGTTGACACTTTGAGGGACTTTTAACAAAGACATAGTGTGTCTGTATCAAACTCCTCTTAGGGAATGAACACATTCACTAATGTGTTCGTGCTATACAAGATTATAAAAGGCAGATACGAATGGTCACAGTAGCTGTGCTAGGTTTTCACGACTGTGACAGAATCCCCAAGGAAATAACTTAAAAGAGGGAAGATGGAGTTTTGCTTATGGTTTCGGGTCATGGCCAGCTGGGTCCTTACCCTGGGTAACACATGATGGCAGACAGTGTGATCAAGTAGAGATGCTCACCTCATGAAAAAGAGTAGAAATGCCTGAAAGGGAACCAGAAAGAAGAGACAGCCTTCTAAGACAGTCCCCTAGTAACCCACGCCCTCCACCCTGTGCTCCCTCCTACTTCCTGCCACCATCATCCCTACTTGCCACCTACTTCCTCCCTAGCAACACCAGCATCAGCTTATGTGCCCCTCAGTGTATTCAGCATCAGTTAAGCCAGAGGCTCCACGGTCCCATTAGTCTCCTAAGATCAATGGCTGCCTGGTGACCAATCTTTAATGAATGCATGAGCATTCAGGGTATAGTTCAGATTCAAGTCAAAACAGTCAGCTTCCTGGGTCTTTCCTTTCAATGGATAAAGGGACAAAGGGATTGAAATAGTATTAGCAAGGCTTTAATTGAAGAGTTTTAGGTGTTCACAAAATGCTAAGGGAATGTGGGAATTCATCATTTTACTCATTAACTCTTGGAACATTCATTAATTTACTTCATTACTTAATTTACATCATAACATAAATTACTTCATTATTTTACTCTCTAATTCATAAAACAAATATTTGTATGTATGTATATATATAATGTGTGTATATATATACATACATATGTATATACATATACATATTTACTTCATTTCATAATTTACCTCATTACATAAATTACTTTATTAATTTACTTTGTAACTCATGAAACACATATATATGTATATGTATGTATTATGTGTATATATGTATACACACATAAATATGTATATCTAATCCACATGTTTATCATCTATCTATCTATCCATGTATCTATCTATCATTTATTATCTATCTGTCTGTCCATCCATCCATCCATCCATCCATCCATCCATCTATCCATCCAATCTATCTGTCATTTACTTACTGCTAGGAAACCCAGAAGAAAAAAATAAATTATTCCAAAATCAACAAAGATGATGTACATAGAAAATGTGAACTGAGCCCTAAAGCAGTATGGTATAAATTAGTGGCATGATTTGGGGCAGATTACTTGATATATGTCTTAAAGGTTCAGGCTCTACAGCCAGATTTTTGGGGTTAGAATCTCAGTTCTGTCAACAAATGTTGCACCTAAAACCACATGAACAGTCTCTCTCTGCTTTTTATTTCTTTATATAAACAGGAATGAAAATAAGTAGATCCTATCACATTGGTGATTTGAGAAAATCAACTAGTTAATTCCCACAAGGCACAGAGTGATCATTGTATGACTTAATCTAATTATGTGTGACTCAGTATACTCTCGCTCTATAACATACAGAGAATAATACATGCCTATCATATTGTATGAGGTCAAAATGAAGGATACACCCAGACTGTATAATCAGTGCACACGGTGACTGTGATATGGGCTCAAACACCAGGTATTCTTCTAACAGGCACCAATGCACATAACAACTACATAGATTTAACTTCTTTTCATGTCGATTGCTTTTATCTTTATTTTGAATACTATTTATTTACTTTTATATGGGGAGCATGTGTGCATCTGGTGGTCAGAGGACAACTTGCAGGATTTGGCTTTTGTCTTTCACCATGTGGCTCTCAGGAACTAAACGCAGAGACATCTTGCTTCCCATACCTTTATTCTGATCAGTTAAATCTTACGTGGTTTACTACTTGAGTGATAGACTGGAATGAGCAGAGATCACATATTATTTTTATATGCTGTGATGAGGAATGATGGCAGCAAATTATTCACTGCACGGTCCATGAAGCAATGCACTATGAATAAACGCATGGAGGTGTCTCCTTTATCATAGGCCCTTGCGTTTTTCAGTTAAGTGATGACAATGGAGACTAGAGTTGATCAGAGGGAACAGGTAAAGAGGTTCTCATTGCAATGACTTCCACAGATGATTTTTATGGATAACATTATGTTCCTTTGTCATCCCCTGCTTCTCTGTTTCTCAGTAGGACCAAAAAGCAAGTCCAAATTCACATGCAGGTATTTGTGTTTGCAATATGGTAGACAGTGAACTGTACAAATCATTTCCAGATTTTCTATTAGATAAAACGGAACAAATGATCATACAGGAACTCATAGAGTTGATCGGATAAAATCAATCACCTAGAAATTCTTTTATTTCATTATGGCCTAAATGTCTCATCATCTAAACATTCTCGTAATCACACATTCATGATCTAATCTGCTCTCCGACACATTTTTTTCTTACTTATCCACTTCTAAACTACATAATCCACAAGACAGAGCAATTATCATATTAAATTTTATAGAGTGCCATGTTTATGACTTGACAAGCCTTCCAGAGAATGCTTACAGTATGAGTTAATTAACAAACTTTTAAGGTGTATGTCAAAAGAAAACTTGTTTGAATAAATTGGCCACTTTCCAAAGCCACATGGCTGTGTTGAGAATAAATGAAGGGTGTTCATCTCCTTTGTGAATAGAAATAGGCACAGTGGAGATTCTTTCTCATTTGTGAGTGGGGTCTTAGGCATGTTGAGGTTGATATCCTACTGAGTATGTATTCTTCGTTCTAAACACCTACCTATCTAAATATCAATAGGATAATTATCTGAATTCACTGGGCAGAAGGTCCTTATTGTCTTAAAATCAATGGCTATGATGATTCTAAGTTATGCTTTCTAGCTGTACCAGCTGCCAAGTTTATAATCGTGTTTACTACAGTGTATCACATTCAGAGTTACATGCTTCTAACCAAGCAGCTCTACTTGTAATATATTTCACACAACAATAATCAGGTCAATTGCTCTGATTCTGTTTTCTATTGCTTGAGAATAGGGTCTTGCTATGTTGTCTGGACTGTCAGGCTGGCCACCAGCTCAGTCTTCCTCCTTCAGCAGCCTGGACGGTGGGATTGAAGTATAATAATATAAAAATGACACAGATTATCAGTGATAGTTATCTGGTTATCACCAATGATCACTGATTGTACAGATACTGATTATCACTGATACAATTATCAGATATTGATTTACTGAGTTATTTAGGAATTACTTAAAGCACATCTCCTACTGCCTGTTTGCTAAGTATGGCTTTACTTGCTACCTGAAACAGAATCATCCAGAGAAACACCGGATTATTTTCCTTAACAACATATTGACTCTACAGTATACTTCTGTAAAATCTTGATTACTTGCCCACCCTGCCTTGTGGTTTTAGAGTATAAAATGACAATGCAAACGGGTTTGATATTGGAAATTTTGGGGAGTCTGGCTTTCAGTCCACTTGTGATAACCCCTCTTGTCAGCTCTCATTGGTGTTGAAATGCTTGTTCCAGAAAGATCCCCACAACAGCATGCATCATCGATTTCTTCAATCTGGGTCCCATCTCCAACCAATTCCCAAAAATTCCATGAATTTCTCAATTTATCAATCAGCTATCCATGATGATCTCATCATTTCTTGGCCACTGGATCCAGCAGCTACGAACCACAAGTGACACCTGAGCGTTCTGGAGGACCCTCTGTTTCCAGCCATCACACAGAGAAAGGGTGGGGAAGAGTGTCACTGAGTCCACCACACCAGGGCTATTCCTGGAGGGGAATTGGTTGGTGCAGGTGAAGAGGAAGATATGTATTGCATGCAGGTTCTTCATATACAGTACAACTTCAATGCCAGCCACACCTTTGGAAGCAAATTATGCAGAATAGCCAAAGGCATAGTGAGTTGTTGCTAAAGACTAGCTGAGTGCCAAAAACTCTCTTCCTCTTCCTTTCTCCCTCCTTCCTTTTCTCCCTCCTTCTCTCCCTCCCCCTTCTCTGTGCCATTCCTCAGGCACTATTCAACTTTATTTGAGACCCAGCCTGGAACTCAACAAGTAAGCTAGGAGTGTGGCCAGTGAGCCCTAGGGATCTGTCTGTTGTTGCCTACCGATGGTGGCGTCATAAGCAAAAGCTAGCATACCTGGCTTTTAAAAACATGAGTTCTAAGAACCAGACTCAGGTCCTGACACTTACGATGCACACACTTCATTGACTAAGCCACTTCCCCATTCCCAGAATGGCTATTGATGCATGTGGGTTTTCTTTATGTGATAATGATAACATCCTGGAATTAGACTATGGTGTTAGTCACACACAGTATGAATAATCTAAAATACCCTGAAATACATATTTAAAAGTATAGATTTTATGACATATGGATCATGATTCCTCATAATAAAAATACCAAATTCCTTAAAAACTGATATTCTCAACTTTTAAATTAATTTCCATTTAAATTTTCATATGTGTTCAGATACTCCTTATTTATTAATTCTCCTTGGCTTTATTTTCTACCTTTATTTAGTTCTGGAATATGTCCTCCTCAGATCAGCAGGCTTGATTTTCTTTGTAATTTTCATACATTCATTATATAAAAAAATCTGAGTTTCAATATGGCATCTTTGAATAGTTATAGTACACACATGTATCCTATTTACCCTGAACAGCCCTCATCTGTTCCTGCTTTGACCTCTCAATTGTTCCTGTTTTTTCTCAACTGTTCCTCTTATGCCTTTGGGGTTTACTTATTTTAAAGTTTAGGGTTTTATTTTTCCTGAGAGAAAACAAGTAATATTAGTCAATCTGAGCCTGGCTGACTTCACCCAATATAATAATAAAGGTCCCACCTATTTTTCTATATAAAACATGATTTCATTCATCGTTATACCATTATGTATATACCCTTAGTATATATGTATATACACTACGTATATACATTCCGTGTGTGTGTGAGAGAGGGTGGGGGAGCTTGTGTGTCCACATTTTCTTTATGCAATTGTTGATGGATCCTTAGGCTGACACTTGGAGCTGGTTATTGCAAACAGAGTCAAAGTGAACATAGGTGTACAGGTCTGCTGAGCTACACCAACCTCTTCGGGCAAACATCCCTCCATAGTGGGTTCAGGTGGCTTCTGTGACAGCTCTAGTTTTCATTGTTTGAGACATCTACATACTTATTACCATAATAATTTCATTACTTTTCATTATTGCTATTTTTAGCCCTATAATCCTTACTATCATCTGCTGTGATTTATCTTCTTGATGTTAATTATCAGGGCCAATGATGTTGTTTGTTTTGTTTTGTGCTTTTGAGACAAGATCTCATTTGGCCCTGTCTGGCCTTGAATTTGCTATATATCGGAGGTTGGCCTTGAACTCCTGATTCATCTGCTTCCATAATTTATATTCTGGCATTACAATCATGTTCTACCATGCCTCAATTACTGGAGTTAGGTAGAATCTTAATGTAGCTTTGAATTATATTTCCATGATGACAAACATATTAAATATTGTAAAAGCTTCTTAAAATTTTGATTAAATTATTTATAATATTATATTTGTATATAATCCACCATGATTGCACTTACACTGCCCACACCACTGTCCTTCCTTTTGTATCACAGATTTGATAATGGTTTTGTTCCAAGAAACCAGTCAGGTCTTGTTATCTCTACAATGATTAACCAGAGCTCATTTAAACAGGTAAGACATGTTTACCTGGAGCTGCTCTTCAGATGGCTCCAAGCCTAACAGGGCAGAAGAATTGTGTAGATAGATTTTAATTGAGCCAGGGGAGAATTAAGTAGTATTTGGGATGAGCCACAAGCTGCAAAGCTGCAATGGCTTAATGCAGGCTATTGAAAAAGTAAGTATGGAAAAGAGAGATGGAAAGGAAAGACCAACATTGACACATAGGATGGAGAAGGAAGTGATCCCAGAGTGCAGATGGGATGTTGTCAGAGAAAACAAGCAAAAATTAGATTTTAATTCTTTCTAATTTTATCTACATATATTTACATAATTTCATCTGCTCTCTCTCCTCATTCCAACCCTTCCCATAACTCACTGCTGTCTCTCAAATTCATTGCCTCTTTTTCTTTAAGTCTGTGTGTGTGTTTATGTACATGTATGTGTGTGCATATATGTGTATGTATATATAGATATGTATATCCTGATGAGTCCATTTAGTGTTTCTCATATGTGTATGTTTTTAGGACTAATCATCATTTGCTGTAAGATAACCAGCTGCGGGGCTCATCTCCAGGGGAGACTGGCTCTTCCTCTATCAACAGTCAGTTGTCTATAGGTCTTCACATAAGGGCTGGACCCCTAGGAAGTTTCCCCTGTGCATGACTTCAAGTGATAATTTCTCCCCCAAGAGTCATAGACTACATAAGAACAACATAATCACCAGGAATAAGAAACCTCCTTTCAGGTTGTAGATCAGGGGGTCCATTCAGTTCCCTAAACAATATAAGATATTGCTTTTGACCTTAGCTGCCTTTCAGGATTTGAAGGTAAATCCCTATTGCTGAAAATATCACAAATTCTAGACACAGGATTTGGAGGAATCAAAATGGATCTGACCCAGCAGCCTTCTTCCTGTAGACTTGCTTACTTATCAATCATATTTTTAAAGTCTCAAGTGGCAAACTTTCTTGTCACTTGATTTCTTGGATATTCTACTCTGTATGTGTGTGTGTGTGTGTGCGCGCGCGTGTTGAGGGGAGGTAACTGGCATATAGCAAATGGTTATTAAAGCATCCAATGATTTTTGTAGGATTTTGGTTTTGTCTTGGTTTTACTTCCTCACAAAGACTCTTGCTGTTTAACTAATTCATTAAACATTATTATTATTGGTGGAGAGCAGGAATTAGCATTTTTATAAAGATAGACAAAAGATTAAATGATTTGCTCAGAGTCTCTGGGTGAGATTGTGGTTTAGTTTAAAGGCAGAAAAAATCCTGTTGGTTTCAGGTAGGAAATAGGTGCTCCATGGCTCATGAGAATTAAGAAGTCAGAGAGGAATCTGTTAGTATTCAAGAGGGAGGGAGGGAGGGAGAGAGAGAGAGAGAGAGAGAGAGAGAGAGAGAGAGAGAGAGAGGGAGAGAGAGGGAGAGAGAGAATCTTTAACTATATCAATGCAAGACCTAGCACTGGGGACTTAGACAGGCAACACTGAGTCCACAAACCAGTCCAGCAAGATTGGCAGGGTATATTATTTAGATGTTAGTGCCCTGAAACGTGATTGAAGACATCTTAGAAGCCCTGGGAACCTCAGCAAACCTGGAAGAACAGGGCCAAAGAGGACAGATCTCATGATAAAGTAATTTTTGAAGTATGATTACTGACTGCTATTGAGGCCTTCATTATAATTTCATTGCGAAGCACAGAGCATCAGAAAGGCTATTTGGGACTGAGCTAATTAGGAACTTGACTTTTACACAACAGCTTTAAGTAGGTTGCCATTAAGTGTCCAATTGTTTAAACAGCCAACATCGTTTCCCCTAAAACCGGTGTTTTCCTCTCACAAATCCCAGAGCCCCATAACTCCCTGAACTTGACATTTCTTACTCATCACTGTAAATTTTCTTTTTCTCACAATGCAAATGATAACTTATATTGATATACTAAATAAATATTATCAGTCAACACAGATCCAAAACCAACCATCAGCCCTTGGGGCTATGAGAAAGCTAGGTGACTTTCTTCACTGTGGTATTCATCAGAAAGGAGCATGGTAGCAAGTGTGTGTGTGTGTTGTGATCAGTGGCTTCATGAACAGTGTAATGAACAACAGAAACAATGTGGTCTGAATGACTTCGTGAAGGAACAGGCCCAGTGGCTATTGAGCTGGAGCCTCAGTCAGAAGGACTCTTTGTCTTCTACGAGAGAATTGCTGGCCACCACCAGGCAGGCCCTGGCCATACCATCTGAAGGATGCATCATCTGGGTCATATGCCCTGCTTCCTACTCTACACCTCCAGTCTCAGAAGAGTTAGCTTAAGGGGAAGGATTGGGTAGCTTATGGCCAGTAGGAACAATACCTGGGCTCTCAGCCTCAAGCATGTCTAAGTGTAGCTCTCCTCAGCCCTACACACACACTCAAGAAGAGACCTCTAAGTCAACCATACAGGTGCACAAGGTCCAAGGTCTCTATGAATCCAGAGAGAAGTTGCCTGGTGGCTGGTAACACTTGGAGTGGGGTTAGGCTATACAGAAGGCAGAGAAACCACCCAGGCACAGAGTATCTAGAATGGACAGTTCCTTTACTGAGGAGAAGCACATGCTTTGTGGTCTGTGATTCAGGAATTAATACTTTTCTTTTGGGTAGAATAGAGATAGTGGAGGTTTAAAGGGGAGATGATATCTATATGTATTTGGTAGAGCTCTATCTTGTGTGGGAAACTCATCTCCAAAAATAAGAGCTGATTACTTCTTAGTTAGCAGCCTTGGTTGGGAGCTGGCAGGCATGTGGACTGGGTATTTATGATGCCTCTCAAAGTGGGTTGTGAAGTTTACCAAGAGAGGTGTAGATGTTATTCTTGTCTCATTTTTCTGATGTTATGACTTGGTGTGCCACACCCATTCAGTCAGGGGTTTGACTGAGTGCTTGCCTCAAATGCGGGCATGACTTCATTTTATTTTTTGAAATTAAAATATAATTATATCACTTTCCCCTTTCCTGTTCCTCCATCCAAACCCTTCAATGCAGCCTCCCACCAATCATTCAAATTCATGACCTCTGGTATCTTTTTATTTAGTTGCTTTAAGCACAGTTGCACTCGAGCGTGTGTATGTGCACGCATGTGCTTGTCCTCCCGTGCACATGCACACACACAAACTCCTAAATATATAAATACAATGTACTCAGTTCATATAATGTTGCTTGTAAGTATATGATTTCAGAGCTCATTATAAAAGGTAACACATTAGAGTTTTGTGGGCAATTTTTGCTTCCCTTGAAGGCAAGTACTGAGATGAAATTTAGAGGTCAAGGTTGTCACTGTGGTGAACACTTGAAATAAACAACTGTCAAGGGAGAAGTCAAGTTACATTGGAGGTCAAATGACAGATAGCCTTAGTGGGCTCCAGAAGCACATCTGGAGCTGGGAACACCTTTGGAATGGACTCCATTTGGGATGTGATGAACGTCCCCTATACCATGTCTTCCATCCATTACCTGGGAAAATGTCAAAGGTCACAACTGTAATGAACATGACCTATACCACCCTTTTCATCAATCGACTGGGAAAAGGTTGGACCTTGGGCAAGCTCTTTAAATGAGGCGATCCCACAAGAAGTTACTAACATTGTCATCTACAGAGATTTTTTTTCTCAGCAGCTTTGCAGCCGCCATGAGATGAAACACAGTATGTACCCACATTAGCCCCAGATAAAGGGAAGGACAGTCTTCAGAGGTAACATTAGTGCTAATGAGGAACATTAGTGTTTCTTGTTAAGCCCAGAGACTCCTGGGGCCATGATTATGTTCATCAGATCTTAGTTCCTACTTTGTCATGGATGTTTGAAAATCTGTTGTCAGCAACTACTAAAAGTACCGGAAGAGTATTTTTATATTGAGGTAAGTCTTCAGATAGATCATTTAAATGACTGTTGCTTGAACCATACTCAACTATAGACACTACTTTCTCTTGTTAAAAGAACTGACCTCCATTTAGGATAGGAACGTGTAAAAAAGAGCTATACAGAAAAACAGCAGCAAGAAGAAAACCACCAGCTAGCTGCTTCTGTTGGATTCCTTAGTTAGTGGAGAAATGTAGCTTCAGTAGAAGCAAAACCCGTGAAGCCATAGACTTGTTTATACGCTTGCTTCTTAAGAAGGGAAGGGTTTTCTGGGAAGCCTAATGGACCTTCTTTGTAAATAGATAAAACGGAATGGCTGGTGGTCAAGATTAGGTAGCAATAGCAAGGGCAGCACATTCCCAGTCCTTGTCTGTTGAAATCAGTAGATTAATGCACTTGCTACTGAAGGCTTCCTCTGCCAAGCTGAGTCCCACAGCTGCAGGACACCCTGCTGCTGACTGGTCCATTCTGAGCTTTGTCAGTCTTCAGGGACCGGGCCCCTTCCAAGGCAAGTTCAACCAGGTTCTTTGGCAGCCAGAGTTTCCACAGAACCTGTGGGGCATGGTGACGAAAGGGAGTTTGACATGTTTGAAAACATTTAGACTTGGGATGTAAGCTGCAAAGGAACATATTTACTCTGCTCATTTTATACTACAGAGGCTTAGACCCTGAAAATCTTCAGAGAAATACAAAAGATTCTTGCCAAGGCACTAGTTTAATAATTCAGTCAGTGACAAAAGGGCGTTTGCTTAATTAGTCCAAATTTAAAATAGCATATTTCCAGTCTATCAGAATCGTCTCTGTAACCTCTACACCAGTGTTTCCTTTAACTCCGAAGTATAGGTTTGGTATTTGAATTTGGACAGAATCAAAATACATTTTTTTCGTAGAAATCAAGCAAGCAAGAGGACCATTACAGAGCTAAAGGAGTGATATTCCATTACTGACAATAAATTTTCAAATTTATCTCATCATCTATAGGGGCGTACTTTTTTTTACAGGGTTTGGAGAATGACTTACAATAATTATCCTTTCTGTAGGAGTAAGTTTCTTAGGTGCAAATCCATCAAGTAAAGAAAATAAATAGTGAGAGATACATGATAGATAGGTAGGTAGGTAGATAGAAAAATAGATAGATGGATGGATAGATGGATAGATGGATAGATAATGTGGGTGGATGGATGGATGGATGGATGGTGGATGGATGGATGGATGGATGGATAGATAGATAGATGGATGGATGGCTAGATGGATAGATGGATAGATGGATAGATAAGGTGGGTGGATGGATGGATGGATGAATAGATAGATAGATAGATAGATAGATAGATAGATAGATAGATAGATAGATAGATGGATAGATAAGGTGGGTGGATGGATGGATGGATGGATAGATAGATACATAGATACATAGAATAGATAGATGGTAGATGATATATATATAGATAGATACATAGAATAGATAGATGGTAGATGATAGATAGATAGATAGATAGATAGATAGATAGATAGATAGATAAGAAATTGCAAAACATCATCAAGTCAAGTGCTCCAAACATCCAGCAGAAACTGACTGGCAAAGCCTGCTGAGGCATTATCTGGAATTCCTGGCTGAAATTTCTTTCCATGGATGAGTTTATCATGGTTGAAGTTCCATTTTCTCTTTTCCGCTGGAGCTACTTTGATATCAACTGTAACCTTGTAGTTTTATATACAAGAGTAGCCTACTGTTCCTTGTAGTTATTTTTAAGAGCCCAGTGTTTTCCTGTGGGGAGTTGCTTGGACTGTTGCTTTCTGTCACAGAGTTGGGAAGCCCTCCCATCCCCATGGAGTCTTTGAAGACACTTTATAAACATATTTGGGTCTGAAGTGCTGTGGGAGGGGGCACCATCTTCTAAAAACAACTTCATTTTAATGAGTTTACAGAGCACTCACAATTTAACTGTAATGTATAGTATAGCCAAACTCACAGTAGGCTTTAGACTAATTTTTTAAAACTCCTCACCTTTTACATAGCATGGAGACTAGATTTTTAAGAATACGAAAAGATGCTAATGACTAGCCTTGTCTTTGTAGATTCAGTGGGTTTTTAGTAGATAATGTTAATTTTGGGGGGAAAAGCTGTCATAATGGTGATTTAAAATGAGGCTATATGGGAACCTCTCTTTGCCTTTTATAGGAATTGCTCTCTGTGGACGAGCTTTCAAGCCCCCTCCCCGACACCGATATCCATGAGGTCTTTGTTCATGTTAGTCTTCAATAGAATGAAGGATAGTTACTATTGACAGGATGTCTTTAATGTTTGAGTGTCTTTTGCTTGCAATCGAGTTGATGACTCATGTGTGTGAAGCACCTATGAAAGTCAGAATTTGGTGTCACAGCCATTTAGGCTGGGGTTACAAGCTTCTGTATGAGTACTGAAATTTTACCTGAGTCCCCTTGAAGAAAAGTCAGTGCTTTTACCCACTGAGCCATTTCTCCAACCCCACGTACAGTGAAGTCCTACGAAAGCATTATCAAGCTGGACACCCCTTAGGGAAAGGCGGGAAGAGCTGAGGAGAAGTATGACCCTATAGGAAGACCAGCAGTCTCAACTAACCTGGACCCCGAGATCTCTCAGACACTGAGCTACCAAGCAGGCAGCATACACTAGTTGATCTGAGGCACCTGACACACATACAGCAGAGGACTGCCTGGTTTGGCCTCAGTGAGAGGTGTACCTAACCCTCGAGAGACTTGGGGCCCCAGGGAGTGGGGAGGCCTGGAGGGGTGGTGTGTGTGTGTGTGTGTGTGTGTGTGTGTGTGTGTGTGTGTGTGTGTGTGTGTAAAGATAGGAGGGCACAAAACCCTCATCTGCAGAAATATAATAACAGTCTTTCTGTTAGATGGAGCTCTGCCTCATAGTTGTGAAAAGACAATTGAGGTATAGCTGTGATGTACAATAGAAAAGCAAGTGCTTTGTCTGAGGATAAACATACAGGGGGGATCTAGGAGAATACAGCAAAGACAGGATCAGCCAACAACTACAATAAGGCTAAGATCAAGGACACCAGTTACCTTTCCCAGGGCTGAAAACTCTCTCTGTGTGTGTGTGTGTGTGTGTGTGTGTGTGTGTGTGTGTGTGTGTGTGTGTGTATGTGTGTGTGTGAATATATGTCTGCATGCATAGATGTATTCCACACGACTTCAATATCAGTGGAGGCCATGATAGAAGATCGTGAACTGCACATGGGTGCTGGGAACCAAGTCAAGTCCCCCTGCAAGGACAAAAAGTGCTTTCAAGTTGCACCACCTCTTGAGAGCCCCTACTTACTTTTGAATCTTATATGCAAATCTTTCCTTTCTTACTTCATGATTGACCCCATAGGTCCGATTATAACAAAGTGAGCTACGGTGATCAGTCTTTACAAATTTAAGGTCTTTTGGTCATTTTTTTTTAGGTGTCACAGCATGTGTTGTGAGTCTACCTTTAATTCAAGTACTTGGGAGGCAGAGGTATGAACATCTCTGTGGGTATGGGGGTTAGCTTGATCTACATAACAGCTTCCAGACCAGCCAGGTTTATGTGGTGATTCTGTATAAAAAAGAATGTTTAGGTTATTGCATTACTTCTAAGTACTTGATGACTAAAATTAAAAAAAAAAAATCTCTAGTAAGTGTTGGAATCAATTTAACATTACCCTCAACTGTCATATTTCTTTGTTGTTACATATTAATCCTGATAATAATAGCTACAAGAGAACACAAGCATGAAAAGACTTGTTTCTGAATAGCCTGGGTTTTCTGATAATGTCAGAGAAGTGCTGGCTCCTCTGAAGCAGCTTAGGGCACGGAGGGATTTGAAAGACCAGTTTCTGTATCTCCTTCCACTCTGGACAGAGAAAATCAAGCTAGAGTTTCTTTTCATCTTGAGTAGCTGAGATATCTCAGAGCTTGCTTCCTCCATCTTAGACTCTTTCTCACTTTTGGAAAAAAAAAAATTGAAATCAGATAAAGGAAGGCTCTGGAATGTTGGAAGGTCAACTAAGAGAACTCTATACTGTCATTCGCTGGCCAGAATGATAATTTGCCTGCACTCTAGTCTAGACTGAACTTCCATCTGGTAAAGATTTATGCATTAACCAAAATCTTTCTTCCCCTCCAAAGTTCAGATCTTGCTGGAGAGTAGCCATTTGTATGTTTTGTAGACTTTTATCGGTACTATCGGCGAGCAGTCTGAGGGCTGCTTTTATAGGGGGAGGGGGCACAGGAGGGATTTAAAATCGCCATTTAGCTTCAACCTAATGTCTTGCAAGAGTGACTGTGCATCTGCTGCAGCAAATTACCATAAAATAAGTGGCTTGAATAATCCATATTTATCATTTTATAGCTCTGCAGGTTAGAAATCTGGAGTGATTCTTTCTGAGCTAAAATCAAGGTGTTGGCAACACTGCCCCCTCCTCCTGGGGGCTTTCTAGTAGGGGGAAGTCCATTTCCTTCTCTTCTCTCTGTTTCGAGAGGCCCTCTCCAATCCTTGGGTTCTATCTATTTCTTCCACCTCAAAGCTGGCATCTGTAGATGATGCAACGTTCTGCACTGTTCTGTCTTTCCCTTTCGTCTCCTTTGACTTTTTCTTCAGGTTCCTTGTTCCTTTGGATTTTTTGAATTAATTAATTAATCAATTCATTTGCTTATCAAATGATGCCCCCTCTTGTTCTCTCCCTCAGAGTCCCTCTTCCCTTCCCCCTTCTCCTCTGAGAGGGTGGGGTACCCCATGGGTATCGCCCCACTTTGGTCCATCAAGTCTCTGCAGGGTTAGGAACAAGCACTCCCACCGAGGCAGGAGCAGGCAGCCCTCTGCTACGTATGTGCCAGGGGCCTTGGTTCAACCTGTGCTCTTTAGTTGGTGGCTTGGTCTCTGAGATCTCCCTGGGGTTCAATGTTAGTTGACATTGTTAGGTTCCTATCCTCTTCAGGGCCTTCAGTCCTTCCCCCAGCTCTTCCCTAAGGACTCCTGACCTCCCTCCTATGTTTGGCTGTGGGTATCTGCATCTGTTTCAATCAGCTGCTGGCTGGCTAGAGCCCCTCAAAGGACCGTTATGCTAGGTACCTGTCTGTAAGCATAACAAGAGTGTCATTAATAGTGTGTCAGGGATGGATTGGTGCTTGCCCGTGGAATGGGTCTCAAGTTGGGCCAGTGCTTGGATTAGGAAATGGATTATCTTCCTGCCAAATACAGGTTATTGAAAACAAAAATAAAACACAATTATAACTAAATAAGTTTCTTCCTTACTCCTATCAGGTGTTTATAAGCAGTCACCAGTGACAACTGAGGGACGCAGGCTTCTTTTGCACTGTATCTCTCCTCTTCCTAGACTGGACATTTTCTCTATTCAGTTAGTATATAAGAACAAAGGGAGTAAAAATCTTGAATGCATGCATGGATGGACCAGGCCTGGAGAAATAAATGTCACTTTCATTCATAATTCATGGAAAATTTTCTCAGTTCTGGGAGTAAGCTAGGAAATGCAGCCTACTTGTGTGCTTGGGACAGGAGAGGAATGAAGGCATTTGATGAAGAGCTAAGTCACTTTTTCCTGTTCTGTTTCCCCAGTCGCCAAGCTGAGCTTTCTATTCTCTAGTTACACATCAAAGACACTTGTCCTTGCTGATACTTGAAAACCCACGACTGACTCCTCCTGGTCATGGTACATGCTCCTCTATGGTCTGCATGAGAAAGCTTTTCGTAGTACGATTGGTTCTGGTGAAATTTGGGGAACCCAACACTAATTTTAAAGCTTAGAAATCAGTCTTTACCAACTTGATTTTAAGTAAAACCAATATACCTCCCAATCATTTTATTCACAGTTGATTTCATGAGCCAAGAGCCAGCCAAGTTTGAATTTCTTCTAACAGTAATTCTCTTATCTGATCACATTTTGCCTCTTCGCTCACTGCTATGCAGTGCAATCCCAATCCCTGGGAACCAGCTAAAATAATATTATAAGATCAGATCCTCAAACTAGTCTTTTTTAGAGTTATGTTTTTATGTTTGTTTTTACTGATTATCAATTCTGCCCAGAGTCTTTTCCCACTTATCTCTGTTTCTCAGTATAGATGCCATGGAGTTTATCAACCTGATAAGTTGCTGTACAGATCTCTCTTGATATCTACTTAAAAAAAAATGAGGTTTGGTCCATGTTTATTTCTTCTTTTATAGTGGATTGTTAGAGGAGGCTAATGCTACCCTGGGCAACATTTCTTTCAGCCAGGTATCTAAGAGTCAGAGGGTTCAGTAAGCACACGATGCTCTTAGAGTCAGAAGGTTCAGTAAGCACACGATACTCTTTATGCTTTTACTGGGCTCCAGTCTTCCATCATGTATTCTTCAATGAAATGACACAGACTGTGACTCCATTATTTTAATCCATTGGCTCTTCATATCACTTCTCATTAGCATTGCCTGTTCTGTGAGTACCCATTTCAAAGCACTGATTTTCCAACTCGTTAGAATGATATGAGGTACCGTAACACGTTACATCCTGTACTCTCTGAGATTCAGCATCATTCATGCCTATTGTCAGATTATATCATGGTTAGAAATGCACGCTCCTGGACAGATCACCTTATATGTGTTTATTCAAGCACTCTTGTTCTTTCTAATTTAAAGTTCTACTTTACATAGGCTTTCAAACGTATTGCATGTTAGAGACATGTAGGAAAAGAGACTAGGAATTTTGGTGAGATTCTGTGAGGAACTGGGCCTAATGGTCACGATTGACATTTCTGACCATCATTTTATTGGCCACTTTGAACTATATGGTACCGGGGTAAATGATATGAATTATCGTCTTGTATGTGTGAATAGTATCAGATAGCAACGAGTTGGATGTCTATGTGCAATCTCTGACATAACAGATGGATGAGAACTGAGTAAATGATGGGTTAGTTAACATCTGACATGGTGTACAGCATAGCTTTTGGACCTATGAACTATTATCAACATGGCTGAAAGATATAAATGCTCAAACAATCAAAAAGTTTTGAGGTGTTTAAAGTATAATGCACAGGTCACAGGTTATTCATGTGTTCAACTGCACTATTAAATATTCATTATATAATGTACACAGTAATAGCTCTATGCTAATAAAGACATTCACTTTAAATCTTCAACCTCAAAATAAATCCCCCATTAGTTTCACAGTGAGATGTATGTATGCCGTAGCTAAAACATGTGTATTCATTATAAAATTACAAATATTATATAGGAAAACACAAATGTTCTACTACTAAGGAAATAACACAGGAACAATTGGAGTTACTAAGTAGTCCTCCTTTTTAAATTTAAAATAAGTAAGTGTTAAAAAGAAAAGGGGGGACTGGAGAGATGGATCAACAGTAAAGAGCAGCTGATACTCTTGCAGGGACCCGAGTTTGGTTCCCAGCACTCATATGGCAGCTCACAACTGTGTGTAACTCCACCACTAGGGGACTCTTTTCTGGCCCCTGTAGACAGTGCATACTTACACGGTGTACATACCTTCACACAGACAAAGTACCCACATATAAAATAAAAATAAATACTTGTTGAGAAAAATGCCCCATTTTTGCTTTTAACTTTATATTTCGTTTTGCTAAGGGGATGCACTATCTCATTAAATTAGAGATATTTTACAAGTGGAGAGTTATCAACATGCTGAGCACATGGCACTGAAGAAGTAAAATGTCAGAGCTGCTCACAAAGGTCAGTTGTTTGTCTAGTTCAGTGGAAAAAAAAAGATATCTTGACATCTTAAACCCCAGGATGGTGTTTAAAGCAAGAAAACCAGCAAAGCTATTTCCCTCCCTTCAGTGGTTGCCATTGTTGATACTGAAGAATAGCTGGAACGAATAAGTGAGATGGTCAAAGTTTGTTTTTGAGATGCTGCAATACAGCACTTGGGCGACCTCCCATGATACTAGGTCCCCGTTGGGTCTGACAAATGCAGACATTCATTAAGCCTTTCACCACCAGCAGTTGGAGCTCATCCATTTCATGCGAGCAGACGAACCACAAGTATTTCATTCCGTATATCAGTACCAGAAGCTGGAAGCATGGAATGCACACAGCGTGCTTTGAACCTCATAATTGTTCCTTATAATAATAAATTCTTACATTTGAACCTGTGAGTTATCAAGGAAAAAGAAACACAAAGCCACTTTGGTTAAAGGAAAGACTTAAAATAACAGGAATTATGGAGATGGAAAAATACCACTTTTCTTTGTTGGCCCAGGGATTTATGTTTGGGGAAAAAATGATTCAGAGGTGAGGGCCTTTCTTGGACATTAACAAACCGTAGAACCATTTGCATCCCTGACAATAGATGGAGTGTAAATTGTCGTAGGGACAGGTTGTCGCCAAGAAAAACGGGGTAAGACGAATGCGGAACATTTATTATTGAAAGACGCTTTACCTTTTGGTAGATGGTGAGGACAACTGTGATTTAAACTAGGATGTAAGTATTGATTAGAAGTGATGTAGTCATAGAAACAGTAGGTTTCCCCAGACATTTCTATGTACTCAACCCATGCTTATCAGATTCTGAGTCTTATACAAATAAACTCCAGATGGAAGAAACAACCAGACGTTTCAGTGTTAGAACCCAATGACACAAAAGGAAGAAAGGAAGAAATAAATACAGACATTTTTCCCAAAACAGCAGAATTCAGAGGGAAAACTAATATTAATATCTGAAATTCCAACACAATTAAAAATTTTAGGTTAAAAACTTTACATAATAATCTCAGCATTCAGAAAACTGTGTGAGTAACTTCGTGACTTTGAAGCCACCTTGGATTCTATGGAAAGTTTGAAGCAAGTTTTAGTAACTAGGAACACCCTGTCAAATAATACTGACAAACTAGACGTTATAGAAATAACCGTATAAATGCAAGAAGGGCTTGTCTTTTCTTGTGACTTTCTGCAAATTTGTGAGACAATAATAGGTTCACTACTTGATGTGATAGACAGTTTATTAAGTGAGCAAATATAAATGATAAGCATGCAGGAAGAAAGGTGTTAAATTATTCTAGTAATAAGAGATCATAAATTAATATGATTTTACTTATTAAATTAGAAAATGTTAACATTTTAAAAGATCATTTTAGGATTAATTACCCTTCGCAGTTGGTAATTTTGTAAACAGGACAATAAAACAGGACAAAATAAGATGCATCTTTTCTTCCCCAAGTCCCTACATCAAGGCTTAGGGAATACCACAGAAGAGGGAGCAAAAAAAATGTAAGGCATGAGAGCAGGAAGAAGTGCTGTATCTTCTGGGCATGATCAGGCCACCATACCAATGACCTCACAATAGCTGTGGTTGCCTGCACAAGACCGGCACAGGATCAAGCCAATCAACTTCCAGTGGGCAGGCTTACTAAGTCCCACCCCTAGCTGAGGTTCCATTGTCAGTTGATAGCCCCTGGGGAATGGAAATCATTTCTATTCAGAAGTTTTGCTACTGTGCTCTTAGGGATGACCCCCACCTATTTACATATGGGCAGCACTAAACAGACTTAGTAAGTTGTTAAAAAAAATAATTTTTTAAAGTGTACTGGAATTCCTGCTGTAAACCTTATTTTTCCTTCTTTCTACTGTTTATTTTTTAAATGTATCTTCCTTCCTTCCTTCCTTCCTTCCTTCCTTCCTTCCTTCCTTCCTTCCTTCCTTCCTTCCTTCCTTCCTTCCTTCCTTTTTTGTCATTAGGTTTCTAAAATTCTATTGTAACTTCCAAATGGAGTGTATTTGTATAACACTTAGAATTTGGTAAGACACCTTTAATTTCAGTACTTGGGAGGCAGAGAGAGGTGGATCTCTATAAGTTCAAAGCCAGTCTGGTCTGCAGAGCAAGTTTCAAGACAGCCGGGGCTACACAGAGAAACCCAGTTTATTCCTTTCCTTTCCTTCCTTCCTTTCTTCCTCCTTCCTTCCTTCCTTCCTTCCTTCCTTCCTTCCTTCCTTCCTTCCTTCCTTCCTTCCTTCCTTCCTTCCTTTTTTTTTAAGTTATTTTATTTATTTACATTCCAGTTGTTGCCCCCCTCCTCAGTGCCCCCTCCCACAGTTCCTCATCCCATTCCTCCTCCCCTTGTCTCCAAGAGTGTGCTTTCCCCTACTAGGCCTCTCCCTTGTCTGGGGCCTCAAGTCTTTCAGGGATTAAACACATCTTCTTCCACTAAGGCCTGACCAAGCAGACCTCTGCTACATATGTGCCAGGGGCCTTGGACCAGCCCGTGTACACCCCTGGTTAGTGGCTCAGTCTCTGGGAGTCCCTGGGGTCTGGGTTAGTTGAGACTGCTGGTCTTCCTATGGGGTCGCTCTCCCCTTGAGCTTCTTCAGTCCTTTCCCTAATTTAACCGATAGGGGTTCCTGACTAGAGTTTAATGGTTGAGTGTAAGTATCTGCTTATGTCTCAGCTACTGGTAGGGCCTCTCTGAGGACAGCTATGCCAGGCCCCCATCTGTAAGCACATCATAACCTAGTAGTTATCAGGCCTTGGTGCCCCCACATAAAATGGGTCCCAAGTTGGGCCAGTGATTGAATCTCCCTTCCTTTCAGTTTCTTCTCCATTTTTGTCCTGGCAGTTCTTTTAGGAAAAATTCTGGGTCAGGAATTTTAACTGTGGGTTAGTAACCCTGTCCCTCCACTTGAGGCCCTGGAGGTGGACTCTTCAAGTTCCCTTTCCCTACTGATGGGCATTTTGGCTAAGGTCACCTCCAATGAGTCCTGAGAGTGTTTCACCTCCTAGGTCTCTGGTACCTTCCACTCCCCGAGGCATGTTCAGAACAGTCTTATTTGTAATATCCAGAAGCTGGAAATAACTCAGGTGTTCCTCAACCAAAGAACAGATATAGAAAACGTGGTTCATTTATACAGTGGAATACTATTCAGCTATTAAAAATGAAAATGTAATGAATTTTGCAGGCAAATAGATGGACCTAGAAAATATCATCCTCAGTGAGGTAACTCACACCCAAAAGGACATGCATGGTATGTACTCGCTGATAAGTAGATATTAGCCAAAAAGTACAGAATACCTAGAATACAACCCACAGACTGTAAGAAATATAACAAGCAGAAATGCCCAAATGTGGCAGCTTCAATCCCACTTAGAAGGGGGAAGGAAATAATCTTGGGAAGCAGAAGGAGGAACCTGGGGGTGGGGGGTGGGAACAGGATCAGATACAGGGGCAGATAGGAGAAAAGCCCAGAAGGCCAAGAGAAGGAAGAGAAACCCAATTTCAAAAGAAAAGAGTAAGAGAGAGAGAAAAGAAAAATAAAAGAGAGGGGAAAGGAAGGAAGGAAGGAAGGAAGGAAGGAAGGAAGGAAGGAAGGAAGGAAGGAAGGAAGGAAAAGACATGAAATTTGACAGTGATTGTATTGGGGAAGAACTGGGAGCACTTGGAAAGTATAAATGAGAAGCGGCTATGTCATATTTCATTGACTATACCTATAGAATTCTCATGCTGACTACAAGATAATGGAGAGTATATAGAAAAACAAGCTATTGTGTTTGTCATCACCCATAACTATATTTTATAATACCGCTTGAAAACCTGCAAAGTCCTTGGTTGAATACTTGTAATGAAAAACATGAAATAGCTATACTTAAAACAAAACAAAATAACAATAGTGTGTTGAAGTTATATGTTGCATCTTCTGGCTTTCACAGCAGGCAAAAATCTCACCATAATCTATAATTTGTACCCAGAACTAGCATGCAAATGTTTTGTCCATTCCTGATGTGGATGCCAGAACCTCAATATGCTAAAAAACCAAAACCAACCAACCAAATGAAACAAACAAGCAAACAAACAAACAAGCAAACAAACACTCTACCTTCATCTCCCCTTCCTCAGCATGCAGTGTCTTGCATCCTGCTTGATGATGCAGGATCAGGTAGGAGAAATAGGGATTTAAGAATGATTTACCAGTTGGTGAAGTTAAAGTCTGGTGCACAGCATTGTCTGTATGCTGTTTTTATTGCAAGCACTTTTGTAGTTTCCTTAGAGAACTGCTCACTTCATGATTCACTGGTGAGTCAATGGTCCTTACTCTCTGTGACATCTGTCTGGTCTGGTACTTCTGGAGCCATCTCTAGCAGCTTCTTTATCTTTTCTCTCAGCCCTGGCAGGCAGTTTCCATGTTGGCTTCTTCCGAGGTGGCCCACTCCTTTCTGCCATCTCTAGTGTACATACCGACTCTACCTCTTTCCATGTTCAGAGCAAACGTTTTTTTTTGTTTGTTTGTTTGGTTGGTTGTTTGGTTTTTTTTCTCAGCCAACCCTTGACTTTAAGACTCGCAGGTGAGATCCAGCCTCTTTGCATCACTGGATCTGAGTATTGTCTACTGCTCAACGAAACTCCAGGTTTAATTCCCTCACAGAGATGGAGGAGGGGGAGGGGACAGGTGGTTTCCAAAGAGGAGACCTAGAAAGGGGGAAACATTGGAAATGTAAATAAAGTATCAAAAAAAAAAAAAAAA
>CM052710.1:10301427-10342333 GCA_028551405.1 Uromys caudimaculatus | reverse complement strand
CCAACCAAAGAATACACATTGATGGACTTATGGTTTGGACCACATATGTGGCAGAGGATGACCTCGATGGCCATCAGGGAGAGACGAAAGGCCCTTGGGCCTGAGGATGTTAGAGGCCTCAGTAAAGGGGAATATCAAGGCGGGAAAATGGGGATGGGTGGACGGGGGTGGGGGGTGGGGGGGTGGGAGGTGGAATTCCCTCCTAGAGGCGGGTTGGGGAGGGGATGGGGGGTATACAAAGAGGAGACTCAGAAAAGGGGAAACATTGGAAATGTATATAAAGTATCAAAAATAAAAAAAGGAGGAAAAAAAATAAAAAAATAAAAATAAAATAAAAAAAAAATAAAAAATAAAAAAGTTGAAAGAAAAAAAAAAAAAAAAAGAAGAGCCTCCATGGGCAATCGCTGTATCTAGAATGTGCATTATTTCTCTGAATCATGCAGAAGATTCCTCATGTCATTTTCCTGTTGCTATTATCATGGATGTTTCTTAACTTTCTTATTAGATTTTCTAATGTGATGCTGGTTTTGAATAACGACGCAAGATTGATTCAAATCAATTCCTCTCCCTTGACTAGTTGGTGAACCATCAATTCTTTTTGATGGAATGAAGGAGAGTTAAATATGTATATACTCCTTGGACTATCTGACCTCAGTGGGAGCGGTTGTGCCTAATCCTGTAGAGAGTTGATGCACCAAGGAAGGGGAATACTGGGGGGAGGTGAGTGGTGGGTGGGAGAGCACCTTCTCAGAGGCAAGGGAGAAGGAGTAAAGAACTCTGGGAAGGGGGACCAGGAAGGAACAGCAACATTTGGAATGTAAATAAAATTATTTATACACACACACACACACACACACACACACACACACACACACACACACACACATACACACACTCCTAACAGTGGAAGTGGGGATGTGTCTGACTCTTTTGCTTTCTACTCAAGACCCTTTTCCTTCTACTGGGTGCCTCATCTAGTCTTGATATAAGAGTTTATGCCTAGTCTTTTTTTTTTCTTAATCTGTTCACTTTATAGCCCATTCACTGCCTAACTCCATGTCATCCTTCCCACAATCCTTCCCTTCCCCCTTCCCCTTCTCCTCTGATCAGGTGGGAGCCCCACCCTGGCACTTCAAATCTCTGCCAGGCTAGGTGCACCCTTTCCCACTGAGGCCATACAAGACAGCCCAGCTAGAAGAACGTATCCCACATATACTTAACAGCTTTGGGGATAGCTCCTGTTGTTCAGGACCCACATGAAGACTAAGCTGCACTTCTGCTACACATGTGCAGAGAGGCCTAGGTTCAGTCCTTGTGTGTTCTTTGGTTGGTGGTTCAGTCTCTGAGAACCTCAAAGGTCCAAGTTAGTTGATACTGTTGGTCTTCCTGTGGAGTTCTTATTCCCTTCAGGGCTGCAATCTTCCCTCCTATTCTTCCATAAGAGTCCCCAAGCTCCATCCACTGCTTGGCTGTGGGTGTCTGCATCTGTCTTCGTCAGCTGCTGGATGAAGTCTCTCAGAGGACAGCCATGCTAGGCTCCTATCTGCAAGCATAACAGAGTATCATTAATAGTGTCAGGAATTGGTGCTTGACCATGGGATGGGTCTCAAGTTGGGCTGGTTATTGGTTGGCCATTCCCTCAGTCTCTGCTCCATCCCTCATACCTGCATTTCTTGTAGACAGGATAAATTTTGTGTCAAAAGTTTTGTGGGGAGGTTAGTGTCCCTATCTCTCCACTGGAGTTCCTGCCTGGCTACAGGAGGTAGTCTCTTCAGGTGCCATATCTCCATTACTGTGGGTCCCAGCTAACGTCACCTCCATTGATTCTTGGGCACATTTCTTATCCCAAGTCTCTGTCTCATCCTGGAGATGCCCACCATCTCCTCACCCCGTCAGTTGCAGATTTCCATTTATTTTTATGGCCATCTGGCCATCTCTTCTGTCTCTCCTACATCTGATCCTGAACACCCCCATTCCCCTCCCCAGGCCCTCTCCCTCCCAGTTCCCTCCCTCCATCTGCCTCTTAGACTATTTTATTCCCCCTTCCAAATGAGATTCAAGCATCCTCATTTGTACCTTCCTTCTTGTTTAGCTTCTTTGGGTCTGTGAAGTGTAGCATGGGTACCCTACACTTTATGGAAGATATCCACTTATAAGTAAGTACATACCATGCATGTCCCTTCAGGACTGGGTTACCTCACTCAGGATAGTATTCTCAAGATCCATCCATTTGCCTGCAAAGTTCATGATGTTTTTGTTTTTAATAGCTGAATAGTATTCCATTGCATAGACGTACCACATTTTCTTTATCTCTTCTTCAGTTGAGGGACATCTAGGATGTTTTCAGTTTCTGGCTATTAGAAATAAAGCTTCTATGAACATAGTTAATAATGTGTCTTGTGGGATGGTAGAACATCTTTTGGCGATATGCCCAGGAGTGGTATAGCTGGATCTTGAGATAGAATCATTCCAAGTTTTCTGAAAAGATGTCAAATTAATTCCCAAAGTGGTTGTACAAGTTTGCACTCTCACTAGCAATGGTGGGCTGTTCTCCTTGCCTCACATCTTCACCAGCATGTGTTATCTCTTGAGTTTTTGATCTTAGTCATTCTGATGGGTATAAGATGGAACCTCAGAGTTGTTTTGATTTGCATTTCCTGGATGACTAGGGACTTTGAACATTTCTGTAAGAGCTTCTTGGCCATTCAAGATTATCATACCTTGCTATGCTGTGTTTGGTTGATATCCCTGGGAGACCTGCTCTTTTCTGAAGGGAAATGGAAGAGCAGTGGATCTTGGGAATGGAGGGTACTGGGAGGAGTGGAGGGAGGGAAGACTGCAGTTGGGATGTATTATTGTATGAGAGAAGAATACATAAAAAGAAAAATAATAATCTAAAAATGTTTGATTTGGGGAGAATTTCAAAGTGGCTTCATATAATGAATTTTAAGATAATTTTAATGCCCAAAACTATTTTAAGTTATTATAACTATAAACAAAAAAGGGAGGAGGAAGCACAGCTAGCTGGTAAGTTTGTGTGTGATTGTCCCTCTAGTAACCAACCCATCCCTCAGCTATACTCAGTAAGAGTATTTGTTAATGAAGTTATAGAAACAGCTGTTAAATAAAAATGGGTTATTCTGGAAATTGTAAAACATAGTATATGTTTCCATCGTACACCAATATCTTAAAAATAAACAACTAAGAGGAATTACAAAATGAAAAGCATTATATTCCACAGAATATATATTGAATGGAGTTCTTTCCATCTGTCCTTCAGTTCTCCACATTATGGGACAATTTTTCATTAGACAGAGATTGGACCAAGTTCTGCACCTCTTCCTCTGCCAGCCTCATTTCTACAGACTCAGTGGATAACAGCGGTGACGTAGTGATTAATTACACTCACGATTCTGTGCAGCCTGGAAAGCAAATGATCGAGTAGCAGTTAACATTTTTACTGTGCCTTCCAAGAACCATATTCTGTCTCTGTGTCTCTACCTTACCCTGTGTCAGTTGCTACTTTACTTACTAACTGACTGTACAAATCTATAGAGTATTCTTTCCATTGCCAAATGCTCGGTAGTAATTACTAACATATGCTTCTCTTTCATACATGCTATATGTGTGTATATAAAGCCTATAATCCTGTTGAACTTAATTTCCTGAAGCTCAGATTACCAAATGAGCCATTCTAGTACCCATTTATAAAATTCGGAACTTTGTTACATTAACATGCAGTAGGAGAGGTGACTAACTCTTAAAGTAAATAAATTTCAATGTTAATTTGGTCTTGGATTCAATTTGCCTTCCTTTTTATATCTGGCCCTGCTCTCTAATTATATAATTATGCTAGTGTTAAGGGGTCTATAATTGATATCAGAAAGAAAAGTATCAAAATATGATAGACGGATCAAAACTGGCTTGAGGTTTTACAATCGTTCTTTTAATCACCATCTTGGACAATGACACAGTATGAGAAGTCACTATACATACATACATAGCATGTGTAGATAGCATAAATGATAGGCTTCCCTATGTCTAATACTCTCAGGAAATCACTTCAAATATAACCTATACTTTTCAATATAATCGTGGTAGTTATTATACCCATTTACAGGTTGAGACTGGCAGAATTAACTAGCTGAAAAAAAAATTACATGTAGAAAGCTGAGGGTTAAACGTTTATCTGATTCTAAGTGCTATATACTTTTGAGATATATCTTTTGGCTTGCTGTTAGCAGAACTGTTCCCAGTCTTTAGAGTGATTAATCTGTGTGAAGCCAGGGTGCACAGCTGTAATCCTAGCATTCAAAAAGCTGGAACAGAAGGGACATTGTACATCTGAGATCCAGGTCAGTGTAGATAGACTTTGTCTCAGCACACACACAAAGGGATCAACATTAACTACTCATTGTTATGATTTCCATTTACAAATACAATAATACTCCTATGAGGTAAAAATGGAGAAAGAGTTCTTATGGATAATTCCTTCCTTAATAAGAAAAGATTGAAACTTAAAATCTAAGAAAAGGTGGGACTTTATATTTCCATGTCCCAAATCCAATTTGCCTTACCCTAGTTTATCTGTTTATAGCAGAATACCATTTTCCTATGGCAATATATAGACATAAACAAAAAAATTGTCAAGCAAGTACTCAGAAAATCAGCATGAATGGGTGAACATTGAACTTCAGACATGGCATCAAAGGCCTTGAATTTCCAAAGGAGCTCACTTCTACTTTATGGGTAGATTCCTCATTTCTACCCTTGAATGTACTACTTTTATCCTTGAGTTTGGACCATATGAACCATGAAAGCTCAGGGCAATCTGGATTTATTGAACAGATGTTGTCTTTTCTATATTTTAGAATTACATGTTTTAAATAATTACTTAAGATATTGTTCTCCGCTGTCCACAAAGAAAGCAAGGATCCAAGCACAAAGGCTGGAAACAAATTGAGCTTAGTCAGATTGGGGTGTAACAAGAGACCGAATCCAGCCTGTAGCTTTGGGTATAAGGAAAAGTATGCCCATTTAAAATCCATGGCTGTCCTCTGAGAGGCTCAACAAGCAGCTGACTGAGACAGACACTGATACACCCAACCATTGGACTGCAGTTGGGGACTCCTGTAGTTGAATCAGGTAAAGTCTGGAAGAAGCTGAGGAGGAGGGTGACCCCATAGGAAGTCCAGCAGTCTCAACTAGCCTGGATCCCTGAGATCTCTCAGATACTAAACCACCAACCAGGCAGCGTACAGGAGCGGGTCCGAGGCCCCAGATACATATATAGGAGAGTACTGCTTGTTCTGGCTTCAGTGGGAGAAGACATGCCTAACCCTCGAGAGACTTGAGTCCCCAGAGAGAAGGGAGGCCTGGAGGGGGGAGGTAAAGGGGGACACATCCTCTTTGAGACAGGGAGGAGGAGAAATGGGATGAGGAACTGTGGGAGGATGGATCATGAGGGGAGTAATGATTGGACTATTAAAAAATATAAAAATAAAAGTAATAAAAAAAACTAATAAAATAAAATCCAGGTACAATGATGATGTGTTCATGCCACCATCTGAGTATTGATCCATACAGATGACAGTGTGGCAGAGTAGAAGAAGCGTGGCATACAGTTAGGACATGCACATGGCATTGAACATGGACCCTTTGGAGTAAAACACAGAGGTCTTATCAAGGTCAGCTAAAACACATGACCTGGTCTCTCATGATGTCTTTCCTTCACCTACCACACCCTCTCCGAATCTGAGGAACATGTCTTCCCTTGAAAGGTGATCTGCCTTAAAAGTATTGGGTTTTATTTTATTTTATTTGCATTTTCTTTTTATTCTGTATTTGTATACATTTGTTTGGACTGTATGCCTGTGAATGTGGGTTCCATTAGAGAACAGAAAAGGGACCTCCTGGAGCCGGAGTTTAGAGGCAGTTGTGTCAACTCAGAATGGGCACTGAGAGCCACATTCTTGGCCTCTGCAAGAGTAGTACATGCTTTCAAGCCTAAGCCATGTCTCCAGCCAGAAAGAAGATATTCTTTGAATGAATGTATCTGTTTAGAAAAGCTGACTCTTATTCATTCATCCTCTGAACAGTGCCTATGACCATTAATTTAAAATAAAATTGCAGACTGGGAAGCAGTTGTTGAGAAGGTACTTGCCTCATAAGCATGAGAATCTGAGGTCAATTCCCAGGACTCATTAAAATGTTGGGCATGGTGGCATGCACTTCTTAGTATTAAGAAGGCGTGAACAAGAAGATCCCTGAGGCTCAATGGCTGTCCAACCTAGACTACTTATGAAGTCCCAGACCAATCAGAGTCCTTATCTAAAAAAAATTAAGGTTTGTGGTTCCTGAGGAGCAACACAGGAGGTTGACCTCTGGCTTTCACATGTAACACACACACACACACACACACACACACACACACACACACACATACACACACACACACACACACACACAAAAAAAAAAAAAAACTCAATGTGATGACTCATGAATGTAACCCCCTTGCTCAGGAGGGTGAGGCAGCATGTCACTGAGTTCAAGGCTATCTATCACTACCTAGTGAGATTAGACTCAAAAAATATACACAAAAAGCAAGATTCAGAACAATAGCTCAGTGGTTAATCACACTGCCTGCTCTTCCAAAGGACTCAGGTTTGAGTTCACAGCACTCTGAATCTCCAGTTCCAGGGTATATGATGCCCTCTCCTGCTTTTCACAGACAATGCACACATATGGCACACAGATATACATGCAGTCAAAACACAGAAAGTAAACACAGAAAATACTTAAAAAAAAAAAAAAAAGCAAAATAAAATATAGCAAAAATTCTTACCATCATTGCCAGTCCCTCGGACCTCTTGGTCACGTTTTCTGATGAATTCTATAATGATCTAATTTACATACTTATGTTATATTAGATGTTTACTTGTTGATTTGCTTGTCTCTATCCACATTCAGCCCCTTAACAGGTCACAAAAACAAAAGAACATTATATATTCATTTTCTTTCCTGGTGATCAAGATTTCCTTCACGATAGAGTAAAGATTTGTTGAGTGAATGAATAAATAATTACCCACCTCATTATTTCAGGCTCAAAGCTGAAAACTTAGTGTTCATCTCATGATCATTAAGTCACATGTTCTAAAAACTCTATGTAGTGTGTGTTGCAAGTTTTCTTTGAAAGCAGCTGAACGGAGGCAGGTGAGTAGGAGGGGATGCCATAACTTAGCAAGGGCCTTACAGCCCTGGCACAAAACTAACACTGTGTCTCCATGGCGAAGGCTTTCCTGTGTGGTCACTAGATTCTATGTTATCAGCTCATAGAAGCCGACACCTTTTCCTTTGAGTCACTTCCTGTGGACTGCACACTTGATTACGGTAATTAAGGAACACGTCTCCTTCCCTCTCTGAAATAGGTGTGAAATTAAAGGCGGGGGTCTGGGGGGGAGTACGGTGAGAACATTTCTCCACACAAAACCAATTTCCCCTTTAAAGTCTCACCTATTATGATCTCATGGAGGCATCTATTTTTAGTCTATTTCTTCCTCATGAACAAGGACAAAGTCACAGAACTGAAATAACCAAGAAGTCACCACAACCCCCCCCCCATTACTTGTCCTTACCAATCAAAATGCATAAGATATAATGCCATTAAAACTAACTCCGAACAGCAACCTGCAGGGTGAAGTTTCTTTGTGAAGACTGATCTGTACACACCCTTTGTTGTGTTTTGTTGACAGCAGACCCTATAAATGGATTTCCCAAGGTGCTTACTCTTTTTCTTAATATCAATATTTCTTAATATTATTTATTAATGTTATAATATCCTGAGAATTTATATGGAGTATTACTTGTAATCTTAGGGTGTCTCTTTTTATAAAGATTCTTTTTTCTAATCATCACCCAGTGCAGTTTGAGTTTTTGTTCTGTGTGTGGCATTGATGCTCTTACAATTTAATAACAATATAATGTATTGTTATTATGTACATGCAAATATGCATATGATATAATGAGAGACTGGATAAAAATTACCATTTCAGGTCTGACTGGACAGTCGGATAGTTTCCTACTTCAAAGGGACCCAACACAACAGGTTGGGACCGTGAAAGTGTATAATTTAGATAGAGAAAGGATAAATGCCGTGGAGGTTAAAATTCAGTGAATGACCCAGACTGCTTGGGATGTAGAAGTAAGGAGAAGACGCTTCTGTAGCTAAGTTATCTTGGTCACTATCTCAACTGTGGGTGGTGGGGAAACCTTTGACCCTTTGACCCTTTGACCCCACTGGGTCATAGTGGCAAAAGCCAAAAACCCCTCTATCTACTCTAGATATGGAGCATCTTTATCTTGGTAAATCTTGCTTTGGGCGTGTGGGGGATGCAACTTAACAGTAGACACTTGTGTCACACATTTACTTTATAAGGTTTGGTATGGGAGGATTAGTTGTTCTCATCTTTTGTGGCCCATTGAAAGAGTATCTATAAATGGAACACTATACCAGTCTGTGCAGGAAGCTGATCTTTGGGCTTATTTATAATGATATTTGCTTTTCTCAGATGGATAAAGTTCAAAGTACCTTCAAGAGACAGTTGTTTACACAAACATGTTTCACTCTTATTTTGTGTAGTGTCAAGCGGTAGGGAATATATTTTGCATATTAATAAGAGACCAAGAATATAACAAATATTTTCTATATCCAAAATGTCCTCTTAGTATTAGAGAATAATCCTATAAGATTCAGACTAGACACACCAGTGTTCATCCAAGCCTAGACAGACTACAGATCAATGGAGGTGCTGTTAATTTATACGTAGGAACCTCAGTGTTAATACCTGACTTCCAGCAAAACAGGATTATGCTCAAACAGATGGTGGGCAGAAGTGGGACATTACCTTCTCCTACAAGACTAAAGGAACTTCAGCTGGGTCCTGCCTATCCCCTTTGGAAGGAGGACTCCCGAAATATTAGCTAGCCTGTTTAATCAGATACCTGAGCTTAACCATTGAGGTGGGAAAGAATGAAGCATAGATATGGAGCCTGCAATTTCTCACTGTAATATGGAGATTCTCATGCCATTAATGGAGAATGTTCAGAGAGAGTGGCACCTGGCAGAAGGAAGCTATTCTGCAGAGATGAAGACACCAGGCTAGCAGTCACAAAAATCTACATGTGTACCCCCAACCTACTTGTGAACACGTGTACTCTTGAGACCATGAAAAACACAACTGCTCTGTCTCTCACACATGAGCTTGCTCTCAGGTTGAGAGCTAAGAGTCGGCATAGACCTCTAAGCTCGTGGTTTGCTTTAGGCAGTTTGCTGGTTGTAGGTTCAGTCACACACTCTAACTAAAGTTATGTGCAATGCTAAATCCCGTAGTCATGCTAAGGACAGTCACTTACTTACTTACTAACTGGGATAGCATTGATGAAGCAAAAGAATTGTCTTAAAATAATCAAAATAATCTCATGACTTTTCTGAAAATAGCCAGGAATTTAGTAACCCAATCTCTCTCTCTCTCTCTCTCTCTCTCTCTCTCTCTCTCTCTCTCTCTCTTTCTCTCTCTCGTATGTGCGAGCGTGCGCGCGCGCACACACACATACACACACACACACCAATAAAAGCATTCATATAAAATATAATACAATCTATAATTTATAAGAGGCACGGATATTTTAAGAATTCACACACTGCTCATTTGAGTCATTTGAGAGAGTGTTCATTGCTTTTGACATTTTTGTCAAATTATTTAGATGTAGCAGATGAAATATTGAAATAAACAAATATTCACTTGGAAGGTTACAGATGGTGAATATTAATTGCTGCATATATTAACTTGCAAGCTTTGTAATTACAGTTAATGGATTTCCTAATTGCTTTAGGCTGTAGGGAACAGGGAGGGAAATGTAAAGGATGCTAGAGAGCCAAGTATGGTAAATATTTGTTGTATGGAGTTGTACAAAGTGATCATTAAAGTTTTCTAATTTAGGAGAGCATGAGAGCAAAGCACATGGTCCCTGCTGATGGAGCAATGGCGTACAGGTGCTGTAACCAGAAAGCAAGAGGTGCAGCCTTCCACGAGAAGACTATTACCATAATAGCTTAGTCGGACTGATACGAGTTAGAACTTACATCTACTAATCTGGTTTATGAAACAAACAGTTATTGATGATGACCAGGAAAAAGCATAAAGGAAGCTAGAACAGTGTGTGTTCCTCCCCTTCCCCCACTCTCCTCTCCTGTGTGTGTGTGTGTGTGTGTGTGTGTGTGTGTGTGTGTGTGAGTGTGTGTGTGTGTGTACATGGATGTGTATGCACATGAGTGGGGCAGCCAAAGACAACCTCAGGTGTCATTTCTTAGGCACTATCTACCTTTATTTCTCTTTTGAGCCAGGGTCTCTGACTGGCATGGATCTCACAGGTAGTGTAGGCTGACTAGCCAGCAAGACCCATAGTTCTGCCTGTCTCTTCCCCCTCAGGTGCTGCCTTTACAAACAGTAGTCCCTGTTCTCAGATAACTCCATGAATTCCTGGTGGGAACTAAGGTCTCCTGCTTATAAGACAAACATTTCAACAACTACCCCCTTACACTCTGCATCCTTTTATTTAAGTGAAGAGAAAGAATGTTACTGAGCTCAGTCCTTGGGCTTGAACCACTTTAAGATACATCCTGCTTACTCGAATAACAACTTGAGACTCACTTAGCTCAGCCTCTGACCGCCTGCTAAAGATGAGGGACACAGCAGCTGCCAACCCGTGATCCAAGGTTAGTGACTGGAATTCTTTCCATTATGTATCATGTCCCGAGTTGGGGGACAGGGTGGGGCTGAACTATAAGACAATGTTGCCTTGGCACCAAGGGTGGGAAAGTAGGATGTGATGAACATTTGGTACCACTTGTTCCTTCCCAACCGCTGAAGTTCATAAATAGGCATTTTCTTTTAAGAGACCGATGCTAAAAATGACTAGGCCATGAGGGTAGGTTAAGGAGTGCAAAGATTGATTCCCTCACAGAGGTTAATTCTAGTTAGCTTAAACTCCATTTGGAACAAGAACTTAATAAGAACTTCCTCACAATATACACTCCTAGGGCATAACTAATAGTGATAGTATTAAACTAGCCCACCTTTTTTCAATCTTTCTATTGAGTAAGAGGCTATGCATCCAGGCGTGGTGGCTCCTGCCTGCATTCCAAGCTCTCGGGAATCTGAGGCAGGAGGATCACTATAAAGTCAAGACCAATCTGGGACACATAGTGAGTTCTAGGTCAGCCTGGTTATAGAGTGAGACCCTTCATCACATCCTCACTCAAAAACCCAACAACAATAACAATAAAAAGAAAGCACGTGGTGGGGTGGATAGAGAACTGCAGACTAAAATTAAAACCCTTGGAACCTTGCTGGGCTCCACAGAGTTCCTTGGAAAACCCTGTTTCTTTTGCTCAGTCTTGGTACTTGCAGGAATTAGAATTGTGTGAGTTTTCATCCTGGATTTTTTTAATGTCCGTAGAAGTCACTTCAATTTGTTCCATTGAATGGAGCAAAATTGAAGCATGCTACTACATATGTGTATCTTCTTATTTGTGCATATGTGCCTTTATTTTTAAAGGTTCATTTTCAATAATTCCATCACCTTTGGGTTTGTCTAGCCATTGATTCTGAAACAATGATAGGTTTAAAGTCATTTAATTGGAATGTGATACCAGGAACCAGGAGGAAAACCACAGTGAGACAGGGAAAAAGAATTGGTAGACTGTTGAGGTGATCACTGCAGTGTGGGTAGCTGCAGGTGAATTAGCTGGAAGCTATAGAAGCAGTGAGAAGAGTAAGGAGCACGCATCATTTCTTTAGTCCGGAATCCTGGGTAGACATTCACTGACATCTTTCATTGCTTCAGAGATGAAAAGCCCGAGGGACCAGGGCAATCAAAGCCCCATCAGATAAGGAGGTGCGTGTGCCAGCAGCTGTGTGGTAGGTCGTCAGGTACAGTTTCTACAACCCCAAAATATAACTTGTAGTCTTTCTTGTACATGCATTGCTCTGAAACCTAGTTGAAACAGGTACTTTCCAAAATGTGGTTTCTCAGTCTACTGACGTTTATCCCTCACAGGACTATAAGTTCCTTGAAGGTAGACAACCTGACTTGCTCACTATTAGACACTATTAGACATAACGCAACACCTCGTGCTTATATGTTCACAGAATGACTGATAGAGCTACCTAAGGGTATAAGCTACTCACCATAAAAAAAAATTGTGTGACTACACAATCAGATAGTGTACACAAAACTTTATCGGAGAGTGTGAAATGTTTTAATTCTCTGTTGGGTGTGGCTGTATCACAACTTCTTATAAAGTTTACTTTATAAGGAAAAGAATAGTGGACTCACAGTTTTAGGAGGTAAAAGTCCAACATTTCTTCGGCCTCTACTGAGACTTAATGACAGATAATATCATGCTAGGAGCATAAATAGAAAGAAGAAGTCTCAATGCAAGATGGGAAGCTAGAGAACAAATCGGGATTTCAGCTCTTCTACCAAAACATACAGCCATACGTATTCAGAGCTTTGGTACAGCAAATATGGTAATTATTGTTATTTAGGAGAAGTTTTTGATGGGATCAGACATTTAAGCTTTGATATAAAAGTATGCAATATTCTAAGATTATATCACCTGCTGGTGGCAAAGATAGAATTGTAATGAGCATTCAAATGATCAAAGACTACAGCTTTTGGACTAAAAAGTAGGTCACCATACTTCTTATTCGTGAGAATATTTCAAACACGAAAGGTAATGATGTCTTTAGGAGAGTTTAGACCTATACTGCCTTCCTCATATTGTGAAGATAGACCAAGTAGCCATTTGCTTGCTACCGGGTATTTATTGTTCAAGTAGGAGTCTTTACTGACTATAAAAGGCCAACAGACCTATGGATACAAACGTTTTATTTCTCGGAATGGCAGGGTCTAAGTGAAGCAAACTTGATTGGCTGGGAGTTGGGAGGGGTAGCAACATGCAATGGGGACCATTCCTGGTCTCCTTCGTGGTCATCTCCCTGTAAATGAGTGTTTGTTTTAGATGGTTTGTCCAATTTTGAGTAGTAGAGGGTTTGTTTTATTGTTTTGTTTTGCTCTGACACAAGAAATATAACTTGATTTATTCTCTGTGTTCTATTTTCATTCTTTCCAGCTCCAGGCAAACAAAGCGTATATTATAGAAAAGGACAATTGAAATCAATAAAAATGCCCTAGATAAAAGATGTTTGCATCTTCTCTAGATGCTACACAGGACAATGCAAGATGAAAAAATGCAATCCATCAACATGCCTGAAATGGGTGCTTGCCTTACTGTGAAACAAGGGCCTTCTGCAGCTCAGGTTTTAGAGCAAATCTAAATCAAATGCTGCTTTGCTGAGCATGTAACTCCATCCTGAGAGATTTCTTATCTAACTAGGCTAACGAAACAAATTGCCTTTGGAGAAACAGCTTGAATATGCATTGATATTCAACAGTCTGGGAAAAATCAGACACTTAGTTCAGAAAATACAGTAGCTTGGATCATGCTGAGTGCTCTAAAGCCCCTTCTTTCCCCCAGCATTACAGAACATACTGGGAACTCATGCAAACAGAGAAAGTAACAGGGGTGTTGGAGTGTTCTTTATCTTTGCCCATCTGGCAAACTTTTCTTCAGTGATCTCAAAATGTGTGCCGATTAAACTGTGTTACATATAAAATCTGATTTGCCATACCCTCCAGACTGTGTGAGATAATGTACATTTTAGGCAATTGTAGAGATCCCAAGTACTAACCCACTATCTTATAAGGATTCTCAACATTTCTGTACAGTGTTCTAAGAGCCTTTTATAAGTCATAAAATAATGCAGGCATAGGGAGGGAGCAGAGACAGAGGGAATGGCCAGCTAATAACCAGCCCAACTTGAGTCCCATCCCGTGGTCACACACCAATCCCTAACACTATTTATGATACTCTGTTATACTTGCAGACAGGAGCATACTGTCCTCTGAGAGGCTTCACCTAGCAACTGACTCAGACAGATACAGGCACCCACAGCCAAACAGTGGATAGAGTTTGGGGACTCTTATGGAAGAAAAGGAGGAAGGACTGTGGGCCTGAGGGAGATAGGAAGTCCACAAAAAGACCAGCACAGTCAACTATCCTGGACCCTTGGGGCTCTCAGAATCTGAATAACCAACCAAAGAACATCCACAGACTGGACCAAGCCTCCCTGCTCATAGGTAGCTGATGTACAGCTTGGTCTTCGTGTGGGTCCTGAAGAACTGGAACAGGGGCTATCACAAAATCTGTTGCCTGTATGTGGGATATGTTCTTCTATCTGAGCTGCCTTGTCTGGCCTCAATGGGAGAGGAAGTGTCTAGCCTGGCAGAGACTTGAAGTGCCAGGGTGGGAGGGATACCCAGGGGACCCCATCCACTCAGACAAGGGAGGGGGGAAGGATTGTGGGAAGGGGTAACTGGGAGGGGACAGTGAGCAGGATGTAAAGTGAATAAGTAAAAATAAATAAATAAGTAAAATATTTAAAATCTCACCTAAAGCATACTCTAAGTGTACTATTGTAGGTACATTGCTTTTGTTTTAGGCATTGGAAATCCACTCCAGAGATACATTTCCAAAGCAGGCACCTTTGACTACCTTTTGGCCAATTCGAAAGAGTCAAATAGATGAAATTGGAAGTCCCAAGGGACTTTTTAACTGGTCAATTGGAGTCCAGTGGATGCTAAGGACAATGTTCCTGAAAAACTGATTATTTCTGACAAAAATTGTACATGCTGTCTATTCCTGGGAATAGTTGTGTAGAATATTTGCTTTCTGATTGACTCTGAAATGTTTAGGCTTTTAATGCATTATATAAGACCTCTTGTCATCTGAGGAAACAGTTTCTATTGGATAAATTCACTGTTTTTTTGCCCTGCACTTTCTACACGTGTTTGAACACTTGGACTCCAGTTTCTGATGCTGTTTGTCAAGGTAGTGCAGCCCTTTGTACATGGGGCCTCATTGGAGGAACTAGGTCATTGAGGGAGGGGCTTGAGGTTTTATAACCTACCAGTACTTCCTATTTTCCCTCTCTTACGTAACTGTACGCATGACGTCATGGCTTCTCTGAGGTGATGGACTATAGGGCTTGGAACTGTAAACCAAACAAACCCTTCCTCCCTCAAGTTGCCCATCATGAGATATTTTACCATAGCAACAAGGAGAGAAACTAAGAAGACGTTGTAGGTTTGATTGATTCTCATGTCCCTGGGAAGTCCATTCGTCTCTGCTTGGGTCTTTTATTAGTATCAGGCAAGGCCACTCCCTTGATCAAAGTCAAAAAGCAATTCAAACTGCCATCACGTTACCTCCACAACTCCCATCAAAATTCAAATGTGATGTGAGACAAGAAATAACCAGGAAAGCCAAGAGCTGAGACCTCACAGATAATCTGCTTTCATCACTATGGTCATTTCGTTCAGAGTCACAGCGCAAAATCTGCTGCTAGGAGCTTCACCTTTGTTTTCTCACTGCCTCGTGAAGCCTGACGAGCCCTCCACTGCAAAGCTGCTTTGGAAGCAGATATGAAGTAATTAGAACAACGGGGATAAAATGAGATCACGTCGTGATTCCTCGCAGGTCTCGGGGACCTCTGAATGCTATTTGAAAAGTCCCAGATGGGATCTTAGAGGAAAATTATTCTTCTGGGGGTTGTTCTCAGGAAGGAAAATTATCAAAAAGCTGAGCCAGGAATCATCAAATTCCAGTAATGGAGATTCAAATTCTGCAGGGTCAGCACGCAGTGATTTCAAATCAGCCCACGGCGATGACTTTCTACTCAAATCATAATTAAATTGTTAAGCGTTTAATTTTGAAACTTGATGGGTAAAATTGATGAGGGGAAAGTAACCCAAAGCGTGACTAAAGTCGAGATGGATCATGTATGTCTTATGTCCTTCGGCAACCATGTCTGTCAATCAGTCACAGGGGATTAGATTCACACAGCTCCAGAATTTAGAGCTGGTAGAGATTAGGCGGAGTGTTTAGAACTCATTCAGTATTCAGAGACAAGGAAAATGTCCTATCTGTCAATGGAACTGCTGTTGAACCTGGCTTAGAAGTTACTACTGCATCAAGTAAGGAACGAAAGCAGCTTTATAAAAGAGAATTGATTATACTGTGATTCATAGTCCCTGGCTGTACTATAAATAATTTTATGGAAGTGTTTTTCTTTTCCTTCCCCTAGGTTTTTTTTTCCTTTCCACAAAGGCTGAGTGGAACAGCATTGCGTCCAGGAATCACAATTGCAT
Source organism: Uromys caudimaculatus (assembly GCA_028551405.1). Taxonomy (NCBI): domain Eukaryota; kingdom Metazoa; phylum Chordata; class Mammalia; order Rodentia; family Muridae; genus Uromys; species Uromys caudimaculatus. The sequence goes on along the minus strand of CM052710.1, from coordinate 10,326,001 downwards.
TTAAAAATCATAGAATGGCAGAGTTCAAGGAATCTTCAGTAGGTCAAAGCGACTTAACCAGAATTTCACAGGTGAGGAGGCTTCAGGCCCCCTAGAGTCAGGGAAGCTCCGGGGGTCAGGAAGTTAGAGGTCCTGGCAAGCAGAAAACCCAATGGCTGAGTGGAGAGCCGAGCGCATTCCAACACACCTTGTCATTTTCCAGTGTGGGCAAGGGGAGTGCCCTGGACAGAACTCTGTTTCCTACAATTACAGCTCAGACCCGGAGGCCTATGGGGCTGGAGAACCTGGAGAATTCTGCTTCCCAAAGTTCACTGGCATTTCTGACCATTACTTTAATGAGAAGGTATTTTTAGCTCTTTTTGCCCCATGAACATTCTTCCAGCTCTCTCTCTCTCTCTCTCTCTCTCTCTCTCTCTCTCTCTCTCTCTCTCTCTCTCTCTCTCTCTCTCTCAGCACTGCCAGGTTCAAGCTTAAGGCTACAATAACTTTGAGTACTTTGTTATAACTTAAGAAAGTCATTTTGATAATCCTTTAGAGAATGCCTTTGATGCATCCCACTCCGTATTTTGAGCAGATAGGTATGGATGAAATGGACTCTCTAAGTCCCTTACAGGATATGTTAGCACAGAGCCTGATAGACATCGGGATATAAAAGACTCCTGGGAAGCCAGGAACAGAAAGCAGTATCATCAGCCCTTGTTAAGAATCTGACAGGTTTAGATCCTTAAGTACTGCTTGATCACCTTCTAGCTGTGGATGAAAATGAACAGCAAATTTAAATGTGTTGTGCTTCAAAGTCTTCTTCTGTTATGTGGGCTGAATAGCACTTGCTCAGGAGGATCATCCCGAAGGTTAAATAAAGAATGTTTGCAAGCGCCTGGTAAAATGTGGTGAATGGTTGTTATGAGAATTACTTGTATCCATCTAGAATACAAAATCAACTACCTGAGATTACAGACCAGAGTCCGTCTAGTCGTTTAGAGACTATGGGGAAAGGTTAGGAAGAGAAGGTGTCCTTGTGTTGTGCCTAAGGCGTCAATAGATAGAGATATGAAAGATCAGAATAGAATCAACCTCATAAATCCAACACATAGTCAGGACTAATCAGGATTTCTGAACGTCCAGACATGAGAAAAGAGACAGAAAGAAATGGGGCTGAGAAGAAAGGTTGGGAGAGAATCTACCACTGTTGAGTGTTTGGTGTGTGGAGGATCCTTCCTTGTGTTTTAAGATTGGGCTGTGGCTGTGCCATAGAGCACTGTCTTAGCATGTGTGAAAGCTCTGGGTTCAATCTTCAACACTAATATATGTGTATGTATATTAATATAATAGTGTTTTCATATTAGAGATATCTAGTCATATCCCAATTATGTAACATCTTCATCATATATACTAAGATAGTAACACCCTGGTCCTTTTTTTCTCATCTCTATCCATTAGGGTTCTAATCTGAGATATCTTAGGGTTTACCCAGTGCTTCCTGAGTTTTGATGTGAACATCATACAGGCTTGGGACGTAGCTCAATGGTAGGGCGCTTGCCTAGACTGTGAGAAGCCCAAGTCTGAGCTCTAGGATTACAAAAAACAAGAATCATGCTAAAATCAGACATGAACTGCCGAAGGCTTAGAACACTTCTTGCTCTTACAGAGGACCAGACCCAGTTCCAAAAACCTATATGGAGTGGCTCACAGCTACTTGTAACTCCAGTACCAAGGGATATGATACCCTCTTCTGGACTCCATGGGCACCAGGCATGCATGTGATATATATGTATTACATATATGTATATGATATATATATATTATATATATAATATATGTATGTATTATATATATGTCACATGTCTAACTGTATACAAGTGTATAAATGCTTGGCCCATAGAGAGTGGCACTATTAGGAGGTATGTCCTTATTGGAGTAGGTATGACCTTGTTGGATAAAGTGTGTCACTTGTGGAGGTGAGGGACTGAGACTTTGAGGTCTCATATGGTCAAGCTATGCCCAGTGTGCAACACAGTCTCCTTCTTCTGCCTGTGCATCGAGATGTAAAACTCTTAGCTCCTTCTCTAGCACCATGTCTGCTTGCGTGTCACCATGCTTCTTGACATGATGATAATGGACTAAACTGCTGAAACTGTAAGCCAGCCTCAATTAAATGTTTTCCTTTATAATAGTTGTGTTTGTAGTGTCTCTTTACAGCAATAAAACACTAACAAAGACACAGGTTCTTACACATCCACAAAAATAAATATATGTCTTAAGAAATAATTGCTTTAAGTAAACATGGCAACTTAACCTAATGTGGGTTAACCAAAAGGAGTGCATAGGAGTAAAACCAGGGACACATGAGCAAAATACAGACAATAAGATATAAACCATCTATATTGGTAAATTAATTATAGAAAATGTAACATATTAATAAAAGATGTTAAGAATAGCAGTGACTAAATCCAAAGTGTATGAGAATGCTGAACCATAAACTTTCTGTAAATTTAGAATCATTCTTAAATAATGCATTTTACTTCTTCAAAGGTATAACTTTGGGGACAGAAAAAATTAATTTACTGGTCTGTTAGATACTTAAGAAATATCCTGGGGTATTCTTTAAGTGGGTCTGTTTTAAATAATGGGCATTTTAACTTGGAGAAAAACACAAAAAAATATTTTAAAGATACCTCACAGTAGACAACTTTTTGAGTACTCTTTATTTTTATTCTTTAGATTCTCTCTCTTTTAAACTAGTCTTAATCACAAACAGTTGCACTGGCCCTATCAAGTTGCTTTTAGAAGCTCTTCTAGTAAACAGCACTGTAGAGGCAAATGTTTGGCCGTTGCAGGTGGCTAGAATGGAGGTGTAAGATAAGGAGTTGCTTATGTCTATGGAGCCAGTATGACAACTTAGGCAAGGGGCAGAGAGTCAGCAGGGCAGAGTAATATTAAATCATGCTTCTTAAGCAGGGACAATTAATTGTTCATCTGGTGGGTACGTTGGCAATGCCTAGAGGCATTTTTGGCTGGCATAACTTTGGTTGTTAGAAGAAAGACAAAATGCTACTAGCATCTAAGAGAGAATGGGTAGACACTGTACTCATCATTCCCAGGTACACATGGCAACTCACCATCCAGATGAAGAGCCCATCCTGGACCAAACTATAGCGTATCTAAGCTGCATAGCACGTGTAGAGGAGGTTGTAACTAACGTGTGTTCCCACTTCCTGTCCTTAGAGGAGCTGGTGATCTTCTGAAGTTATGAGCAATGTTTATTACCTTCAATCTTATTGAGCAATGTCTACTCATCCATTGTTCTTATTAGCTTATGGTTAGGAAAAAATGCTGTAGATGATTCGTCGGTCAAGTCTTATCTGTGCTTAAAATTCAATCCCAAGAACCCATGTAAAATTATTTATCATGAGTGAGTTGTCCATAATTACTGAATGGCATGGAAGTAGGTTTAAGATAAAACTGTGTACATGTTGTGATGTGAGGAAGAGAGGAAGAGAGAAGGAAAGAGAGATGAGAGAGAGAGAGAGAGAGAGAGAGAGAGAGAGAGAGAGAGAGAGAGATTTGAACCACCCACAAAGCTAAATTCTAAATTTTAATGATGTTTCAGCTCATTGTTCTATATTTTCAGAACTCTTATTCTGTATGGACACTCAAGTGCTTCTTTAAAAAACGTAAAGCATGAGATGTTATTGTCATGACCTCTCCTCCTTTCATATGATGTAATGTCAGACCATTAATGGTGCTAAGTTTTTGTGTGTGTTTTTTTTGTTTTGTTTTTTTCATTTTCACACAATCACAGGGCTGGTTCAGGCTGTCAGAGCACTAGCTTATAAATCAGAAAATGAAAGGTTAAGTTTCTTCACTGCTTAATGAAGCATGCTCTGTAAAGATCTTAGCTAGACTAATCTTAGAAGCATTCATAAATGCACTGGTAATAATTTACGAGTTCATTGGCCTAATAGTAAGTGCCAATAAGTTTCTCCAATGTTCTGTATGCATTACTTCACTTATCTCACCTTAGCAGCTCTATGTGGGCAATATTACAATTATAACATTTAGCTGATGAATTATTAACCAAGAGTAGAAATTTTGATGCATCCATAGTGGCTTGGTCGACATGAGGGATACAGAGGGCTGATATCAGATGTCTCCATTTTCCCAACTCTTTTTATTCTGTATTTAAACCAAGATCTCTCTGAACTCTACACCCCAACTTTCATACTCACATAATAATAACAATAAACAATGCTGTGGTTGGTTTGAATAGGAATGGTCTCTGGAGGATCACAAATTTGAATGCTTGGTCATTAAGGAGTGGCACTACTTGAGAGGGATTGGGAAGTGTGGCCTTGTTGAAGTAGGTGTGGGGTTGTTGGAGGAAGTGAGTCATTTGGGTGGGCTTCAAACGCTCAAGGTAGGCCCAGTGTCTCACTCTTCCTGCTGCCTTCAGATCGGAATATAGAACTTTCAGCTACCATGTCTGCCTATCTACTGCCATGATCCCTGACAGAATGATGATGATGATGTAAGCAACTGTGAGCAAGCCTAATTAAATGTCCTTTGATATAAAAATTGCCATAGTCATGGTATCTCTTCACAGCAGTAGAACACTAAGACAAATGATCGTTCAAGGTGGATGTCATAGAAGTATTTCTTTTAATTTTTTAAAAATTTATGCGTACATGTGTGCGCCTGTTTGTCCATATGCTTACTACATGGATATTGGTGACAATGGAAGCTAGAAGAGGACATTGGATCCTTAGGAGCTGCAATTATAGGCACATACAAGCCACTTAATGTGGCTGTTAGAAACCAAACTTGGGTTCTCTGCAGGAGCAGCAAGTGTGTTCTCTACCACTGAGCTATCTCGCCAGCCCAGGAATACTTATTTAATTGAAGGTATAGAGCAGAGAATCAACATCAAACCCTTCGCTGGAAACTATCCCTTGAATTCTGCAAGCCAGACTTGCACCATTAAATGTCTTTTTTGTATCTAAAGATGCCTCAAAAACAGGTATATAAAGCACAGAAAATGATGCTCATATTAACAGCTTCTGTTGACTTTGTTGGAAAACTCAACACTCCCAAAGACGCAAAGTCCTTGTGTGCTTTTGGTTTCCGTCTTTCACTCCATCCCATCCATCTCTAACCATTATTGTCCCCCTTCCCTTCATCCAGGTGGACCACCTTCTGGGATGTTTTCTAAACAATTTCAACCTCAATTACAAATAACTTTAAATTCAGAGCTGCTGTGTGTATCCTTAGAAAGGAAGAAAGAAGACAGCGTGTAACAAGATTACACTGGTTGAAAAGGATGGCATGGGGTTGATCTGATATTCCTTTCACATGATCAGGCCCAGACAAGTTAGACATAATACTTATCCCTCATCCCCACCCCCACAGAAACTTATCCACCTGCTTTATTATCATATTAGTTACAGGAAACCAAAACTCGTCCCTATCCATAACTCCACAGACAGCCTCTCCATCATTCCTTCACTTTCACTCTGAACAGGGCTCCTCTTCAATTCTGTTTTTTAGATGATGAGGATATGTACCATAAGCTATTCATCTCTAGGCCTAAAAGGTGGCCAGACAGTGGCTCCAAGACTTGAGACAGAACAGGAAGCCCTTTTTCTACCATGCAGGTCCTACAACGCAAACTGCTTTCAAAAGATATTTCCACCAGTGACCACACAGTTGGTGCTGACCTCTACTACCACTTGCTAGGGAGTTTCCCACAAGAATGACTGGGTGTGGCTACTGTGCAACCTTCCTGGTGTGGCACTCAGGGTCTTTTGCATGTTAAATGCAGACTTCAGTTCAAGGAGATCAACCAGATGTGTGGAGAAAGTCTGGTTTGTGCATATCAAAGCACTGAACCAGAAAACATTGGTAAGTCTGCAGAGATGGTGCCAACCCCTTTCTCGGATCCAATCTGAGAGCATTGTGGTGGTTGGAATATGCTTGGCCCAGGGAGCGGCACAATTAGAAGGTGTGGCTTTGTTGAAGGAAATGTGTCACTGTGGGGAGTGGCTTTGAGATCCTCTTCCTAGAAACCTGGGATCCAGTCTGTGCCTAGCTGCCTTTGGAACAAGGTGTAGAATTCTCAGCTGCTCCAGCACCATGCCTGACTGGACACTGGCATGCTTCCCACCCCATCATGATCATAATGTTCTGAACCTCTGAACCTGTAAGCCAGCTCAACTAAATGTTGTCCTTTATGAGAGTTTCCTTGGTCATGGTGTCTCTTTACAGCAATAGAAACCCTAACTAAGACAAGCACCTTCCTGTGGAAAGTCTCCCCGTGTTGAAATGACCCACAATGAAACCTTACTTGGTATTGTTTGCCTTTCATTGTGTTTATAATAATTTAGAAAAAAAATGGGTTGGAGTCCATTCAAGCCTGAGCTCTGGGGACTAGTCACAATGCAGGAGAGATGGATGGATCCAGGGATGGAAAGACAAGACCGGTGATGCCAGACATCCTGCTGTCTCTTCCAATGCCTCTTTGTGCCACAAAGAATTTCAAGAAGTCTAAGAATTCCAAATTCAAAGTAGGCCTTCCAGGCTGGTACAAAGGATTATTTGTCAAGGTGGATGCGTAGAAACTACAGTATTTACTCCGTGCTTGCTTATGACTCGTAAGTATTTACATGAGGGTTGCTGTTGTACTAGGATCCCAAACTCATCAAGGGAGAACCTGATATTATGTACGTGTTAATGCCACTTCTCAGTCTTCAAACAAAGATCCGCTGTTCTTCAATTACTTATACATGTTATCTTCTGGGAATGGCCACTCTCTCCACTCTGTCTTGAATGGCTCATCAAAAAGAGAGCTAGCCACTCTCTATTTTCTTTATTTTATCTACAGAGCTTGTATAATTTTTTTCTTATTCATTGGGTCTCCATGTCAAACTCTATGCTCACTGGAAACAAATATCTTTTTATTCCTGCTTCAAATTGCTGTCCTAATGACTATAACCAGTGTTCAGTAAATTCTTGTTTAACAAAAGACTAATGGAATACAGACTATAATAAAGAAATTGTTACATAGGATATTTTCTATATTTTCCTTTTTTACATATTTTCCTTTTTTCTTTAATGTATATTTTTGTGTGTTCATATACATAAGCATGTGTACATCTATATGTGTACGTGCATACAAAACTGTGTGCACATGCATATGATAGCCCAAGGTTGATGTTGGGACTATTCCCCTATTATTCTTCTACTTTATCCTTTGAGGAAATATCTCTCATTCAAACCAAGAGCTCACTGGTTGGCTAGTCTAGGCAGCCACCTGGCTCTGGGGATCCTTTGAATCAGTCTTCTCAAGTTATAATTAAACAGGATGCCATAATGCCCAGCATTCATTTGGGTTCTGGTGATCCAAAATCTGGTCTTCCTTGATCAGCAAATGCTTTAACCACTGAGCCAACTCAACATACCCATTTTTATATTTTTACATAATAATAAAATGTAATAATGGATATAATGTTTGTCCAAGGTCAGTGCACAATCGTCTCCAATCAACCTTGTAGCTAGTTAATTATAGTTGCAACATAGACAGTTACTATAACAAGAGAGAGGGGGGAGGGAGGGGGAAGAAAGAGAAAGAGATGGTTGAGACAAATTCATTTATCTGTATTGTGTTAAGCAAAATTCAACCACAAGAGTTCACACATTTTCCTCTTTGTGAAGAACATTGTGAAAAGATTGTAAGAGCCAGAAGTCCAAGATGTCTACTGTTAGATAATGCCGTCTGTATATGATGGGACATCATGCCCATAAAAGGGCATCTTAAGCTGGAAAGATTATCTTTGAAATGAATATCCTAGACTTTCTGCCCTCGCAGAAAACTCAGGCGATAGCTGGATCATGGCTAATAGAAGCTGCAATCATATTCCATGCATAAGGATAGGAGAGATCAGATAAAGCCAGCAGCAGAATGTTAGAAGTGATACCTGTATATCAGGATGGTGTGGGTCTAGTTTTCACCAAATGTGATATGCAGAATAACACATAGTCTGTATTTCAGTGAGAATCCACATCTGTGCCAAAGCATTTCTTACAGGAAGTAGCAAAAGTGTGTGTGTGTGTGTGTGTGTGTGTGTGTGTGTGTGTGTGTGTGTGTGTGTGTGTGTGTGTGTGTAATTTGAACAAAGTCCACCTGGGGTGATAATGGTCTCCCCAAAAGTCATAGACTATCTAACAAAAATCTTAATGCTAAACATAGGAAACCTCCTTTGGAGTTGTTGGTTAGAGGAGTCCAAGAAACTCACAAAACAATAGAGGTTTTTGCCTTGGTTGTCTACCAGAACTTTAGGGTATGACCCCATTGCTAAAGAAATTCCACATTTTAGACATAGGACTTAGAAGAGTTGAATGAAACTGATCTGGAATCCTCTTCCCTGAGGATAAGCTCTTGTAGAACCTAAAGGTACTATGCAAGCTGCCAAGGGAGAAAAGCAATTAATCATCCATCCCACACAGCTCTAAAGCCTGCAAGGCAAGGTGCAATACTAACTTAGACCCTGGCAGAAATCGCCGGCCACAGAATTTGATTTAAGGTCTGCTCAATGGGGGATAGTCCATGCCTGGGCACTGTGATCCTAGCTAACTACCTGTGGCTAGCAAGGTCATGTAGCCTAGAAAAGAGCCTACTACTGTCTTGCTTCTAAACCAAATTCAAACACTGTCTAAATATTTAATAATTTAATAATTTATTAAATTAAATATTAATCTTTGTACCCACAGACAACTGTAGCTCTTACCCCATATCTAAGAAGCTTCTCCTTATAGACAACAGATATCATCGCAGAAATCCAGCACTGGTCCAACTACATAGAATAACTGACTGTGGGGTACACATCACCAACTGATAACTCTATAACAAAATCCTTATACTTAAGTCTCAGATTTGGTCCAATGTGAATAACCTAGATTTAATCATTCGTGTATAGATGTTTAATGTGATCCTATCTCTATTTTTATCTTTTATATATAAGGACTATGATCATTTATTCCCATCATTCTTCTTAAGATTTATTTTCATTTTTATTTAGGTGTATTATTCATAGTCTTGACAGGTGTGTGACATGCACAAACTTGAGAGAAGTCCAGTGAGTAAAACTGTTGTTTCATGCAGTAAGTGCATGTTGGCAGGAAGGGCATGTTGGGCTTGCTTACAAAAGGGCCAAAATGTATTTTCCAAAGTGATTACCTTCGCATGCTCACGAGCTGTATGGGACAGTTCTGTGGCAGGCTTTCCTCACCACCTACTAGTAATATTGGGATTTGTCATCTCACTTGAATTTTCTGTTCTCATATATGGATGATATTTATGGTATTTCTTTAGAATATGTCCAAGCAAGTGATCTTAACTGCCTTGTAGGATCACCTGAGCCTCAGATTCCAAGAGAAATCTCATTTCATAAACAAAACTTCAGTAACTTGTTTCTGCCTTATAAATAATGGTTACAGCCTTACCCTTAACTATTTTCTGTGATGTGGCCATTGAAAGCACTTTTGGATGTTTAAGTGACAACTTCAAATAGCCATAACTAGATACCAGAGTCAATAATTTCATCCTTTATTGTTAAAGCACCCTCTCCTTACCCTTTGGAAATGCTCTGAACTCAGTTCCTTTTGTGTATCTGGGGCAGTTGTCTGTCAGTGGTTCATGAGAAAATTTAATCCATTATTTGGAAAACTCACAGGTCTCCTTGCTAATCCTCAGCAATACTTCTTCACATACAAAGGGAAGCAGCATTAAAAATGGAAATGTTAAGACTTTATAAGACAGGGAGCTTTTGAAGTCCCAACTTTGAAGCATTGAGGGCATTTCAGTTCTATCCAACACAATTCACTTGATGCTACCCAGTCCCTACCACATAAATTACCCTTCAGTTTTCTTTCTTATAAGGCTTATCTCAATTAAACTGTTTTCCCCTGGCTTTGAACTTTTTGAGCAAAGAAAAAGAGAGATAAAGTCTGTGGGTTACTTTTATAATAAGTTATGTTCCTTCTCAATGAATTTTCCATGACATCTGTTTAGGAAAATCTCGGAATATACCAAAATGAGATAATAATAGGGTTTTAGATTTATCAAAGGCTGCCTTATCCTCGTGCACAAATGAGCCTAGTCGCCATTGTATGGGAGGACACTCATGTATGCTCAGAGGCATAGTTAGTAAAAGAAAACTGCTTCTAACAGCAGCAGTAATAATAATAATAATAATAATAATAATAATAATAATAATAATAAAGTCCCTGAATTCTCACCAAAACATGGAGTCATCAAAGCTTAGTCATCCTGATAAGACTATCAGTTTCATTCTTCTTTTGTGATTGTATCATCTGGACATAGCTAGGTCGAGTCAGACTTGAAAATACATTTATAAAAGGTTCATCGTGGCAACATGCTTTCTGAAGGTGCTCCTTTATGTTCATGAAGATGAGGCTTTCCTCTGAATTTTTTGTAGTTGGTCTCCATGCCTTGAGTCAGAACCTGATTGGAACAGAGCTAAGATCACCAGTAAAACTATGACCAGAAGTTTTTCAGTGAAGTGTGCCCTGGCTGAGGCTAACAGTGTCTGACTGGAGAGATACATGTTCTGCTCTCTAGATGTTATCAAATGCTACTTAATTTGCTGTTATACAGGAACTCTGAAAATTAGTAGATGTATAATCTGAGCAGCGTCTCTGAGGTGACATACACTTTTCCACCTTTGTGGTCACATGAACAGCATGTTATTTGATTTTAATGTTAACCAAAAGTTCTCTGAACATTCCAAAAGTGCTGACTACTAGTGATATTCGGAAATACCCATAGGTATAGAGTAGCATCCCATCACCAGCTGAAGCTTTATTTTCTACACTTTCAAATAACTTGGTCAATCACTGTTCAAAAATATTAAATGGAAGAACTGGTGCTTAGCATAATTGACAGAGTGCATGCTTGGCTCAGGACTCAGTCCCCATCACCACCTAAAATGGGTGTAGTCATGTATACCTTCAATCTATCACTCAAGAAATGGAGTTAGGGGGTTCAGAAATTGACATCTACCTAAGTTACATAGACCACATCTCAAAATATTAAATAGAAAAATACCATAAATATGAAATTTGCAAAATATTGTCATTTAAAGTGGGATAATAGCAGTCAGTTAATAACATTTTTTAGACCTATGAGAAACAGCTGGGGAGCCATGGAGCATAAGGAAAATACTAAATAACAAATATTATAACATTTCTTTTTAAAATCGTAATATTTATTCTGTAGGGGTGCATGTGCCTTGACAGATGTCAGAGGAGAGAGGACAACTTCCTGGAGTCAGTTCTCTAATTGCTATATGTGGGTCCTAGGGATGGAACTCAGGTCACAAGGCTTGGCAAATATCACCTGTATCAGCAAGCTCACCTCACTGCCCCTGCTCTATTACTTCTTTTCTTATCATACGATCTTACAGGCCTTCAACATAAGTTCTTTCTAAGGCTTGTATTTGCATCCCAGATTTTCAACTGAGTTCAAGTGAATTGTGTGCTTATGAAATCAGCTCTTCTTTCTACTAGATAAAACTTCTTTAAAGCAGCAGTTAATACTACTATTTTGATCAAATAACTTATTCGGCTTGGTTAAACATAACATGGGCAAGTTCAAAACAAGACCCCATCTCAAAATATTAAATAGAAAAAAATGCCATAAATATGAAATTTGCAAAATACTGTAATGAAAACTCTTCACTTTTCTCAGGACAAAACTCAAGAAGTTAAGTGACTAATTTTCTAGAGTCAGTTTTGTGGCAGAACTGTGCCAGGAACCCAGATCTGTAGAGTACAGGCTTGGCCCAACATCCATTACATTTCTGCCACACTATCTCCAGAATGTGTGTCTTGCATTCAAGATTCAAAAGTAGGAAAAGATGGGCCAGAGAGATAGCTCAATGGTTAAGAATTAGTACAGAGCACTGGGGCTTGGTTTCTATTACTCATATCTGGCAGTTTGAAATAGCTTGTAACTATGGCTCCAGGGGATCCAATGCCCTCTTCTGACTTCTTTGAATACTACACACATGTATGAATATACCCAAACACACAGAACACAGTATAAAAACAGTGCTCTGAGTGGCTGAGATCTGGTGAGTAGACACATGGATTTCCTATAAAGTACATGAATAGCACTGTCTTCCTCCAACTAAATACCTAAGATAATCCTTTGAGTAAGGGAAAAGTTTATTTGTCCTATGGATTTTGGATTCTCACTCCACGGCTGCTTTGCAGCTATGCTTTGGGTCTGTGGGTTTGTAGTTCACTATAGTGTGAGGAAGTTGCAGAAGGAGCCTCCACTTCATGGTGCCTGGGACGCTATAAGAGAGATAATGTCTTATGATCCACTTCAAAGACACACCCCTAATGACCTAACTTCCTTTCTCTAAGCTCCACCTCCTAAAGCCTCTACTCTCTCTCTCAGTGAGACTCTCACCAAAACTTTAACACATGGATCTTTGGGGGAAAACCATCCAAACCAACACACCCTTCATAGAAAGTACAGAAATCCAAGTGCAGAGATGTAGCTTAAAGTATGCCCAGCTATGAGTAGTACTCAATGAGTAGCTTAATATTTAAACCAGAGAATCTTTTGCTTAAAGAGAAATATATTTCTAGTATAGGCACGTGTTGCATTGTGTGAAAAAACTTTTCCTGAACGATTCAACACACTCATCTACTCACCCCAGAGAGAGAATCCATGACTGTCCAAAGTACGGATATCACCAATATCCAACTTAGTGAATAAATGAGTTTTACTATGGTTACTTTCAGGACCATGGGTGAGAGAATACTTACAGGGGTAGCAATGACTCAGTGACAGCTATATCACTTAAGCTGACCCCAGCATGGGTGACGTTCACAAATCTGGGATCCTGGAGCATGCTACACAGCTTTAGGCAGCTCAATGTGTTGGAGAGCTTCCTTTCCATGTGCCCCAGTTGGTCTAACCCTCTTCCAAGCAGTTAACTGTTTCTTTGCATATTATTTTTCCTCTGAAAGTCTTCTTTGCAGCTTGGATCTTCTGAGGAACTCTCTCAGCTTTTATTGCTTACTCTGGCAGGGAGGGGCCTTGTGAATCTGGTCAGTTTCAGGAACTTCCTGAAGCTGTTTTGAGTTATTCTCTTACTTTTTACTGAGCTCCCTGCAAGATGTGATGCTTCAATCTCAGAGGAATCTGTTACACAACATGTTGTGTCCCACTTCTAGCATAGAATAGGAAGATGAAGAAGACTAAGGGATGGGAAATCATGTTTTGCCCATGAGCTGGTAAGGAAACAAAAGATACTCTATGTCTAGAAACAGGTTGCACACTCAATATCCTTGGACCATCCAGGATAATCTGTGTCTGTAATGCCAAAATCAGTAAGAGAGAGAGAAAGAGTGAGAGAGAGTGAGAGAGAGAGTGTGTGTGTGTGTGTGTGTGAGAGAGAGAGAGAGAGAGAGAGAGAGAGAGAGAGAGAGAGAGAGAGAGAGAGAGAGAGAGAAACAGAGTCCAAAAGTCTGGTAGCTACCTATGTCTTCTTTAAAACCATGATAACTAAGATCCGTAGGATGTAATGTTTGAGAAATCACCATGATATTTAGTTAATTAGACATTGATGAATGAATATTAATACTAGAAACCAAAACAGCAGTCATGTAAAACATCCATTCAAGAGACTTCACAGTCATAAGCTTAATCCCACACAATGTCCTGATTTTTATTCACATGTAACATTGAATAGCCAACAAAGTTTTCATTATCTTTGAAAGTCAAGCCTTTTATGCTTCTTTGAGTGTTTATTCCATAGTCTCATACATTTTTAGGGTTTTGTTTTAGGATACCTATTTTTTTTCTTTTTTGAAAAATCTAAGTTTATACATTACAGGTCATCATTGATGGAGGCCAAGACAGGAGCTCAAGCAGGGGCCTGGGGAGAGACTGGAACTTCAATAAACCCTCCCATCTCAAGCTGGTTTTTGGTCATTATTTTTATCTATCACAGTGTGCTGGCTAGTTTTGTGTGTCAACTTGACACAAGCTGAAGTTATCACAGAGAAAGAGTTTCAGTTGAGAATATGCCTCCATGAGATTTAGCAGTAAGGCATTTTCTCAATTAGTGATCAAGGGGGGAGGGCCCCTTGTGAGTGGTACCTTCTGTGGGCTGGTAGTCTTGGGTTCCATAAGAAAGCAGGCTGAGCAAGCCAGAGGAAGCAAGCAAGCCAGTAAAAAACATCCCTCCATGGCCTCTGCATCAGCTCCTGCTTCCTGACCTGCTTGAGTTCCAGTCCTGACTTCCTTGGTAATGAACAGCAGCATGGAAGTGTAAGCTCAATAAATCCTTTCCCCCCCAACTTGCTTCTTGGTCATGATGTTTGTGCAGGAATAGAAATCCTGACTAAGACACACAGCAATGGAAAATCGAACCAGGATGAGATAGATATTTAATCTTTTACATGTGCTATTTATTACCTTTCAAAAAGTTTTTATTGGTTATTTTCATTATTTACATTTCAAATATTGTCCCCCTTTACAGTCTCCTTCCACAAATTCCCCATCCCATCCTCCCTCTCCCCCCTCCCCTTTGCCTCTATGAGGGTGCTCCTCCACCTACTCACCCACTCCTGCCTCACTGCCCTAGCATCCCCCTTCACTGGGGCAAGACACCTCCACAGGACCAAGGGCCTCCCCTCCCATTGATGCCAGTCCTCTGCTACATATGTAGCTGGAGCCATGGACCAATCCATGTGTACTCTTTGTTTGGTGGTTTAGTCTATGGGAGCTTGGGAGTGGGGGGAGGGGTCCAGTTAGTTGATATTGTTGTTCTTCCTATGGGATTGCGATCCCCTTCAGCTCCTTCAGTCCTTCCCCTAGCTCTTCCATTGGGGTCCCCCGGCTCAGTCTGATGGTTGGCTGAGCGTATGTGCATCTGTATTAGTCAGGTGCTGTCAGAGCCTCTGAGAGGATAGCCATACCAGGCTCCTGTCAGCAAGCACTTCTTGGTATCAGCAATAGTGTCTGGGTTTGGTGTCAGCAGATGGGATGAATCCCACCCACCCATCTCAAAATTTTTATCCCAGAATTGTTCCTGTCTAAAGGAAATGCAGGGACAAAAAATGGAGCAGAGATTGAAGGAAAGACCATCCAGATACCACCCCATCTTGGGATCCATCCCATTTATAAAATTTACAGTGCTCTCACATTTCCACAATTGGCTCTTTCTGTCCAGCTGTGAAGTGCACTGTCTAATCCTCCAAAGGGTCCAGGTCAAAATTCCCAGCACACAAATGGCAGCTGACACTCATCTGTAATTCCGATTCCCCGACTTCCAGTGCTGTCTTCTTGCCTCTACAAAAGCTAGAAATATACATGATAAATACACATGCAAACAAAAGGCATATACACATAAAATTTAATTTAAAAAATTCAAAAATAACCAACTACTTAGTTGAAATGCTCAATGCTTGTCCCTTGACCTCTGTTCACAAATACATTATTCTAAGGACCATATTACCTTCTTTGTCTTAGATAATTAAAAAAAAATCCATAAGCCCACCACTTTTTGTCCTTATATGATCCAGTTATGCACACTCTTTTGCTATGATGGCGAAGGGCCTTCCTCTGGCTGATCCTGACCCCTCTTCTATCCTTATCTGAATTCAAGTTTTTAAGTTACAGGAAACAGTGTTATCACCAGAAGCAATGACATAAAGCCAACATCTAAAAGCCTTTCTTTTTACATTGTCTACTCAGACTTTGTTTTTTGGATTTTTTCTCCCTGAGGGGTGGGGTATTTTTCTGTTTTTGTTTTTGTCTTTTCACTCCTTAAAAACAATTGAAAGTAAAAAAGCTTTGGCAAAATATGTTATGACTGAGCTCCAAATTCGAATCCTCACTACTTGACCAGATCCCATGGCAATACTAACTAACAGAATTTTTAAACTGGGATCTGCTGAAAGAAATTTTTGAAAGTGATGTGAAAGACTTAACATTCACCTCTTTTGAAATGGCCCGTGGTGGAATCCTGTCTGTGAAGTTGTTTGCTAGTTCGGTCCAGCATAGGAAAATGGTGCACAGGGCAGGCTCTTGAAATGGAGCAGAGCAGCTCTCTGCTATGGAGATCAAAGGCGATTTCACAAGTGGGCACCTGAAATAATATGAAGAGAGTGATTAATGCATTCCCTCCCTTGTGTTTCCCATTTAGCCCTCAACCCCCACATTATCTGTTTACTGAAACTTATGTGTACCACTGAAATGGCAGGAGCTTAAAAAATAATTTTTATAACAATAAAAGGTTGTACAGTTGCCAAATATTGAACAAGCTCCTAGAAAATATTCTGGTTTAGTTCAATGCAAAATTTGGCCCAAGATGAGAGAATTTGTTTGATTGTTGGTTGCTTGCTTTTATGAACCTGCAGCAGGTTTGGAAATAGAGGTTGATTCCATGGGATAACCTTGGACTGTTCTTCCTGTGTGTCTACATGTTTTTTAACCAGGGCCTTTGACTAGGAATAAAAGAGTTCTACACCCTTTTGGTCCATCTTTGTCACTGTTGTTTTTCCTTTCTCCCTCTCTTTATAACAATTAGCACCTACTCTAATATAGCTAGACTCCCAAAATACTACTGCTGTCGATCAGTTATTCATAATTTTTCAGGCTTATTTATTTTATTTCACATGTACAATTATTTTGCCTGTGTGCATGAGCGTGCATGCACGCAGGCATGCAAACATGTGTACATGCATACATAGGTGTGTGTGGCATGCGTGTGTGTGTGTGTGTGTGTGTGTGTGTGTGTGTGTGTGTGTGTGTGTGAGATTAAAATGCTGGGTGCTCATGGAGGTCAGAAGAAGGCATTAAATGCTCTTCCAGAAGACCCAAGTTCAAGTCCCAGAACCCATGTTGAGTACCTCACAACCACATGCCGTTTTAGTTTCAGGGAATCCGATATTGTAATTTGAACATACTCACTCCTCCCTTACCTTCACTCAAGTTTGCTTACTCTTCCTTTCCCACCAACTTTGTGCCCTGCCCGCCCCCCCCCCCACATACTCTTTAAAATTAACCCACTAAGTCAAATCTATGCTGCTTATAGACTCTTAACCAACTTCCACTGGAATTTCGTTGAACTACCAGGGACCATACCTTAAAAATCATCTCCTCCAAGTTCCAATTGATTGCTAATGTGCCTTAGTTTGGGTGGACCATTTTGCCCATCTCAGCTCTCTAGGCTGTGATTTTTGTTTAGCCTCTGCTTTCACTGGTGTATGCAGTCCAAACCGCCGGGAGTTTGTAAAATCAACTGCCTTACTGTGTCTATAAAGCACTATGTCCTTGTGGCCACCCACCAACTCTGGATCTTACTGTCTTCCCACTTCCTCTGTAATAGCCCCTGAGACTTGGGAGGACGGTATATGCTATAAATATCCTGATTAGGGTTGGGCATTCCATACTCGAGTTTCTTATCTTTTCCAGTTCTTGTCTATGTCGTAAACACTGTCTACTGAAGAAAAAACTCTTCCTATGAAGTATGGGAGATATGCTAATCTATGAATATAGCAATAAGTGACTAAACATTCTATTTGTTGAAAAGATTGTCACTGAGCTTTGCACAGATATTTTTGTTGATTTCTTGTAGAATATGTCTTATACTCTATTGATATATATAGCTCTCTAATGACATTACATTGGTGCTGATATCTTTCTAATTATATCATTCTTTTGATTTCTGTATCTATGTAATAAAGAGCATCAGAAAGAATGGTCCCTGTTATCTTCTCTCTCAAAATTGTTTTAGCTGGTACTAAGTTTTAAACTAAGTTTTGGACCACGTTCAAATCTGTATAAACACTACTCAAAATCCTCTCATAGGTAGTAATTATGGAGGAGACAGTGGCTTTTGATTTCATGGGATTGAGTTTAGAACAACAACAAAAAATTGATAACAGAAGTAAACATGGTACTGTTTGTTCTATTTTTCCAGATAAGAAATGAGAAGAGATGCCTATGGTTATGGATGCTCTTCTCTACGTATACAGTCTAAGCAGTCTTGTAACAAATAAAAGGAGAAAGATACATACCTAGACCACAATATTTTAACACAGAAAATGCATTTCTTTAGGGTACACACTGTTTTCCACTAGTTTGTGGTTAAGTATCCCAGACGAGTATCCATTACTGTTCCTTTTAACTCCCATTTATATGACATATCTCTTTCTAGGAAAGATGCTACTGGTTAGAATTCATTCCACATTAATCATTGGTGCCTCAGTTTTGACATGTATAGACTCATGAGGGATTTATCTTTGCATATTACAGTTATTGAATATTCCAGATAAATGTCACAGAAATCAATCTAACCTGAATTTTGTGAATTTATTTGTGTTACTCTCCTTAGAAGATCCAAATACATACATCTTTATCTACATTAGAAACTTTGTTAAAAATTTCAATATTTAACTGAAAATATGTGATCAGAAACACAGAGGAAATGTCAGTGACCTCACAGCATGCTAATTTTCAGATTATCAGCTTCTGAATCCTGCATTTTAATAGGAATTTTAAGGTACCAAATCCTCAGCAATGAAAGAAAATTCTAATAACTCAAAACAACAATAAAGCTTCCAAAACAAAGAAAACTCAAATGACCTATAAGCGGAATTCTATGTTCACATCATTTTGATTTTAAAAATGTAAATTCAATGTAACACTTGGAATATTTCACAGAAGAGAATCTGGTTTGGAGAAAGACACTGCATTAAGTCAACATTTTTGCTTTGAAACTTGTTCCCTATTCTTGTGTGAACACCCAGACCACAAGGTCAGTGTGAGTTTTCCTGAAATCCCAGGAACTCCTTCATAGTGCAGTCTCCCAGGATGAATAAGCATTGGCTTCCAGATGCAAATTTTTGGAGAACGAATTTTTTTCTATTACTTCATTTTTAAAAAATATCTTCTTTCTCAATTTTACCTTTAGTATCTTTCTTGTCAGGCCTGTGGCTTTGTCTTTAATCTTCTGCTCCCCCCCCCCCCCAACCCCTGACCCCCAATTATTTGTCCAAGTGAGGACTCTCACAAAAAGGTCAGTCTACATATTCAGGAAGTGTGACAGAAAGTGTCTGGTTGCCTCTCAGAAATAGTGGCATGGAAGACTGTACCCAGTACTGCCGACATTTAGAGATAGTGACCTGACTGTACATGAGGCTGTCCCAACACCACGTTCCTATCCACGCTCAGACATGAGATTCCCCAGATGATACACACAAGGCTGGACACAGGAGCTCACACATTAAAGTACATTGTCAAAATACACAAGCATACAGGGTATGCGCAAGAGTTGCAAAGTAGAGAAGATTACTAATGTCTTAGACTCTGGAAGTATTATTTTGCAAGATTTACTGCAATAGGGGTTTTTTTTGGTTTTTTTGTTTTTGTTTTTTTTTTAACTAAGGGTGATTTGCCTCCCAGGAACCATTTGGCCAAGCTTACAGACATTTTTGGTTGTCATAGTTGAGACAGAGTCAGTGTGGTGGGGCAATTTACTCTCATTTAGTATGAATAGGTCAAGGATGCTCCTAAATACCACACAAAGCAGAAGACTCCTACCTACATAAAGATTTTTTTCTTTTACTCCAAATGTAACTAAAGGCCAAGAGTGGGGGAAAATGCCTTTAAAAATATAAATTGTGTGGTCATATAGATGAACGTTAAGAAGGTCTGTGTCAATGACTGATTTCATTGTGGGAAACTATCAGATATCTCTAGCTAAGAAGGGGACATTCTTAACACCTCACTTCTCTGGCGTATCAGTGAATACATTCCAAGATTTCTATTGCCACATCATAAAAATATACTCCTTATTTCATTTCCTGGATGGACTAGAGTGAGAAAGTTATGAGTTGCTTCAACAAATTCCAGAAGAAATCAGTAACTAGATCATAATACTCTTCGTTTTAGAAAAATCAGCAAACTTGTCAGGAAATTTCCTTTTTTTGGCAAAACCAAAAGCCTGCAAATGAGTCTGCTTTTAAGCTGATATGTAATTTTATTTTAATGAGATGTTGACATGGCCCTCTAAGTCATGAAGGAGTTACTATGTTGAAAAGCTATAAACATAATGCAATAAAATCAACATTATTTTTAATTACTTCCTCTCTGTATCATTACATGCATGTAGAGGAAAAAAAAGGATATCCAAGAGATCATTTCCCATTTCAAATGTCTTTCTACTCTCCCCAGTTCTTATTCTATGGTGTCTACATGGAGGGAAAATAAATTGAGATATAAATATAAGAGTAGATGATCTATTATCTAATACATTTTCTAGAAACTACATAATAAGCTACCTTTACCCTTGGTAATATCACTTCTTCCAGATATGACTGTTAATATGTGTACTGGCTGGTTTTGTGTCAACTTGACACATGCTGCAGTTATCACAAAGAAGAGAGTTTCAGTTGAGAAAATGCCTCCATGAGATCCAGCAGTAAGGCATTTTCTCAATTAGTGATCAAGGGGGGAGGGCCCCTTGTGGGTCATACCATCTGTGGGCTGGTAGTCTTGGGCTCTATAAGAAAGCCAGCTGAGCAAGCCAGTAAGTGACATCCCTCCATGGCCTCTGCATCAGCTCATGCTCCTTGACCTGCTTGAGTTCCAGCCCTGACTTCTTTTTGTGACGAACAGTAGCATGGAAGTGTAAGCTCAATAAACCCTTTCCTCCCCAACTTGCATCTTGGTTATGATGTTTGTGCAGGAATGGAAACCCTGACTAAGATATTATGGAAACCCAGACCTTGCAGAGCTGGTCTCTAACTGTGAAGTTTTGCTTCACTATAGTCAGGATGTATATAAACACTGAGGCTGCATCAAGAATAATTCTAGGAACTCATCCAATTCGATCTCTTTCCAAAAGTGAAATTCACAGTATTAAAGACACGAACCTAAAGATGTCACTCTCTACAAATTAGTATAAAAACATTTAAAATCAAGACTCTAATTGACACTAAATATTGAAAGGTGCTAAAAACACATCCATCAATGAAACTGGTTTAAAATGTGCCCATGGATGGCCCCTTGTGAAGGGATAACTTTTATATAACATGACGTGTGTGTGTGTGTGTGTGTGTGTGTGTGTGTGTGTTATAGGCAAGTGGTGTGGTATACGTGTATGTGCACATATGTGTGCAAGTATGTGTCGTGTATGGGTGTGTGTGTGTATGCGTGGTGAGAGCTCAGGGACGTGTGTATATGGAAGGTGTAATCTGTGGGGTGGGGGGGTGAGATCTCTGCTGTGTGCATGTATGCATATGTATGCACGTACAGGTAGGTGTACTGACCTTGGCAATCATTTACTGAGATCAGAGATTGACCTCAGGATGTGATCCTTGTTTACTTTCTATAAATCTGGAGCTCGTCAGTGATGCCTGCAGATCCACCTGTTTCCGTTACTCCTGTGCTGGAGTTGTAGGCATGAACCCTACTTTGTAGAGTAGATCTAAAATAAGATCTTCAAACACTTTAGCTCCCATGCCTGGGATAACTTGATTTTGCCTTTGTTTCCTGATTTCATCCAGGAAAGCAACTAAATGAACATTATTCAAATGAATTTGCTTAGTGACTGTGTTTCCCTTTTCTTTTTATTGGCTCTAGGCCAGGAAGTTATATTTCGATGTTCCATTTTCAGAAACTGTAGTCACAATTGGCAAAAGAATACAATTATGAAAATGGAATAACAAATTTTATCACTGTAAGGATTGTGAATGCAAGGACTACAGTGATCCGGAACCATTAGAACTATCTGGAACTACTGTGTGTGTGTGATGTCTTCTTTGCCTTGGTATTCACGACAATTCAAGATAAAGTTTAAAAAGCAAACAAAATGTAGTAGAAAAGGAAATTAAGTAAATTTATTAAGTGAAGAATTTCTTTAGCATTCTCTCTTCACATTTTAATTTCATTATCTGAAATGGTTCTGTGTTCTCTTCTTTGTCCTGAGTTTTGAAATCCATCAAACTGTGAGTGATGCCTATGGTATAGATGACAGTGTGCTTTACAATTTAGCACAGGTATTTTATACTATTGGTGTCATTTCATCATAACTTCAGACCATGGCTCCAAACATGGTATTTTAAAACTAAGACAAAGTTGGCTGTTGAAGATGAATTCTTACTTCTAAAAACACAAAGGGACATCAAAGCCAATTTTCAGGTTAGAATGTTAGAATCATAGGCTAGAAGTGTAGTTTGGTGGTTAAGTGCTTTTCGTAAATATGAAGAGATCTGCCAAAACTGAAGCAGTTAATGTGCCCCCAGGTTTCCTTATTCTACAGCTTTTCTCATCTTTTTCTCTCAAAAAATTTGCCCTCGCGAACTATAAGAGGGAATCCTTCTCCCCTAGACAGACTGTCTTGGAGGGGTCACTAACTCACATCCAGACAGCTCCCTGCCACCCCTGCTCTCACTGACTCTTTAGACTTTGAAGTCTGTTGTTCTTTGCCCTGTCTATAGCAACTCTCCTCATTATGAAGGTCTTACAAAATGTTTACCGACTTGGAGAGGAACATTGAGAATTTCAACATTTAGACAGTATCTAGTTTTTCCTATGATATGGGATGATATGATAGAAGACAAGGCCCCGAGAGATGGCTCAGCAGTTAAGGGTGCATATTGAGCTTGCACAGGACCCAAGTTTAGTTCAGGTCTCAGAACCCACATGCTACAGCCTACAGCCTTCCGTAACTTCTGCTCCCAGGAAGTCGGTGCCTCTGTCCTCCTTGGCCGCCTGTACTCACATGAAAATACCCCCACACAGATGCACACACATGCACACGCTTTTAAGAAAAAAAAAAAAAAGACAGAAGAAAAAGAATTTATTTGCATTTCTTCATAATTATCATATATAATTTCCCACAATCCCACAAAATACAGTAAATGAAATGTCTTTCTTTAGAAAGCCCTATCACAGACTTGATTCCGTTCTAAGGTTATCCATTAAAATTGGTATATACATATAAGTATATAACAGTTAATGGGGGGAAGAGGCTATGAATCTGAAAGATTAGGAGCAATTTATAGAGGAGTTTGGAAGGAGAAAAGGGAAGGGAGCCATTGCGTTATTATTTTATAATCTCAAAAATAAGAGAAATAATTTTTAAAAATATGAGTGGATTTTGAGGCAATGTTAGCATTGCTTCAATATATTTTTAAGGCTATTTGATCCAAAACAGTTGGGACACTCTTGAGTTTTGTTGTTTTCTTAGAATACAAGAGAAGAGTGGGTTACCTTGAAGAATGGTTATGCTCATCTGTTTAGAAATGATGGCTTCAAAATCTAATGAAGACAGCTTTCATTATATTGGAAAGCTAATATTAATAATATTAATGTTTTTGATCTAAATAAAAATAACATCCATCTAGAAAATAATCCACCCAACATTCAGAGCTCTTATGAGTCATTTTTAAATTTTTTCCATCTGGTCATTTCTAAGAAAAAGCTATTCAGGATTTCCAAGTAACAAATATATCAAGCTAGGTAAATTCTGCTCACGCACTTTCACACACACACACGCGCACACACCCTGCCAGAGGGAGTAAACGTAATCTTCAGTTTCAAGGAAGCAGGTTTTTCTCCACCAAGTCTATCAACACCAATGGGCTCACTTGTAACTGAGGCCATGGAAGTAGATGAGCCATGGCCATAATGGCTATATAAGACCTGTAGCCTTTGTGACAGCCTTGGCCAAAGTCAGGACTGGTGGCAATACGAACGACTAGCTGTATGAGCAATTGTTAACCACTGTTTACCTCTACTACCTTGATAATTATAAACACCAATGTGACATGACTTTCTTTTTTATTTATATTATTCAACATACTTAAGACATTTTTTTGTATAAAGAAAAATACTCCTCTTTGATTTTCCATTATATGCCCATTCGTTAGGAATACAAACCGTAGAAAATGTGCATCGCAGTCAGCACCGGAATTCCTTATCTTGAATACTGCTTCCCCTCGCCCCTTCATCTACTTACTCATGCAGTGAGAGCCTCATTATTACAACAGTGGTTCTCAACCTTCCTAATGCTGCGACCATTTAATGGAGTTCTTCATGTAGGCAACCCCTATGAAAGGCTCGTTTGACCCCAAGGGGTTGGGACCACTGACTAATAAAGTGTCAGGTAAGATGAAGCTAAGCTCAAAGATTTTTACCATCACTGCCATCTTCTCACAGAAGACCTCCATCCCAAGTCAATGGACTCACCCATGCTGAGGTTTATACCTGGGGTTCCGTACACAATGGCCAGATCCAGGGGAACATTCTTAGACATTGCTCAACCTCTCTTTCTTTTCTAATGAAAAGTGAGATTTTTTGTTTGTTTGTTTGTTTATTTTTTGATACTTTATTTACATTTCCAATGTTTCCCCCTTTCTAGGTCTCCTCTTTGGAGACCACCTATCCCCTCCCCCTCCCCCACCTCTAGGAGGGAATTCCACCTTCCACCCACCCACCCACCCACTCCCATATTCCCACCTTGACATT
>CM052710.1:10279339-10300927 GCA_028551405.1 Uromys caudimaculatus | reverse complement strand
CGGAGTCTTTCTGTTCCCGGGTTCTCAGGCCCGGGATCCCGGCAGATCTGGGCGGGTCTAGGCGAGAGGTGCTGCTCCCCTCAACCCCACTCACTGTCCTTCCAAGTTCCTGTGAGGCTTCCTCTCTATGGCGCTCCTTGTCTACCGACTCCTGGTGTCCGAGGCTCTTCTTATGAATAAAGGGAAGTTAGAAGGGACGTGAGGAATCCTCTTAATAGTGACGATTCACAAAAGGAGCTGAAGAAGAGAAAAATTATTTCCTTATTTACTGATGGAATTGGTCATTTTAAAAATATATCGTTGTTAGAAAACAACACAGAAATCTCCTTATAAAATCCCAGATTGTTAAGAATTTGACTATATAACATATGTACTCAGTCACTGGTTGTGAATGCTTTGCTTTCCATCCTCAACAATTTTGTATGGTTGCATTACAAAAGTAAATAAAAACAAGGTTAGCTTACATACACATTTTGTTAGCCCTACTCTAAAGAAGGTTTTCTTCCTCCCAAACAAGATTAGCAGCCACACTTTCTATTTTTAATCTGTCCCAACACTTCATCTCACTTATCAGCATTCATGAGAACCCTGTTTACTCACCTCACCTCAGGCAAGTAGGTTTGCCTTTCTCACTTGTGGAAACCTTTCCCATCTGTTCTCAAGATTATAATAGCCTTCTGTGGTGTTCAGAAGTATGAGGGGTAAGAAAAGGGAGGACCAATGGCTTAGGAAAAGGTTTTAAAAAATGGCAAAGTTGACCCTGCCAATAGAAATTCAATTTAATTAATGGAAAACCTTCATGTTAGTAAAAGCATTTACATGTGCACTATAAAATGAAACAGAAATTACCTAAAATGTATTTACTACTGTGCTCACAATGGACTTATTAAGTCCTTTCTGTTTACAGAGTTGGTCTGTAATTTTTTCATTGCCATCCTATGTACAAATAGAAAGAGCCACGATGACCATTTTACATGAAAAAGAAAAACTAACTAAATTGAAACATCTCACCAAAGAGGTTCTATTAGTAACCGTGAAAAGACCCTGTATATCATAACTCACTGGTAATAGCTTAAGCTATTGGGAGATCTTATCTCACCAGGACAGAGACAAACTAAAACAATACTGATGGCAGAGAGTAGAGAAATGAGAGCTCTGATACTTTGCCGGTGAGAGTATCACATGGTACAGCCGTGTTAGGAAATGATTAGTGGTCTTGATAAGGGAAAGTTAGATGTATCATGGGACTTAGAATTCTCAACTATAGTCTTTTGTCTAAGAGGAGTAAAACATGTGCTCACACAAAATCATGACGAAGCATATTTATAGCTGCGTCATTTATAAAAGTGGAATGTGAAAAATCCTGTCCACTAAATAATAAACCCAGCATGCTATTTTCATGAAATCCAGTTAAATAGCAACAACATAAAATCCTAGACACTTAGTTGCACCCATTGAAAATTAAATGCTCTGCTAAGTTAAATAAGCCAGTTGCCAAAGATCAGAAGTAGTGTGATTTGGCTTCTGGGTAATACCCCAGACATTCAAAACTGTGGAAACAGATAACAGCCAAAGATTGTGGGAGCTTTTATTACCATGTTCAAAAAGTTGTAACTGTAATTATGGCAGACATACACCTGTACATTAAAAAGCCACTGAACTCTGTACAAAGTCCATTCGAATACCAAAGAGGATGCTGCATACAGATTCTCTGATATGGTTGCATTATAGAAAGCCTTTGTCTAGGAAAGACACATGGAAGGGGCTCATTGGTTCTGGGTCTCTATGGATGCCACCTGCTCTCACTATGAAAGTGTTATGACCAATAAAGTCATGCAATATGTCATGCCTGGAGCTCAGGTTTACTTTTTGCTTTCCCAAAGGACACATAAATCCATGTTAACCTTGTGTTTTATACATGTCAGGTGTTCAGAAAAGGGTGCAGAGGGATGAGGGGAACATGAAAAGTAGAACATTTGGCTTCCCTATCCTGCAATCAGGTGTGAGCAGAGGAATTCAAGACCCCTGGCAACATACAATACGAAGGCCAGGTAAATAAAGTTGCCCAGGAGAGGAATCCAACTCCAATTTCAGCACTAGTGAGACAGAGATAAGAGGGTCTCTACAACTCACTGGTTAGCCACTCCAGCCATTCAGGGAGCTCCAGGCCAGTGAGAGATCCTGTCTCCAAAGTAAACTGGACACTGTCGAAGAAAGATACCTGATATTCTCCAAACTCCATACACACACACACACACACACACACACACACACACACACACACACACACACAGAGAGAGAGAGAGAGAGAGAGAGAGAGAGAGAGAGAGAGAGAGAGAGAAAGGCAGAGACACAGAGCCAGAGGCATAGACAAATCAGAGACATAGAGAGAGACATAGAGCATACACGGTGGGCATGCAGTAGAATGGGTATTTCATAAATGTATATAGAGTTATTGTGTTGGGCCAGTTGTTTAAAAATTGTTCCTCAAATATGTGACAATACAACTGCTTAGTTGAACAACTCCAGTTCTGCTTAGTGTAGTGATGGACTCTATGTTAGAAGCATAGGGTCATGTGATTCATTCCAGACTCCCTCAAACAGACTCTGAATATGAGCATTTGCTCTATATGACTCAAAATCACATTAATGTTGCATCTGGTCTGCAGAACTGGATGCCTCAGACACTGTGGTGCTCTACAGAAGTGCAGTTCTCCTTAATGGGATGAGTAATAGCTCTTGGCATTTTGTTTCTCTTCCTTTTTATTCATTTATGTTAACAGATAAAATTACATATACTTATTCTGTACATGTTCTGAAAATACATCCTGGAAATGAAAAATTGAGCTAATTAACACATGTATCACCCGGTATTGGAAAGACAGCTCTTTGTGTTCAAGAGCATTGGATGCTCTTGTAGAGGATCCAAATTTGATTTCCAACACCTACATCTCTCTATGATTCCATTTCTAAGGGATCTGAGACTTCCTTCTTAACTCTGTTAACAGGGCAGGGACATGTGTGCTATCATCAGCCAAAACACCCATACAGAAAAAAATTAAAACTTTAGAAAGGTATGAAAAATATTTTTACCATCTCATATAGTTGTCATTTTAGAGACTAGGAAGTTTTAATCCCCTCCCTTTCTTAACAGTTTTCAAGAAAGCAATATCTAAATTAGAGTTACTAGCAATGTCTTAATTATAGTTACTTAGGAGTTTTGTGTCCTTGCCAATGTCCTCTCAGTTTATGCTTCTCCAGACTCTTGTCAACAAGGTATAGTTTCAACAGAACGGTAGAGAATTCTGAGATTAAATTGTTCATACAAGGGGCTGGGGAGATGGCTCAGTGGCTAAAGTCCTCTCCACACAAGAATGAGGACAAGAGTATAAGTCTCCAGAGGTCACATGAATGCTAGTGGGGGGGCAAGGTGGCCTCTCTATAATGTAAGCTTTTACAGGCAGAGGTAGGGGATCACTGGAGCACACCGGGTATCAAGTATCACCATACCAGCAAACTCTGGGTTTGATTGGGAAACCCTGCCTCAGTAATTTCTGACTTCAACTTCAGGCCTCCACGTGCATCCACAGAGATGCAAACATGCATACACATGCATACACACACATGTCAGATGCACACATGACCATGGAAACAGAAAGAAAAGAACTGTCTAGAAAGGGCAGTGGTCAAGGGAAACAGACAACCAGTGGGCTTGTGTTGGAACTGGAGGGTTGGGGTAGGGGGGGGCTTCAGAGATGTTCTGCATATGCAAACACAGGCTGCACTCTCTGCCATTCACGAGGAATAAGAGATGCAGCTGATCATCTGGCATCCAGAGTTGGCCAGAGAGCAGCAGCATTTATTATTTATACAGGTTGGACACATCGCCATGGTAGAATTGTCACTTCTTCAGTGCAGACCATGGAGTTTGGTGACAATAGGAAAATCACTGACTAGAAGAAGAATGGTGTATGTCATCAGTGATATAAAATGTCATAGAATGTGTCAGAAGCAGCATCTTAAAGGGCATAGCATGGATGAGACAAAATAGAAGTCTATTGTGAATCTGAGCCTGCTTCATCTGTTTCTATCTATAAAGCGTTGCTGTGTCAACTAGACCTCTGTACATGTTGAAGGCACTGTGCTATCTGCCTGCAGCTGCTTTTCCTGGATAATGATGTAAGATGTTGGGTATGTGTGTGTGTGTGTGTGTGTGTGTGTGTGTGTGTGTGTGTGTGTGTGTGCGTGTGTGTGTGCGTGTGTGTGTGTATATATATATTATATATATATATATATATTCCTTTTGACTAGAGCTGTTTTTCCAATGCCTTTAAGATTTAAGAAAAGACAAGTGGATATACTAAAGAATTAGACAGATTCTGGATTTCACTGTCCTATCTAGAAAGATGGAACTAGAATCCCCATCAGAAAGGCAGGATCTCTGAGGGAGAATGATAGTGTGCAGGTCATATCAACAGGCTACAGGAAACCATGGGGGAAGCCTCGAGAGCATCCCCTGCAGAGGAAGGCATTGCTCATTGTGATTAGGAAGGTCAAAGCCAGACCTGAAGGATTTCCTTTGCTGCTGAGGGAAAGAATACTGTGAACAATGGGAAGCCAGCGCACTGCAATTACTATTTTATAGATCTCTCCAAGGTCCGAAATTCCTAGAAAGGATGGTTGTTTTCTTTGAATAGCATATGCTGTCCAGAGACAATTGTGTACAAAAGGGGCCTAATTATTTATGGGTCACTTAGATGATTCTAGAGAGATTTGACCTCAGTGATTAAAAAGGGAGGTGCAAATGCTTTTAAGCTCTTGTGCTTCTTGACACTTCTCTGCAAAGGTTTCATGTACACTATTCGGCTGTTGAGTGAGGTGATGAGGCACTGAGGTAAATGTAAAGCTCTTCCTCTCTCTCTCTCTCCTTCCTTCCTTCCCTCTCTCACCCCTCCTCTTGCTTGTGTGGACCCTGAAAACTCGCAAGTCGAATTTATCTCTATGTCCCTTTCCAGATTCCTGTGCACAGCCAACGAAAACTACCTTGGAAAAGTGTACTGCCCGTGTCAATGTTATAGCAGCGTGCCTCTTGTCTCCTGTAGCTTCTCTAGTCTCACTGCAGCTATGGTGGTCCTTCTGTCCCAAATCTCCTGCAGAGATCAGCCTCTGTGTCCAGGATGATGCTGGTTCACATACCTTTCCATCCTATCTCAGTCCTTGCTGTTTCTCTTCTGTAAATGCTTGCACCTGCGCACACATCTTTCTCCCTGAAGAAAGAGATGTATCTTTTGAAGACCACAGCAATCTTGTTCGTAAATCTTATCTTTTATCCCTTGCCCTCCTTCTTTTCATATCTCCAGGCTTTTCTTCTCTACCGGTCTGTCTTTTCAGTTATAAATGTGAAGACATTTCTACCATTATAACCACCTTCTTCTTTCTCCTTGAGTCTCCTAGTTATGGGTTATTTTACTCTATTTCTCAGTGGCCATGAAAAAAAAAATCTGAGGCTATTCTTATCACAAAGATATGTGTCTTTAGTACATAAAAATATAAAAACAGAGTAGTTAGGGAAGAAAGATGAAGGAATAGAGTATGGAAGAGAAAAGGAAGAATTACGAATTCAACAACTGGAGCTGATCAATGTGATACTTTATATGATTTTAATGTATAGACATATACTTTAGAAGCATATAACATCCATTTCTATTCATATTATTGTATGTAATGTATGGTTTGCTTTCAGTGTCATAGGTCTTAAAGGATATTCTATTTCATTAAATATATATTACAATGCCATCTTTG
The DNA here is from genome assembly GCA_028551405.1 of Uromys caudimaculatus. Classification (NCBI taxonomy): domain Eukaryota; kingdom Metazoa; phylum Chordata; class Mammalia; order Rodentia; family Muridae; genus Uromys; species Uromys caudimaculatus. The sequence goes on along the minus strand of CM052710.1, from coordinate 10,295,125 downwards.
GTGCCTGCTATAGCTGGATAATTCATTGCGGTATTCAGGAGTGTATTTCTCCTCTGTACTCACCTTGACACTATCTGATACTCTTTTAGTCGCATCCATAGCCTTCTTTCCTCTCTCAGAAAGACTACTGATCCCAAGCCTGTTCTTGTATCTGTTACTGTGGATGTCAAGACATTTACAAACCCAAGAGATAGGCACTGAAGGTTACAGTAAAGAGCTTTAGAGTTCATGACTCTTTCAAGGATCTGCATTTGAATGTTTTATACCATAACCGGAGGCATGCCAATGGCCATTGTGTCTAGGATTCCTATGGACCTAAGGAATGAGAGCTGGAAATGATCAAGCTTGTTGTGTTTTGAAGCAAGCTTAGGAACTGGGGAGTGAGAAAACCTGCAAATGTGTTGGGCTGAGAATAGGAAGTAATTGGCTTCAGGACCCAATAATTCCTACTATTCAGATGATCAGCAAGACATTAATGGAAATAAAAGTGACCTAGGAGTGTGTTGACTCTAGATAAACCTCCTGTGGTCCCACTGGTCTATGAGAGGGTTTTAGCTGTACTCTTATAAATGATATAGGTTCTGAAAGTGCAAGAAAATGCCTAAATTGACTGGAACTTGAGCCACGGAAACATGTCTTGCGAACTCTCCAGGAGGGACTGTAGACAGGACAAAGTAGGTGATGGGAACCTCAGTGGATACAGAATAAAGAGACAAACATAGCAGAGAGTAAAGCCAGATAAACAGTGTAGTTTATAGTATCCACATGGCTGCATGTTCTCTCTTCAGTCCCCTTGTCTTTATCCCATTCTTCTAAATAATTCTATAACTAAGAAATGACTGCAGGGTGAGGGAGGAGAATTTCTTGAAAGATTTATTTCCTACTTGACAAGGGAAATCATTGGGTTCAGAAAATAAAGTGCTCATTTAATACAGTGAATAGCATCTTACAATAACTGTCCCTGCTTCTTTGATAATATATAAACTTAGCTCCTGGAAGTTGCCCTAAATATTTGCCACAGTGATGGGACAATGACTAACACATTTCTCTTGGGTTTGGAATTTTTTGTCCTTTTGTTTCTTTTCTACTTCACTCTGACTTCTTTAGCCTGATATTCTTCCGAATTACCACTCTGAGTAACTCCCTTTTCTTCTGAGTTCTCTTGTTTACATGTGTGTTCTCAATCGGCATCACAGGTTTACCACCTCATTGTGGTCGTTCCTAAGCCTCATTTCCAGTCAAAAAATTTTATTAAATTATTTCATTATGCATGTTACAAGTATCCATCCACCTGTTGGATTAATGGTGGTGGGAATCCTGCATCTGCCCCCCCCCCCGGGGGCTTGGGCCCCTGAGAAGCAGGACTCGGGAAGTTTGACCGAGCTCACCCCACTGTACCACTGGGTGGGTGTTGGGCTGTGAGAAGCCGAGGGACACCGCCCAGGGTGGGGGAGCTCGGCCTGCGGTCCCGGGAACTACACGGAGCCGGCTCCATCTGGTTCTCAGACTCTTGGGCATCCCAGGCACCGCTGGATGCTGAGGAAGAGCTGAGAACAGAGTGGGGGTCTGTGGGCTGAATCTAGTCCAGGACAAGGGGGAAAAGCAGGGAGGAGCATGGCTGGGGCCCATCAGGTACTGAGTGTTTGGCTTGTGCTGGCTAGCTGGTTTGGTTTGGTAGAGACCGTGGCTGGGAGCGAGGGGAGACCTTCTGCAGGAGACTAGACATCACTCTTTAGACAAAAGCCTGTTCCATTGTTCCCCATGGCAGATCCCGATGAAGAGAGGCAGTCCATGGTTCTAGGGCATTTATTGTCATGGTGGAGAGTGGTGATGAGTGGATCTGTACCCCCAAAGCTCAGGGCGGGCCTGAGATTAAAATACCTTTTGCAGGGAGGAGTGACTGGGAAGGGGAGTTTATTGGCTAAGCCTCCAGGTATCTCATTAAAATGGGGATGCCTTGAGTCTACGTGACCACACCTGTGGAGGGGCTTGGGCTACGTGACTGATAGTCACAGACCTATGGAGAGCTGCGACCTCGTGTCAGGAGCCTGGGGCCCAGGAGCATGGCAAAATGTCTACCGTCCCTTGTAGAGTTATCCCCTGCTGGGACCCCCTACTGGGTCCTAGGGTTTTAAACCTTAGCTCAACCAGAAACCAGGCTGCCTTTCATGGTCCCACATCCACCTACCTATCTACCTGCCCACTCACACATCTTGCTATTCATGCACCCCGCCACCCACCCATCCATTCCCTTACCAACCTACCTGTCTACCCATTCATCCATTTACTCACCATCCATCCACCTACCTATCCATCTATCCTTGGATCCATCCACCCATCCACCCATCTACCAACCTGTTCATCCATCCATCTAATTGTTTATCCATTTAGCATATTTAGTGTGTTCCATATGAGATAGCTATTGCTCTTCCATCATTTATCCAACTGACCACAGATTCTATTTTACAACTCTTTACACTGGCAGACATTAATCCGTGTGGCAGTTCAACACTAAAGATATGGCGAACCAAAATTCAGATGGGTGGGAAAATCACACAGGCTTATTAAAAAGAATAGAATGATTCTAATAATCTTTAATTATTAGATTTAATTAGTTAGATTTTTAATTATTTAGATTTAATTTCATATTGAGATGTTTTTATATATTAGGCTAAATAAATACATGGTTAGAGATAATTTCACATGATCAGTGTTACTTGTGTAGTTTGACAACTAGGAGACTCAGAATTACCTATGTGAATCGGATCATAATTCCTATTTTAAAGTGCCTTTTTCCCTAGGTAAGGGCATGGTAAAAAGGTCCATGCACATGCAATGCCAGCCAACACTTCATCCAGCCTGAGTTTGGTCATAGTTTTATTGGACAGTGGCCTTCTAAACATGCCTCTTATCCTTTTATGCTCGGACATGGCTATTTCCCTTCCCTAATGTTGCCATGGTACCCTACTGACCTCTGTCACTGAATCGCCTCTGAAGTTTCCATTCCCTCTTGCCTGGTCTACGCTTCTAAAATGTTAGGGAAAGCATTTAATTAGCTTTCCACCACCCTCGGGATAAATTCTGTCTCCTCTCCACACTTTAGAGCTCTTTGCTATTAGAAGTTCAGAAGGCTCGAGGCTGTCTTTGTACTCTCTGTTTCATCCCTCGTAGGGTTTGGCTACTCAAAGCTACTTCATGCTTCTAAGCTCCAGGGCATGGATTTCCTCTACCTGAAATGACCTCTTCTTATCCCAGTCTACCAAAAATGTTCCTCTTTTATTTCCAGCATCCTCTTTAGGTCGCCTGGGTGACATTTTCCCCTCCTCTCCTTTTAGCTTTCACTTGATGCTCTTATTCTGCCTCCCAGTTACTTGTTAGTTCTCTCTCTCTCTCTCTCTTTCTGTGTGTGTGTCTGTGTGTGTGTGTGTCTGTGTGTGTGTGTCTGTGTGTGTGTGTGTGTGTCTGTTTCTCTTCCTCTCCCCCTCTCTCTTCTAGGAATGGTATTCATCATGTGTTACTGTCTACATTCACTATATATATCAAAGTATTTGTAGCACATTAAAAGTGAGGCATGTTTGAAGGGGAATTAGAATGAAGACTTTTAAACACATGCTGTTAAACCAAACTAATACTATAAAATAAATATGAATTTTTTCCTACATTGCCATTAAAAAGGAAAAAACAAAAACAAAACATGGCTTGAGACATACCAATCAAACAAATGTGCGTAGTATGTTTTCAAATATTATCAGTACATTCTATATCAGAAGTAGTACTTGAATTCACACTGAATTTTGAACTTTCTGTTTCCATGTCCATTAATAGAACCATCAATGATATAAATGCTTCCTTTTTATATTGGTGTATTTATTTTTGAGATCCTGTTTCCCTGTGTAGTCCAGATTCTCTCAAACTCATGTCACTACCTCAGCCTCCCTGGAGTTGGAATGCATCAGTTGCCTTTCAACAATCACTGTCTGCCTGTAAGTGTTTGGTAAAACTGGCAGTTCCCTAATGAGGGCTGTAGAACATAGCTCATCTAATTATTTTAAAGACAAATTCGTTTTGGAAGTACTGTTTCACGTAATTTCCATGGTGAAGTCTTTATTGACAATTCTATCTTTCAAGGTTCTAGGCTACATTCCCATACTTTGCAAGCTCCTGAGGTTTGGTCATCTGTGCTTGTTTTCCTGTCTCACAGAAACCTGACTCAGGAACTGCCTTTCCCATTGGGTGAGCATTGAAACCACTATCAGGTGCTAGTGATTTCTGAAGCAGCAAAACAACAGAGAGAAGATAGATAGTACAGAGTTCAAGGCTATCATGCTTCTTCCTGGTGACTTAGGAGGCACTGGTTGTTTTCAAAGCTGGCAGGGCTGGAGTGATCTCTACTCTTCTCTGTAATTTCTTAAAACCCCGAAAAGCAGACATTCTAGTACAGTGACCTAATTTTCCAGGCATCAGTTACCCAATAGGTCAGACAGCCAATTTCAGACTGTGATACTCTGTGAAAAGTATGGCCATTGGCTCAGGAAGCCAGCAGGGGAAGGGGGTGGAGGTGCCCTTTAAGGTTAAGATGGATGACATCATCACTGAAAGTGGCCTCTGGGATGTTTGGAGACTCTGGCTTCATAAATTATCACAGATGAATGTTTGTGCAGAACTGTTTGTATAAAAGCAGTAAGATATGATGCATATTGTAGGAATTACTAGGACTAGGAAAGAACTAAGTAACAAAGAAAGATAAGTTTTGGTTTAAAGGAGTCTAAAATAATATCAGAGAATCATTCCATTTCAAACTGAATTATTATGAAATAAGATGTCATCATTTTCGTGGTATTATTGTTGTAAGTGCTATTATTAGTAAGTGATTGTACCAGTAGACCAGATCGGAATAAATATCTATGTTTACTCCATTTAAGATTAAAAATTCCACACTTAACCTTGCATTCAACATTCATTATACACAACATTCATTATGCACAATGAGATTGGCGGGAGTTAGTAGGAGGTAACAGATTTTCCTGGTCAGTGGCAAATAATAAATACCATGAGCATGCAGTCCACATGAGTCCTGAGCAGTTCCTCTGCTTGTCCCTTACATCTTGGAAGTCCCTGGGAAGGTATGTAAACAAGAGAACAGCTAAATTCTGAGAAGCATCTATCCACTGAAGTCAGAAGAATTACAAACATATAGAGGGCTGACCTTTTGTCTGCAATCCAAGGTACAGACCCCAGGGCTGTAGCATCATATGAAATTCCTCAGCTCATCCGTTTTCTTACTGATGGACTGTCAGATTACTCAAGTAATTTTTCTTTATTATTATTATTATTATTATTATTATTATTATTATTTAATCTTTTTTCACAATCCAGTTGCCATCCCCCTCCTGGTCCTCCCTCCGATTGCTTCCCATCCCACTCCCACTCCCCCATCTCCAAGGGGACTTCCCCATCCCCCACCTCCACCCCACTAGATCGCCCTACTCCCTGAAGCCTCAAGTCTCTCAAGGGTTAGGTGTGTCTTATCTCATTGAGGCCAGACCAGGCAGTCCTCTGCTGTATATGTGTTGGGGGCCTCAGAGCAGCTCATGTGTATGCTGCCTGGTTGGTGAGTCAGTGCCTGAGAGATCTCGGGGGTCCAGGTTAGTTGAGACTGCTGGTTTTCCCATGGGGTCGCCCTCCTCCTCAGCTTCTTCCAGCCCTTTCCCAATTCAACCACAGGGGTCCCTGGATTAAGTCCATTGGTTGGGTGTACATATCTGCATCTGACTCTTTCAGCTGCTTGTTGGGCTTCTCAGAGGGCACCCATGCCTTCCTGTCTGTAAGCACACCACAGCATTAGTAACGATGTCATGCCTCAGAGCCCCACCTCTACCCCCCACCAAGCTGAATCCCAATTTGGGCTGGTCACTGAACCTCCCCTCCCTCAGATTCCTCTCCATCTCCATTCCAGCAGTTCTTTTAGACAAGAACAACTCTGGGTCAGAGTTTTTGACTGTGGGATGGCAACCCCATCTCTCCACTTGATACCCTGTCCTTGCACTGGAGATGGACTCCACAAGTTCCCTCTCCACTGTTGTGCATTTCATCTAAGGTCCCTCCCTTTGAGTCTTGAGTGTCTCTCACCTCTCAGGTCTCTGGTACATTTTAAAGGGTCCCCCTACCTCCTACATCCTGAGGTTGCCTGTGTAATGAGACATTTCAATAAACCAGTCTCTGACTGAGATTTTACACCTTCAAGTTGCCCCCAGAGTATATTCCTCAGAGTGGAATGTCTAGGCCAAAAGCTATAAATATGCTTAGAGGACTCTGACTCCTTGACACAAAGTCATATAAATTGTGTCACTCTAGAAAGCAGTTTGGCCAAGATCTTTCTTCAAGATCTTACTAGTTCCAAGTATGATTCTTTAGAAAGGAAAACAAATGAACAAACAAAATCATTCATAAATTTTGTGAGTTGGTTTTAAGAATCCCAAAAGTATATCAAAGTATCTCAAAATACGCATGTGTGTACTGCAGTTTAGTGGTTTAGTGTAGCGTGTGTGTGTGTGCATGTGTGTATGTGAGACACTTGCCCATCATCTATTTAAATACACTTTTATCATTGCTCATTTGTTGTTAGTTGTTTTACTATTTTCTCCTTCTCCATCTGTATTTAATACATATTTAATAAAGCATGCATGTTAAATTGTAAAAGTTTAAGATCATAGATTTTTTTATAATTATGTGATATGGTAATAATTATACAGCTCACTCGTATTGCCGTAATTAATGTGAGATTGTTCTCTGTCTTAGGGTTTCTATTGCTGTGATAAGGAACGGGGGTGTTTATTTCCTCTTACATCTCATAGTCTATCATCCAGGGATGTCAGGGTAGGGACTCAAAAGAGGAATCTGGAAGTGGAAACTGAGTCAAAGGCCATGCAGAAGTGCTGTTTTCTGCTTGGTTCAGTCTGACTTCACATAGCATTTAGGTCCACCAGTCCAGGAGTGGCACCACCCAGAGTGACCTTCCAAGCCAATCATTTATCAAGAAAACGCACCACATGCTTGCTACCCACAGGCCAGTCTGGTAGGGCATTTTTCTCAGTTGAGATTCACTTTTCTAAAGCATTTCCGGTTGTGTTAAGATGACATAAACCGAGGAAACATACTGTCATTTACAACTATGTTGGGGTTGGTCTTGTGCACTGTGTATTCAGATGCGGAGTTCTGTGCCCTAAGATCAGGTTGCAGTCTGGACACGAACATTGTATTGACCAATGTGCTGTAGTGCATGCTCCTCAGTAATCTCTGATTGGGCAATAAAAGGCTAGAGCCTGTGATTGGGCAGGAGAGAGTGGAAGGCGGAACTTGAGATAGAGTAAGGACCATGAGGGGAAGGACAGAGGGGAGAAGGTCAGCATGAGACAAGATGGACATTGAGGATGGCCCACGAACACGTGACTAAAAGAAGCTTGCACTGAGGATGCACATCAAACAGAGCAAGTTCCAGTTGGCAAGTAATGGGGTATTTATCAGGTTTTTAGTAGCCTAGATGAGTTATAACAGTGTCAGAACCTGCCCAGCCTAGATTTGTAGCTTGTTAATAAGCTATGATATTTCTGTGTTGTTTACTCAGGAGCTAAATGGGAAAGAGTGATGGGGCAGAAACCTGACATAAAAATACTTCAACACCGATGGTACAGAAAAGTGGTCATTGACACCTGCTTTGGTTGCTTCTGCTGCCTCGTACATCTTCTTTTTTCTATGTGTGCCGCTGACCATCTTATCTCAAGAGCCTTCCTTACTGAAAAATTTCTCTCCTGCTTCTTTTGCTTTTCTCTTTTTTCCTTCTACACCACTCTGTTTTCTCCTAGTCTGCTTATTTCTTTCCAAGAAGGAAAACATAATCTGCTAAAGAACGAGTCATGTTGTCTATTTTTGCATGCCTTTAGGGTTCTAGAAAGTTATGAAACGTGGAACAAATGCTTCAGAGATGTGTTGGCTGAGAGTTGGCAACATTTGGAGTTAAGGACAAATGATCACCACTTAGATGTGTTTGATAATTCCAAAGATTTCCAGGTGCAGTGGCTCATGTCTGTAGTCCCAGCATCAAGCAGGCTGAGGCAGGAGGATCACTCCAAGTTCAAGTACAACTTTCTGTACATAGTGAGTTAGTTACAGATTATCCAGTGATCCAGAGAGAGGTCCTGCTTCCAAATACACATATGTACACAATATACCACACACACACACATACATATACATACAGAGTCACACACACACACACACACACACAGTTTATATGGACTATATATGTGTCAATCACTCATTTTGGTTCTATAAGCTATGTAGAGAAAGACTCATTCATGGGACTTATCACAGATGTTCTTGTCTATAAGAAGAGCCAAACTTTGAAAATCTAGTAATTACATTGCATTAAATCTGTTTTTATATATAAGCACCAATGGTCTACATATGATTGGCACCTATGATTTGGGGATAAATCTTCCAGAAGAGGAGCATAGGAAGGTGACTAAGAGTTTTCTAGGGTTGTAAAATGACAGGAACATGGAAAGGAGCAAGGGTATGCAAAGTGTGCTTTGTGAGTCTGAATACCAGAAACTTGACCTGTGTCAACTTCCAAGCAAGCAGGAGGCTCACAGGGAGCTGGTCATCATGTCTTGGAAGCTCTTTACACAGTCTGAGATGGCCAGATAGGCATGAGTCTCCAGGATGAGCCACTGAAGGCGGCACTGGATTCATTCAGCTTTTCTTGAAATGTTTCCATCTTCTGGGATTCTTCTCCCCACCTCTTTGGTGACCACATGGATTAATAAGACGGAAGAACATTTCTTTAAAAGTGTGTCTTTATAGCATTGATTTCTGAGTTTGACCAACTCCTAAGAGGCTCACTGAATGGAACATTAGATTGATGTTCTGATAATAGGCGGTAAGGAAGAGAGACGGGGTGAAAACAGTTCAACTTCAGAGACTTCAGAGACAAGGAAACTCAAAAGAGGAGCCCAAGCAAGAAGATTCCAATATTTCAACAACTGAAACCATTTACAGTCAAATTGGAGGAGACATCCTTCTGTAGCCATTGTATTGAATTCATGGTCTAGGCTCTTATCTAGCAATTTCTGCTGAAATTGTAGTGCCTGCAATACTTTAAAATGAATATTAATTAGGATTCTTTCTGATTCTTCATTTTCTATAATAACTTATTTAAAACTGGGATAGATAATTTTAAGATGATTTGGGACCTTAGTCGTTCTGTACATGAGCAAATGAAGAATTGGAAACAGGAAATGATTTGTTTGAGAAACACAAGGAGTTATGGGTGTGAGATGAGAACAAGCGTTGGTTCAGTGCCCTCCTCCACACCTTCCAGAACACTTTGAATCGGGGATGAGGTTCAGAGATTAATTTCTTTCAGGGAAAAGAATATTCTCTCTCTCTCTCTCTCTCTCTCTCTCTCTCTCTCTCTCTCTCTCTCTCTCTCACACACACACACACACACACACACACACACACACACACACACACACACACACACACCACACACATTCTGCTGCTTGAATATTTGTTTGCCTATATGTGTGCATGTAGAGGCCACAGCAGGATGTTGGCGAGTATTCTCTATCCCCCACCACTTATTGTTTTAAACCTGAAGCTCCCATTTCAGTTAGGTTAGCTGGCTAACTAGCTCCTGGGATCTGTCCCTGTAAGCCATCAACAATGCTGATGTTATAGGCATGCAAAGGTATAACTTGACTTTTTCCATAGGTGCTGAGGATTCAGCCTCAGGTCCTTGTGCTTGTAGAACAAGTACCCTTACCCATAAAGCAACGTTGCTGACCTGGCATATAGGCTATTAACTTGTTACACAGGGCTTTCTCTTAATATGACCACATCTGTGAATTAGAGTTTGGTGCTAATTGTGGAGAATTCTCTCTCCACTGTTTCAAATGCTTCCTCTGTTCATTTCTCTCCCTCACCCCATTCCCATCTAGCATGTGTTATACTTTTTATAGTTTTTCTATAGTTCTTGGATAGTTGTTTTTTTCTTCCCATTTCTGTCTTTATTTTGGATTTTCTAATGATAGATCACTGAATTCAGGGATTATTCCCTCTGCCATCTTTAATTCAGCCATCAGCCCATCAAAGGCATACTTTAATTCCTTATCTCCATTATACTGGTTTTGATCTGCAGCATTTGCTTTTTTTCTTTTCCTAGAATTTCCATTTCTGAACAAACTGCAGCTCATGTCACATGCTGTTCACTTTATCCTTTGGAGCCCACACCATATGAGGGTGGATGTTCTAAATTTGTGTCCTGGTAATCCCAACCTGTCTACATTATTGAAGTCAGGTTCCGATGCCTGCTCAGTGGTGTTTTTGCTTTCTTTCTTTCTTTCTTCTTTTACAATGTGTTTGAATTTTGATTTCAATGCATTCTGTAGCTTTGACTTGGTAGCCGGAAATTCTATACTGTGTAAAAGGAAATGTTTTAAACTAATCTTTAGAAATGCAGTAGTCAAGTATTGCGAGGAGGAGTGGGGAATTCTATAATCCTAAATATTTGATATTTTAGTAAGCTTGTGCTTCTGGACTATGATCTGTGTGTTCTCCACAGTCTCTCCTCACCTTAGGTGTAACAGGAGGGCAAATGGGGGCTGGACTCAGATGCTCCCCTTTCTTCCTGTTTGTTAGGCTACGATGAAACTGTGACAGATTAGGATAGATGGCTTATGTGCACTAATTGCACTTTTAACTTAATAACATTATCAAATTACAATGGGTTTGCTGGGATTTAGCCCTCTGTTGTTTCTAGTTTCCTCAAAAGGCAAATCAAACTAAGAGCAGGGTTTCCTAGTGTTCAATATTTTTCAATTCATACTTGGGTTATGTACTCACAGATCCATCATAAGCTGAAACTTTCATTGAAATAAAAAATGCATTGAACATACCTAAGCCCCCTCTGTTTGATAGGCTCAGCACCCATACATCATTATCTTATCACTGGGGAAAATGATTTATCATAATGGCGGTATTTAATATGTACTGGTTATCCCATGTCTCCTATGAACATGTGTGGTATCTACATGCAGGTAAAAAGCAAAATGAATGTAAATGTCCATACTTGAGTCATCATGAAGTTGGATATTTGTACGTAGAATCACCATCACTCAGAATCCAAGTCCCTCTCCCAGAAACATTCTTTTGCTCTTCTTTCCTGTATCACAGTGGAGGCAGGGGGATCTTAGAAGCTGATCTCGTCCATGCCCTACCTACCTCCTGAGTCGATTTCCTTGCATCTTCACTTATTCAGTCTCCACCAACTCATGCACCCCAGTTTATATTTTCCTCCCCAGAATCAGTTCTTTCTATGATCCCACCCCTGCTGGGTTTGGGTTCTTTGTCTTCATTAGCAGATCTTTTCAAGTCTTCATAGGGGACAGTGGTTTTCCCTGCAACCTTACTTCTCTGATAGATCAAAGTGGCACAGATTTCTTTTGCACTTTGCTCAAGGTTGGTGGCTACTTTTTACATGCTCAGACTACCCTCGGTTTTCAAAAGCAAAATTTTCTTTATCTTATAAAGGCAGAGACAAATCACTCGAGAAATATAAGGTTATTTCTTCTAGCATATTTAATACTGTGCTAACATTCTAAGACTTTGGATCATAGTCCTTAATTTTGTATTGTTACTGTCCAGTGCAGAGTTTAATATTACAAGGGACCCAAGTGCCTGTATGACGCCATGAAAATCAGATCATTTAGTGATGCTGTGCTCTCTGTGCTTCTGTGCTAGGATTTTGTGTGGCTTGAGGTTGTATAGGTTTTGCGCATAGTCTCACAACGGCTTTCTGAGTTCATTTGAGCAACCATGTGGTACCTGAAATATACTGTTGTTGTTGTTATTGCTGTTCTTGTTTGTAATCATGCACCACCTATGGCTCTCAGAGTCTTTCTGCTCTCTCTTCTGCAATGATCCCTGAGCCTTGGGAGGAGAGACTGTACACTAGATGCCCCATCTATGCCTAAGCTCTGCCTTCAGTCTCTTATTCTCTGTTCCTTGATCAGCTATGCATATCTATGTTACTCACAATCACTGTGGAAAGATGTTTCTCTGGTTAAGTTTGAGAGCTGGATTGGTCTATGGGTAGAAATAGAAACCACTAGGAGAGATTTTAATACCATGCCCTTTTAGCTGTCAGGACAGGAAGAGTAAGCATTTCTTTAAGAGTGCAGCCCCAGCACTCGTGTAAAAGTGAAGAAGAGAACAGAGTTCCACAAGTTGTCTTTCTGATCTCCACATAATGTGACCATGAGCATATACACATATAAGTAATGATAAACAATAGAGTGACATTTGTAAAATGAGACAGAATTGTTTGACATCACTAAAAGCTTTCTACACTTGAAAAAAAGGAGTTTTACACTGTACGTGTTAAGATCAATGATTTCTCAGTGGCTTTATCCCTCCCCTTTCTCTCTGCGCATGTGTGTATGTGTGTGTGTGTGTAAGGGGGAGCACTCTTTTCTTCTGTAACTCGGCACATCATTAGGAAGCTCATGCATTAGTTGGTCCCCTGTACTCTGCCAGAGATTTCTTCATTTATTAGAATTACTGAGATGGTTTACATTTTCACCGCTACATTTTTGCAAAGGCTAAACTCCTCCATACGACTCCCATAGCCTTTTGGCAGTTCTGTAGATCTTCCTTAAAATTTACTCATAATATTTTCTCTTGCAATCTTAAAAAATTAGAAATTCAGTTTCCCAGGATCTCCCCATCTACTCTTGTTCAAGACACCTGAAAGGATTCAGCTATCACATTCAACCTAAGCAATATAAAGATTAATTTCCTTTTGAACCAGTTTCTCTTGTCAGCTAACTCTCAGGAAGTCAGTTCCTTCCCGGGAGCAGCAGGTCTTTTGTCCATGGAAATCCCATTTATGGGGTGTCTCTGAAACGGAATCTGTGGGCTTTCCTCTTTTACCAGAGGTCTCTCAATTCTGCAGTACTCACCGCTGTCCCCCCCCCCCCACTAAACCAGGACTGAAGCATTGAGAGTTCAGAATATCTAATTTAATTTTTAAAATCCTAATACAAATTATAGTTGTTGTGAGAAATCTCACTTAAATTATATCTGCCTGGAACCTAGAGAAAATTTGGTTCTAGGTAATAACAATAATAAAATATTGGCGGGCATATAGTTGCCAAATAAAAATTGTTCTACGTTCCATCCTGTTGTTTCCTGAGCTTCAGGACATGGCTTCAAAACATCGATTCTGGGTGGAATATGACCAAGGTGCATCAGCAATGAATGTCATCTGAATTTAAAAGATAAAGAAAATAATCCACCGCTCTTCCATAGAAGAGGAAAAAGCTCATTTGTCTTTGCTTGTTGTTTGCTTATTTATTTTGCATTGTTAGGGATCAAACAGAGACCTAATGCCTGCAGATGTCCTACAACTGAGCTATTCCTGAGACTCTACAGAAGTCTAGAAAACATGGACGGCCTCTTTAAAGGTATCCAGGTCAAAGTATACAAGGGGTGTGCAGACAAGGTCATTGGGGAAGTAAGAACAGGCTCCAAAATAGTTAAAGGCAAATAGGCTTTTTCTTAGCAAATAGACTTGCAGTTTCTGATGAAGTACAGGTATAAAATAGTAAGCACCATGTCCTTTGTTATGAACATGGTCATAAATCATACGAAGGGTGACTAAGACTTACATATTAATTCGCCTTCACCTTTGAGAATCCACACTGGATGTCTCCTTCATCTTGTTTTCTTTTCAAGAGGGAGGGGTATTAAGTAGAGACCAAAGGGGCTAGGTTGGAGACAGAGACTTGAGAAATTCACCCTGTTATGGAGTAAGCATAGTATACATATGAATGCTAAGATTTTGTAATTTTCATTGTCCTCAGAGGGCCTTGAAATACATTTTATAGAAACCTATAGTTGGCCTAGAAAGAGGATCTTACTGCAGATGTGTGGGTTTCTTGTCAGTTACCTGGGATATCTAGCTGTTACAGGCTTTCCACTCTCATAACAAGTCAGTACTAACCATGTGTAAGAGATCTACAATAACCCCATTTTGTCTGAATACTTTCAGACCACAACAAATCTGTGCTATCCTTTTCCCATTTATGAATGATGTTTTAGTCTAGTTAGGAGTAGCCAAACTTTGTCAACATCAAACCAAGTAAGAGTAGGAGGAAGTAGAGACCCTTTTAGCTTCAGGGCCCTTGTCAGTTCTGGATCCACCCAGTGCTTGAGAGGTGCACCAGAAAGGACTCAGGTTTGTCCTCTGGAAATGATTCATATCACAGGGTTTTACAAAGGAACTTTCCTTTGCAGCTGTGAGTTCCTATGGTTGTGTTTGTCTGCTGTGAGCTTGGAGCTCTGGGCATTTTTACCTCACTGGTTCCCCCAGGATCTTTTTTCCTTTTCGGATTTTTTTTACTGCTTCTAAGATGTGTGGAAATCATCTTCCTGGGACATCATGTGCCCAAGTTCTACAAGGAAGTAGAGGAGAAAATTGAAAAGCATGTGGTGTGGAACATGGTTACACCTGCTTAATAGTAACTAGGGCAAGCTCTACCTTTGACCTTCTGACCTTCCATGCTGATGCTATTGAGCAGTGGATTACAGAGGCAGACTTTCTAAACTATTTAAAACTTGCTTTTAGGAGTGTTAGGGAACTGAGACACTCTTGAAAAAACATTTGTATGTTTTCAAATCAAACTTGAGGTATGGATTTCACACCACTGTAACTCATGATGATTAAAATATTATCTCTTTTACTAAATATTTACTAAATTACTAAGTCAAATAATTACTTCGACTTTGTACTGCTATTGTTAAATGTGTAAAGTGTCACCTCACATTCAAGGTGACATTGCTTGTTCCTATTTGCTTCCTTCTCCCTCTTCTCCTCCTCTCACTTCTCAAGGTTTTCCTCCACCCTTCTTTCTACCCCTTTTATCTTTCTGTTAGGATACAGAAGTTGCACAGACTTTAATTTTTCTTCCACGTTTAGAAAAGTCTTCCCTTGATGTTTAATTCTTATAGTACCTTGCTACGTGCCCTCATACGTTTTTCAGTAATGCCAATTCATTAAATGAATGATTATATTTGGTTAACTTGTATGCAGGCACATAAATCTGAAACATTCTTTTGAATACGTTTTTACCCATTAGCCTAGTAGCATAAAGAAGCATATCTTACAACATTTTGATTTTTTTTAGCATCCATAATAGCTATTGTCTGAATGAAAGCAAAGCTTTGAAGGAGTCACTCTAAAGGATTGCTAAACATTCAACTGTAGTAAAGAGCTGGAGGAACTGCTGCATACATTTGAAGTGAAGGTGGTCTCACTCATTCTAACCTTCTAATGCTTCTTTTTTCCTGAGATCTTCTCAAGTTCTGGGATTTCAGTTTACTCAGTATAGTGCCAGTGAAAATCCTCTTAGCATAATCCATTAGAACCACTTGGTAACTTTCACTTTCCACAATTGTACTGTGGTTTGGGCTTTCAGAGGCTCCAGGAACTTCCAGATGACTAGCTGTGTTAAGTACTCATTGCAACTCCAGGAAATGTAGGTAGTGCCCTCCTGACTTCCAGTCAGTGTGTCTGGCTCAGGACCGCTTGGCATTTTCTCAAATGACTGTGCACATCACTTTCACAGAAGCCTCAGCCTGATCCTAACACTCGGATGGAAGAAAAGGTACTTAATTGAGAGTAGGAACTCAAGGAAGAAAGTGTCTCACAGAACACATATTGGT
>CM052710.1:10259165-10278839 GCA_028551405.1 Uromys caudimaculatus | reverse complement strand
CAGAGGATGCTCAGATGCTCTGGACACTGTGTTCAATTAATCACAAGAACTATGTAACACTTCCTTATAAAACTGTTTTGTCTTAGATAATAATGTCCATCTGTTACCTAATGTAAATTCCAAACACACATTAGAAAGGTCAGCCTATAATACCTTTTATAGTTTAGGCATATTTAGGTAATATGATTAATTTGGGAAATTTTACTTCTAATATTTTCATCGTATGACAGATTTTTCAAGATATAACCACCTCCTAAGTTGAGGAGTCTCTACGTTATTTTGTGAAGGAATGGCAATGTGTCACTAACAAAGTCTAAAAGAGAAGGTTTAATACAGTCGAGGAAATCATGCTTCAGTTTCTGAAATACACAGATTCATTTTAATTCTAGAAGGTTAACCTCATTTTTGTCCCAAGTCCCCATGTGTCAGTAGGAAGATCCTCAGTAAGCAAGTAAGCTTCTAAAACTTGGCTGAATGACGGTTATTTATATCTGAAGAAAAAGAAGCAAACATATTTTCTTAAATTATGTAAGCTTTTTTTTTTTTTTTTTTAAATTTTTTATTGTGTTTGGTAAGTTTCTGAACACTGAACACCTTGGCTCTTTGCTTGTTTTATTTTGTTTTGGTTTGGTTTTGGTTTGCTTGTTTTTAAATTCTATCCATGGCTGCGTCCCTTGTTCTTCCTCTCATCTCTGCGGATCAATCCATGGCCTCTGTCATAGGTGAGACAGCTTCCTGGTGCTTTAGGCAGTGAAACAAAATGTAGCCTGGCACTGAGCATTTTAATACAACCTTCACTTTCTGTTACTTCTTTTGATGCTGTAAAATGGTGGGATTGACCCCCTTGTTTTGTCTTGGCTCTGTTTCTAATTTGACTTCTTCTTAAGTGGCTATAAAACCAAGGCACATTACCAACACAAAACATTTTGAGGGGCACAGGAAGTTTTGAAAATGACCTTTGGTCCCCGTTGCCTCTGCCAATTCCTCAGGAATCAATTTAATCACAGAAGGGATGTTTACAAGACGATCTGCAGCGTACATGCCTGTGCGCATGCCAGGTAGGTTGTTTTTCTAGGTTAGAGCTGAAAAGAGGTCAAGTACCTTGTGCGTGTTCCTGTTGTTTTGTGTTTACTCTGGATCCTTGCAAAATCTTTTCCAAGGAATCAGCAAGATTCCTAGACAGAGAAAATTCTGGGCCTGTATGGTTTTTTTTTTTTTTTAGATGAGAATATTGAAAAGCTTTGGCTTGAAGAATTTTATATATGTGAACTAAACGAAGCCCCAAATAGCAGCCTATTACAGCTTTAATTGAACAAGGAGACAGCATTTCAAGGGTAGAAAGTTGCCGGGTAAATTTTTAGCATCATAGCAAGGATAATCTGATATTCTATAGGATACTCTAATTGAGATCTGAAGCAGATAAGATAATTAAAATCCTGAGGAGATGACGCTGGGTGACTTGGGAAGATCACAGTGTCCATAAAGCATTTCATACCATGAGAACAAATGTGGTTCTTGGGAAATTTAGACTATTAAATACACACTTCTCCACTTAAAGGAGATAAACAGTATTATCGGAAATGGGTGGAAAATATCACAGTATAATATCTTATGTCTACACAGCACTAAGGAGCTATCTGAAACCCTTTATCAAACTTAGAAAAAGCTTTGAGTTTTCAAGATTAATGATCATCTGAGACATGCAGTAAGTTCTTCTATAGCATACATTTGTACTTGAAAATCACTTCCAGTGCATGGAAAATTTGTGTGAGCATCTCTGGTACCTATCTGAACTTGTCAGGGAGTTTGAACACCCTGTAGATGCCATGTGCAATTCTACCTGTGAGAAACACTAGGCAGGAGAAGACACCAAAGAGCTGAGTTACTATATAGAAAACACTCATAGGGAGATATTAACTGTCTACATGTAGCCCGCTTCAGTGTGGAGGCCAGGAGGTTTCCTATGCCTGTTGGGGCAACGCTTAATCAAACTGTAGGTGCACTTCCTTCTACTGGTTCCAAGAGCTTACAAGCTGCAAAGGTTTCTTCCAGTGGCCATTTCTACAAACTATTTCCAGTTCATGTTGTATCCATTTCTTTGTTCGTTCATATTGGACATGTGTAAAACTCCATAGCCCTTTCGGTTGGGTGCCATTTTTAATGTCACCACTAATAATGTTTTTCAATGTTCTGATCCCAACTATATATTCTCTCTCTCTCTCTCTCTCTCTCTCTCTCTCTCTCTCTCTCTCTCTCTCTCTCTCTCTCTCTCTCTCTTCTCTCCTCTCTCCTCTCTTTGTGTGTGTTCATCACTCAGATTCTCTTGATTAAACCTAGGGTTTGCCTTTTGACTAGACCAATTTGCCTGCGGGTGTCAAGGTCCACACATCTCTGCCCTTTTTGTGTTAAGATAACAGCTACAGTTGGTTTTGCCTACATGGGTTTTGGGGATTCAAACCCAGATCTTGATGATGGTAGCTTAGCAAGCCATCTTATCCCCTGAGCCTTCTCTTCAGTCTCTGTCTGTAGGTTTTGTTTTGAGCCATGAGTAGTTTGGTGAGTTTGAAGAGTAACAATGATGCATTATAGCAGAGCTGGGGAGAGGGGGTAACTGTAAGCAGAGCACTGAGTGTGCATAGCTGTTGTGTATGCTATGTGCAGCTCTAAGTACTGATCCCCAAGAGCTTTGAGCCTGGGCGATGTTGTTTCCAGTGTAGTAGGATGTGTTTATTACCCACACTAGGTTGCAAGAGAATCTGCCGTGTTACCTTGTCTCCCTTTATAATTCGTCCTCTGGTTGCTTCCTTCCTAATCCTCCTAGGCTTTACCTAGTATGAACCTAACCAGTTGGCAGCATCTCATACTCTGTGATGGGTTTTCCAAAGACCAAAATGTACCTTTTTTTTTTTTTTCCCCTTGCCTTTTCAAAGAGAGCCACACAGGAAGGAAACCAAGAAATTCAACTTTTAAGCTGGGCTATTCACGGCCTTCACTAAGTCCTGGCAGAATTTCACGGTTTTCATTACGATTCATCTCATTGATTTCCTGACAGAATGAACTGGCCTTTTCATTGAGGCCATCGGGAAGTGAAGTTGGGTCACTCGAGTCGTTGAGTTTCGCTATCTGATGAGTGAGGGATGGAGTAGTTTTCAGTGTGTGTTTGGAAGCCCCTGTGTGTTCTTTCATTAAATTCCATTTTGTGAAATTTGAATCAAGAGTAAGGAGAGGGTTGTTAGAACAATGTCTGTCTTTTTGGTTCTGGGAGCTTGAAAAGGATAATGGATGGCCTCAAGAATTAGAGCTGTAGGGTTTATAGTGCTATTTTTCACTTTCCACAGGACCCAGTCGTTTCACCTGCTCAATCAATTCTGTTCTCGGCTTCTCAGTTGGAATACACACATGTCAAGTTCACTGACATAACACCCTTCCCCCAACTCCTGTCCTGGAATGGTCAACTCAAATAAGAGAAACATGAGGTTGTTTAAACTTATTCCAAATTACCTACTAGAAGGAAATAATGATGTCCACTTCTGACTTCTAAATTACTTCATGGCTAGACAACATAATAATCCCCTTTGTGTTTAGTTTATTTGAAATGTATTATTATGAGAATCTGTGTTTTCTACTTATTGAAACACACAGAATATTTAATGTTTTAGGTAAATCTAAACAGTTGTTGGAGAAAATAATTAGAATCTATACCACAGATTGAACTTTTTGAATGTCCTATTCATTTTATTTTTTATTTTTAAAGAAGGGAAAATGATTATAGGTTGGGATCAGTATTTGGCATTTGATCTGATGCTCGTACTGTCAGTTTGATGTTTTGTTTAGAGTCCTAAACATTCATACATTGGGTTACATGCAAATGACACAAAAATACTGAAATCAACTTTCAAACTTTGTTCCTAAGCACTTTGAGAACACACTTTTGGAAGAGATTTTAATCTTCTAATGTAACTTAAAACTACATACATTGTATCTTCGATTCCTTCATCAACCTACAATTTATTGAATACAAGTACTCCTGTGTGCATGTTTGTGAAAAAGGTGGAGAGAGAGAGAGAGAGAGAGAGAGAGAGAGAACACATGAGAACATATTACTTTGAAAAATACCTTTTTCCTGGATTTAGCGGTCTGGTTTTGAAACACATGCACAATAAGGTCCTGGAAATCATGAACACAGAGTCAACTTCTGGAATGGTTGTATGCAGTACTTTAAATTTTGCATCACTTATTACTTTGTGCTTTGTATAAATCAAAACACACAATTCAAGTATGCAATGTGTTGCTTCATAAACTGGACCGTATACAAGAGAGTGAAACAACTGGCCATTATAAATAGAGAAATAAAATCCATCCATTTGTTGGGGGCAATAAAAGGGAGAAAAATGGAAGCAATCTTAAAATAGCTCCACACAAATCTACAAGGAAATGCAAGAATTCTGAGCTTGCAAAGTTTCAGAGGAAATTCCTTGGCTTGAGCCTGGCCAGAGATCATTGGTTTCTGTAATAAGATATGTATTGATGACCTGCAGAGATGGAGACGAGAATAAAGGATATGTAATACTATATATAACACTGTATCTCTATCATTTTGAAGAAAGAACAGCTGAACTCTGGCTGAAGTGGGAGATCAGTGGGTAAAGTATTTGTTGTGCCCATATGAAGATCTCAGTATGGATTCCCGGCACATACATGGGCACACAGGCACACACACACACACACACACACACACACACACACTATATATATATATACATATATATATATGTATATATATAATCATGTAGATATATATAATCTTAGCATAGTAATGTATATCTGTAACTACAACACTAGTTTGGGGATGGGGAATGGGGGATGGGGGATGGGGGATGGAGGCAAGGACATGCTTATCCCAGATGTTTCTTGGATCCATAAAGGTAAGCTCTAGGTTCAGTGGGAGACCTTGTCTTAAAAATGAGATGGAAAATGACTAAAAAAGACACAGAGTTAACTTTTAGCTTCCATGTGTACATGGACTAGACAAACTCACTTTGCGTTCCCTGAATATACACACACTTGGAACACACTCAGACACACATATTACACACACACACACACACACACACACACACACACACACACACACACACAGATTTACTGAGCACACATTTTATGTTAGGCACTATACTAATTTTTGAGTGTGTGTGAACACAATCCTTGTTCTTACCTATGTAGCTTCATTTCAATGTAATATGAACAAAAGAAATAATAAATCATTTGTGAAGATAACAGAGATTATCCAAGTTTTACACTTTCCATTTTGGAAAACACAGATCCTCAGACATAAACTGTCTTGACAGAAACCACACCTCTCTCTACCTCTCTTACCTAATGGAAATTCTATTTTCTAATGCGTCCTGTGACCATGCCATCCCCACACTTGATTGTTTCGACTAAATGCATGCTATTGAGATATTTTCTTCTCAGGAAGAAGTGAAAGATCTTTAGAACAATTTGTTCCATATATTCAGATAACAAAAACCCATAATTATTTTTGACTTCTCATTCCCGTCGTACTGCTAAATAACATAAAACCTTTTCATTTCATTTGCTTTTACCTACTTCTTTTTTTTTTTAACCCTCTAACTTCAGTGCTCTCCTTAACTGTTAGGTAATGAGATGCAAAAGGCTGAGATAAAGAAAGGGTTGGGGGCGGGAACTGAGAGGAAATAGAGTAAGCCAGTCAAGTCTAGAAGTGATGTTTGAGCTGTGACTTATTGTAGGCGTCAAGGTTGTGGTTCTTGTTACCGTCCCGGGACATTTTGATCTGTGGCCTGATAGACTAGCTGAGTGAACTTTGTCTTTACAAAAGGAGAAAAAAAATTCCATTTGCATAAGCCCAGGCATCTCAGTGCAGCTGCACTCCCTGTGGAGACTCAGAAGTTCTCATGTTCTCCCTCCTCCAAAGGCAAACAGAAACCCGGTCAGGTTCTCATCAGTGCAGGAGTTAAAGGGCACGTGACTCTGCTAGACAAAACAAGAAGACTTACAGACTCACTGGAAACGTCTAGGTTTTGAAAAGTACCTGATGTGGAAAAAAATTGAAAGAGGCAGGAATGGAAAATTCCTTTGCTGGCTTCCTGCTCTCCTTCCTGCTAAAGCAGGATTAGTTACCAGCTGTCAAAAGAAATATCATTTTTGATTCTTATTTTGGGGAAAGGAAAGCATTAGAAAAAAATCTTGGAAGGGGGGTG
Source organism: Uromys caudimaculatus (assembly GCA_028551405.1). Lineage (NCBI taxonomy): Eukaryota > Metazoa > Chordata > Mammalia > Rodentia > Muridae > Uromys > Uromys caudimaculatus. The sequence goes on along the minus strand of CM052710.1, from coordinate 10,272,597 downwards.
AGGCAACATGGTCTTGCCTTTTTACAGTTCATTCTTGAAGTCTGAAAGAGCAGCAGAAGGTTCTAAATTAGGAAGCAAAGCATGGCACCTCTGTACGAAACAACGAAGAGAGATGGAGGAGGTGATGCAAGCCATCTTCTTCTCTTCCAGTGTTACCTAATGAAAACAGTAATGGGGTCAGGGACACAGGACTTGAAATGTTGAAGTGGTGATCGGAAATCATCTCTCACGGAAATGAAGACAGGGTAAATACACACAAAATCTTCTCCAAGGTAAGGTATTGATTGAGATTATAACTGATGAAGGCTCAGGCCTAAAGAGAACATGTGCATCACTGCCTTCAAGGCCTGGCGAGTGACACGGAAGAGGACACAGAAAGATTAAAAGAGGCATAGGTGGAGAGAGAGAGGGGAATGGTGTGAAACAGTCTTCTGCATGTCGCATGACCCTTGCCGTCACAAGCAAGAGATGCAGCTGCCTGCAAAAGACATTCACTCACACACAAAAGAATCATGCAAGTTGCAAGAGAACATGTGGGGAAGAATGGAAGAGGGGAAAAAGAGCAATGTGGGAGACTATGGTCGTCATACCATAAGCAGTAGAGTTGGCGAGGTGACTCCACGATTAAAAGTGAGCTCTGATTATGTAGAGTAACTAGAGTTTGCTTCCCTGTACCCAGGTCAGGTAGCTCCCAAACACCTCTAACTTTAGCTCTGAGGATCTGATACCCTTGTCTGGCTCCCACTGAAAGCTGCACTTCCTTACACCCAGACATACACATAATGAGAAACAGTGAAAGTAAACCTTCAGAAAAACCAAGGTCATCTTAGTCATCATATTCATAATAAATATGTAGATAATTTTAACATCCAGGAGAGATTTTAAATGATATTCTTTTCATTTTAAGCTCCTGGAAAAGGTAACTTGTGTTACACTGTGTTCATGAAGGTTTAGGTAGAAGATCCTCCCCAATGCGTTAATGTTAATGCTTGAGCACTTGATCCCTAGTTGAGGGCACTTTCTGGAGGTTGATGAGCCTTGAAGGAAATAGTCCACACGTTGAGGTGCTTTGAGGGCTTCATCTCAGCACTGATGCCACAGGGATTATTGCTTTGTGGCTCGCCTGGGTGTGGAGCGGCAAGCAATCCTAGCCACATGCTTACACCACCATGCACGCTGATGCGGCAATGCTTGTCCCAAGGACAGGCTCTTCTTTGAGCTGTGATGGAAAATAAGTTACCTTGTCAGATATTTGGTCATAGTGATGAGAAAAGAGGCGAATGAAGCATAATTCAACCTCTCAGCCACTTCTAACAATATAGGGATGTCATGACCTTGACTCAGCCACCAACGAAGTATTATGGTTCATCTTACAGAAGTGCCAACATAGTAGGTTGCTCTTTGTCGAGGAAAATATAAATTGGGTCTTTTGTTTCCTTATCCCTCTGGCTCTTGCTTTCTGTGTTTTAGAGGGTTTGGGGCACAATCAAGTGCTGAATGTCATGCGGAAAGGAGACAGTAAGAAATTTCATGAGCCACGATGACTGTAGAGGCAGCCTAGGCACTGTGTGATGCTGGGCAGGCATCTGTACAGTGAGAGGAGCTGAGGCTCTAAGAAAGACTCACTAATTGATATTTATGATGAACAAGTAAGCACTTATCTATCTAGAGGATATCTGGAGGGGCAGTTACTCTGGTTCCTGTGGCTGTGACATACATGTGATAGAAATCTGTTTTAACAGAGAATATGGTTTGGTCTCGTATTTGGGAGGCTCCAGTGGATGAGATGTCAGAGAAGAGCATGATGGGAGGTCTTGATGGAACAAAGCTGCTCACTCCTGGTGGCCAAGAAGCAAACTTAAAAGAGCAAATGTGGGTGTCCCACCATTCCCTTTACAAGATGATCCCAGTAACTGAACCCAACTTTCGTGCGAAGAATCCCTCTCTTGAGAATTCATCTATGGACAACAACACAGGAACACGTGCCCTTTGACAGATATTTTAAAATCTCACCCATAACCATAGGACCCTGGGATCTAGAAAGGTAGGGCATTTGCATTCAGCCACAGGAAGAAATTAATCCTCAGAGAACTGTAGCTTTGCCTTTGGAGAACAGGGAATTATGTGGTGTGGCTACACTGAAGGCTGGTAACCGTTTTCTTTTGTAAAGGATATTTTAGGAGTTGAGATCCACAGTCTCCACAAGTCCTTGCAAGCCCCTGGATCATGACAATGGAGCATAAAAGTTATTGGCCATATGAAAATGAATGAGCCTGGTTGTGTTCCAATAAGCTTTATTTATGGACAGTGAGACTGAAATTCTATATGATTCCCAAATACCACAGAATATCCTTTTTTTTTTTTTCTTTATGACCATTTTAAAAATAAGAAGAACTGTTCTTAGCTCATAGCTACAAAGAACATTGGAGCACGTAATTGTTAGTGTCAGGGCTTGGAGAACAATGTCAGATTTCTACATTGTAAGACATCTCTCTTTTTTTCTCTCCCCCTTTCTCTCTCTCTCTCTCTCTCTCTCTCTCTGTATGTTTATGGGTGTATGTATGTGGGTGTTTGTATGCACATGTTCAAAAGAGTATGGGAGCCAGAGATCAATACTGATGTCTTTTTTTACTCTTTATTATTTTGAGCCCAGCTCATCACTTTGGCTAGGCTGTCTGGTCAATGAGCTCTGCAGTCTGCCTGTCTCTACCCCTACAATTTGGGTTACATAAGATAATCCCCATATCTGGCTTTGAAGTGAGTGCTGGCGATCTGAACCCAGGTCCTCAGGCTTGGATGGAAGGCAGTTTACTAACCCTGCCACCTCCCTAGCCTCTAAAGTACCTTTAAATGGTACAACCTCCTCTCATGATACCATGAAAGCTCCACCAAGAAATGACTAAAAAAGAAAATCATTTTTCAAAGGCAGCCTACACATTCAAGTTGCAAGTGCTTTCATCATTTTTCAGTATAATAGATCCTAAAGAAGACCCATTGCTTCCATTTACCTCAGTTTCTCTTTCTGCTTCCGGGAGAATTGAAGATCCCAGAGGCTGAAATTCAGTAAACTCGTGTTCAGTGGCTGTGAATGGAAGGAGCAGAGTAGGACATCAAAAAAACCGGTTTATATATCACTTGGCTTTACAGTGTGTTTTTGAACTTCCTGGTCAGCTGGGGCACACCTGACCTTCCCAGAATCTACTTCAAACGAAGCGATGACATCACAGGTCATGGGATGACTGTTGGAATCAAAAAGCTGTCGACTCCATCTTCCCTCCTGTCCTGCTTTTCTCAATGCTAAGAAACAAGCTCTTTCATTCTCTCTGTCCAATCCAAGTACTCACACACAGTCAGCTTCCCCGAAGTTATTCTCCCAGAAGTGAGTGAGTCACTGCATCTTCACACTTGCTTAAAAGTCCCTCAAGGGTTTCGAAGATGACTTGTAAATGAAAAAGAGGTAAGAGCCTCTAGGAGAGGGCAGTGCAATCCCCAGGCCTGGTGAGTTCTAGTGTGGAGAGAAGAGTTTGCCAGGAACCTGTAACCTGTAAGAGGTAGAGGTGAGGGATGCTGGGAGAACCCAGAAGCCAGCTTGACCTTAATATGTTAAATTAGACACCTCAGCCATTTGTCCTGGGGTTTGAGACTTAACAACTTGGACATAATATAAAGGGGGACTTGAGCTTGAATCCCCAGACTCTCTGTAAAGCAGAAACAAAACCAAGACAACAGCAAACTGGGTACTATTAACCCCAAATTATTAGGTAACCCTACCTCCACTCTGAGGCAGAGACAGGTGGAGGTCCCTGGGGCTTGCCAGAGGTGAGTTCTAGGCTAGCGAGAGAAACTTTCTCAAGGCTGAGAATAAAAGAAAAGGTTCCCAGAACCTGAGGAACAATATCCAAGGTTACTCTCTGACACTCACACACATGTACACACACATGTATTTATGCTACAAGAGCATGCATATAGACAGGCATGGATATGTGCCCAAACTCAAAATCCGAGGCAGCAAAAAGAGGAAACTCAGTCTTTGGCCACTGTAAGGGATAATACCCACTAGACGATGAGGCCAGACTGATTTTCATACACATATGTAGAAAAGTCGTGGCGTTGTTTAGTACTAAAATGAAGGTATACAGGAACTTGAATCTAGTTCTCAAATTTCTTTGCAGAGAAAGCAAACTTTGGGCCCCCTGTTTGCCAGACATTGCCGTGGAGCTGAAAAGTTCTGTCTCTTGGAAGGCTGAGATTCTTCTGAGGTATTGTGTTACCGTTTGCCTAGCAGATGTTTATATTAGAAAGTCAAGACCTGAAGTTAGCTAACAGTCTGGCACAATGTTTATCTACCTGAGGGAGGTGTTGCTACAGCTGTTGTTCACTGCCTCTCCCCCTTTTACAAATGGATATTTGAGATGAAAATTGAGATTAAAATAAAAAGCATCAGAAATCTCCCAGAAGGGCTGACGACACCCACGTTCAATTTCCCCAAGCAATGGAGCCTTTGAAAATAGTTGAAAACCAAACAGCAACCAGGCTGCAAACAACAACCAGGGGTCAGAATCTAGAAAAAAAATCCCCACAGTTTGGAGTATGAACCAAGCTGTACAGTTCCTTCTCTCCCTCGGCCTATCCTTGCTCCTTGGAGAAAAATAAGATGAATTCCTAGCTAGAAGAATACCCCCATTGACCTTTCCTGAAAACAGCTCTCCTGGGGCAGAGAGAGCTTCAGGAGCTTAGGGGAAGATTTCTTTAGTTCCCCATGGCTGCTTTTTACAGTCCTCTAGCATGCATTTTGACCCACTTGTTCCCTTTTGAGTTTGTGTTCTATCTTCTAGTGAACCACACTTACTGCTTGGGTCCTTGAACATTTTATTTACCTTCTAGGACACGCTTCCACGAACAGTAACTGACTATCAGAAAGTGTTTTCAAGACCTGGACTACAATCTGGGCTTTATTTATCCATCTCACTATTAAGGTGTGACCCCTGGGATCCTGCAAAGGAACAGTCCCCAGCCCCAATCCACTGTCTTCCCAGGGCTAGTCTACTGCATTGGCCAGGATGAACTAACTTTGATTTATGTGATGTAGCAGAATGAAGACTTGGGTATCTCTAGCTGTCTTGTCTTACTGTCCATCATCATGCCATCCCAGCCCTCACCTGCTGAGCTATGGGCAAATAGTTCTGCTCAAAAGGGTTTCATTGTATGGCACTGTTCAAAGCTATAAGACAGACAGGAATGTTTCTGTAGGTTATTTCTCAATAAGCCTGTTTGTAAATATCAGAGTCCTTTGCTGGCATGGTTGGGCATACTTCTGGCCCAAGAGCTCTTCCTCCTTCTCGGTATCCCTGACCAAAAAAAAAAAAAAAAAAAAAAAAACACCCAACTTGTCAGGGTATACTTGAGTGACCTTCAGAGAAACAGAACCAGTGAGATCATTGCTGTCTCAGCTGACCGGCTATTGCCTGCTTTAGAAGATGCCAGGGACTGCTGATGTAGATTTGAGGGTGGAACCAGAGGAGCAAACTGGTGTCAATGGTTAACCTGGGTTCTTGATATCTGAGACTTTTCTTTCCTTTATTATTAACTAACGAACATTCTTAACCATTGCGAGCTTAGAGCAAGCAGCTCATACCTCCCTGTGAAAGAGTGTGAATGAAGGTAAGCATTACTTCATATTTCGTTATTATACAATCTTTTGCTACATTGACAGTTTATACATACTGATTTTTTTCCTTTTTGCGGGGGTGGGATCTTCAAGGTTCCATGCTCATCAGTACAAATGTTTATGTTGTATTAAAGGCAATTGAAGTGATTTAATAAGGGTATGTCATATTCCTGAATTTCCTTTGAGGCTTTGGGTGAAAGCAGTATCCAGCTGGCATTTGTAGAGTCTGTGAAACAGGTTTCATCTTTCACTATACAGGTCGATACTTAAAGTCACTCAGTATGATGATCCCACCCGGAGTATTCTGGAATTTCTTTCAAGATCAGATTATTGGATCCTAAATGTATATAAGAACATTTATCAATGGGTATGCCTCAAAACTGTGTATTTTATATCGACCAAAAAGCTTTAAGAATTTTTTCTTATAAGTATTTATAATGATACACAAGGAAATAAAACATCTGTTTCTCTAGACTTGTTTTAACATGAATTTCATACCAGGAACTTACTTCTTCATTCCTGTAAAACAGTACTTCTCAATCTGTGGGTTGTGACCTTTTGGGGGTTGCAGATCAGATATCCTGCACATTGGATATTTATATTGCAATTCATAACAGTAGCAAAATTACAGTTATGAAGTAGCAAAACTAATTTTTTTATGTTTGGAATCAGCACAACGTGAGGAGCCATATTAAAGGATCACAGGACTAGGGAGATTGAGAACTGATGCTTAAAGTTGAGCCTGTTTGTTTGTTTGTTTGTTTTCTGGGAAAATCTTAGAAATTTTACTTTTTAAAAATTTAGTCACAAAAATTATGGGCTTAATGTGTATCCTCTGACATCCAGGAGTTCAAATCTATAAAATTGAATTGGTGTTTGTAAGTTTCTGTGGCTAACAAGACCATTTCTATAAAGCAGATGACATTTGCTGAGGGGATTATATCCCTGTGGAGGTGTATGTCTAGAAGAGTGAATGTCCCAGGAGCTGTAGTATGACTTTTTAACGTTATTCTTCTCCACTTGGTGAGAGCCAGTACTTTTAAAAGAAAACAATATATTTGTGTACTCTTGCTAGTTACTATAGGAAACATAAACCACACACTCTCTGTGTACAATTTTACCCCCCCCCCAAATAAAAATATAACATGAGGTGTTTGAATTGCAGCTGATTTGTAGCACACATGTAAGGTATTTTGAATTTAAGCCAAAAAGGAAGGCTAAAAATGAATAAGGCTCAGAGTTCAATTCAAATTAGGAGAGAACAGTGGAGGAGCTTAGAGGAGGGGGGGCAGAGAAACACAAAAAGAGTTATAGAGAAAGAGACAGAGGGAGACAGAGAAAGAGAGAGAAGCAGAGAGTGAAAGAGACTGAGACACACAGAGACAAGAGACTGAGAAAGAGGGAAAGAACAAACTTGATAAGTATCTGATGGATATCATCTTATATAAATTTAATTTTAGAACAGGGGAATTGTGATAAATCCAGGACTCATACAAAATGCTGGGGTAGTGTGCAAGCCTTTAATCTCAGTAGTCAAGAGGCAGAGGCTGGCAGAGCTCTATGAATTCAAAGCCAGTCTGGTCTATTTTACTAGTTCATGACAAGCCACAACTACATAAAGAGACACTGTTTCAAAAAGGCAAGCAAATCAACAAACAAACAAAACCAAATCAGAAGAAAATTTGACATTTGAAAGCATAAAATCAGAATTCAAAGGGTACTCAATGTGCTATTTTGATGCATTAATTAATTCATTAGTTTTATGTGTATAAGTGCTTTCCCTGAATAAATAAAAAGATATAAATATATTAAAATAAATAAAATACATGTTTATGCATATGTGTATGCTTGGTACCTACTCGTTTTAGGATCCCCTGGAACTGGAGGTACAGATGGTTGTTAGCCACTTTGAGGATGTTGGGGACCAAACCTGAATCTTCTGCAAGAACAACAATTGCTCTTAACTGATGAACCATCTTGCCAGCACAATTGATGTATTATTTTAATTAGTAATTTGACTCAAGTGAGAAGTTTGTAAGGACTTTGAGAAATTTTTTCTTTCTTATATAATCTGTGTATGTGTTAATGGTGAAGACTTCAACATGAATTAAGTTATGATTAGGAATTGGCAAAACAGTAGCTTTGGCAAAGTAAGGATAGGTGCAAAAAGGTCAAATCAGTAAATATGTGGTAGTCAAATAATCTGTGTAATTTCTCGATTTAGTTTGTAAAACCTATCACTTGAAAACTGTTGAACTTTTGTCCACCATGAAGTATACCCTTGAGTATCCTAGGATGATTTCTAACGCTAGGGAAAGTGGCCACAAGTCTAGCTTTAAAAATTTGGTGGATAATTTGATTATTCCTCTCACCATTTGGAGCACAAATATGCTCAGGGAAAGGAAAGAATGAACTACTTGTGCTCCTAATGCTGAAGGGTTCTGGTCAGAGACTTCTCAGTAAGGACCCACTCTGTTATACCCATCCAATGCTGGAAGCTCGGCTTTTCTTCTCAGGGTGTACAGTCTTGGAAGAGTTGCTTAACCTCTTTACCTCTCTAAGATGTAAACTGACTGTTGACTGAATTTTGACATGTGTATAATTCCTCATCCCTCCCTTCTGATTGATTGTCCCCAAGAGGAAAAACGTTGACTAAAGAGAACAAGGAAGGGATCCTTTATCAAAGATCCAGCAAGATCTTTGACATTGGTTGTTGTGTTCTGATGTGTCTAGTAATTCAACTGGGCCATTAACTCTCTCTGTGTCTCTCTCTGTTTCTCTCTCTCTCTCTCTCTCTCTCTCTCTCTCTCTCTCTCTCTCTCTCTCTCAGTTTAATGGTGACTTTTTCTCCACATGTATAGATTTTAACAATTGATTGAGTGCCTACTGCTTAGGAGACTTCATCACTTCCCATGACTAAAGCCTTAGGTTTCAAGACTTGTTTCTAATTTCTTTCATTATGTTTTTTATGATACATTTAGTTTTAATTCTTAATGATGAAAATAACTCTTCCTATAATATAGTAGATTGTATATTTTCTCCACTACTACAATTTTGTAAGAGAAAAGGTGATTGTTGTTATTTATTCCTTGAGAATTTCATGTATGGATAAGATATAGTTTGATCTTATCTGCTCAATTTACTGCCACACTGCCACATTTTTTGTTTTCTTTTCTTCCTTCCTTCCTTCCTTTCCTTCCTTTCTTTCTTTCTTTTATCTTTTTTGTTTTGTTTTGTTTTTCAAAGCATGGTTTCTCTGTGTAACCCTGTCTGTCCTTTACTCTCTTTGTAGACCAGGGAGGCCTTGAACTCACAGAGATTCACCTGCATCTGTCTCATGGGTGCTGGAATTAAAGGTGTGTGTCACCGAACCCAGTGCTATCACATCTTTTAAGGAAAGTGATAATACCTGTATTATGCCTTTGAAGAAAGAAACACTAAAATTCTAGGATTAAAAAAAAAAAAAATCATAGTCTCAAGTTCTTGTTCAATATAAGTCTTAAAACTAATACAATAAGTTGGGTTATGTAGTCATTTCCCTGACTTGGTTGGTACAGTTTTTTCCCCAACAATTTATTTGCATATTGATCTTCTGAGCAGGCTCAACAGTCTCAAGGTACAAATGTTGAATTGAATATTGTCTATTAAAATTAAGCCATTGTCTTGTTGAATGTATGACTAGTGAAGGAGAAATATATGTTGTAGAATAATAATTCCATGTCTTCAACAAATATTTATTATTTACCTATTCTGTGATAAACATTGATCAATGATAATAATGTATTAAAAAATAGAAAGAGACAGAAGATCCCTGCCTTGTTGAATCTCAAATTTTAGTAAGACTTTGAAAACCCGTCTGTGAGAAAAGTATATGATTAAATATTTATATAATTATAATTAATATAATATAACTAATATACTAATTAAATAATTAGCACATTCAATAGTGATAACTAGTATGGAAGAAAACCAGATAGGAGAGGGTATCATATGGAAAGAACAAAGAACTGAGAATAATGGATTATCCTCTAATGATGTGTAGCAAGTGATTTCAAAACACAGTGGTCAAGAAGAACAAACATTTTCCATCCCCTAATATTTGTGAGTCAGGAGGTTTGGCTTCTGAAGATCTCTCAGGTCATGCCCAATGTTTTTTATGTACTGAAGACAAGATGACTACAGTAGCGTTTCACCTGAGATAATTATTCCAAGATTCATCATTTGGAATTTAGCAGGCTTCTTCATGTGCAAGTAGATGAATAAACTATTTCTACTCTTTGGCTAGAACATGCCTTCAGTTTCTTACAAAATAGACTTCCCTATAGGCTGGCTCACAGCACAGCTATGGGGTTCAATTGTAGGAATCAGGTAAAAAGTTAGATAGGTCCTTTCCCATGTAATTATGAAAGTCACAAGCCCTAATTTTGGCCATATTTTATTCATTAAATGTGGGTCACAAGAGGCTGGAGAGATGTCTCAGTGGTTAATAGCACTTGTTGCTTTGGCAGGAGACCTGGGTTCAATTCCCAGCACCATATGGTTGCTCACTACTATCTGTAACTGTGTTAGGGGATATGACATCCTTTTCTTATCTGTGAATGGGAACCAAGCACATATTTGGTGAGCGCACAATCATGCAGGCAAAGCATGCAAACACATAAATCAAATAAATTAAAACACACTAAAACGAGTTTCTTAATGCAGATCACATTGAAGAAGTAGTTGTCAAATAGAATCATGAATGGAATAACAGTTTCAACACTTCTGACTATGGTTTAGAATATGTAGATTTCACTAACAACTAGATTCGCTAAGAACAGTGATATTTGAATGAAAACTTGAGGTTTGTAAGAAGTTACGTAGGAATCAATGTAGATTCCTTGAAGAAGAACTTTTCTGGTCCATGGAAAATCCCTGAGGCAGCAGGATCAACAAAATGGCCAAGAAACAGGAAGGAAGCGAATAGAGAAAAAGCAAAGTTGGAAGAGTGCAAATCTGAGTTTCTCTTAATCCAGATTTTCAGAGCAAGCTTTGAGGTGGTAGGTAGAAAGGCAGTGTGAGGTTCATGGGTGATAAGCAAACTACGTGGATGATCAAAGTGCAGAAATAAGAACAAGCAGAATTCGTATAGGCAGTACAATAGCTGAAGATGTATTTCTTCAGCTTGCCCAGTACAATAAACCAATGACACCATAGCACCAAGACCACGCTGAAGTTAATGCTGCAAACACCACAGAGACTAGTATGAATGCGCATCTAATCAGCACAGAAGCCAGGCAGTCTCTGGCTTGTGTCAAATGTTGGACACACAGATAATGCCAGGTGAACATAGATTTCAGAGTCACTAAGCAGAATTAGGAGATGTTCTTCCAATGCCCTCCTGACGGAGACATGCTGTGTTCTCGTGGGGTGATTCGGGACCAGTCAGCACATCCATCGGCTGCAGCCCTCCAAATCATCTCTGTTGGAAACCATAATGATGATTTTTTAAAAAGAAGTTATTTTGGGTATTTCTACCAAAGGAAAAATAAACTAATAGGGGGTTTGGGCTAAAGTTCTTAATACCAAATTCAGCTTTGGGCATATGATGGTTTACACTTGGAAAAGCACTCCATGAAATCTCCTTGATGAAGGAGGGCTCCATCCTACCTTTAGAGCTGGCTATTCTCTGCAGACTTCTTTCTTCATCATCCTTCAGATCCTGTGTTCCCAGGCTCTGCATTCCCAGGCACAGGAGTTTAACTCTATCTAACAAATGGGAAGATGGCTGCACTCTATGTAACTATTTTAAGTGAAAGGAAAAAGATGAAACCAACTTTTCCTTCTGCTTATTCCAGGGTTTCAGTATTCCAAAATCAAGTATTCTATACAAAATATATACAACACTCCATAGTATCTTCTATATAAGCTGTCCTAAAAATATATCTGAAACTCTCCATAGGTGCAGAGGGAGAGTGTTGAAAAAGGTAATTATCTGGAGGGAGAAATGCCATTCAAATTAGATTTCCCAGAAGTTCACAGCAAGATAATTTAACGTTAGCATGTTACAGAAATATAATCTTAATTCCAAATTTTAAATTCTAACTAAGTCCTATTTCAAAGTAGAACCATGTTCCCATGACATCTAGTCTCAATGAATCCCATTTTTCTAATATTTGATACTAAGGATAACTATGTTCTAGTCTTTACTCTGAATCAGGGAAGGAAAGGCTAATTTGTCAATAGTTGAAAAGAATACAGTGTTCAAGCATTGTTCAGCAGGAAAACAAGAGTCTGTGGCCTTCTAGGTTGTCCGGAGTGTTCTTTTGAAACTCAGAGCATTTTGAAAACCCAAGAGGTTCTTCTCTGAACGTCACTCTTCTCCATCATCACAGGATCACTCTTGACAATTTCCTTACACTTACTGACCCTCTAATCTCAGTCATAGCTTACCAAATGGGGTTTCCTAGAAAACATACTCACTAGGGTGTAAAGATGAGAAGGAGGAGGGAGAGTTGGAGAAAGAGAGAAGGAGGAGGAAGAGAGATGGAGCAGGAAGAGAGAAAGAAGAGAAAGATAGAAGGAAGAGGAAGAGAGAAGGATGAAGAAGAGAGAAGGAAGAGGAAGAGAGAAGGAGGAGGAAGAGAAGGAAGAGGAAGAGAGAAGGAGGAAGAAGAGAAGGAAGAGGAAGAGAGAAGAAAGAAGAGAAGGAGGAAGAGAAGGGGGAGGAGAGAAGGAGGAGAAGACAGAAGAAGGAAGATGGTCATGGTGGTGCTATTTTAAGGCACTGAATCACAGATTTCTAGGGAATGGCAAGTCTGAAATCTGTTGATTTAATTGGAAACTGTATTAAGTGTGGATGAATGGAACCAGACAGAAGACTTGTTAGTTTCCAAACTGCAGTTTTGAGGATGAGTTGGCTGGTGCTTCCTCAAGAAGGCTGTTTCTGCCTTCAAGTGATCTGATGAAATCCAGCCATATTTTGGAGGAAAATCTGCTCACGCAAAATCCACTGATCAGTAATATTCAAAACACAATCTAATTTACAGATTATCATTTCATCAAAGTAGGCACCATTGCCTAGCCAAGTCAAAACATGGGTTAGCCATGATGGTAACTCGGGCATTTTTCTCTTAAGATATTTTACAATCTGGCTATGAAATATAATGCATTTTAAAGCTTCAGATTCTGTTAAAGAAACTGAGATCCATACTCTATTTTGTATTATGTATATGTTTAAATTGCTTGACACAGATGTATCTACCAAATAATAACATTTGGATGTGGGAGTGTCTATCACTCCTTTAAGACAGTTTCCTGTGATTTCATATGTATCTCCTGACTACAATTTCCCTTCTTCCTTTCCTTTAAGTCTCTCCCCCATCTTCTCCTTTCCCCTTCCTCATCCATTCCTCCACCTTTTCTCTTCAGAAAAGGGCAAGCTTTTCATAGATGTCCCCTAGCCATGGTACATCAAGTTGCAGTAAGATTAGTCACCTCCTCTCCTATTAAGGGTAGACAAGGCAATCCAGTAGATGAAAGAGTCCCAAAAGTAGACAACAGAGTCAGTGATATCCACTGTTCCCACTGTTAGGAGTCCCACAGGAAGACCATACTACACAACTGTAACATCTGTGCAAAGGGCTTAGGTCAGTCCCGTGTAGATTTCCTGGTTGGCAGTTCAGTCTCTGTGAGTGTCTATGGGCCCAGATTAGTTGATTTTGTGAATTTTCTTGTGCTCTCCCTGACCCCTCTGGATCCTACAACCCTTCTCCCTCCTCTCCC
>CM052710.1:10087384-10258665 GCA_028551405.1 Uromys caudimaculatus | reverse complement strand
CTCTCGCTCTCTCTCTCTGCATTTCTCTCAACTCCCCTCTCTATGCCCTGAATAAACTCTATTCTATACTATATCCATCTTGTCACTGGTACTTCAGGGGGAAGAGATACCTCATCATGGGCCCGCAGAGACACCCCCTTCCCCCACACCATACAGCCCCTTTCATGAAACATATTCCTTCGTCCTTCTCTTTTTATAAAACACAACACTTAGTATCTTTACATTACAGTTAGTTATTGGAGAATGACAATGGCATGCAGTCAGTCTGCTAACATTTTGCCTGCTTCTGAATGCATGAATCCTGAGTCCCAGAGTATATTATCCATGAAATAACATGGATGCTTTCTCAGTGTACTTCAGACAAAAGCCAACAGCCTACAAAAGAAAACAGCACAATTTTGGTGAAAGATTTTCAGATGAGCAGCAAGCTATAGCACCTAGGAAAGCAAGTAAAGTAGCATGGAGTCCAAACTGTTGCTAAAGCACATACGCTTACATGATCACCTCAGAGGAAAGTGAGGATGTTTATATTTTCAGTTGAAAAATAAAAGTTATTATTGGAAGAGGGACTGTGTTGTCTATCCTGAAAACCATTAGCTCAGAGCTTTTAAAGATGGCACAACCTCTGAGGTTCTAATAAACTTCTTTGCCATTTCCTTTTACGTCATCCAGGCCTTTAAACTAAAGATCAGTTCCTTTAGTGGCATAGTGGCATTCCTTTTTGGTCCATCTTCAGTTCATTGCTGTTTTGATTCCTACTGAAAATAACAAGCAGCATTTGCGGTAGCATGTTGGAGCTTTGGAAGTTCTTTAGCACTGATGGGCACATTTTCATGGCTTTTAAAATTAGCACTGTGACATTTTCATACGTACAGATACTTTTTTAAAATCGTAGTCATCCCCTTTAGCTCTCTCTTGTCCCTCTTACTCCTTCTGAGCATCCACTGTCTCCCTTCCAGTTCTCATGTGTGTTATCCAATTGAGTTAATTAATTTCATTAGGGCTGCCTACAGGTACATGGGTGATGGGTTGCTTATAGGAGCATGAACAACATAACAGCAGCTACACTACTGAAGAAAATGTCTTCACGCCAAGAAACCATTATCTAGACCCTCAGGTAGGGCTGTGGGCTAGTAAGCCCTGTCCCTACTAGCAATCCTTAACTTGACACGTTTCATACCAAAACAACTCTTAGTGTTAGAATTCTTATTTCAGTGATAGAAGTAAGAATTAAATTATTAATTAAATGATTAACTAATTAAATGATGTGATGGTATATCACAGATCCAGGAGCCCAAATTACAATATCCACTACTCTTCTAGTTACTGTCTAAACGTGACAGTGTCTTTTCTACTCTGTTAACTTCTGCACTAAAGGAACTCTCACAGGCAAACAGGTGCTTTCTGGTGTGGTTGTTGAACGTTGTTTAGAATCAGACAGAACGGAATATGATTTATACTCCTTCCTTATGAGCTACGTGGTCTGATTTAGCCATTGTCAGTGTAAAGCATTATTAGCTTCTCTAAGGAACTGTTAAGAAATGCAGATTCTTAGGCCCTATAACCTGGTCACCCAAAACTCTGGGGACAGAGGTTGGCATATATGTTTAACCAAGCCCCAACAGGACTGTGATACACATTGAAGTTTGAAAAACAGGTGTGCAACAAAGAACTTCTACAGATCCTGGGCTCTCTTTAGAAACTGGGTCCACAGCAACCACACAGCAGAGTGATGAGGATGGGAATGTGGTTAGGAAGAGAAAAACAGCCTGCAGGTTAGAAATGGAAGCATCCTAAGGCAGCCAAGTTGACTGAAAGGATTAATTCTGACGAATTCTTTAAACTTGGTTTCTACAGGGGAGGAAAGCAAGGTCATCCTTCTTGGACAGAGCGGTATGTCTTAAGTTGGAATTGTTTGGTAATTCTAACATATCTGTCTGGGTTATCTATGGGCACACTGGCCGTATTCAAAGTGCTTAGTGGCTGTCATTGACAAAGAAGCAAATGGAGCTCATTGAACTATGTCTTTGTTTACTTTCTTCCTCTCTCTCTCTCTCTCTCTCTCTCTCTCTCTCTCTCTCTCTCTCTTTCTTCAACATAGGCACTTTGGTTGGGGGAGCAGGAAAGCATGAGCAAGAGGCGACTCTTTTCTTCATCACCTTTACCTTATGTGCTATTTATGTCATTTCAGCTTTTATATTCCAATACTCTGCTCAATAGGCAGATTTTAGTCTCATAATTTGAATTACCTGCAATTTATAAACTAAAATATCATCTAATGAATTAAAAGTCTTCATTTTACAAAAAAAAAAAACCCTACAAATTAAGTTCAAATATTCTGATTAAAAAAAGTATTTAGTCTTATTACACCCAACACACAAAGGGGATTCTTTTCTCTTTCTTCAAACAGTTACTGTGCTTGTCTACAACCCTCAAATGCCAACAGCAGTAGTATTAATTTTATTGGCATTTTGAAATGGATAATAGAATGATTGGCATTTTGTAATAGGATAATTCAGTAAAATAGGTAATGTTGCAAGTTGGAATGCAGAAACACACATACACACATATGGGGTAGTGAACCATGCCAGGAAACTTGGTAAGGTTGAGCAGGTTAGAAGCCCTGGAATCTCTGAATGGGAAAGTCTGAGGGGATGGTAGGAGCTTCATTTGCATCTGACCAGGCCCCTGTCACGCGACCACACTCCCTACAAAGGAATGTTCCTATGGCCAAGTAAATCAGAGCTGAGTTCTCCATGCTAATGAGTTATTTAGAAGCCCTGGGGGTTTATCCCGTAAGCTTCCCTTCCTGGACGTTACTTCCTGCAATAGGTATTTAATTTCTGGTCCACCCTGAGGTGGCATGCACACATTTTTCATGATGATCAATAAACAGTTTGAAACCAAGGACTGTCTCTTTCATCAAGAATTGCCTTGGGGAGTGGAGCCTGGACGCCCAGGAGTCATGGAACCCCAGTTTCAGCCTCCTACATCTTAGGCTGCATTTTCTCACCTTCTGAGCATTGTGTCTCCGCTTCCCTTGAGCCTAGCATCCTATCCTATGGTGGCACAGGGTAAATGTTGCAGAACCACACACACATACACAAAGAAAACAAGCTAAGTTATGCTTCTGAATCTTTCTTTCTTTCTTTCTTTCTTTCTTTCTTTCTTTCTTTCTTTCTTTCTTTCTTTCTTTCTTTCTTCCTTCCTTCCTTCCTTCCTTCCTTCCTTCCTTCCTTCCTTCCTTTCTTCTTTTCTTCCTGTCTGTCTCTCTGTCTCTCTGTTCTGTCTGACTGACTCATCTTTCTGGATCTACAAAGGCATAGAATGGCTGTTAAATGCCAATCACACATTAGGCTTTGTGCTGTTTGCGAAGGGTCATGATATGTCATTTACGTGTCTGTTTTAATGGCATGTAGTCCATAACATAAGCTGGAGGTGGTAAGCTAAACCAATTGGTTGCCAACTTTTTTGTTTTGGCATTGAGTCGTGCATAATTTAAGTAGTAGGTTTTTGATAACTGAAAATGTTATTGTTATTGTTATTGTTCTGGCTTCTATGGTTGGACAAGAAACAACACTCTAAGTCCCTCCTGCCACATCATTTTGTTATTTAATTCAGTGGTACTCTAAAGTGACTCAGGAAGACAGTGTCCGAATTACTGGAGCATAAAACTGCTTCCATGACTTTGGTAGTCTACAACCTGAGGGCACACTATTAAGTAACTTTAACTTGCTTGGAATGAGGGAAAATATTTAACCATAAACTAGGCTTCCAACTGCATGTAACAATTCTTTCTAATCTCTGTTTATTAAACCTTTATGTAGATAAAGAGATGAAAGCTTACTACTACAATATTTATAGAGAACACACAGCTTTGAATGATTTGAATCTGCACTTAACATTATATTCAAGACAAGGGAGAATATGACACCACTGACATGTTAACACTAGATACACCTGTTCCTGTCCCTCTGGGTCTAGAGCTACATTCTGCCCTGCTGCTTTAATGGGAAAGACCTTGAGATGGAAACTGGTTGAAACTACTTCTGCCTGACCTCAGCTGGCTGGTTCACTGTACCCAAAGAATGCTGCCCCAACATTTGCTCAAGCATTTAGCCTTTAGACTCCACTTAGAGTGTAATCACTTACTTATCTTCCTGTCAAAGAATCTGTGCTGGTGAAATGGGACAGGCAATCTGGGCTGAGCCTGTTTTGGCTGCTTGTGTGCAAAGGGTACTTGGAGAAAGGCTGATGATGGCAGTGATTTCATGACTGAATGGGGAAATTGTTCTGAGGGTTTTTTCCTCCTTTTAAAAAAAAATTCTACAGGCCTGAAAGCTCTAAGATAAAGGAAAAGCCAAGCACTGTTTATGCTCTCACAGGCCTTCGGTGACTAGGAAAATAGATCATCCTTGTTGGTTTTTGGCTCAACAGAATTGCACACAAATACTTGAGAAATTGAGGTCAATGAAGCACTAAGACTTTATTTCCCTGGGTACTTCTTTTTTGCTGGCTCGAATTCTACCTTACAGCCCTAGGTACTAACCATACTGTGTGTTAGGTATGTTCATCTAGCATCTTAAAAGATAATTTGTCTTCATTCTTAGGATTTCATACAAATGCCAGGAAATCTTATAGCCGCCCACGCTTGACCCTCTTTGACCCTTTGTCCATCCTCCATGTGTCTTTTTTATTTCTTTGACTTTTGAGACAAGACCAATGACACCATATAGCTCTGGCTGGCTGGAACATGCTATGTGCAGCATGCTGACCTAAAATGTACAGATTTTTCCAAATCTACCTTATTGTTGGGCAAAACACCCATAAGCACAAAATAACAAGAAAACAAATTTCAAGTAACGTCGGATTCACAGAAGTAAAGCCTAACTTCCTGGTAAAGTAATATTAGATGAACATACTTCTTTTCCTACCTTTGGCTCAATTTTTTTTTTAAAGAAGAGTAGTTTTTCAGAAATTCTCATAACTACCTGAATCTGATTAGTAGTCAATGAACCATCTTCATTTTGGTGATAAACAAAATGGAAGGACATGGATAGAGCAAATGAAAATGGAGAATAAAAGAGACACATGACCAATCACACAGGATGACATGAAGCTTTCTCCTAAATAGTTCTCCTATAAACAAAGAGAAAATTTTGATTTGGGTGTTGATTTAAGAACTGGTGACTCAGATTTTCTTCCATAACTTTCCATACAGCCAGCATTATGAAGCTTCTTCTATATTTTCCATCTGCAGCCTAAAGTGAAATTACAATAATAACATTTGCATTTGCTTAAATCTTTGGAAAACATCAACCTAAGTTTCCAGGAATGCTGCCTGAGGTACCTCACTCAAGCACGTTTTGTTAGAGAAGGCTGTATTTGGGACCTAATTTTCAGAGGAGTAAAAGTAGACAGTAAGGGGGAGCCAGGAGAGGATATTTCTGCAAGAGATAATATCCACAGGGATTAGTCTGTAAGTCAGAAGAAATTACAGACGTTGGAAGAACTTGAACTGGTCAGAGTCAGTAAACATGGTTGGTGACACCATCTTGATGGGGAAAAAAATGAGCTTCAAAGAACTGGAATAATTGCCACCATCCAATGAACAGATTTATCAGTGAAAAATGATCCAGACCAACAGCTATCACAAAGTTGGAAATGGTAACATAGATTGACATAACTTTTGTGATTTAAATTCTTCAGTTGATAGGCTTTTATGAAGCTTAAGTTTTTCATGCTTTGACCCTCCACAGGTTTTAAAACTTAGGTCTGTTTTACAAGAACACTCTTGAAAGCAGCTGCAAACCAGGCAATTTATGTTTTTAGTAATGTGACATGTTGACTTGGGGGAGTTTAAAAGCAGTAGCCACTTGCCTTTTAAATTTTGCATGGAGGGGTCATAGAATTTGTTCTCAGAATACCAGAGTCATTGAGCATTGTTATAATAGATTTCTTAAGATCGGAAAATCAGACTGGAGAGATGGTTCAGTGGACAATGTGTTTGCTGTGGAATTACCATGAATCTTAGGTCAGATTCCTGCCCCCACCCCAACACCACTATCACAATATAAAGCTTTTCCAAGCCTCTGAATTCATTTGCCACCTTTGCCAAATGAAAGTAATACCTGCTTCTTCAGGACAGCAAGCTGTAAATAAATAACCTCTGCTTGTCTTGATTCGCATGATCTTTGTCTATTTTCGCAGTCAATTATGCTTCTTGCACAGAAATATATAAATGGAAGATTAGCTCTGACCAAGTAAGAAAGTAATTTAGGGTCAATTGGATATCAAATGTGACATCAATAATTTTAAAAGGCAGATACATGGCTGGAATTGGTTCACCTTTGGAACAAGTTCCCTCTGGACTAGCTGAGATCTGGGATTATTTGGTGTTTATAGACTCAGTTGACTTTCTATATATCCACAAAACCTACACTTCTGTGAGTTTCCTGCATGTGATATTTTTGACAGGCTATTTGTGGAACTACTCAGGAATAATAAGAAAGTTCCCTGAAAAACACAACTTGGTTCTATTTCTACTTTTAATAATTTAATAGTTATACCCTGAGAACTTTGCCCAACCTATGTGGATCATATCCACGTTCTGCTCCTTACCCAAAGTTCCCTCAGCTCTACCTCTTCCTCCCTGAGTCCCACCCTTTATTTTAGATCTTTTAAAAAATGTGTTCAATAGGAGACTATCTCAAAGCAGATTTCCTTGCACTCTTTCACAATCTTTGAGCCCTTTCTCTTCATGTTCCCAGATTCTTAGGTGTATGGGATGTATTGTAAATGTAGTAATAGAGGAAGGTAGCCCGTGGTCAATTCATCTCTGCATTTTGACCAGTTGTCATTTTCTGTAAAGATCTCTATTTACTAAAAAAGAGAAGAAGGCTACATTTATCTGTGAACACAAAAATAAATAATTTAGCATGCAATTAGAGATTACACTGGTTTGGGAATATGACAGTATTATCTAGGTCTCATGACCTTGGCATTCATGGGTATTTAATGAGGTTTAAAGAGCCAGGCATGAATTCCTTTCTATTGGGTGAGTCCTAGAGTCTAATTAGATAGCATTTGGTTACTTCCAGGATATAAATGCCACTACTGTACTTTTTGGAATCTTACCATACTGGCCACTGTTGTGACTCATAGATGGTACAGCTAGGTAGGATTATTGATTTACTTTCTCCATTGACAGTTTCCAAATAAATTTGTACAGCACAGTGAGCTCTAGCCCACAAGGAGGAGGACTCCAGGTCAGATTCAGAGCAATTTCTCCAAATCCTGTGTTTGAAGCATGTGGTGTCTAGCAGTAGGGCTTACTTTCCTTTACTGGAAGACACAAGTGCAACACCAATGATCTGTTTAAATTTGGGGGTTTTGCCCCGTGTGTCTGCCCCGAGCACTCATGGTTCCTGAGTGAGGTGTGGGACACATGGAAAGTGGCTGCGTGCTCTTCTACAGTCCTCTAGGCCGGTCAGGCTGTATAAGAGGCCTCTGCGGAGACACAGCCCATAGGTAAAAGAGGGGGCGGAAATGAATGGGACCATAGAACACAGCTGGTGTCCTGCCTCGGGACCCGATTGGTGGCTTGGGCATCAACTAGTTGCTTTGGCTTGGGTGAATGGGTGCTGTCTGGAAGTGCTGAGATGCCTTCGGTGGGAGGGTAGACATATGGCTCATTAATTGAAGGTCAGATCCCTTGCTTCCCACAGTGGATCAAGATAAATAGAGACAGTCCATAATTCTAAGGTATTTATTGACACTGTGGTGAGTGACGTAAATAAGATCATACTGCGAAACCTCCAGGAGGGTCGAGGTAGAAATAGTAACTGGGGCTGGGCAGTGGTGGCACGTGACTTTAATCCCAGCACTTGGGAGGCAGAGGCAGGTGGATTTCTGAGTTTGAGACCAGCCTGGTCTACAGAGTGAGTTCCAGGACAGCCAAACCTGTCCAGGACAGAGAAACCCTGTCTCGAAAAACCAAAAAAAAAAAAAAAAGAAAGAAAAGAAAAGAAATAGTAACTGGGAAGGGGCGTGGCTAAGTCTCTAGGTGTCTCATTAACATGGGGATGGCTTAGGGCTGCATGGCCACACCTCTACCTGTGGCGGGGCTTGGGGGGAGTGACCCTTTTTTACGTGACCAAATATCACAGACCTATGGAGAGATGTAGCTACTCATTAGAAGCTGTATTCTAGGAACTTGGGCAAACGGCTGCCATCTCTTATAGGCTGAAGACAGCCTTTTGGGTGTGCAGTGTTCAAACCTTAGCTCTACCAGAAAACAGACTTCCAATCATGGCCTGACAGGTTTCTTTTGGATTCTCCTTATTGTTGGGCTGCATGCTGGAAGCCTTCCTCAGGGATCTCTGGCCAAATGCGAGGGTTCAGGCAAGGGGGAGAGCATGAGTGGGGACAGAATCTCCTCCACCTCAGTCTCTGCGGTTGCTGCCATGGTTGCACCAAGAGTCTGAGTCAGGCCAGACTGAGCCCACGAGAGGCTTACTAGCTGGCGGAGTGCGAGAAGCTTCTGGTGGCATTCAGGAGAGCAGATCTCTTCCCAGGCCACAGTGTTACAGTTCTTATGATAGAAGCTCTCAGATGATGGAGTAGTTCTCACACCTTTATTCCTTCTGGATGGCGGGCTCCCCTACACGGGTTGGGGCGGTCTAATATACTGTTTGGGAGGGGTCAGGGGTTTGACAACAGACACTTACCATTGGTTTGGTCTGAGGGCTTCGAGGCACCTTATTTGCATGTGAGAGGGCTTAGCGTTGCTCCTATGTGACAAATCTCATATGACAGGCCCCTGTGTAGGGGCTGTGAAAGCTGTAGTTGTTTTTATGGGAGTCTTTCAGGAGCGTTGGCCAAAAACATTCTTCGGTCCCTCGTGGATTATTCCACTGGGTCTCCCAGAGTTTTCAGCCTGTGCTCAACTGGGTGCCAGATTGCCTGCCACAGACCACTGCCCCACAATTCCCCCTTTTTCTTTTATAAGGGAGAGGTGTCATCAGAATAACTGTCCCCCATATTGGGAACAGTTTGATACTGAACCAAGACCTGATTGGCGGTGAACTTTGCAATGCTACTCATCTGCTTCTTTAGAAACTGAATGAGGCAGGGTGCCAAGAGAAGCAAGGCTCCAATGGCTCGTATGGGGCCAAGGAGGAGGAGAAGCCAAGCTACCAAGGTGTAGAGTACCAAGGGGAAGGAGTGTTTGGAGTATAGCGTGCCGGAGGTTCCCCCGGAGCTCTTTAAGCATGTGTACATCTTGTTCTACCAGCCCAGATTCATTGACATAGAAGTAACATTCCTCCCCCAGCAAAACACAAGTCCCTCCCTGTTCAGCAGTCAATAAGTCCAGGGCTCTCCGGTTTTGGAGAGCAACTCCTGCTAAGGAGGTTATCTGGCATTGAAGAGACTCAAGACTGTCCGCAGTGGAAGCTATCACCTGATCAAGCTTGTCCTGGACCTTATCAAACCCTAAAGGATATAGGCTTTATTTTTTTAAAAGGTCTAATCTTTCATTATTAACTGAGAATTTTGTGTATGGCATCTACTGGATGACTTCAATGACTTCAATCCAATTTCAGCCAATAACTTCTGCTCATTATGTGACACTGAAATCATGTACTAACATGCTTAGCCTTGTATAGCTCATGTAAAAGATGTGATAGTGACCTTGGTAGATACTATATGAGGTTTCTAAAGAAATAAAGCATAATTTGTTCAAACCAGTTACCGACATTCTAATATGCAACACCCATTCAAATAAATAATAACGGTTTCTGTTCATATTATTATCATTACATCATAAGCCATGTTTACATTTCCAAATGCCATATTTTTGAAGTGACTCATTCAGTATTCAGAGTTGAGAACAGCTAAGACCTGAAACTTTCCATTAGTTGGATAATGTGTCGGGTTTTCTAAGGTATCAGACAAGGCTGCTACAAGAAAAACTAAGTATTGAATGATAGATGGTATAAATTTAGGCCAGAAAGATTCTCAACTATACTGTGAATTAAGTCTTGGAACCAGCACAATTCGATATCATGCTGTGGGGGTTTTGTTTGACTTGTGCACTTTATGTGACTTCTATTGTTTGAACAAATGACAGGTAACATTTTGGTTGAGATATTTAGATATTAGCTTTACCTTTTGGAATGAAGACTAACCTACTTTTGAAATACACTATTCCTGAAGAATAGACAAGCAGAGACAACCAGTGTCAAGCATGTCCAGATGCACAAAACATTATCTATTCTGTTTTGAACCCTGAGGCAATTTAACACATCATCATATTCTACAAAACACTCATTTTGGAGACATGATGCATGCACATTTAAGTTCTGAATAAAACACAAGAAGTATTCCTGGGTATTTTATTTGTTTTTGTTTTTTTTTTCTGCAACTGTGATTCCAGACACAAATAGTTATTCAATCTTAAAAGAGATATGACCTCACCTGGGTGGAGAAGGGGGAGTTATTACTTTTTTACTCTATTACAGATTCCCTACCAAGGACAGCATCAGTCACAGTGCCATCGATTGAGCTCATGCCTCTTTGACATCAGAGGCTCCTGCCTAGGGGTCTTTAGCAACAGATAGTTTGTGGGGACTTCATTGTTCTTGTCACAAAGGTTATTTTATAGCCAACCTGGAAGCTGAAAATGGAATGAGTGAGCTATTAAAATTCTCAGATCTAAAAGTGTTTATTTAGTCTGGTGGGTTCCCACAAAGTGGGAGGCATGACGGTGGTGGAGAGGAGAACACCTGGAATCTGACTAAATGCAGAGTACCAATTTTCCAAACCTGTCTTCTTCAAGGTCTCTTCCTTCTCCTTTAAACCTAAGCGTTCTTCACCTCTATTCAATATCCTTCCTAAGTCAGCATAATATCTTGTATGAACTTCATTCTCCTGAGCCTGTAGGTCAGATGGCCTTCTCTTCCTTTTGGACCATAGACAAATCTATATTTGAAATATGATATTTTAGAATTACGGATTGGTATAGCCAACTGAAGACAGGACAAGCCCTAATTTATTCAATGTTGTTTGTTCTCCTTTGAATGCTCCTCATTTCACGATACTGACTCATGCCTTGAAATGGCTCTCTTGTAGACATTCGCAACCAAGTTTCTTGGGATCTTCTGGACTCTCATCAGATCCTCTACTCTCTCTGCTTGTACACTGCCTTTCCTTCTGCCTCCTTTCCCTATGGATTTCTGATTGCTCTGGAAACCATAGCTGACTCCCAAGCATCTTCAGAATTTATTCCCCTTTCTTTGTTCTCTGGAGCTATGTAATATTCTCCTACTCCTATGTAATATTCTCCTACTCCTATCTCCATCTCTTGTGTAATCAGCTTAATCATCCCTTTAGACCCAGAATTTTCAATGTAACTTCAATACTTAACCTTTGGGGCTAGAGAGATGGTATACTCAGTAAACTTCCGGGTGTGAAAGCACGAGAAGGGATCCCTGGGACCCACAGAAAAGCTACATAATGAGGTTTGTAATCCAGTGCTGGTTGGAAGAAATGGAGAGTTAGGTGAATTCCTGATGCTCATTGGACAAGCAGCCAGGTTAACTGTCTCAGGAAATAGAAGGAAAACCTTTGAGGAAGACACCTGATGTTGACCTCTGGCTTCAGTGTATACAGGTGCACACAAGAACAGAAATGTGTACATACACCAACCTCCCCTGCCCCTTGCATACACACATACATTCACAGAGATAGAGAGAGATAGAGAGAGGAGAGAGAGAGAGAGAGAGAGAGAGAGAGAGAGATTTTACCACAATGCTCTTAAGATTGTCCTAGTCTCCTGATCAAAGCCTTTCATTCCTTGTGAGACTAATCTTAGCAGTTTAGGATGATTTACCAGTGACTGCTCACCACCTCAGCTCCATGTGCTATTTCTCCCATTAATTGATCTAGAGATGAAACCAAATAGGCGTGCTTCCTTTGCCCGCTGATTTCCTTCAGGGCTTACACCATTTGTCTCCATCATTTCCGTTCAGTATGAAGGGTGTGAATTGCACCCTTGGGAAAGCGTGACTCAACAAGCAGCTACTGGAGAGTGGATAGCCTGGAAAGAAAAGGCAAACACATCCACAGCATTTGAGAATGGAAGAGCCTACTCCGGAGTGGAAAAGACTGGACACAAAAACTAAGATTAGTCATAAGGAGACATTTAAGTTCAATGTGTATGGATTTTCCATAACTCATGATAAGGGCTTGAGCATTAACTGAGTTTTATGGAGACATTTTAAGACATTAAGATCAATCATGGTTTTGTGTTTGTGGTATCACTCTTTGCAAGACGAGCTTCTTGCAAGTACATCCAGTTCTTGTTAAGTTTCATTTCTTTTTCCTTCCCCCCAGGAAAAACAAAACAAAACAGTCCTTTAGTTACACCTAGTGCCACATGACAGTCTATAGGCCTGTAACTTGTCTTTGTACATGCCGCCCTTATCTTTCATTAGCATTCTAACAGCTAGGGATTACAGGAGTGTGCTACTGTGTTCAGCTTGCATTATAGTTTAAGGGGCATCCTTAGGAACTTATTGAGACAAGCTAAAGTCTCAGCTCACGAGACCCAATTCAGATCTCTTACCAGCACTTGCCCTAGCCTGAGGTCTCACATTTTAAACTTAAAATCAGCCACAATTGGAATATATACAACACAGATATTGAATGATTTATAACTGGCCATGACTCAAATATTTACACCACAGAAATTGGAAACTTTACAAATCAGCCTCGAGTTGTGGCTCAGTTATAGAACACTGGGTTGGGTTGACCAAGACCTTGAGTTCTGTTGTAAATGTGGCCCTAGCCACAGCTCAGGAATAAATTGACCATATAACCAGCAGTTCTGGTTGGTACCCACTTCCTTAGTGACTTGGGACCAAAACATTTATTCTATTCAATCACAACAACAGATTAAATGATCACTATGGATAATGAAGATAATGAAAGATTTTGGACATTCTTTCTTTCTGGAAGAAATTAAGTCTGTGTTAGAAGGTAAGCTATTACTACGAGACTCTCATCTTTACTCACTGAAGAGCCAGCTTTTGGAAGTCCTGCAAGACTTATTTTGCAGGAATTTGGGAACACTGTGAATACAGGCAAGTTTGTAAAGGCTACAAGAAGGCACACTTTTTATCAGAGTCTGAGGAAGGACTTTTTTTTTTTTAACTCTTTATTTTATTTTTTTTAAATTGGACATTTTCTTTATTTACATTTCAAATGTTAATCCCTTTCCAGACCCCCCTAAACCCTCTATCCCCTCCCCCTGCTTCTATGAGGGTGCTCCCCCACCCAGTCACCCACTCCTGCCTTCCTGCCCCGGCATTCCCCTTCACTGGGGCATCTATTGAGCCTTCATAGGACCAAGGTTCTCTTCTCCCATTGATGCCCAACAAAGCCATTCTTTGCTACATATGTGGCTGGAGCCATGGGTCTCTCCATGTGTACTCTTTGGTTGGTGGTTTAGTCCCTGGGAGTTCTGGGGGGTCTGGTTGGTTGATATTGTTGTTCTTCCTGTGGGGTTGCAAACCCTTTCAGCTCCTCCAGTCCTTTCTCTAACTCCTCTATTGGGGACCCTGTGCTCAGTCCAATGGTTGGCTGCGAGCATCTGCCTCTGTATTTGTCAGGCTCAGATTTCCTCTTTAATTATGTAGAATCATCATAAGAACAGCAAGAACAGAACATATGGGTACCACCGACATCCTGGTCTATTAAAACTATATAAATCAAACACCCAGACCATTTGAAAGCGAGGAGGTAAAATTCTTCCATTAACATCCTCATGATTTATATATTTTGTACAATCTCAGGTCACCTCTTGATCTGCCATTCTGTCAGTTCTCAGAAGGCCCTGCCTAATACTTTGTGTGTTTGGCAGTGAGGAATACCAGCCAGCTGTCTAAAAAAAAAAAAAAAGAAAAAAAAATCATTCAATTTCTTAAATAAAATATCCAGCCAGAAGTGCGTGGTGGCACTTCTGTATTTTGTTCTAAAATTAAATGTTGTCTCTCATCTGAGAGGAAGTAAACATCTCACCAATGTCCTATGCATGCTTTCAGAGGCCAAAATCTCTCAGGATAACATAGTTCACTTCAGCACAGCCTGGTCAAAGGAAAGGAAATGTATCAGGAAAGAGAACCAGGCTTGAGAATCTTAAGCAGAGGGAAGACGCTTGGGAGGGGCGCCCTGTTTACTGATGAGAACCTTAACCACTTCCTCCATATCCTAGGGTAGCCCTTTAGCTAGAATAACAGGAAGTTCTCAGGCAGGCAAAACATGGCACCTGTGCCTTCGTTTCAGTCAGTCAGAAGGAACCTTTCAGTGAGGGCTGAGACTGTGTAAAACAGCAACAACTTACATATTTTTTCTGGATGTTGAAAAACGGGCTAAAGTTAACATTTCTGCCTGTTATCCATACTAACGCGGCACTGTGCAGCAGTAAAAGGGTTCTGTTTTTATCTTACTCAGTTTTCTTTAAAGGGCGCTCCACTGGAAGTTTGATTATGCTTCTCTTTCTCTCTCTCTCTCTCCCCTCCCTCTCTCCCCTCCTCTGCCTCCCTCTTTCTTTCTTTCTTTCTTTCTTTCTTTCTTTCTTTCTTTCTTTCTTTCTTTCTTTCTTTCTTTCTTTCTTTCTTTCTTTCTTTCTTTCTTTCTTTCTTCTTTTTTGAAGAAGTGTCACAAGGGTTGGGGAATGAACAGGGGAGGTCTGGGAACTGAGTGTGATTCAGTGCATGATGTGAACTTCCCAAATAATCAATAAAAATATTATGCTGAGGAAAATGTACCAAAACATAGGGTTGACATACAGGTCGATTGGTAGATATCATGCCAGCTTGCTATGAATAAAACCCTGGGTTCTATCCCTAGGTCAGCATAAACCTAGAGTGCTGATGCGCAAGGTCTGTGGAGGCAGGAGGATTAGAAGTATAAGTTTTTTTGAAAGAAAGCAAGCTTAAGATCATCCAACGCTCCATAGCAAGTTTGAGTCCAGCTTGCTGTGCATGAGACTTTATCTTAAAGGAAACAAAAGTTGCTTTAAATATAGAATTACTTTATACAAATTATGTAGTTTTTATAGCATTACCAGAAGTATAATTGGCAGTATTTTCAAGATCGATGTATTTCATTTGCATAACTTTAATTATACCTGATACTTGTCTGTCCATTCCTTCCGCTATGTAGTTTTTTGTTTGTTTGTTTTTAGTCAATCTTTGCACTACAGAAAATTATTTAATCCCACCCACCCACCCGACCACCCACACACCCTCTTCTAGGCATTCTTCTCTCCAGTCTTTCAATTAGAATAATTTCACGATTCTGACAGCATTTACTTTGCTACCATTTTAACTATTTTGCAAATATCACTTCATTTACTTTTACTAAGAGCTATATGAAATATATATATATATATATATATATATACACACACACACACACACACACACACACACACACACACATATATATATAATTGATTTGGCATGGTAAGTAAATTAAATGTATATATTTTAAGCTTCTTTTTAAAAAGGGACCAGACTACTCTCACAGTAAATAATTGCAATTGTAGATTATTTCAATGTTGATTTATTCAGATAGTTATTCTGGCCTTTGACAAATAGGCATTAAGCATTGACTTTATGTTAATGGGTATTTGAAATGAGCATATGACTTAGTTGAAGATTATGATTAATTTGTACATCAATGATAGGATTATCTTAATGATCATGAAAATTATGGAATTCATATTTTATAGTTTATCTTAGTTTTACATGTATAAAAAGAATCATTATTTAAGAAGTAAGAACAGTATAAAAAGAATTATTACTTCAGAAATAAGAACAGTATTTTCTATAAAATATAGAACATTAAGAAAACATAGTGAATAAGATTAATCACTTATTGCACAATCATTTAAACAGGTGGTTAGTAACATTAGACTCACTAGGAGAATCCAATAATGGCTCTATTATCAGTGTTGTAGTTTTTCCCTATGAATCTGGAATGAAACCATGAGGGTAAAATGATAGCTTCTTATTTACCGAAAGACTTGGTTTTAAAACAAATGATACACAAGAGTTAGGACATGTACTTAATTAGGAACGTTAATCAGTTGAAAACATTTTCAGGCAAATCATCACTTCTTTCATAGGGTAGGAGGATCCAACCCCAAACCCCAAGAAGCCATTGGCAGCTAATGTCTAGCTGGGAGAAACGATTTTCTTCAGCCGTGTCACCACAGACTGCATATTCCTGCAGCAACCCACAACTCCACACCATGGTCATGCAAACAATCCCAGTTAACCCCAGTGGGTCACAAAAACATGAAATAAGGAGAGGAACAGATGGGAAGAAGAAAGGTTTCAAGTGTTTTGAGGGTGTAATAGAGGGTATGCATGTTCAAACAGACATGTGTCAAATTACCAATAAATTAAAGACAAACAAATCTCTCTTTCCCAGAATAACGAGCTACTCCTCTTTCCTACATGGCTTCCATCCATCCCAGTTATCTACGGCATGGCGCCCTGTGGAAGCTTCATGCCTGCTCTCACTCTGCTCACACTTGTTTGCCATTTTGTCACAGCTTTGCCTCCAAATTTATGACATTTTTCATCAAGGTCACCAGTGTTATTCCACAGTCAAATACCACTTCTCAGTGCCAGGGTGTCCCTCCATGTCTGACAAGATGGCATTTGATAGTCCTGACAGACTTTCATGGTGAGATATATATATATATATATATATATATATATATATATATATATATATCACGGTTTTGCTCTACATGGAAGGGTTCTCTCATTTCCTTTTGTGGCTCCTCTTCTTCGTTCCAACCTCAAAATGGGTTTTGTCCTAGGCCTCAGTCATGGAATTCTTCTCTCTTCTAACTATTCTGGCTTCTTGTGTGGTCTCTTCCATTGTCCATGACTGCAAATGCCAAATATATAGCAAAATAACTTCTAGTCTGAATCTTCTGAGATCCAGACCATTGTGCTATCTCCTGACAAGTCCATTTGGTTGAAGAACCTCTCTATATCTATATCTATATCTATATCTATATCTATATCTATATCTATATCTATATCTATATCTATCTATCTATCTATCTATCTATCTATCTATCTATCTATCTATCTATCTATCTATCTATAGATATCTACATCTATAACCCCAGGTGAAAAATCTATTACTGAGTCTTACATGTCAAAATTCCTTGTCTCAGGTCTCAGTGAATTCACCAGAATTCAATAGAAAAAAAAAATTCAACATCGACTAATTATTCAAAATGATGCTAAGCCTTCATTTAAAAAATGAAAACTGGACAATAAGTAAGTGACTCATTTTTTTTCTCTTATCCCCAAAGTAAAGAAAGCAAAGAAAACAACCACAAATGAAAGCAGTTCCCTGAAGAATATCTAATGTCCTTGGAACTAATACCAAGGTTGTTGATAATTTCTCTAGGGTCACCTACTACCTTGGAGTCCATGTGAACTGATGCTGGGCAAGAGACTGTTTGCCTTTGGTATAGTGTTACGTAGTCAGACAGGGTGTGTGTTTTCACAGAAAACTCTGCTGTGACAGTAACAGAAAGCCCACACTTAAAAAGATCAGACTTGGATGAAGTTGTATCAGCCCTGGGATGTCAGCACCAGAGGATTCAGCCTTTTGGGTCAATGGGATGTTTAGGGGGCAGCATGTGGCCACTTGGTAATTTGAGGGATTGTTGTGATTTAACAGGCTCCTAGAGCTGTGATCAAAGACTGAGTTGTAAATGAGCATAGAGAAAGAGTATTTCTCCTAGCTTCTTGTTTTCAGTCAGCCCCCGTTGGCAGGCATCTCTACCATGAGTAGGCATGGGAACCAGTTAAAGAAAGTGTCGATTCAGTCAAGTAACGCTGAGGACTCTGGCTTTTGTCTGTGCTGAATGTGGCCGGAAAGGCAAAATAGAACAAGATTCTGCTGTGGGGTTTCTCATCTCCATGGTGGTAGGTGCTGACAGCCTCAGAAGGGGAACTGGAAGAGCACAGAGAAGAGATCATGAGTTGTGTCTGCATAGTCCTGTTGAGGATGAAAAGGCCCCAGGGTTTGAATCTGTAACTAAGGTAAGACCTTGTTGTCATGTACAAACTGATCTAAGCCTGGGCTACTTGCTCATTCATCTGTTTCTTTAAGCTTATTCTTTCTATATAGAGGCTTTTGTTGGGTACTTGCATCGTCCATGGGGTATGTAGTCATGTTTTATTACTACACAGTCTATGGCTGGGATTCTTTTTTCTTTTCATATCATCTCCAGAGAGGGCTCAAGAGAACAAACTGAGAAAGCAAGTGCTGTTTAGAGATTTCTTAAGGGAAGTAACATTTAGAGGAAGGCAAAAAGGGGAGCAGCTTCATCAGTGGAATATTAGTATTGCTTATTTTGATGTGGCTGGTGTGGCAGAGTTAATCTTTAATTTCCTGTGCAATCAGGCATGAATAAAACAATGATGTGCTTTTTTTGCCTTTGTCACCCTTCCACTGCCTCCAAGGGACAGCAAAGCAACAGAAAGGACATGAAATTGTAGGACGAGTCTTGCTTCTGCATTGTTTTGTCATAATTACATCCCCACTGCTAAAAATGTGGGCACACATTATTATTAAATGTATGGAAAAAATTAACTACTAAAAGGTCTTTAGTGAGGAGCAATGCTTTAGAGAACATTGAAATGTGCTTTAGAGATTAAAAAAAATTCACCAGGCTTTCTACTATTTAATGTTTTTCTTCTATTAATTATTTTATTTCAATTTTCATATCTGCATGTTGCTATGGAGTAAATAGCACTCAGGCTCTCCCGCGTCTGTAAGTTTTCATTTCACTTGTAGAAAAGACACAATTAGAAAGAATACAGTTTGACTGGGTGGAAATTCTAAGACCATGTCGGTGCAGGATCATAGATATGGCCGTAAGTATTTTATTTATAGAGAACATGAGTCTTTGCCTTTCAAAAGTTCCATTTCCTTATTTGATTCCTATGAGTCTTCAAGCCATCCTGAGAACTCAGAAAAAAGCTGAGACAGTGTCTGCAGAGCTATGAAAGTTTACCATCCTATCAGAATTGGCTACCTATCAGCAGTGACCTTTTTAAGGTTTTTAGCATCTAACTACCTCCTTCGGAAAAACTTTTAACAGTATCTGTCCTTAGATAGTCTATAATCTTTGTTGATATGGTACCTGGCACATAGGAATCACAAACTACACTGAGATAACTGTTATTAGCTCTATTTTCTAGAGGAGGGAAATTCTGGTATAAAGACTCACTTGATTCAATAACTAAACTAAGAGTGATGTTCTACCAAATGGCTCAGGTCCAAGCAACTCACACTTTGTTTGGTATTTGAGAAAAATACCAGCCAATTGTAATTTTGTAATGGGGAAGGTGGAATAAAAGATAAAAAAAGAGGTAGTTCCCACAAAAATATCAACTATGATATGCTGCTGCCGTGGATTTTCTTTTTGATAGCTGTGTTCCACCACTCTGCTGATGAGCCCAATCTTGGCAGCTAAGGATGCAGCTGAGGTCAGAGATGGTATGCTAAGATGGACTGGAATGAGGAAGAAACAGGGTCAGGTGGGCTTAGGGCCAGGCAGACTCTCTTCTGTGTATTGATGTAATAAAAATTAACCATTTTATATTCTGATCTCTTAAGTTGGGCCACATTAAACCATCCATTATTGAATGAATCTAGCCCACTGGCTTTCTCTATGCCTATCAGGTGGCTCTTTCATATCAGCCCTTGTTTGGCCCAAGGACTTAAGCTTGGTGTATGATTTATAAACATTAATAGAACCTCTATCATTCCACAGTGCTATTGGATTTAGTTTTTATAATTAGTTATTGTTAGGGGGTAAAATAATTAGCCTGAGTTAAAAGAAGCCAATGGTTATGATGAGATTCAGACGGGAATCAGTCTGTCCATTGAAATCGGCTCTGAATAACTAAAGTCACTGTTTGATTTGAGAAATGATGTATTTGTGTTAGATGATAAGAACACGAGAAATCTCACATAAGGCACAGATATATGAAAACAGAATTTTGCTCATTTACAAGAGGTAGTCCTCCTAGCCTTATAGGGGATCAGGGGCTCCTGGAGTTCACAAGTTACTGACCCAGGGTCATCTGTAGTTCTTGAACATTTCATATGACATTATATTTGTTTTGTCCTGTTTTAGACAGTCGCTTTATACAGCCATAGCTAAACTAGAATTCATGATGTAGACCACACTGACCTTGAATTGTTAGCAATCCTTCTGCCTCTGTTTCCCAAGTACTGTGATAATTAGTAAGTGCTACCACGTATAGCTTCCTAAGTTTTCCTTAATGGTTGCTTAGAAAATCCCTGATCGCATGTGAACTGTTTCTCTTCCTATTGTTGATTTGTTTTTAAAGTTTGAGCTACAGGCAGATCACAAAATAAAAATGAAAACAACTCAACTCAACCATCAATGTCAACACTGATCAAGCGCAAAGATAGCAAGCAGACATGAAAAGGGACAACTTTTCCTGTTGCGATGACAGGAAAGCTCATTCTTCTCCCTTTTAAATCAGAAGAGTGAGGTGCTTGGATCCTAATGAACTGATGGAGGTTTTGTAACATTGTTTCATTTTTAATCCTCTTGGGCGTCTGTTTACCATTGTTCAT
This sequence comes from Uromys caudimaculatus, assembly GCA_028551405.1. Taxonomy (NCBI): domain Eukaryota; kingdom Metazoa; phylum Chordata; class Mammalia; order Rodentia; family Muridae; genus Uromys; species Uromys caudimaculatus. The sequence continues at coordinate 10,237,944 of CM052710.1, read as the reverse complement.
CTCCTAATACTGGGGTGCATACTGTGTGCTTGTGAACAAAAACCTTTTAGCCTCTTACCGTTAAAAGAGAACTGCAGAGTTGTCTAGCCCAACTCCTTAACAAATGCAGGAAATTCCTTCACAAATCCTTTGATTATACAGATTTCAAACAAATAGTCTCAGCATGGTGGCTATTGTTAAAAATATTAGTGGCAAAACATTCTTGTTGATATGGGTATTAAATTTGTAACCTTGTTAATTTGGTAGGCAGTTCTTAGACTACCATCACAAAACAGGGCCTCTGTGTCTGTTGCATAAATATATGGATTCGCCATTTCTACATGCAAGGTGCCAGCTACTTGGAGCAGAATCATGTTTTTATTATCTCAGAAAATCTAGATCACCAAATATAGTGCTTAGTTGATATGTGTTGGGTAATTTTTCCCTAGAAAACATAAGGAAAGGACTAACGTCCCTCAATACATCATCTACAGACCAAAAAAAGACTTCCCTTCAAGTCTAGAACAGTGAACCTATGAGGTTTTTGATAGTTACTTATAGGAACATAGGCGACTCAAAAGGCTGCTCTACTACTGAGAGGTACTGTGAAGACTGATGGGCAGCTCTTACATCAAGAAAGCCCACCTCAGTCATTGCCACATTGTCAACAGGAGTCATTGGATTCTGAAGAAAGAGAGAGGCTGGTGAAGATCTCATGGCCCTTCCTGCTCCTTCTGTGTGGAATGTCAGTAACCATTATCTTAAGAGTTTTTTGTGGGTGTGCTCAGCTTCAAGACAGCAAAGAGCACCACCAACCTAGAAAAAGCTGTTTTACAATGATGCTTGATTAAGATTTTTAAATGCAAGAGTGTATATCTTCAATAGTTTCTCCTTCACTAATTCTTGTATTATTTCCTACTTTCATCTTTAAAGTTACAGAGACCTGTCTTAAAAAAAAAACAATACCACCAATCGACCTTTATATATAAAATATCTGCACTTAAATAATGTTTTATTATTTTCGCTGGAAATTCTTTGCAGATCAAAATCTATTCCTTTTCTTTCTCTGTTTGTTGAATAGTTAGTTGCCTTGACTCTTCTGGGAAAGATGCTTGTTTTTCTCCCCATTTGCCTTTGTCCATGTCTCACAGTTTGTTTGCTCTATATCTGGGTTTAACTCAGATGAGCATTTAAGGACTAGCTCCTTTAATTTTCCTGCCTGTGACCTCCAGTCCCTACAGTTGAGGCCATTTTATCTCACATGTGTTCCTCTCAGCTCCAGGTTTTGAGCTGAGATATCCCAAGACTCTTATGAGCAAAGCTCTGTAGCATATCTCTGGGGATACAGCCAACATTCCTTGCAGCTAATCCTGTCCTGAATCTAAGCCTAAATTATAGAGATGGGTGTCTAAAGATGACTTAACAATAATTTCACCTCCAACAACTTATCTCATAACAGCTTAAAGCTGTAGTGACATCACAGAAGGATGAGTGTGTCTCAGTGGTAAAGTTCCTCATAGCACAAAACGTAAGCAATGGAATGAGTTAAGTTCTTTATACTTCTTTTCTGTTTGATCCTGGAACGCTTACCAAGTCAGTTAAGTATCATTTCTGCATCTGAGGAAGAGGATGATATTGATGCCTGGTTCTCAGGGTTCTTGAGAGAATAAGCATGCTCCTGGTCACGAAGTACCTGACATTGAAGTTCTTCTCTGGCTGAGGATTGTGCCATAATTCTATATGGTGCATATGTGGAAATCCTAGACTCAACTTCATACTTAGGACTTGTGATGTGTAATGCTGACTAGTCTTAATCTTCATGTTACGTGTAGTGAGTTCTCTAAATTCCTTAACTAGATGTTTTTTCCTTGTCCATTAAGGTAACTAAGACCAGTCAGATTTTGCTCCACATATTCTCCCCAAGAAGGTGCATACAATTTTTGTCTTTCAATATCTAAATTTTCTGCATGACCAGTGAATATTCAATGTAAAATTTCAAATTCTAGGCATTGACCTGAAGTATGCTGGCCATTATAACATCTATGAATCCAAGTACTTCAGGTCTGTAATTCAGAAAAGTATTCTAACTTCTAACAAGAGTACTCCTTCCCCATCCCAGTGTGCTCAGCTCTCCAAACCCACATGCAAGATGCCATGAAAACTTTGTGTTACAACCAGTGGTTAATCAGCATTAGTAGTGAATTATCAAAGACTGACTCAGATGGCTGCTTTCTTTCTATACTCCTCAGAGATACTGTCTTTGGACACACACACACACACACACACACACACACACACACACACACACACACTGGAATGGCAAAATTTGCTATAAGTTTTGTGATAGCATTTAAAATCTATTTCTTGGCAAATTTCAAACACTAAAGCACATTGCTTACCATAGACACCGCATTGTACAGTAGGTTCATAGACTGCAACCTTTTCTCCTAACTAAACTTCTGCGTGTACATGGTTTGCACATTAAGGTGCATGTATTTCTGATGGTGTTGTATATGTATGTGGAGATCAACATCTGGTATCTTCTTCTATTGCTCTCCACATTGACTCTGAGACAGGATCTCTCAATGAAGTCAGAGATCACCAATTCAGCTTGGTTGGCTAGCCCATAAGCTGCAGGAATCCACCTGTCTTTGGCTCACAGGACCTAGGATTATAGGTGTGTGCTGCTACTTCTGTTTTTTTCTGTGGGTGCTAGGTACCTGAGCTCAACCTTTTATGTTGGCACCAAGGGCTCTATTGATTGAGACACCCAGCCAACCTTATTAAGTAATCTTTTGTGTCATTTGATCTACATAATCTCAGTAATTCGTCTGTCTCTAATTTTGTCTGATAGTGTCTCCACAGTTATCTTTTAAGGTTGTAAATTTGTTTTTATTTACATGATGCTAGACTGACACTGACAGAAAAAATCCTTTGATTTGGGGTCAATCTTCTATAAGCCCATTTTATTTGTATCTAAAATTTCCAACTAAAACATTATTAAATATAGCTAGAAGGTATACAATACAATTTGAGAATGTCCATGGAAAAGAAAGCCAATTATTTTCTTAGTTTAGTGAAAATGGCCTTGAGCTATTCACAGAAAATCTTGAGAGTATGTGGAGGAGGACTGAGTTGTTAATTGATGTTGAAACTCACAAGTAAAGACCAAGGCAACAGAAGCTTGATAGCGCAGAGACCTAAGATAAAACTAAACTTGACTGGCAAAGAAATGGTCAATGAAATGATTCCTAGTGATATTCTGCTATACTCATACCCTGGAACATATCATAATCAGAGAGGCTTGATATAGCAACTGATGGGAGTAGATACATATATCCACAGCCACCAAAGATTAAATGGAGCTCAGGGTACCCCAAGGAAGAAGGGGAGAAAGGATTGTATGAGCCAGAGTGGTTGAGGACACCCTAAGAACATGTCATGGAATCAACTGAGCAGGGCTCACAGGGGCTAACACAAATTGAACCAACAACCAGGGAGCCTCTTTGGGTCTGAGCTAAGTACTCTACATATATGCTATGGTTGTTTAGCTTAGTGTTCTTGTTGGACTTATAACAGTGGGAGTGTGGGGGGTGTCTTTGACTCTTTTGCCTGCTTGGGAACCCTTTTCCCCCTACTAGGTGGCCTCATTCACCCTTGATATGAGGCTATGTGCCAGGTTTTAGTGCAACATCTTATGTAATATCCCATGTATGGTTGATTTTCCGAGAGGCCTGCTCTTTTCTGAAGGGAAATGGAGGAGTGGATCTGAAGAGAGGGGAGAAAGAGAGAGGGATTAGGTGGACTGAGGTGAAGAGATACTGTGTTTTAGATGCAATGTACTTCAGAAAATAGAATGGTTAAAAAAAAAGAACCAGTTTTTCATCCTGTACACACACACACACACACACACACACACACACACACACACACACACACACGTCACACATGCATACACATGACATACACATATAAACACATCACATACTCATCCACATATATACGTATATCACACACACACACACATATCACCCACCCACACCCAAACATACACCCATGTCATAAACACATGTATTCATACACACACATACACAGATCACACACAGACACATACACATGCATTCACACATGTCCCCCACACATACACATACCCCCACACATATACATATGCCACACACATGTACATATACACATAGATACACATATACACATATACATACAGCCACATACATGTCACATACATACATATATACACATATACATTCACATATACACATCGCACACCCATGTTACACACACATACACACACATCCACATGCATACAGATGTCCCCACACATACACATATCTGCACACGTATATACATGCCATACACATAGACATATGTACACATATACATACAGCCACACCCATGTTACAGACCCATACACACATACCTATATACACATATGCACTCACATATACACATTACACACACACATACATGCATATCACAGACATACATATTAAAAACACACACGCCACATGTGTGTACCCTCCTCCTTTAAAGCATTGACCATTAATTAATTGATTTTTAATGTTTCTTTGAATATTTTAAGTATGTTCTTCTTTTACATGCATGTATGTATGTATGTGTGTGTGTGTGCATGTATGAATGTATGCATGTGTACTATGTGCCTGCCTGCCTGCCTGCCTGATGTCCATGGAAGTCAGAAGGGGTGTCAGAGTCCCTGGAACTAGAGTCAGATGCTTTTAAGCTACCATGTGAGTACTGGAAATAAACCCTGATCCTCTGGAAGATCAAGTGGTCTTAGCTCCTAAGGCATCTCTCCAGACACAGATATTTGTTTTTATTTTATATGCATGAGTGTTTTGACTGAGCATGTGTATGTGCAATAGATATGTGCCTAATAAGCAAAGAGGTCAGAGGACACCATCAGTTCCCCTGGAACTCCCGCTTGTAAACTGCCATATAGGTGCTGAAAACCAAATCTGAGGTCTGCAAAAGCATCTCTCTCTCCAGACCTTTATTAATTTATTTTTAATTCAAGATTTCTTTATTTAGCCCAGGCTGGCATCAGACTCATAATTCTTCTATCTCCCAAGTACAGAGTTACGGGTGTGAAACCATCATACCCCACTCAGTCTTGAGTCTTTGTGACTAGGAATGGCTGACCCATGAGAGCAAAATGTCTGCGTGCAGAAGGAATCAAGGCCAAGATAAGGCTGTATACTTTGGATGTGTGCAGGAGGAAGTTTTCTCTTTGCCACTTTCCTCAGGATACTTGATGACATCATCCACATTGAATTGTATTTCCCATTGTGTTTAAATGTTTGGCTTCACTCCAAAAGGTGTCCAGAGTCAAGGAGTCCTGCCTCTCATACGGTCACTCGATGGGTTAATCTCGCATGTGAAAACACTACCCATAAAAAAAAAATTAATCAGTGGATTAGCTATCAGTGATAACGCTGTCTGGGGGCTGGACAGCCTTTCGCCTCTCTTGCCAATCTTTATAGATTCTTAATGATTTGATCTACTCAGGGTTTGTGAGCTTATAGTTACTCAATGTATGTGTGTACACTGGTGTAGTAGATGCATCCATATAAGCTGAAATATCTTGTCACAACCTGGTACCCAAAGATAGAAGAACAGAATAGAATCTGTTTAATTCTAGGAACCAGGTTCAGTCCTTATATACAAAGGACTGACAATCCCAGGGTGTCAGCATTGATCTTGTGTTGGATCATTTTGTGTAGCTATAGCGAACTGGATTGCAATCCTATATTTTTGGCACACTCTTTAGTAAACCACTTCATTTTGTTTGTAGAGAGTTAATTTCTAACATGAAAAATATAAATACAATATAAAATTATAGTAGACAGGTAGGGTCTGTTAGTACATACCTTTAATCCCAGCACTTGGGAGGCAGAGTCAGATGTTTCTTGCCTAGTCTACATAGTGACTTCAAGAACAGCCAGGGTTACATAGTGAGATCCCCACAAACCCAAACAAGAACAAGAACAAGAACAGAAAATCAAAAGGTGCTAGGCTCATAAGTGAGCACTATTAGTGCTAGATACAACTCTGTGTCATACCACAGAAATGGAATTAGAAATTCTGTGCTGATTTCTGGGCAGTTCTTTGAAAAGTTAGTTCATAGGTGCTAGTACCGGCTTCACTTGTGCTCTGTCCAACAACAGAGGAAAGAGAGGAATAAATAAAATGCTAAGTGTGTGCACTGTGGAATTTTTGTGGCCATAAAGAAGAATGAAGTTATGCCTTTTGTAGGAAAACGGATACAAACAGAAATAATCGTATTAAGCAAGTCTCAGACTGATATGTATTTTTTTCATATGTGGTTTTGAGCCTTTATATGGGTACATAAAATCACACACACACACACACACACACACACACACACACACACACACACACACTAAAACTGTCTAGGGGAACAAAAAGGAGCTGAAGGAAGAGAGAAGCAGGGAGAAATGGGATGATGGTTGGTAATTCAGGGGATTTGCTCAATCTATGCTGTGTCTGGGTACAACCCTTACCCCGTCCCCGCCGTGAAACACAGTACATGTACAACAAGCATAAAATGAAAGCTTCCTGACTTCAAAACAAAGATTTATTGAAATTTGCACTGTGTGATTGTGATTAGGAAGCCAGCGTAAGTGGCTAGGCACTGTCACCATGAGAGAAGAGCAGAAGATGTGCTGAGGGCAATGTCCCTCAAAGCAGAAATAGTCAGCGATGGATTTTGATTGGCATTACCAATGAATGGTCTGCAAGGCTGTACCACACTGCTAGGTTGTACTTTTTGAAATCCTGGCCATTATTGCTTATTCATTGATATTTGGTTAGTGCTATTATATAGAACTAAGAGTAAAATCTGTCCAGCAAATAGAGAAGAGCAGCAGACCCACAGAGAAGCAAGGACAAAGTTTTCAATGTGTTGCTTCCAGGCAAGGTAGTCTTCAAAGAGAAGAGAACCTTCTCAGGATGGGAGATGGAGACCTGCCTTGCTCCGTGGAGTCTGCAGACCCATATTCTTGCCATGTTTTTGCAGCTCTGGGAGAGAGAGATGGGATCCAAGTGGAAATCCCAGAGGCTTAGGGGGTGATAGAGTCAACTTTATAGTTCTTGGCTTTCAAAAGATTTTAGTGCCATTTAGCCAAATGTGAATGAATAAAAGCACAAATATTTTCTTAGCCTGCTATGTGTCCTTTAAAAAAAAAGTTTGTGGATGTGGGAGCTGGCACGGGAACATTCGCAACCAGCTGGAAATCTGCCGTGGAGGCTGGTTTCTAATCATGTGTGTGTATGGTCTCACACATGCCAGGCAAGTACCTTACCCTTGAACTTTGCCTCAGCACTTCATTTTTTTTTCTTTCAATTAAGGTCTCCACTTTGCTCCTACAAGAAAGTTATGAGGGAAATACAGGAGCCAAAAATGCCAGTGAAGTATTACATTTTAGAAACAGCAACATGAAGACAGTATTTTCTCCTCTGCTCCTAAATTTCGTGAATGAAAAAGAACAACAAACAAACAAACAAACAAACAGAAAATGAACTTAATGTATCCTTCAGTTATATTTTAAGCCTCAAAAGAATTTCCAGACAAATTATTAAATACATTTATTGCAAAGAATATTCATCCCAGGTTGATGTAAAATGACACTTTGGCTAAGTGATAAGCAAAATCAAATTTTATTTCCAAAGAAAATACTTGGTTCATCTCTGTGTCCTTCCCCAGGTAACCTCAAACCAAAGGCAGGCAGTGGCAGTAAGGAGGGGAGGCACATGCACTATAGTTAAAATTGTTGTAATTAATCTTTAATATCGCTAGTAGCTAAATTTTTCTGAAGTTGCAAAACACATTAGGATTTGTTCACCAGATTGCTGTGTTGTGTAAATTCTTGGTGAAAAGGAAGTTTTGATTGGCATGCTGGAAATGCATTAATTTGAGCCAAGTATCACACAAATTTTCATAGGCACACTGCCTGCTGAATGAATTAGGCATTAAAGTTTAAATTCCTAAACTGCTTTTTGCTCACCAATTTACATTCCAGGTCTTTATCTAATCATTGACTTCAGAGAACACAAAGCCAGTGTGAACAGCCTCCCAGGTACATGAATGAGTGTTCTATACAAACACAATTTGATTTCTAATTATTTTCCTTTTACAGTTTATCTATATATGGGCATTACTTTGTTAGTTAGGGAAGCAGAGTTAACCACATAGGCATGATGTTAAGATGCACACTGGAGCCTTAGATGCTGGGAAGGTCTCAAACATGGCTACCTGTCTTTTGCATGGAGCCTTCATCCTCAGTTACTGTGGTCTTACTCTCCCACAAAGGACTGCCTTTTGAGAGGGCTGTTTGAACAGAGCATCTCAGGTAGACTAAGGCTGAAATTTCTTAAAGGCAAAAAGAATTGTCCCAATCCTTGGTCCAAGTCATCACAGATACAGTTGCATACTGGTTAAGTTGAATACACGAAGCCATTTCTGTGATTTCACTATAGGCATAGGTACATTTGGCTGTGACACAGACAGTTAAGAGAAAGTTTTACTCCTTTACATGAAGATATAATTCAAAAGTGCCTGCATCAAGCCTTACCCTGACTCTCTAGGTACCAAGATAATGAATATTCTAGCCTGAGAAACATTGAGACCAAGGCATATATTACTTGCCTTTCTAAGGCAAAAAGCACTGATTTGAGTTGTCACTTCATGCAGACATTCATGAATAATGAATTCAGACCTTCGAAATCAGGTCAGGCTGGGTTAATCTACAGCACCATCATGGGAATAAAACTATGATGAGAAGATAAAATGTAGAAAATCAGATTCATGGAAATTCAAGAATCTATCAAATGTATTTTCATCTTACCATCTACCTAAATCATCTGAAAACTATTCAGGGGTCACGCTTCCCACCTAAGGAGGCTTGAGAATGCATTCACTGATAGAAAGCTAATCCCAATTGCTAACAGTGTGCAGCACACAGAATCCTTAAGAGACTATGTATCTGGATTGTCCAGGAAACGTATCTTATCTTGTATTTTAAGGCCTCTCAATTTTCTGTATCCACGGGAGAAATGGGAGTTGAGCCAGCAAACGATAACAGTTGCTTCATTTTCTTCCCCAATAAAGATGTCCTGACTTTTCATTTTGACAACTTAAAACAGAAACTGAATCATTTAAAGGTCAGAGAAGTTGTAGACACTATCCAGGGAGCTCCTAGTCTACAAGCATAACACATCTGTGAGTTCGCCGATTCCCGGCAGATGCGGCAGACTAATAAATAGCCTTCCTGTTGCCAAAGAGGACAGTTCGCAGGCCTTCCTCACAAATGAGAAAATAGTAACAGAGACATAGGAGGGGTTCAGTTTCTGTTGGAATGCCACTAATACTGAACTGAGAAGGTCAAAGGTCGTGGTGACATGTGCTTTCCATAAGCTACGTTTGTTTGGGAATGCGCTCTTAGGTCTAATCAAAGCAGCTTTCAAATAAGACGGTCTGGAATCTATTATGGGTCAGTCCTAGGCAACCTGGCACTGTGACCACAATGAAGAATGCTTTTTTATCCTTGGGGGTGTGGGGGGGAGTGAATGCTGGGTACCACGTGATTTCTATTCTTAGCAATGCTAGGAGTTCTTCTGGATTGTTCCGTCACATCTTCCTGAAGTAACCTGAAGGTCAAGACAATTAGATGTGAAAGGGAACTTTTAAATGAGTCTTTGAGGTTACCCATCTTACCATTCACTGCGGATATGCTCACACTTAAAGGCACCCAATGCTTTTCACAGAAAAACCTACACTTGAACATGGTGATGTTCTGCACAAGATGATCTTGATTCATGTTATTTGATTCATTTGAAGTCATTGTAGCTATGAACCCAGCTGTTTGAACCTGGACTGAGTTCCATGTCTTCTGAGACACATTCCATAGCAGTTTCATTTTCTGCTCAGAGTGATACTTTCCCCGAAGGTGCAGGCGAGCAAGCACCAGCTTATAAAGGTCAATGCAAAATCCAAAGAAGTGAACAAACGAAGAAACAAATTCAATTCTGGACATGCTAACCTAGTCTAAAAATGCTAAGGCTCCCAAGGGAGCCATCCAACATTTGAACTCAAATTCTTATCTTTCCATAGCTAGTCTCAGTAAAAAAAAAAAATTAAAAGGTGGAGGGATTGGAGTCCTGAGGGTGCACAAGAATCATTTGGTACCATGATAGCACAAGGATGGAGTGGAAACAACCCCAGAATTTACAAGGGCCATGTACTTCTCTGGGAATTTAACGTTCTTACAGGACCACACATTCAAACACACTGCAATACCATCCTACATGTGGGTTTGTACAAGAATAGAGTGCATTAAGATACATTCGTTAAGAATGGGCTAACTTCGACAATGTAGACAAATGCACATCTTAATAATATCTAAATAAATGAGAGTGGCATTTATCCACTTTCTATTCTTTGGAGTTTCAAAGTCTGTCCTTATAAACTACGATGCTGTGCCGTTACACAAAGGCTTTTAATATTATTTATCAAATGTATTAAAAATAAGGTTTTAATATTTTACTTCCTGAGATAAAAGATTCTGAAAACAGACTTGGCTCTCTTGAGTCAAGAATTAGAGGTATTAGCAGTTTAACGGGGTCTGAAATGGGGGAGGGCGGGAAAGTTGGTACTAAGATGGACATGTGCACTTCTGTGACTCCTTAGAACCAACGCTGCATTTATGTAGCCCTGATAGGTTACCAACAGCTTTCACGGGTTTACCAGTTGTTCGCAGTGGCCAGATCAGATCAGCTCCCTCTTCCTCTGACCTCTGTGTTTCAAAGGAGATCTGGTTTTACTTAGAGGAATTAAATGTCACTATATTTGTTTCTGTGAATTGTTCCAGCAAAAATTACCGCATCGATGTCTGACTTTAGATGTCTGTAAGGCTGTCTGCTTCTCTGAGCTATTTATAGCTTCCTTCTTAAAAAGGTCTAATAAATGCTTGTAGATAGCTATTGGTTTATTTTTTCTTCATGGAGCCTCAAAATGGTCAGGTTTCAAATTTTGAACTGAAAATACCTGGATTTCCTTTTGCAAAGGATGTGTTTACTATAAAAATTTATTCTCTCCCTCTCTCTCTCTTTGTGTGTGTGTGTGTGTGTGTGTCTGTGTGTGTGTCTGTGTGTCTGCGTGTGTCTGTGTGTCTTTGTGCTGTGTGTCTCTCTGTGTGTGTGCTTGGTGCAAGTGTGTCGTGTATGCACGTGTGTGATATAGCAGAGTGTCACGTGTCTTGATTCTGCCACGTTCCATGGGACTCTCACTGAATCTGGATCTAGGCTGGTAGTCAACAAGTCCCAGAATCCTCCAGTCTATGGTCCCCACCTCCACAGTGCTGAGGTCAAAGATGCACTGAAATGTTCCAGGCTGTTTTAATGGGCTCTGGAATCTGAACTTGGGTTCTCCGGCTTGCATAGTAAGCAGCCTACGCACTCAGGTATCTTTCTAGTCTCTATTGTAAAATGCAAGATATATAAATATACAAATAACAAATATAAATAAAAACAAGAATAAATAAACATACTAAACTGGTAGAGTAACAGTTTATATTTTGCTGGATGTCATACCTGTCCTATAGTTAAACACATTTAAACTTTAATATCACATTGTTCAAACTGTTTCATAATCGTGTTTCTATTTGGGCCAAACCACATGTTACATATCTTTCTGTATCACTTCTAATGTTTACAGAGGAGACGTGACTGTGCGTGCCACCCACCCATGCTAACCAGATGGTCTGGTAAAAACCAAAAGTCACCACAGGCAGCTTGTTGTTTCGGTGTGATTCTTGTGCCCATGCATGATAAACTTTTAGAATGAAATTTCTCAGTAGAATTGCTAGATTAGTCCAAATTTCTGTAATTTAGATTTGTGATTTTTTTTAATTCTTAAGAATTAAAATCCAGAGGTCCTGAGTTCAGTTTTCAGCAACCACATGGTGGCTCACAACCATCTGTAATGGGATCCGATGGCCTCTTCTGGTGGGTCTGAAGAATTAAAATGTAATTATATCATTTTATTCCTTCCCTTTCTCCCTCTGATTCCTCCCAGGTGCCCCTCCCTTGCTTCCTCTGAAAGCCATGGCCTATATTTTTTAACTATGATAGTTACGTGTATATGTATGCATGTATGTGCACTTATATCTGCACATATGCATATTTATCATGTACATGCATATATGTATATATACGCATATAATTGGCTAAATATGTACCTATAACCTGATGGGCCCATTTGCTATTGCTTGTGTATGTTTCCTGGTCTGAATTCTTGTTAGTGGATATCCAACGAGGAGGCTCATCCCTGGAGACTATTTCTACCACTCCATTTGTGTAGATTATTTTCACAAATGCCAGCTGTCTTTCAGAAATAGTTCCAATAAATGTATATGTACACATATAAATGTGCGTATTTGGATATATTTTTATAAAAAATTAATAATTTGCATTGGTACCAGGAGTACCCCATTTCTAAAAAATCAGTGCTAGACCAACGTAAACACCTCTTATTTTCCAGTTTTATTTATTTACTTATTTAGAGACATTCTTGATATAGCACAGGGTGTCTTCAAACGTCCTATGTAGCCATGTAACTTGAATTTCTGGTTTTTCTGCTGGCCCTGCTCCAGGGACAGGAAGATAGAAAGGACTATAGGTATGTATCACTATGCCCATTTTATGTGATGCTTAGGATTGAACCCAGGGGTTCTTACAGGTTGGAGAAGAACTCTACCAACTGATCTACACCCCTAGTCCTAGGTAAACACTCTTTACTACCAAGAACATTTTTCAATTCCAAATTTCTAGAGAATTCTGTAACATAGTTGCACTTCACTATTAGACCTAGGGCTATAGTTGTTCCGGTGAATTTGTGAACGGATTTACTTTTAAATTTTGTAGATAGATAATTAAGGAGTGAGAAATAAGGATCTTTGGGATTTAGGATTTGGAAAAGTGTCAATATTGATAGGGTGTTGATTATCTTTTTTGACAAGAAATAATGTGTTTCCAATGTTTGCTCACTCAACCCACCAAGCTACAATTAGAGAACATATGTCTGCCGGCCCTATCTTGTATTAGCTATAGGGATATAGGAGTGAAAAGAAGAACGAAGTTCTTTCCTCTGGTAGTTTACAGTATTTTCCATAGTGCAATCTGGTCAAAAATTCAATCATGTATTAGGTCAACAATTTAATCATGTTTTAGAGTGGGTTTGGAGACACTTCTATGACAAGCCAAAGATTGAGACTGTAGACCTCACAGATTGCATGCCCTTTGTTTCTACTGCCCTTCATCGGTGATGCAAGGCAGGGAGACTGTTGTTCTCGGAGCAGAATAATGGAGTCTGTGAAATACAACAGGCAAATTAACACTAGAGAAAGTATGTGCATGCACTAGTCAGCTCAGGAAGGGTATATGCCTCTCTTCCACCACGTATAGAAAATGGGAGAATTCCAAAAGTCTACAAATGAGGAACTAGAGTGGGCCATTAGTTGTGTTGCTGGTAAGCTCTGACACTTTTTTGGGGGGTTAGTGTGCATGTCTAATGTACTTCCCTGGGATAGAAATTTCTCTTTCCTAATACTGAAACTCTTTGGAGAAGAATCCATGACAACATAGTCTCTTTTGGAAAACCTATCTCTGAATAGATAAGGAGGTTCTATAGAAACATTTGTATGGGGTCTCTGTCCCCCAGACTAGTACACTTCAAATTAATCAGCACATTCATGTAGTATATTGGGAGGTGATACCTCTTGAACTACTGCTGGGTATATGGGCATGCACAATGCCTACAGTGTGGTCCATGTTCCAGGGTCACATCACTGTGTTAATGAAAAAGATGTGGGGCTGAGAAATGGACCAGGAAGTAAATGTTTGTTTCCAAAGAATGAAGAACAGACTTCATATCCTCAGCACTCAGAAAAGCCAGAAGTGGCAGTGAAAATATGGAGCTCCAGCACCAGGGAAGGGGTATTCGGAGGAGACAGGTTTTAGAGGGAAGCTCTCCAGCCAGTAGCTTGAACTCCTAAATTCCATGACACGACTTATCTCAAAACATAAGTGGAGAAATGTTTAGGAAGGTATCCCATGGCCAAGGTTTGACCTTCATCCACACCTGCACAGCTGAGCACACACACACACACACACATGTGCACACACACACACACACACATGAACACACACAATGTCACATATGACACTACACACATATAGAGAAACAACTGAAGATGCCAAGAAGGGCTCTTTTTTTTTTTTTTTTTTTTTTTTTTTTTGGTTTTTCGAGACAGGGTTTCTCTGTGTAGCCCTGGCTGTCCTGGAACTCACTCTGTAGACCAGGCTGGCCTCGAACTCAGAAATCCGCCTGCCTCTGCCTCCCAAGTGCTGAGATTAAAGGCATGCGCCACCACTGCCTGGTGGGCTCTTTCTATGGAAGAATAGTGAAAGATAAGTAGAGATAAGACACCATCAGCCTGTGTATAGTAAGGATTATATAAAATAATGAAATCTCAATGGAAAGATTGTTTCTTAAGCCAACACTGACAGGTTTTGATTTCACTTTTTACAAGAGAATAAAGTGGAAGACAAGCAAAGGAGACCTGTTAGGAGGCTTTCATGATGACCCACTGAAGACACGGTTCATTGGAGAGACAAAGACTTTGAAAAGATGGACAGGCGGTGAGAAGACTAGCTCCACTAACTAGGACCTGCTGTTAGTTTGAATGTAGCTAAGAGAACTGATTAGACTATGATTTTTGCAAATGGAAGATATTTTCTGTGTGTATCAAATTGATTTTCTAAAGGCTTTGCTATTGTTCAAGCAGCAGAAATTGTCACTGGTTGATATAAAGACGAAAAACATTGAACAAATTTCAGCTAAGGGAATCAAAGGATATTTACAAGGGACGCTGGGCAAAAGCAAAAATCCAAGCAAGGTGGAATGGCGGAGACTGTCTCCTAAGACGTGGTAGCGATGTCTTTCTTGAATACTTCAGTGTGTGCTGCCTCACCACTGGCCTTCTGACCCCAAGCACTGGCCTAAAATAATAGCCTCAAAAACTTTATGGAGTTTCTTTAATTCAGTCTTGACTGTGAAGTTCTGATTGGTCACCCTTCTATCAGATGACTCTGCTTGAGAAAAATTGTGGAGGCGTCTTCTCTATCTCTTGACCATTCTCTCTCTAATCTCCCTCCCCCCTTCACAGAGTTGTTTCCTACATCATTGGGTTGTAGAGCTTTGGATGGTGGGTTTTCCTCCTCCTGGGAAACAATCCTTCTTTCTTACCTAGTTCGCATCATCTTCCCCATCATAGCTTAATCATCTGTCTTTATAGACTAGGCGAGTCCTCGGGAGAATGAGCTACAGGAGCATAGGTCTTATTCAGGTTAGGAAATTCGAGAATAAAACTAGAGAATACCCATGGGGTTGCTATTCATGAAAACCTTTTGAGAAACATCAAGTGCTATTCCCAAAATCCATATAAATTCAATAAGCTTAAAATATTTGTAATTTGATATTATTTTGCTAACATGTGGTAAAAACAAAGAGAGATTCAAGTCTTTGATTTTCATGTTCCTGTCCTTCACACACTGTTGCGTAGGCTTGCATTGCTGTTTTGGACTGTGCCCACAGCAGCAGGAGGGTTTCTTTCAGATTTAAAATGTTCCCTGGGAAGAAAAAAAGTCAGAGATGTGTTAGAAGGCAGCCGTTATAGAAGCCAGGTGAAACCAAGTGAAAGATGGCAGCAGCTTGTGTTCAGTGGTGAAATGCAGATGGGTTCCTGTAATATTGGGTTCCTGTGAGAACCAGCTCTTCAGATTCATGTAGAACAATCAGCCAAAACACCCCAATAAATATTGAGAGCCTTAACAACCAGATAGTGACTAGGTCTTAGACAAACAAAATAGTGTGGAGAGCCAGGTCTGTTTGGAAGCATTTTACCTGGGGCAAAGAGTACAGAGCACAGAACCAGAATGACAGCTTCTGAGTCACAACCTTTCTGTTGGCCGATGTCACACAGTAACTTCCCTCTTTGCTCCTGCTCCTTCTCCATTGTCCCCTGTATCGCTTTTGTAGCTATTGCCTGTGAAACTCACAAATGTAAACTCCATACAGAGAGCAGGCTGTCCTTCAATATTCATAAGTGATTGTACCTGGTGTATAGTAGAAGTCCCTTGAGTACATTCTCAATGGAAATTTAGAAGTCATAGGAGAAATGCTTTCATTACACAACAAAGATTGAAATGTGTCTTTTAAAGGGACATCTGATATCACAACTGGCTTCTGCACCTACCGCAATCCAGATCAAACTGAGGTATGAGCAACCCAGGCTAGCATCCAACCAAGTAAGGGATGGGCTACCATCCAACCAAGACAAAGATGGGATAGCATCCAACCAAGGCAGGGATGTGTTAGCATCCATTCAAGACAGGGATGGGCAGACTGGTTATGAAGATAAGACCATAAAAAATCACAAAGATTTGTTTTACCCATACAGGTGCTCTAGACAAAAAATAAGGGCAGGATCACCTTGAGAATTTTTAAAAATTGTTTTATTTATTTATATTCCAAATGTTGCCACCCTTCCTGGTCCCTCCTCCAAGAGTTCTTCATCCTATTCCCTCTCCCCTTTGCCTCTGAGAGGGTGCTCCACCCTCCCCTCACTGCCTACTTCCCTACCTCACAGGCCCTCCTTCCCTCCCTGGAGCATCAAGTCTCTACAGGATTAGGCACATCCTCTCCCACTGAGGCCAGACAAGGCAGCCCTCTGCTACATATGTTCCAGAGGCTGGGAACCAGCCCAGGTATGCTCTCTGGTTGGTGGCTTAGTCTCTGGAAGCTACTAGATATCCAGGTTAGTTGATACTGTTATTCTTCCTATGCAGGTGTTATCCCTTTCAGCTCCTTCAATCTTCACTCCTAACTCTTCCATAGAGATCCCTGACTTTAGTCAAGTGGTTGGCTGTAAGTAACTGCATCTGTCTCAGTCAGCTGCTGGTAGAGCCTCTCAGAGGGCAGCCACGCTAGACTTCTGTCTGCAAGCACAAAATGGCATCAGTAATAGTGTCAGGGCTTGGTTCCTGCCCATGGGATGGATCCCATGTTGGGTCAGTCACTAGTCAGCCTTTCCTTCAATCTCTGCTTCATTTTTTTTTCTTTTTTGTCCTTGTATTTTTTTAGACAGGAACAATTCTGGGTCAAAAGTTTTGAAGGTAGTTTGGTGACCCCATCTGTTGAGTTTTCTAAGCTTGGGAGTTCTTGCTTCTTTTTGGTTGTTCTCAGAAAAAGTAACAACACAATTCTCACATTGAGTTGAATGAGCACATGTATGTGTGTGTGTCCATGACTGCATACATGTATGTATACGTGTATATGTATATATGTATGTATAAAAGGAAATGGACAATCTCCCTTATGTGATATTTGTTATAGAAAAATTCACCTGCTTTCTGGGCATTGAGGAGCTAGTGGAAGGACAGAGAAGCAGCTCTGGTGGTGGAGTGGCAAGAACAGTGGTGCTACCCTTGAATTTACCTAAAATTGTCGTCTGGGAATCACATACAATTTTCTACTGACATGCCAGCCGGGGATTATTTTTTTGAAAGAGTAAAAATAAATGTTCTGACATTTTGCAGTAAGAAAACAACCCTCCCACTATTCCGATTCAGGCACTGATTACTGAGCAGTGACTCTGTACCTGTAATAGTAGATGTTGGCTCTACATCCGTTATTTCATTCAAACCCCAGTCAGTAACCCATTGACATGGGTCATATCCTCCCATACCCTCTGCAAATACATTACATTTCAGAACAGTAGCTGATACAAGATATTCTTGGAGTTGAGGATAGACCTTGAACTGAAGTCTGTCTCAGAACTTAGGGTTTCTCTGGGATAACCCCTCCCTCCCCAATATACACTTAGGCTGTGCAGAAGCCATACAAAGGTATTGTAGATGTCAGGTATCCTGTCCTATCATTCTCTATTCTATCATCTGCTGGAAACAGAATCTTTTGGGCCACTTGTAGCTCCCATGTTCCTTCCATGTCTGTCCCATACAGTGATGCAGTTATAGGCGTGTGCTCATGGACATGCTCAATGCTTTATGTGAGTTCTGGCTCCTGAGCCATCTTTTATGTTTCTATATTTCTCATACTCATACATCACTTCAGCTTCCAAAACACCTATTAGACAATTCCATGTCCATAACTTGATTTTTAAGTGAGTTTATTTGTAATTATATATCATTTTACTTTAATTTTGATTCTAAAGACCATGTTGTCTCTCTGTATGATGAACTGTGATATTTCAGCATGGGTAAAGATTGAGTTATCTTTAATTTAATGTTGACATCAAGAAAGCTAGAAAACATGTTCTAGTCTCAAACTTTGTACTTGTTTATAGAGAGCAGCAAAGGCAGTTGGGCTGATGGGGCAGCTCGGTGGGTAAGCATACTCACTGTACAAACCTTCCGACCGGAGTTCCATCCCTGGGACCTGTGTACAAAGCCAGGGGTGGAAGCAGCAACTGCAATTCCAGCATGCTTGCAGCAAGATGAGAAGTGGAGACAAGAGAATCAGATGGAATTCTAGATAGGAGTCAGAAGCCAAAAGTCCAACAAATATCTCAAAATGAGATGGGTGGAGAGAACCACCATATTTTACCTGCCGTAAAGTCTGTCTTCTGACCTCAACACTTCGTGGCCTGTGTGTGCACCTATACTCCGTACACATATGCACAGGACAACCATACAGCAGCATTTGGAGTGAGGTAGGATTTAAATTAGGTTGTGCATGTCACAGAAGGACAAACTGGGATGGAAGGAACCAGGACTTCCACATGTTCTGTAATGCCACATTCTCTCCTGGCACACATCCCAGGATGCTTGCTTACTTTAAGCGTGTTACAGACCCCTTTTATTGTTCTTTATTTTTAACTGCCCACGGTACTAGGTAGCATGAGGACATTTTCATGCAATGGAAAGTTGCAGGCATACCCCCCACAAATGCCCAGCTCCCAGCTTCCCAGCCCTCCCATTGCCACTTCCACTTCCAGCCCCCTGTGAGTCCCGTGAGCCAGAGGTGAAAGTCTTAGATGAGACTCTGTGGAGAAGGAATCAGGAGTGTGAACCAAAAGCATCCTCAAAGAGAAAATGTTTGAGACTGGAGCTGAGGGGATTTGGGGAAAGATAGTGCCTATTAGGTTCTAGATAAAGCAGTGTTTCTGAGTGGGGAGCTCTGTCAGAACGTGTCTGCATGCCCTAGAAGAACATCAGGGACAAAGATGGAGAAGAGACTGGAGGAAAGGAGGTCCAAAGACCGGCCCAACTTGGGATCCATCTTGTGTGTGTGTGTGTGGGGGGGGGCACCAAGGCCTGACAATACTATGCTGTGATGTGCTTACAGATGGGAGCCTAGCATGACATCCTCAGAGAGGCCCTGCCAGAAGCTGTCTGAGACAGAAGCAGATACTTACATGCAACCATTGGCACTGAACTTGGGCACCTCCATGGTTGAATTAGGGGAAGGATTTAAGGAGCTGAAGGGCATGGCAACCCCATAGGAAGACCAGCAGTCTCAACTAACCCATACCCAGGGAACTCCCAGAGACTGAGCCACCAACCAGGAGCATACAGGGTCTGGTTCCGGGCACATAGGTAGCAGAGGTCTGCCTGGTCTGGCCTCAGTGAGAGAAGATGTGCTTAATCCTTGAGCGCCTTGAAGCCCCGGGGGGGGGGGGGCTGGTAGGGGGGAGAGCACCCTCTCTGAGGCAAGGGTGGGGGAGAAATGGGATGAGGAACTGTGAGAGAGAGACTGAGGAGAGGGCAACAACTGGAATGTAAATAATAATATCATTTGAATAAAAAAAAAAAAAAAGAATTCCAGGAAAGATAAAGGTTTTGAACAAACTAGCAAGAGCCCTCCTTTATTTTGAGGTCAAATTCATCTCCCCTCTCTCTTCCCCCTCCAACCAGAGCCCGCCCTACCCTCTCTACAACCTCTCCTACTGAGTGTGTTGTTCACAACCCTGCCTTCCTCACTTCGCTTCACCAAAGAGGCTCTTTTCAACGCGATGAGTTTCCAGCCGAATAAAGCCGTCCTTTCTCCTCTCTGCCCTACCAACTCTCACATTTCCATCAAAACTTATCTCTTTAATGGTTGCCAGGAGAGTAATTTGATTACCAATGACTTAAGTGTCAACCGCCTCAGATCCATTATGCGAGGAAAGAAAGTGTGTGTTAACCTCAGAAGCCACTGGCTTCAATAATTGGATCTCACCAAAATATTTTAGGACATTTTTGTGGTGCCTGCTGAATTATGCAAGACAGATAATGAATGTGTTTATCCAAAGAGGATGGTAGAGGCGAGATTGCCTTTTAGAATTGATGGGATACAAAGTGGCAGAGTCTCTTTGTGCTGTACACTCAACCTGCTGGGGAAAACTTATTTTTGAAGACCTAACTGTGAAAGGAGCTTTACATGGCAAGCAGTTCATATGCGAGGATGTGGCTGAATGGAGGAGAAAATGTTTTAATTTTATGCGTGGAGAAGCAAGAACAAATATGGGGGTGTTCATGTCTTTTTTCTAAATGGTCCCTGCTATATCTACTGCCCATTCAAAATGCACTGAATTAGAAAAAAGTCACCCCTGACTTGAATCCATGCAAAACAGAAGTCGAAAAGCAGAGCTCAGTAGTCAAAGGGATTAAAAATATTTTTCAGTGTCTACTCAGTATAATTAGCAAGATATCAGAGAAGTAGCTATCTGGAAGAGGGACGCTCTCTCCAATTGCCTGTCTTCTCTCCACCCACCCACCCTTAGCTATCTCCACAAAACAAAATATGGTGGAGTATCTCTTAGTAGTTTTCTAAATTCCTTTGGATGGATTTATTTTACTCCACGTGTAAGTATATTTTCTGTATATATAGCTGGGCACCACATGCCTCTCTGGTGCTCATGTCCAGAAGCAGGCATGGAACTGGAGTTACAGAAGCTGAGAGTCACCATCTGGTGCTGGGAATTAAAGCAGGGTTTCCTGAAAGAGCATCTAGTGCGCTTACCCTCTGACTTATCTCGACACCCACAACCTTTGCATGTTTTAATAAATGCTGATAGTATTTTAAGGATCCATCATTCTTATTGTGAATGGACTTCCTTTGTTTGAATCCCAGCTATGGAGAGAGTCAGGATGCCCTTGCTGCCTCTGTTAATTACCACGTGGGAAAACAGCCTTCTCTTGACTCAGCATCTGCCTTTGACATTTATACTCCGTCACTTTATAACTCTCTTCCCTCTAGCTTTCTTTCTAGAGGGGAGCATGCAGGGCAGATGCTGACGTTGGGAGATTGCAACTCCTTTCTCTCGATGGGCTCTGTGGTGGCAGGGTGACTATAAGAACATCGAAGCAATTCAAAATAATTTGTTACATTCATTTGTGTGCCTCTTCATGTGCAGTGCCGTGGGGAGGTGAGAGGACAACTTGCAGAAGTCAGTTTTCCCTTCCAGTCTTTGTACCCCAGGGACCCAGTTACATAGTCCAGTCTTGGTGGCAAGCACCATGTACTCCGGAGGCATCCTCTTAGTGAGCATTATGGCCGTTTTAAAGGCTCGATCTTCTTCCGAAGAGACACATTAAACACAGAATCCCCACGAACCCACAAGCACACTCCTCTGATGGTTATTGGCAAGCAGTTGAAAAAGTTCTCAAGTGAACACAACACACTTACCAGGAGATGAATACATGTTTGTTTTGGTTAGCCATCTTGACAATGGACCCACCATCAACCCCTTTATTTATTGTGTAGGCTGAGATGAAGGGTGTGCAAGGCGGAAGGAGGTTGGCCAGTCTTTGCTATAATTTATCATTTTAGATGGCAGAAATTTGTTTCAGACCATGTCTCACTGACATGTTTAAAGAATCAAAAATATATAAAGAAAGCATGGGGACCTACACAGAATCTGAGTGCTTATCTCTCTGGATAAGTTGAACTGTGTGGTTGCAATAAGCAACCCTATCAAAGACCTGGAGAATTTGGGGCAGAATTCTCAGTTGTAACTTGAATCTCTGACATTCTTAACAGTAGTCAGCAACAAATTTTCCACATACTCAAATTGGCTCACTTAGAACTTGTATTAATTGCAAACTAATTCACCGATTATCCTGTTTTGGAAGGTGTTTTAAAAGTGGCTTGTTTATAATAGTTCCTAGCACCACTGGAATCCAAACTGGATGCCAACTGAACACCATTTCAAGTAAGTCTCTTTCCCTCCCTTTTGACAGCTACACAGTAGCTCTTGATCTGTGAACTTTAAAAACAAAACAAAACAAAACAAAAACCAAAAAACTCTCAGCCTCCCCTGGTGCTGGGAAGTTCTCCTTAAGAAACTTTCTTGGTTGAAAACATCTAACAAAAAAATAATTCTACCTCTGCCTCTGTTCTTTAGTTTGAACTCATCTGAGTCTTAGTATAATTTATCCTAGATACTTGCCTTCTATAGTCAGTATAAAGAATAGGCTACACTATAGGACTTCTGTTTTGGAGTTATTAAACATTTCATTTAGGCAAATACCTCTGATGACCAATAAGCTGATATTACAAAGAATGTTTGGGGAAATATTTTTTCGCTCTGCATTCCTATATGCATTTTAGGAGATGTAGGTCATATCTTGAAATTATTGAAACATCTTTCCTAGGCAGACAGACAGACAGACAGACACAGAGAGAGAGAGAGAGAGGGAGAGAGAGAGAGAGAGAGAGAGAGAGAGAGAGAGAGAGAGAGAGAGAGAGAGGATGCTTTACAGGGATTTTGGTCATAAGCACAGTCCATCCTTGTGAGTGGTCCTCTAGACAAAGAGTTCTTTGTAAAATGGCTCTGATCCCTGGAGAGAGAGAAAATGATTCTTTCTGGCTGGAGAGATGTTAACTCTTTCTTCTCTTCTGCAGTGGGGAAGGCAGTTGTTCCAAAAAGGATCAATTCCCTAATGAGTTTTAGAGAGTAGTCTTTTATAATATTTGTTTCCATGTGACCGAGATTGGAATGGTAAGACCTCATGGCCTGTTTCTGCCTATATCCCCTTGCTTCAGTCTGGCACAGGTGTATCATGTCAACGACATATTCCAATAACTATTGAACCATTAAATGTGCTGATTTTATTGCCTAGAAAAAGCTGAGGACTATTTTAACAATCACGTTTTTAAAGTTTACTTTCAGACTTGAGTATCCTTAGGCATGGATGCCCTGAAATGAGAGGTATGCTCTGCTTACAAACTAGTTTTGTCTAAGGAAGGTTATATATGCATCATAGAAAAACACTCAGAACTAAAGGGGTAGGGTGGGGGGAGGTCTATTGCCTGGCAGTGTGCTCCCTTTAAGAGTGAAACAAGCTTAGCAACTTTGGCAACATTTCTGGTTCTATTCACAGGAAAGAGAAGAGCTGTTAGTGTCAAAAACCAAAAAGCTGGTAGGGTGGACAGAAACTGGGAGACAAAAGCAGAGGCAACTTTACACCTACCCTAGAGCCTACCTGGGAGTGGTTTGAACTCCTCTGGGGTTAAGAAAGCTTTCTTTTCCAATCAAGGTTAAGGGTGGAGCTAGGAGAAAAAGAGTTTAATCTGAAGTAGAAGTCAGTCTTAGCTCTGCTCTGTTTTGGGAAGTAGACAAGAAGGAAAACCCAAGTGGGACAGAGAAGAAGCCACAGTGAAGGGCTGCCTACTCCAGGAATCAGGGTAACCATCCCAATATATGCCAAAGGTAGAAACAATTTATCGTTCTGGATTTAATAATTGGAAATCTGGTAATTAAATCCCACTCCATCCCTGTATATTATAGATGTCTTTGTTTTCTGATGCAAGAAAATGTGTCAATATAAACCTGCTATTCTCTCTGTCTGGTGAGAAAGGGCTGTGAGGTACCATTTGAAGTAATCATAGTGTTTACTCAAAAGCTATGCAAACATAAAAATCTTATTTTCTCTAATTGGATATTTCGTTCCTTTAATAACTGAGCTGCTTTCTCTACCGAAATGTTGAATCAATATTGAATGTCTCCATGGTTCAAATGAAGTCTTTGCTACCTTAGATAGCAGAAAATTGCTCCCAATTTGTCAAACAGCTAAGATGGAAATTGGAACCTAAAGCTAAAATGTTGTTTAATTGTCTTTTTCTTTTGCTCTGTACTTTTAGGCTTTAACAGAAAATCTCTAAAAAAGTAAAAGTTAGAATACACCTGAAACTTTTAACTGACATCAAACTCCTCTGGATGCCCTAAAGGACCCAGAAAAAATGAGCTATTACGGAAGTAGCTACCGGATTGTCAATGTGGACTCCAAATACCCAGGCTATCCTCCAGAGCATGCCATAGCCGAGAAGCAAAGAGCAAGGAGGCGCCTGCTCCACAAAGATGGCAGCTGTAATGTATACTTTAAACACATTTTTGGAGAATGGGGGAGCTACATGGTTGATATTTTCACCACTCTTGTGGATACCAAGTGGCGCCATATGTTTGTAATATTTTCTTTGTCTTACATTCTCTCCTGGTTGATATTTGGCTCCATATTTTGGCTCATAGCCTTTCATCACGGAGACCTGTTAAGTGATCCCGATATCACCCCTTGTGTTGACAACGTGCATTCATTTACGGCAGCCTTTTTATTCTCCCTTGAGACCCAAACCACCATAGGGTACGGTTACCGTTGTGTCACAGAAGAGTGCTCTGTGGCCGTGCTGACAGTGATTCTTCAATCCATCCTAAGCTCCATCATAAACACCTTTATTATTGGAGCAGCCTTGGCAAAGATGGCAACTGCCCGGAAGAGAGCCCAGACCATCCGCTTTAGCTATTTCGCACTCATTGGTATGAGAGATGGGAAACTTTGCCTCATGTGGCGCATAGGTGACTTCCGACCAAACCATGTGGTAGAGGGTACGGTGAGAGCCCAGCTTCTGCGCTATTCAGAAGACAGTGAAGGGCGGATGAAGATGGCGTTTAAAGACCTCAAACTCGTCAATGACCAGATAATCCTGGTAACTCCAGTGACTATTGTCCATGAAATTGACCATGAGAGCCCTCTGTATGCCCTTGACCGCAAGGCAGTGGCCAAAGATAATTTCGAGATTCTGGTGACATTTATTTATACTGGTGATTCTACTGGGACATCCCACCAGTCCAGGAGTTCCTACGTCCCCAGAGAAATTCTCTGGGGCCATAGGTTTCATGATGTATTGGAAGTGAAGAGAAAGTACTACAAGGTGAACTGCTTGCAGTTTGAAGGAAGTGTGGAAGTCTACGCCCCCTTTTGCAGTGCCAAACAACTGGACTGGAAGGACCAACAACTCAACAACTTGGAGAAAACATCCCCTGCCCGAGGGTCCTGCACCTCTGACACCAACACCAGGAGGAGGTCCTTCAGTGCAGTTGCCATGGTGAGCAGCTGTGAGAACCCAGAGGAGACCATCCTGTCCCCACAAGATGAGTGTAAGGAGGTCCCCTATCAGAAAGCCCTCCTGACTTTAAACAGGATCTCCATGGAGTCCCAGATGTAGCTCTCCTCTCTGATCCTTACCTAAAGGCCCGAAGCTGTAAGCATGATTTTTAGCAAAATGTTAGTTCTGTGATTTGTGGCAGGAATAGAAAGCACAGCAGGTTAAACTTGGTGAATGTTCATCTAAAAATTCCACAGTTTTCTAATATTAAAATTTGGCTTTGGCAGCAGAGTTTGAATTAGGGAAGCAATTAAGAAGTTTAATTGATTACAATTAATCTCATTATTGCATATACTTGTATCTCCTCTTGAAGGTGAAATATTTAAGAGTAGGGGAAAAGAGGCTGATAGACTAGATAAAAATAGGGAAGCAGATAAGCTAAATATTTGCATATAAATATATTAATTAATTATGGAATGAGAACTTATAACAAAATCTTATCGTCTAAGCCCAACAGATGAGATATGCCTCATCTCAGAAACATTAAGATAAAGTAAAACCAAGTGTGGTTTGAGTTACCATATTTGCCTCTCATAGTATCTTGGTATCAGCAGACAGAGATGTGGCTTTAAGAAATTGAAAATGCCATCAAGTCATGGATTTCTTGCAGAGATACTTGCCTAAAGTGCTATTAGTGAATGCTGGGAGCCGGAACCAACTATGTGACAGAAGAAAAGGGGACATCATTATGTTAATTAGTATTTCTCTCTTAAATACCTTGGTTCAACCAAACCAATGGGAAACAGAAGGGAGGCTGGGGGGGGGGAGCTTTCTGTGCACTCCCTGGTGAAGTCTCCTGAGCTCATATTCCCACTGTGCCCAAGTATTTGTGAAGAGGTGATATTGCAGAGGTGGAATGCAGAAGTGGGCAGCAGCTTTATGTATCCTTTGGAGAACAGATGCTATGCTATTGGTTCTTGCTCCTGAGAGGCTACAGTGTGGGTTGAGAAGAATTCAGAGATAGAGCCTTTTCCTGAAGGCAGGAGAGGAGTCTGTATGTTGACTTGAGTCGCAGGTCTGAGTACTTTTGTCAACAATGCAATGATGTTGATTTGATTTCATACTAGAGGAATAAACTGAATATTATAGAGATGCTCAATTTTTTAGGACAAGAGATAAATATCTTCATGTTAAAGGATTAAGTTCATTCCTGAATCCTTTTTTTGTTTTGTTTTGTTTTTCGAGACAGGGTTTCTCTGTGCAGCCCTGGCTGTCCTGGAACTCACTCTGTAGACCAGGCTGGCCTCGAACTCAGAAATCTGCCTGCCTCTGCCTCCCGAGTGCTGGGATTAAAGGCGTGCGCCACCACTGCCCGACATGTGGCATGAAGGCTTTTTTATTTTGGTTCATTCCTGATTCCTTTTAGCACGAATCCAGTCTCAGACACTGTAGGCTTTGTAAACTGAAGAATTATTCGTTATGACTTGGCATCCTTTGTGCAATTTTTTCCGACCGTTGCTGAGCTAGGAATGAACATATTAGACAGCTCCTGTTTAATTTAAATACACACACATTTTGATTCTT
Organism: Uromys caudimaculatus; assembly: GCA_028551405.1. Classification (NCBI taxonomy): domain Eukaryota; kingdom Metazoa; phylum Chordata; class Mammalia; order Rodentia; family Muridae; genus Uromys; species Uromys caudimaculatus. The sequence goes on along the minus strand of CM052710.1, from coordinate 10,210,886 downwards.
TTGGTGACTTCTTTCTCTCTCTTTTCCTCATTCTCTCTCTCTCTCTCTCTCTCTCTCTCCCTCTCTCTCTCACACGCACACACACACACACTTATCTCTCTCTCTCTTTCTCTCTCTCTCTCTCTCTCTCTCTCTCTCTCTCTCACACACACACACACACACACACACACACACACACACACACTTACTTACTTAAAATTTAATCCCGTAAGCACACCGAACTGAATCACACAATTCAAGATTACCAAGCTAAGTCAAATAAATAGATATTCGAAGGGGTCTCTTTTTCTTCTTCTTCTGTCATTTTTTTTCTCTCTCTCCCTTTCTTTGCCTCTCCAGGATCAATACAGACTATAGTGTAACTTTTCTAATGCACATGTGTAAATAAATCTTTCATTCCTGCTGCAGTATACATAAGAGATCTGTTCAAGGAGCATGTTAAAAACTGTCCCAAAACTTAATATCTGAAACCTAAATCATAATTTGCACTGCTCAGGAATGGAGAATCCATTAGTTAAACCACAGAGCCATGTATTTATATACCTATACATCTGGCATGCACAGACACACAGACACACACACACACACACACACACACACACACACACACACACACACACACTTACACACACACAGAGGGGGGGATGGGAGTGGGGTGGGGGGGTGGCATGGGAGACAGAGACAGAGACAGAGACACACAGAGAAAATTTAGATTTTGAAGCAGGAATTACTTGTCTAAATTAGAATATTACTTTTTCCAAGCCTGAAAAACATCACTCTAACAATACTTTACCAATTTGAATCTGTCTTCCTAGAAGGCAGGTGCACTTCAGTGCACGGTGCTTCCTTTGCTCTGTCTTCCCATGACAAGATCAGAATGAGGGTGGGGGACAGGGATCACTGGTTCCTGATTAAAGAGATTCTGGTGCACTGTGTGTTCACGTACAGAGTGGAATGTATGGTTAGTATTCACGTGTCCTGTGCATCACTTATCTTCGGTGCAGATTTATAACATGATTTGACATGCCTGATGACTTATTTAATAAAGATCTTAAACTGGTGTAAACACTGTGTACATCCCTCTGCTCCCTGTAATGTCGACTCTGCTTCCCAAAAATGAAAATGGTGCCTCATAGACTGCATGAAACACTGTTCTGGGGTTTTTACCAGCACATGGAACAGCTACACATGAAGAGACAGTCACTTCTATACACAGCACAGACTGGCTTTGTGCAAAGTGTATTTCCCGTTTTAAATGCACTGCTGTTGATGTTAAGTGAATTAAATTGAATAAGCCATCTAGCGCTCCCTAAACACGAAGTTTATCAGTCAGAGTTTATAGAAAACAAATTTTGGCATCAAGTCTCTCCTCCATTGGGTACTGTGGTCTGTGTTGCAGGAACAGCAAATGGGGGGGGAGAGTTGGGGGCAGTGGGAGAGGAAGCAGGAGAGGGAGTAGAAGAGGGAGAAGAAACAGCCCCCACTTTACCACTTCACCAAGCTCTGTCAAGAGAGCTCAGTCCATGGATGTACTTAGTCTCCATGATGAAATGGCAAGGTGGGCATCTAACAAATGTCCTCATCTCTGTTTTTTTTTTTTTTTTTTTTTTTCCCTCACAAACAAATTCCTAGTTGGAACAGCAGTGTGCTCAGATGAGAACATGCAACAGTGCAGCTCAGTTTCTCTTTCCTCTGGTGGGGGGTGGGGGGTAGGGGTGAGGTGGAATGTGGGGCGTGGATGGTATTAAATAGCTCCATTTTGGACTATGTGCTATCAGTGCAAGTGTCTCGGTGTGACTTTTGCAAAAGCACGTTTATAGAGGCAGATTTAGCAGGCATGTATCTCTTGACTCTCCCTTGTCACTCTCTTTCCCATGTGAACTTCAGACGTGACAGCTGTTGGCTCTGCAGCCACATTGTGTGAAGGCAAGTAAAATACATCTTCTGGAGGCAGAATGAAGGGACAGAGGGACTATGACCTCCAAGGGCAAATGTCTGTGTAGTCTTAAAGGAATTCATACATGCATATGATGTACGTGGATCTGGGTCAATATTCACTTATCAATTTTCCCTCTGTTCTAGATCCCTCCTGTTTAACACCCCCCCCCTCCAAACTTCATGCTCTCTTGTGTTTCTTAACCCACTGAGCCCAGTTATCACTGGAACAGAGACCACCTACCAGAGGCCTGAAAAAAAAAGGACTTGCTCTACTCCAGTAGCTGTCAACTATCAGTAGTAACTACTCAGCTGGATCTAGCTTTATGCAAGAGTGAAAATAAATGCTGTCTAACCATCACAGGGAGAACCATGTCTCAAGGGAATGACTTTGAAAATAGGCAGGCTAGAAAGGAAAAGAAAAAGATGTACAGCTTATGTCCAGTTCATACTTGTACATGACATTTCTTGGATCTGGTCACTGTGGAAATTACATATTTTCTCGGGAGTTGAGGAAATGCCATCATTATTATAAAACCAACACAAAGGAATTGCCTTTGACCTGGAAATCCCTTTGAGACACTGGTGGCTGAGTGCTCTTCATAACAGGATCCATCAGACCTCCTACAGGGTGGGTGGGTGGGAGGCTGCCTTGATGTTCTGTCTTTCTCACAACGCAATCACATAAGTTCTGTGTCATTGTGGGACTTTTGATGGGGCTAATTACCTGACATAAACACAGGCCTGGCAAACCCTGGAGTGATAACAACAAAACAAAAATAAAATGTCCCCCTCAACCCTGGTTAAATTCTCAGTAGACCTCAGCAAGACCAAATGTCTAAAATTTAGGATGTTCAAAGAAACTTTAAAGGTATTCTAAGGAACCTGAATTCTGAACATTTCTACTTTGGGGATGGGGTGCTGACTATGTAGCTCAGTTGACAGAGTACGTGCTTATATAGCAAGCGTTAAAACATCTCTACGATCTCCAACAAAGAAACAAAACAGGGCATGGTGGTGCATACCTGTAACCCCAGCATTTGGAAGGCAGCATCGTGAAGAGCAGAAATTCAAGATCATACTCAGCTGCATTTAGCCTGTTGTATGCCAGTTTGGGTTACATGAAGACCTTTTGTAGAGAAGAAGAAATAGGGGCAGGAGAGATAGCTCAATAATTAAGAGTAATAGTCGCTCTTCCAGAGGACCTGAGTTCAATTCCATTCACCAACATAACAGCGCATAACTGTCTGCCATTCAGTTCTAGGGATTCAATACCCTCTTCTGACCTCCACAGACATCAGGTAAGCATATGGTACACAAACAAGACTTGCAAGCAAAATATGTTTAATATAATATACAATGCACATAAAATATGTTAATATACCATAAAATTAATTTCTTATATCAGAATTGGCCACAGGATACAAATACAGCAGGTTCTAGTGTCTACCTCTATTTAAATCATGGGGCAGCAAATTCTCCTCAACTGGAGATGTTCTCTGGCCTCTCTCTAACAGGCCTGCTGAAGCTGATCCAAAGGCCTTGTCAGGTTATCACATTGGTCTGTGACCTGAAGACTTCGAGAGGCCATGTCTACACACCCAGAGTACACATCATCCCTTAGCCCTATCTCCGCTCTGAAGCTAGTGCAACTTCCTTTCTCTCACCCCTGCTTCTCAGTGAGCTACATAACTCACATTCAGAGGAAAAGCATCCAGCCACATGCACAAAGTACAAGTGAGGTTCACGCAGAGCACTTGGATAGAGCAAGCAGCAGGGAAGTACTTCAGCACATCCCCTGCCAAGATCCTCCTGGATACTGAGAAATGGAAACGAATGCTTGGACTTGGTTTGGATAGCTGGGTGGGCAGAGAGCAAGCAAGGTCCCCAGCAGGGTCTTTTCCTGAAAAGACACAATCCTGGGGGTTGAATGCCTGTCTGCACTGCCATGGCGACTTTCTTTCCCAGTGTTTCTTTCACTGTTCTTGCATCACTGAAATGCTTTAATATGGTTCTTCTTTAAGGACTCCAGGCTTGAGTTCTGAGGTCTCATTGGTGCTGAACTGCTTCTCCTTCTGTCATGTCCTCCAGTACACCATTCCTCGGGAAGGTTCAGGACTGTAGTTTAAGGTGTTTCATGCAGTGTCCAGAGACTGAATACCAAACCTCTAAGATAATTGGCTGTGAATTTGAAAGCAAATGGAGCACAGTATCAGGTATGGGAAGAGACAGGAGAGAAGTCCAGAGGGTCAGGAAAATAAATAAAAATATGTAGTGTGTGTGTGGGGGGGTAGGGAACTGTAGTGGCCACTAGAATACCCCAGATGCCAGGGAATCAAGAGATTTCCAGGACCCAACGGGGATGACATTAGCGAAAATACCCAACAAAGCAGCGATAGAACCTGTAGAGACCATCTCCAGTAGATAGGCATGACCCCCAGTTGAGGGATGGGGCAGCCCACTCATCTCAAAAATTTTAACCCTGATTTGTTCCTGCCTAAAGGAAAGGCAGGGACAAAAAATGGAGCAGAGACTGAAGGAAAGGCCATCCAGAGACTGCCCCACCTAGGGATGCATCCCATATACAGACACAAACCCCAGACACTATTGCTGATGCCAAGAATCGCTTGCTGACAGTAACCTGGTATAGCTGTCCCCTGAGAGACTCTGACAGCATCTAATACAGATGCAGATACTCACAGCCAACCATTGGAATGAGCCTGGGGACACCAATGGAAGGATTGGGGGAAGGAATGAAGGAGCTGAAGGGAATTTCAACTCCATAAAAAGAACAACAATATCAACTAACCAGACCTTCCCAGAGCTCCCAGAGGCTAAACCAGCAACCAAAGAGCATACATGGAAGATCCATGGCTTCAGTCACATATGTAATAGAGGATGGCCTTATCTGGCATTAATGGGAGGGGAGGCACTTAGTCCTATGGAAGCTTGATGCCCCAGCATAGGGGGATACTAGAGGGGTGAGATGGGAGTGGATAGGTGGGTGGGAGAGCACCTTCATAGAAGCAAAGGGGATAGGGGATGGGATGGGGGGTTGCAGAGGGGAGACTGGGAAGGGGGACAACATTTGAAATGTAAATAAATAAAATGACCAATTTAAAAAAAGAAAAGAAAGAAAAAAGTACCCTTTAAGTTCAGCAGGTATTCTGGCAAAGGAACACCCAACATGGAAAACCGAGAAGATAAAAATATAAAAAAGAATATAAATGAAATACTTTTAGGCTTTTAAAAGTTTTAGTCTTACTCAAGATTTGTATAAATACTGTAAAGGTGGGGCTGGCAATGTGGTTCAGCATTTTGAGGGCAGTTGGCTCCTTTTGCAGAGGACCTGAGTTCAATTTTCATCATCCACATGGTGCTATATGACATTTTTTTACTGTAGTTCCATGCGTATCACTCTCTTCTGCCCTGTACATGGATACTAAGCATGCCCTTTGTGCACATACATACATGCAGGCAAAATACATACATAGAACAAAAACAAATACATCTTTAAAGTAGTCCTTTAAAAAAGCGTCATACCCGGAGAGTGCCTGTTGTCTCAAGAAAAGACAGGTGGCTGGGAGGAGATTGCACAGTGGTGAAATGTTTGCCTTGTGTCTTAGTAGTTAGGGTTTTACTGCTGTGAACAAACACCATGACTAAGGCAACTCTTATAAGGACAGCATTTAATTGGGGCTAGTTTACAGGTTCAGAGGTTCAGTCCATTATCATCAAAGTGGGAGCATGGTAGTGTCAGAAGGGCACGGTGCAGGAGGAGCTGAGAGTTCCACATCATCTGAGGGCTGCCAACAGAATACTGGCTTTCAGGCAGCTAGGCTGAGGGTCTTAAAGGCCACACCCACAGTGACACACGTACTTCAACAGGGCCACACCTTCTAATAGTGCCTCTCCCTGGGCCAAGCATGTACAAACCATCACATTCCACTCCCTGGCCCCCATAGGCTTGTTCAAACATAGGAGTCTATGGGGGCCATACCTAAACATAGCATAATGCAAAATACATTTAGTCCAACTTCAAAAGTCCCCATAGTCTATAGCAGTCTCAACAATGTTAAAAGTCCAAAGTTCAAAGTCTCTTCTGAGATTCATCCAATTACTTAACTGTAATCCCCAAAGCAAGACAGGAAACCAGCTGAGCAAACTTCAAATTCTGCATCTCCATGGCTGATGTCAAAGCAGTCTTCAGATCTCCAACCCCTTTTTTATCTTTGTTGACTGCAACAAACTTCTTTCTCCTGGGCTGGTTCCACTCCCTGTCAGTAGCTTTCCTAGCGGATAGACCACAGCTCTGGCATCTCGAACATCTTGGGGCCTCCAAGGCAACTTCATGTTACAGCTTCTTGTTTCAATGTCTGGGACCCACACATGATCTTCTGGGCTCCTCCAAAGGGTGGGTGTCACTTCTCTAGCTCTGCCCCGTGTAACACTCTAAGCTCAGGTTGATCCACTCCACTGCTGCTGCTGTTCTTGGTGATCATCGCATGGTACTGGCATCTCCAATACACTGGGGTCTTCCTCTGCAACTAGGCTTCATCAATAACCCCTCATACGCTCTCTTCATGGTGCCAAGCCTCACCTCCTTTGCATGACCTCTTCAGTCCTGGGCTGTCAAGTGTAACTGAGGCTGCACCTTCACCAATGGCCTTCCACTCTCACAGTGCTAAGCCTCAGCTGTTCTTCATGATGCCTTCAAGCCTTCAAAACCAGCACCATCTGGGTGACTCTTACACATTACCAAGTACAGCTGCAGCAAAAGGTTCAACTTTGGCTATCTCTGGAACACAGCTACTTTGTGCTCTTAGAAAACACTTCTCAGATGATTTCCTCAGTGATGCTGGTCTCTTTTTAATCACCACTAAGTTCTTAGCTCCAGATAACTAGCATCAATTGTCCTAGTAGTCCCTTCTCTTCTTACCTCTAAAGCCAGAGAAAAATGGCCAAAACTGCTGAGTTCTGCTGCTTGCTAGGGCTGGAACATGTCCCTTCCCTTGTTCAACTTTATCAGTGCTTGGATTGAAGGTGTGTACCACTACACCTGGACTTAAGATTTTCTTCACCTAGAACTTGCTCTGTCCTAATCTGGCCTTTAATTCATCAGAGATCTATTTGGCTTTATCTCTGTGGATTAAAGGTATGTACCACTATGCCTAGATCTAAATTTAGCTGGGTAGGATCTTTCCCCAAAGTCCTACTCCCTTGATCTGCTATCTCCTAGAACATAGAATTCAGCTCCATTTTACTTCCTGGTGCCCCTTTAATATTTAAGCCATAAATTTTATATTTTTTCTTTCTAAGCTTGCTACACTTGTTCCAAATGCTCTTCATGAGACTTAACCAGAGAAGAAAGTCTCTGCTGGGTGTTCCTGAGACTTCCATTGTCAATGCAATTAATATAAATCTCTTTACCTTAGCTTTAGGTAGACTCTTCAGACAAGGGCAAAAAGCAGCCACATTCTGTATCAAAATATCACAAAACAGTCTCTTGGCCACATATTAAAACACTTCTCCTCTGAAACCTCTTGAGCCAGACTTCCACAGTTCATATCACCTTCAGCAACAAAGTCTTTCATATTCCTACTAGGATGGCTACACACACACACACACACACACACAATTGATAAGAACATCTGAGTCATATAGACAAGGGATGGCCATGATTGTATATCTTATTAATGGTACAATGTGTATCAGAATAGCTTATGTTGCTGATCTGTGCTTCCTCATTTGTATTTACAGCTGCTGTATGAAGCTGTAACTGAGAGTGTGGAATTAAACACCAATTACCCAGTCTGAATGATATTATTTCTTTATTCTGAATAAAAGACTTCAGGAAAACCTTTTCTGTATGCAAATATCCTCAACTGTGGAATAAGAAAACCAATCCCAGCCACTTCATAACTGCTATGAGTTGAGAAAATATTTCAAAAGGATGAAAGCAGTGCTTCGGTATGTAATGGGTGCTCATCAAATACAAGCACCATAATGGTATTGCCAGTAGAACACTCTCCATAGTTTTTAGTGTTTCAGTAAGTTTTAACAATGATCAGAACCAAGCCGGGCAGTGGTGGCACACGCCTTTAATCCCAGCACTTGGGAGGCAGAGGCAAGTGGATTTCTGAGTTCGAGGCCAGCCTGGTCTACAGAGTGAGTTCCAGGACAGCCAGGGCTACACAGAGAAACCCTGTCTGGAAAAAAACAAAAACAACAACAACAACAACAACAAAAAGGCAATGATCAGAACCAAACCAAACCAAAACTAACGTAAGCAATTTTAAGAATGAACGGATACGCAACCATTTGTAGACAATGCAGTAGCTGTTGTCATACGCAGATAAGTGGTTTATGAACAGTCCTACGAAAATAACTCTGGGCTTTGTGTAGCATATCTCATGTTGCCCCTCAGCACCAGTGTGTGGTAAAAATGGTGCTTTGAAATTCTACTCCACATGGACACATAAGCTTAGCAAATAGTGCCAAACCGAGGGAGCCCCAAACATCCTCTCATACCAGACAGCAGATCTGTGTAAAATACCATTGGACATTCAATTAGAGCCACTGCTAGGTCAACTATTTTATTGTGTAGGTGACTTTCAAACTGTCCAATTATTTCCAGTACTTTGGAGAGGTCCTGGGAAATGCAAATTTATGATTCCAAACTGCTCATCACAACTCGAATATGGTGTTCTCACTGAATCAGGAAGTGCTTCACTGCCTGAGCCCTCCTGGTGATCTCCAAAGGTCTGCAGCTCACCTGGGGGAGTCACTGCAGTGGCTGAGAAAGGAAATGTGGAATTCATAGCAGGTAGAGAAGAACAATTCCATTCCACTGTCCAGCATTGTAGCCAACTTCATGTATGTCCTCTTGGTCACATCCTATTTTTTTGAGTCATGGTCTCTTTTTGTCCTTATTCTCTTCAAGTAAGGTAGGCTGGCTGGCCAGTGAAGTCCAAGGATCCGTCTGTTTCTACCTCCACAGCACTGGGATTATAAATATAGGCCACCATTTGTTTCCTACATCGGCTCTGGAGATCAAACTCAGATCTTATGCTTGTGTGGCAAGTACTTCATGGACTGAGCCACCTCGCCAGGTTGTGGCTAGCAACATTGTAATGAATGATTGTGGAAGGTAGGAAGTGACACTGAGGACCCCACATCTGGCAAGGGTTTCCTTTATCTTATCACCCTGCAGCAGAAGACCAAGAAAAGGAAAGAGAAAAGTGGGTCAAAGTTACCCTGCATAGTTAACCACTTCCATAATAATCGTATGCATGCAGGTCAAGCTCCTGTGTATAATTACCTTGTAAAGGTCGACCTCTAATACTGTTATAAAGGCAATTAAATTTTAGTGTGGTTTGGAGGGAATAAATGTTCAGATTATGACATAGATTGTGAGGAGTATTTTGAGATGTCTGCATGTACACACACACACACACACACACACACACACACACACACACACACACACAAACAGGCTCATGCAAGAGAGAGTGAGAGAGAGAGACAGAGACACGAGACACAGAGAGAAGCAGAGACGGTGACAGTGAGGCAGAGAGGGACAGAGAAACAGAGACTGAGAGTGACAGAGAGAAACTTCTGCGTGTGCTCAATAAATCAACACTCCCTGGCAATCCCAAATGTATCAGTAACAATACTGTATTTCATAGACGTTTGAAAGTAAAGCTGTTAGGTACTGAAAAGTAATGCTTGGATGGAGAAAGGGCCCACAGATTTCCACCCCTAGCAAAGATGTCTTTAACAATTGATTGCTGCGGGGGGGGGGGGGAGCAGTTCCCTTCAAGAATTCAGCCTCTGGGAGACTATCCATGTTCCAGTAGATGCTCCTATGCCTGCACGCACATGAAGTTGAGAGAGAAAAAGCCTTCTCAGGGCAAAGGGTAGTGACAAAAGGGCAAAGTGATCAAAACGCATAATATCTGTGAATGACATTCTCAAATGATAAAAAAGGTTAGGTAATATTTGTCACAATCGCTAAATGTTCACGATTTCCTCGTGATGCCGTGGTTAATGTTTGAAGCCATGCTTCTAAATGGATGCTGATGGCTCTGATTCCAACTGAAATAGATCACATCTCAGTGCTACCAGTGATGAATTATGGATTTGAGAGAAAATGGTTTAATTTCCCTGCCCAACTCTTTTGGAATACTTATTATAATCCAGACACTCTTTAAAAGATTTCTGGGCTCCTTGTAGCCATCTGTTGTCATGGTTCTGCCTTACTCTACTTCTAATCTTGACCCCTTTGGTTCTTGCTTGTCCTTCTTGACTCTTTATGCTTACTGTGCTAGTATATTACTCTGGTTTACAGTCTATGTGCCCCTAAAAGTCACATGTGGGGATCTCAATGCACAAGTGAGAGGTGAGTCCTTGGACCAAAGTTATGTCAAGAGACTTCACAAGAGATGACAGTGCTCTTGTAGAACAGAGATGCCCCCCCTCCCCCTGTGTGGGGTTCAGAGAGAAGCCTTCTTCACAGACCAGACACTCTGGCTTGATCTTGGATTTCTATACCTCTAGAGATAAATTTCTACTTCTGATTAGTCAACTACTTTATAGGACATTGTTAGGACAATGTCGAAAGAGGGGGTATGTAGCTCATGATTTCTCTTCTCAGGATTCTGGCACAGTGTGAGTTCACCTGGAAATTTCCAGTGTCCAGTTCCTCTCTATACCATTGGGAACCTTCCTTTAATGAGTAACTTACCATGATTTACTCTGTAATGCATGCAGTAAGAACTTGACAGTTTAGTTAATGTGGTAATCGCTGAGCTTGGGTTTCCAGTCTGCAGAAAAGATGGGAATATTGCTTTTCCACTGCAACATGAGGAAATTCTAGGCAGCAGCACAAAGCTGGGATCAGGACAACTTACATGCGTGACATGAACCAAGGAAGGCCATCCACCATGCATGCTTCTGTTTGTGCTGGTCCCCAAATTTCATTTTTACTGTTTGAGAATTTCATTCACTCATGTAATGTGCTTTGACCAAGCCACCCCTCATCTCTTTCTCTCTAATTTATTTTCCATCACTCTCTACTGTTCCTTGACAATTTCCTGTGCTACTTTTAAAATCCCACTATGTCCGCTTCGTACTGACTGTATTTACATGGATGTAGGGCCATTTTCAGGAGCTTGGGTAGTCAGTCACTCAGGGGCCTCATCCTTGAAGAAAACTGATTCGCCCTCTTCTAGTAGCCACCACTTGCCAGTAGCTCCTCAGCTATGGGTTGGGCTTAACTAGTTGTTCCCCTCCTGTGCTGGGATAATAATAGTATTAATAATTATTATGAAAATGTCTCTAGTAATTGCTTTTCTATTAGAGGTTGAGCATTCTTGGTCCCTATTGCGCCACCTTGTGGTTACAAGACAACACAAACTTTCCCATGAAGTAAATCTGGTATGGTTTTCGGTTTTTTCCTCCTCTCCAATGGGACAGTATTTGTAGTGTATTTTAACACTAATAGCTATAATCAAAGTCTGACCATTCAATGCAGAAAGTAGCATACACTGAAGGGAAGTGGTACCCGTCTAAGTATGGACTGCATATTCTCTCTCTTCCCTTGGCTCCCTTAACCTAGATTACATATTTCTTAGAAGAAGAAACTGGAGTTCACACAGGCTGTTTTTCTGGAACTACATATATGATCAAGGATGTCTGGATAGTGTCCATTCAGAATCTAATAAATAATTCATCATTCTATTTATTACAAGAAAAGTCATCAGAATTTATGTAGTAATCACCAGTAAATTACAGAATGATCATGCACACCCACACAGGGGGAAGAGCTTACAAATCACAGTTCTCATTACTGAGGAGGATTTGCTTTGTAGGCACGCACACCCCACTCCACTAAATTGTATGGGCCTCACAGATCTGTAATATTTGCTTACAGAATATTTTTGTTCTCTCTTGTCTTCTAAATTCCAACTTTGTCAGCATCCAGATCTGAAGAATAGAGAAAGATCAGACTGTCATTTGCCTACAGAGTGCTGCTTGCTAAGGAGTAAATATTATATTTTCAGAAATGAAAGTTATGGTCTTACTGCATCAAAGCCTGTTTGCTTCGGCATATACAGACAAGGATTAAAGTATTAGATAACAGTAAAGTCCAACAACTCTCTCACTTTATGGACGAAAGAGAGAGAAGAGAGTGGGGGAGAGAGACAGAGAAAGAGAAGAAACAGAAGCAAGAGAGAGACAGAAGCAAGAGAGAGAGGAGAGAGAAAGAGAGAGAGAGACTATTCCAGTTGTATTGTCCTGTTAACATTGGCTTTAAGTATCCATCCATCCATCCATCCATCCATCCATCCATCCATCCATCCATCTGCCTATCTGTCTGTCCCTCCATCTGTCTGCCCATCTACCTGTTCATCCATCCATCTCTGCTCTCTACCTCTGTTTCTTTGACATTATACCTCTCTTGTTCTTTCTCTGTTGAGACAATGTTAACTATCAACTTCATAAAAACTAGAATCACCTTGGAGATACATCTCAGAGCATGTGTGCATGTGTGTGCATGAGCGCACGTGTGTGTGTGTGTGTGTGTGTGTGTGTGCATGTGTGTGTGTGTGTGTGTGTGTGTGTGTGATTATCATATTTGTTGTGTTAAATGAGATGGAGAAGATCCAACCACAGCAGGTGGTGACCACTCCCTGACTAGAATTGTAGAATGTATAAATGGAGAAAAAGGACTTAGCATCAAAGTGCATTCCCCTCGCTCTGTTTCCTGACTCTAGATTTCATGTGACTGGCTAATTGAAGATCTGGATACCTTCAGCCCCTTACTACAGTGGACTGTACCTTCAAGTTTGAGCTGGAATAACCTCTTTCTCCCTCAAGTTGCATTTGTTAAAGTTTTTTATTTTTAATCACAGCTACAAATAGAAGAAACTAAATCATGAACCCTCCCTATTTAGATCATATATGCCTTAGACTCCCTGTGTATTTTCGTTCCTCAGTCATTTTCTTTCTCGTTTTTTTTTTTTTTTTACCATCTAGCTTAAACAAAAATCCATAATAGTCAGCGATCTTGGTGTGAATCCAAACTCTTTGGACCCCTCCAGGTGGCCTCAGGCAAATGAATGCAAACATTTAAGGCCTTTCCTTACCAGTTAAATGGGGATTAAAGTAATTCCATACAAGATTATGACAATAAAAGTGACGCATCAAATATAAAAGAATTGCAACGGATGGACTTGTATTTTACTTAAAATGTAAATAAATTTAACTAAAATATAAATTAAAAAATAAAAATATGTCAAAAAACCTGAAAATAAAATAAAAATAAAACATTTTTGAATTAGAAAATACTTTAAGAACTTGGGAAATTGTCTAATATATAAAGCCTATTTTGTTTTTGTTATAGGAAAAAAGTGAGGAGTTTTAAAATATCAATCATTCAATATCTTAAGCCTTGTTTATAGGTCTAATATAACCTTAAACTAGAGCTGTGTCTGAAGAATTTTAAAATAGAATCTTGCGTTAAAACTTTGCATTTAAACGTTCAACCAGTTGCCAAATTGTATGCCAGTTGCATACTGAAGAAGAGTGCCCTGCCCGACGTCACAGGGTAAGTGGCAAAACTAATTAAAGAATCCATGCCTTCCACTTCTACATTCTTACTCGGAATTCATGGCCGTGAATACAAATTATCTTTCTGCACCATAATTATTTCTCGCCCTTCTCCTCCACCACCCCCTCCTCTCTCCTTCCTCCTCTGCCCTCCCTCCCTCCCTTCCTCCCTCCCTCTCTCCCTCCCTCCCTCCCTCCCTCCCTCCCTCCCTCCCTCCATCCCCTTCTTTCCTCCTATCCTCTGTTCCTTCCTTCATCTCTCCACCTTCATACTCCTTCTTTTTCGGACCTTTGAGTTCCAAGTTGGACTTAACATAGCTGATAAAAAAAGTGAAATCCCTTTAACTGGTATGCAATTTTTAAAAATAATGTAATTTTTATGTATTCATTATATATTAAGGGTCTACAGTACATTGAGTCATTCACAGACATTGTAAAGCAATAATGAGCTGAATAGAAACAAGTCTTGTCCCTTTGTAACCTAAAGTAAGAAAGACAGAACACGGAAACAATATACATATTTATGTCAAGAGTTATTTGTTCAAAGGAATTTACTCATTCATGGTAAAGTGGGCTCAGACACCCAGACAAGAGAGAGTTAAATACGCAGAGACCTGAAGAGTTCCAAACAAGAACAAGTGTCCAAAGCAGAATCCAAGAATCTAGAACAGGAGGAAAAGTGTTTTGAATGGGATGTGTTTCAATATGTAGTTAATCTCAAATGGGAGCTAAAAGTAGAAAGAGTATGTGTGAACTTGCTATTGTGGGAGACTGTCAGACCTGAAGTCGTAAATAAATTAAAAGCTATTTGCATGAGCACTTGTCTAACAGTGTAAGTCTGGCTTAGATCTAAGAATCAAATAGCAAAAGAGAATCATAGAAATCTATAGAGCCAAGACACTTGAATGCTGTGTGATACAGACATAAATTGATGTATTAAAGAGCATCGAGGAGGCACAAGAGAAGAGCTGCTTAAAACCCAGATAAAGAATACTATACGAAGCCGGGCAGTGGTGGCTCATGCCTTTAATCCCAGCACTTGGGAGGCAGAGGCAGGTGGATTTCTGAGTTTGAGGACAGCCTGGTCTACAGAGTGAGTTCCAGGACAGCCAGGGCTACACAGAGAAACCTTGTCTCGAAAAACCAAAACCAAAACCAAAACCAAAAAAAAAAAAAAAAAAAAAAAAAGCAAAAAGAATACAATACGAAACAGAGAGTAATGAGTTGCTATAATACAAATACACCATCTTTGAAATAAAAATGTCTGAGGTAAATGACCGAAGGGCTGTACTGACAGAGAGGTGAGAATGTAGAGACAACTTTTGAAAGATACAGATATCAAAAATAGAAGCCACCCCAAGTACCAATGCTTGAGAGATAGATGGTCAAGGGACACTTACATCTTTTTATTTGTGAATTCCTTTCTTTTGTTAGTTAGTGGGTAGTTTATTGTATGTATGAACAAATGGGAACTGTGGCCTGCTAGGGGAAAGTAGTTCAAGTAGAAGAAAAATGAAAGAGAAACAAACAGCCCTCTGAACACAGGAGAAGGAGTACTAACTGCCTGGTCCATAAGTTGCAGACAATGGCATGTCACCTTAGCTGCAGATTCCAAAAAGAAACATCATCGATAACTGGATGCTTTCATTTTTATTTTAAATGTTCAGTGAGAAGTAAGATAATCATCAGAAAATGAAGAGGATCACCAGAAATTTAAGGGGGCAGGCGAAATCCACACATTCACCCTAGAGATTAGGAGCTTAAGTGGATGGGAAAGCACCAAGACTGGACTTGGGTGAAAGGTCACACCTGTAATCCCAGAGCTCCGAGTTTGGGATAGGAGAATTGGGAATTGGTCACCAAATGACTGCTGGGATGGAGGTGGAGGAACACAAATCCTACCCATAAACCACCATGTTCGCTGACCAACATGTGAAGTGGAAATACAAAGAGCTGGACATGGTTTCTCAGCCCTTCAAACTCTGATAAAAAGGAAGAAAAGAGATCAGGGCCCTTGAGTCTGGAACCTAGTCAGGCCTCAGGTGTGTCAGTCACTGTGGGATGAAGAGAGGACAGATTGGGTATATCATACCCATGTCCCCTCTAACCGCATGACGAAGGCTTGCTCTGGTCATTGCCCATGAACTATCTTCTCACATTATTTTCTGTTCATAAGTTGTAAGCAAACTAATAGATAAATAACAAATAAGTCTTAATTTCTTAATATTACTGATAATTTCAGTTTCTTGGGAGGTTTGGGATCATCCTTATCCTCTCTCTTTGTATTTTTTCACATTGCTAATGATTGAGACCAGGGCTTTATATACAAAAAATAAGCATCCTATCCCTGAAGTACAGCCCCAGCATTGGGGATTAGTATTTTTCTTCATTTTTATTTGTTTTGAAGCTTACTTACTAAGAACTTATCATATGAATAAAGCATCTAATATTCTATATGCTCATGATTCATATTTTGTAAGTAGCGCAGGTGCTAAGACTGCAGTGATGAAGAAATTATTTAATCTGTGATTGAAGTATTAATTGCAGGGATCTAGATTTAAGTGGTTAGACTACTATTGGACTAAAGACTTTTCTCCCCCATGACTTTAGTAGCCAAGTGAGCAAGAATTTCTACCTCTGCCAGAGATTCGAACTCTTCCTCCGTTAGGTCATTTATTGCAACGAACTGTTGAAGGTAAATTGCAAAATATGTATGGATTCGATCCGAAATACTTACCTTAACCTATAAGTTTGTAACCATTTCATAAGCTTTCCAAGTATATAATTTTAAAACCTAATGAAAGGAGTCTCAGCTGTGAATATGTGGACTACCAAACAAAGAACCTGTTAAAATCAAAGTCAGTAAGATGAACAGTAGCTAACATGGATTGGTCCTAGATAGAAACAACAACCAACTCACACAGGAAACATCCATCAAATACTTGCTTTCCCTTCATGATGAATTAATATTTTGCCATTTATGGGTGTGAATTTTTTCTTATACATTGCTGTATAAGTAAAAAGCTAATCCTTCACTTCAAACCTCATCCCTATCGTAAATCCCATTAACAATTATATCTTGATCAATTGACCCTTTCCCATACTGACTTTTGGGTGGCTGGATAGGGATTGATGGAACAGATTTTAAAGTATTTAGTACAATTGCCTTGGTTTGCTGTAAACTCTTTCATATCCTTTTAGAACAACGCCACTTTAAAGTAAGATTTTAAATGTATTTTTCATGATTTCAAAATCTACTCTTAAAGGGCACATGATCATGTTAAAACCTATTGGAATATTTTCATTGCACTCCCAAGAACATGAAACTAATAAAAGAGGCTCCCTTTTCAGTGACAAACCCACTGGACTATTTTCAATGTACCTACCAGAATATAAGACTACTAAAAAGGCTTCCTTTTCATTGACAAAGCTATTAAAAGAGACAGTGGTGGGTTCCAGTCTTATACCAGTCTTCTTGTGATATATAACGTGCTTAAGTACATATTAGGGAATGCACTGCACCCATTACATTGTAGCTACTATGATGAACAGTGTTCCATGTGTGGCTTATACTAGTTATGATTTAAACAAAACTCTAATGCATTTGACATCCTTGTCACAACACAATTCAATATTTACTTTATAGTAAAGTTACAGCATATCATTGATTTTTGTTGAATCCTGCAATGGCTAATCTTGATCTCATAATTTCTGTCAACTTGACCCAAACCTAGACATGCTTGGAAAGAGGAAATTTTAATTGAGAAATTGCTTCTACCAGAATGACCTGTGGGCATGTCTGTGAGGGCATTTTGTGACTGATGATTGATGTGGGAGGGCCTAGCCCACTGAGGGTGGTCCTAACCCTAGGCAGGTGGTCCATAGGGCATTAAAAGAAAGGTAACTCAGCAATGCAGAGGAAGTATGACAATAAGCAGTGTTCTTCTGTGGTCTCTGCTTCAGTTGCTGTTCTAAATTCCATCCATAAAGGACTGTAACCTGTAAGCCAAATAAACCCTTTCCTGTCCAGGTTGGTTTTGGTCATCATTTATCACAGGAAAGGAAACTAAACTAAGACAGTTGTCCACTTGATTAGATCTGGGATCTAATCTAAACCAAGAGACAAGTCTCTTGGTGGGTCTTTAGGGCATTTATAGATAGCATTAACTGAAGGGGGAAGACCCTCCCTCAGGATAGGCAGCTCATTATGGCCACCGCTCAGATATTAAGAGGTCTGGGGGAAAAGTAGTGTTGCTCTTGAGTGTGACCACCCAATTGCTGTAGCTGCCATCCTTCAGTGATATGACAACCCACTTCCTTGGCTTTCCAATGTGGACTGAAGACCAGCAGCTCTCCAGTGATCCTTCATGTCTTCAGTACCAGACTGAGACTTCTGAAGCATCCAGCTTCCCAGATGGGGGAAGCTACTGAGTTCTCTGGACTTCTAGTGTGTAGATACCTGTGGTTGGACTATAAACTCTCCATCGGTTAAGCTAATCAAATATCTACTCCTCATGAGGGACCTATTCATTCTACATGTTCTTTTTGTCTCAACCATCTTAATACAAGTCATTACATGTAAATCAGAGAGCCTCACGACAATTATCCATATGTTCATTGACAAATGTTGACAGCAGATCACTCTTGAAAATATCAAATTCCTTGTATTGTTGTCTGTTAATTACTATCTGTCCTATCCAATAGTCAGTATTTCCAAGGCACATGTGTAGTGAAAAGACAGAACACAAGTGCTTTCAAATTCATATATAATTTAGAGTCATGATAAAACCAAGTAATAGTGTTTACTATAGCATCATTTGTTCTGAATATTACAGTGTTAATAATGTTGACCACAGTAGCTATGATGAAGGCATCTTTGGATCCACTGGAAGCAAGGGCAGAATGATGTCACATTGAACGTTGCTTGGATGAGACCTCCCCACCATGTAATGCCAAGAGAATAACAGCTGCCTCCCTATAATCATTGCTTACAGGATAGGCTACTCCGAAATCTTACATTCAATTAGAACTGTTTTGAACAGAGTCTAAAATCTTTATTTCCAGTACATGAAATTCTTCAGAGGATTGAATCACATCTGGGAAAATTTCTGAACTTTTGGTTGTGCCAAATAGATCATAGAACAAATAACTCTGAAGTGAGCCATGAGGAGAGCCTTGATCCACACCCTCTCCCCTCATCACAGGATAAAAACAGGATAAAACAAATGAACAAGTTTTCCCATGGGTCTTTAATGAACATTTAACTTAAAAAACTCACTACTTTGGGGCGCTGGAGAGATGTCCAAGCAGGTAAGAGCGCTCGATACTCTTGCAGGAGATGGGTTCCATCCCCAGCCTATGCCTACCAATTTGTAATTGCCCCTAACTCTAGTTCCAGGGGGATCCAATACCCTCTTTTGGATTCTATGGGCTCCTGTATGCACACGGTGAACAGATATTTGTGCAGGCTCATGTCCATATCTAAAACTTCTGTTCTTTTAAACAAAAAATTTTAATCCTAAATGCACAGACTTTAGAAGGATCCTTTTTTATTTTAGGTAATTAGCATTTTGATTATTTAAAACTCTCTCTCTCTCTCTCTCTCTCTCTCTCTCTCTCTCTCTCTCTCTCTCTCTCTCTCAGATGTATTCTTATGTGTGGAGAAAGTGAATTTGCCTTTTTATGAGTGTGTGGAGGTCAAACGTGAATGTTGGATGTCTCCCTCTCTTGCCTTTCACCATATTTTTCAAGGCGTGATTTCCCACTAAATCTGGCATGAGCCATTGTAGCTAGACAGACTGGCCAACAATACCCTTGGATTAACCTGTCTTCCCCTCTCAAGAATCGAGGTTACATTTATACTAGTATACTGGGCTTTCATATGTGTTCCAGTGATCTGATCATGGAGTCTCAGACTTGCATACTAAGTACTTTATCCATCAAGTCATCTCCACAGATATTCTTTGTTTTATTATGGATTTTTTTGAAACTCAAGATGCCACCAATATTATTGGGTAGGCTTTCATTTGTTTGTAAGGTGTGATGAATATTTTCTTTAAGCTTTTTTCATGAATTTCTATACTTCATTGTTTTGGTTTGTTTGTTTGTTTGTTTGTTTTTTGGTTTTTTTGAGACAGGGTTTCTCTGTCTAGCCCTGGCTGTCCTGGAACTCACTCTGTAGACCAGCCTGGCCTCGAACTCAGAAATCCACCTGCCTTTGCCTCCCAAGTGCTGGGATTAAAGGTGTGCACTACCACTGCCCAGCTACTTCATTGCTTTTAAAAATCCCATTCAACTTGTTTTTAATGCTCTAATTTGAGTTCATCCCAAAGCAGTTCTGAACTTTTTTTTTACCTACACATGATACACGATTGTGATGGCTAAATATTCTCTATGGAACCAGACTAAACTGACTATTCTTAAAAGCTTTTTAAAAGACCAGTTTTGGGTAATATATTATCTGGCTGAAAATCAACCTTTTAATGAATATTTTCACATATATCAGTCTCTGTCTGTGATAAGCAAACCTAGTTCAGCTCTCTTGCTTTCCTAGCAAAATATTCTAATGAGAACTTAAAATGCCCTATGTATTTAATTAACACTGAGCTATTTTATATTGGTTTACGTTCATTATATATATAGCATTGACTTTTATGAAAAGAGTTTACTATAGCTATGTAGTATTTTTTTTGACCATGTTCTCCCACATATCCCTTGTATTAGTTACGTTTATCTTGCTGTGATGAAATGCCATTACTCAATACGGAAAACAACCTGTGTGTGGGGGAGAGAGAGAGAGACAGAGAGACAGAGACAGACAGAGAGAGAGACAGAGAGAGACAGAGAGAGAGAGAGAGAGACAGAGCAATACAGAAGGAGAGAGAGGCAGAGACTGACAAAGACAGAAACAGAGATTGAGACAGAAAGACACAGAGAGAAACAATAAGTTGGGTGAGGTTATAAGTCTTCAAAACCCACGCCTAGTGACATACTTCTTACAGCAGAAGTGTACCCCTAAAAGCTCTATAATAGACACTAAACAGTGCCACCAGCTGGGCACAGAGTATTTCAATAAATGAGTCTATGGGGATGGTTCTGTTTCAAACCACAGCATCCCTGTACGTTCCTCTCCACCTCTCCTGGTCTGTCCTCTTAACGCCCCTTCTACTTTCATGACATACACATACAAGATTTTAAGTATCTACAAACAAGAGAAATGTGATATTTGTCTTTCCGGTCTACCCTAATTTCCTTAGTGTTATAATCTCCAGTTATAGCCATTTCTTTCTCCAAATGGCATACTTGCATTCTTTTTTGTTTGCTTGTTTAATAATTTTGGGGTATTTTTTGAATTTCTCATATGAGTATTGAATCTACATCATTCTCACCAGTCTGTCTCCCTGCACAACTTCTCACATGTTTCTGCCACTCAAAAAAAAAAATCATGATTCTTATTTATTATTGCTACATGTATACAAACACACACATAACCTACAAAACCTATTGAGTCCATTTAGCTCTGCCTGTGCATACATGTGTACAAACAACAAAGCAATCACAGGATGCAGAGAGAGGGAGGGACCTGGGTGCGAGAGGGAAGGGGGGCAGGAAGAAAGAAATCTAATCAAGTATGGGGGGCAGAGACAGGAGTGAAGCCCTGAGGGCCAGCAGAATGAATGGAAATATACAACCTCAGAGGATGGGAGGTGGGGGGAACCCTCTAGAAATCACAAGAGACCTAGGAGGTGAGAAACTCTCAGAACTCAAAGGGAGGAACCTTAGATGAAATACTCAACAATGGGGAGAGGGAACTTAAGGAGTCCACCTCCAGTAGAAAGACAGGGCATCAAGTAGATGAATCCAGTTGTTGTCGCACAGTAAAAAACTATGACCCAGAACTGTTCCTGTCTAAAAGAACTGCAAAGACAAAAACGGAGAAGAGACTTAGGGAAAGAAGGTCCAGTGACCAGCCCAACTTGGGATCCAAGTCAAGGGGAGGATCCAAGGCCTGACACTATTACTGATGTTATGATGTGCTTACAGACAAGAGCCTATCATGGCTGTCCTCTGAGAGGTCCAACAAGCAGCTGGCTGAGACAGATGCAGATACTTATACCATTGGACTGAAGTCGGAGACCCCTGTGGTTGAATTAGGGAAAGGCTGGAAGAAGCTGAAGAGGATGACTACCCCGTAGGAAGACCAGCAGTCTCAACTAACCCGGACCCCTGAGATCTCTCAGACACTGAGCCACCAACCAGGCAGTATACAGGAGTTGGTCTGGGGTCCCCCTATGCATATACAGCAGAGGACTTCTTGGTCTGCCCTCAGTGGGAGAATGTGCACCTAACCCTCAAGAGACTTGGGGCCCTAGAGAGTGGGGAGTTCTGGCAGGGCAGGGGAGACATCCTCTAGATGACAGGGAAGATGAGGAATGGGATGAGGAACTGTGGGAGGGCGGACCAGGAAGGGGCAACTACAGGACTGTAAAAAATAAAAGTAACTAAAAATTAGTATATATAACCTACTGGGTGATATCCTGAGATTCAAGTCCTCCCCGAAAAAAACCAAGATTCCACTTGTTTTGAGTCCAGTAATGTAACCACATTCTTTTCTTAAGTCACACATCTCTGCTATGGCTCTTCTTCTTCACAAAGATGCACCAAACCCGTTCCTAGTGCTCTATCTTGCATTGTTTGTTATGCGTTTGCAAGCAGATGAAAAAAGAACTTTGGGAGAAGACCACAATCACCCCTTGGTAGGATATTGCTGCAGCACACCTGTAACATGATATGTTGGCATCTGTTGGCTCCTCACTCAAACTCTTGGCTACTCCAATGCATCCTAGACCAATGGCAAACGTAGAGTTAACTCTGATCTGTCAATGGATGAAAACGTATTAGAGAAAAGATAAAAAAGCCTTAAAACAGATTTTCTATGTGAAGAAGGGATCTGAGGAACTGGAAGGGGAAAGCTACAGCCTGTCCAGTGCAGACTTCTGGGAACCTCCTACCATAAGTTCAGTTTGCAATCAGCTTCATCATCTGGGAATGTTTCTTCGGCGTGGCTGGGGTAGCCGAGTAAGGTAGCCAGTTTGCTTACTCATTGGTTCATTTGGCAGCCACAACTTCTCTATTCGCCACCCCCCTCATACACATACTCATATACCAACTACTTATCGCTTGCTTAGGCAATACTCAGTCTGTAATTTGTTGAAAACATGTCACGGCATTCGATCAATGCTGATAGTGTCAGGGTCATCATCAATATGCAAACTCTTCTAAGAATACTTCCAAGGTTCAAATTTCAAGGTAGCAGATATGTAGAAACTATGTTTTGGACTTTTGAAGACTGTCAATTCTGTTAGCTATGTTAATGAAGAATTGAATTAAAACAGAAGCTGTAGCCAAGACAGAAAAAAAAATTTTTTGAAAGGGTGAGCAAGAGAAGCATTGGGAGACTCTTTAAATTCCATTAACATGTCCCTTTATTTTTGTTCCCGACAATACAAGATGGAGGTCTTGGTGTATCTTTGTGAAGAAGAACCCTAGCAGATATGTGTGACTTACAACTTGACACAAGCTAGAGTCATTTGAAAAGAGGGCCTTCAACTGAGAAAATGCTTCTGTAAGATTTGCCTGTAGGCAAGTCTGTAGTGAAAGTATTTAATTAATGATCCACTGCGGAGGGTCAGCCCACTGTGGGCGGTGCCATTCCGGAGGAAGTGGTCCTGGATGTTTAAGACAGCAAGCTGAGTAAGCCAGGAGAAGAGAACCAATAAGTAGCAGTGCTCTATAAATTCTGCTTCAGTTCCTGCCTCCAGGTTCCTCCTGTTTGTGTTCCTCCTCTGATTTCTCTAAGATTCACTATAAGGTCTAAGATTAAATAAATGCTTTCTTCCCTGTGTTGGATTTGATCATGGTGTTTATCACAGCCATAGAAAAAAGACTAAGTTGGTCATGGTTTTTCTTTGTTTTAACAGAGGCAGTGCAGTAGCTTTCCTGTAAGACTCATAATCCAAGCCATCAAGTTGAGATTGAGACAAACGACTCGTAACGCTCAAACTTGTCAGCCAGATTCAAACCACCAGCAAACAAACCACAGAACTCGGCTTCTTGCAGCTCAACCCTGGAGGTTATTTTTCCATGATGTAATAGACCTTTCAGATGCCTTTGAAAGAAAATCCACTAGCAGATCTGTCCGAATTGGAGTGTCACTGAGATCATCTGCACAGGCTGAAAACGTGTCCTGCAGGGACACGGGGTTTGATACCAGAAGCATTCGTTATGAGGGCTGTCATCATTGTTGTTCCTTGCAAGGAAGAGAATGAAAGTATATTCACACAGGTCATGTGTAAATTCATGCTGTTTTTACTGGCTCTTAACCCTTTTCCTTCCAGGAATTGTTAAGTTCCTCTGCAGTCATATATCAGCCTTTGGGTATGTTCTCACCAAGGGGGACTGCTTAACCGTAAGGCCTCTCAGTAGCCCAACAGAATAGAAGCCAGGTCATGAAACTGGTTCCCTGGAAATGATGCAAGAGAGATAAATACCCTGATATTTCAGAAAGGAAATTATGAAACTCTCATCCAACATGGATTCATAGAGTCTTTTAAACTCTCTTATGAGAAAAAAAAATGTTCTTGAAGGGGTCTTTGATGGAGTCATGAATATAGGTTTTTGTAGGAGAGAGCATCAGGTCTTAACTACTAGAAACAGACTATAGGTCCAATTGTCTTCAGAGGGAGACCTGGAAGAGCGTCAAGACTCAGGAGAAAGAAAGAGCATCTGCCAATTACTAGTGGTCTTTCTTCATTCTATCCTGCTTTTCTTTATCCCCTCCTCTTCCTCTTTGCTCTGCTCTCTTCTCCCCTCTTCTCTTTCACTCCTCCCAACGCCCCATTCTCCTCCTTCTCCTCTCTCCTTTCTCCACTTCTTACCTACAAGTTGACTCATCAAGAATTGTTTTCCATTATGACGAAACATTCCCAAACCAATCTATTTTCCTCCCAGGCGGAATTGTTTCATCCTGTGAGTCTGGCTGTGCTTACAGTGTCAGATGTGCCTGGTGCTTTTCTGGCATGTTCCATTGACAGGTGATGGTTTTGGATGAAGCTTGAATCGTGTAACTCTTGAGCTTCATTTACAGAGATGCAAAAGTGTAGTCACGGTAGTGCATAGGGAGCCTTATCTGGATCTCTGCTACATTTGAGTTTTAATTTTCTTTGGCTGGGTCTTAGAACAATGCAGGGGCCATGGAGAGGGAAAATGAGTGGAGGTGAGCAACGGACATAGAGGAAGGAAAGTAGAACACTGCAAGCAGTAAACGAACTTCTGTGTACGTATCAGTGCAGGAGAACAGTGATTCATTCTGAGACCAGGATTAAGGAGACTTTTGTAAATCTCCATCATGTTGCCTGGATTTTGCAACTATGGATACAGCATTGGTGACTAAGCTCGAGCCCAAGGTGCTAACTGACCTTGTGGCCAGGCAGATGTTCTGATCGCTCCTCAAAGGATTGTGTTCTTCTCTACGGAGGCTGTCTGAGCTGTCTGTCCTTTGCTTGTGTGTTACTGGAAGGTTGAAATCATTTAGCCTCAGAATTTGGTAGGTGATTCAGACTTCCAAAAATTTCTGAAGGAGGTGTCAGTATCTATTTAGATTTCTTCACACTTTCAATGTAGCAGAACTGTGTGTGCAGTGGGTGCACTGGGTTAGTAGGCGACTTTTAAAGATGCAGATGGTGAAATGTAATGGGGCTTAAAAGCATTGTGAAATCAGATTCATGGAAGGACATTTCTCAAATGGAGAATCTCTGAGCTGACCATCGCTTTTCTGTCACAACATATCATTGCAAATCAAAGCTTGGTTCTTTCCTTTCCGTTATGGGGTTTTGCATGTGTCATTAGCTCTCTCTCTCTCTCTCTCTCTCTCTCTCTCTCTCTCTCTCTCTCTCTCTCAATAATATATTCTGTATATCCCTTCCTTAATGCATATTAAAAAGGCATCCTGTTTTTACATAAAAGTAATGTACATAAAGAGCAATAGCTTTTGGGGTTTGACATTTACCCAAGTGGGAAATCCATCATTTCTCAGGAAGTTATTTGGAAGCACGACTGTATGTGTTAACACATAAACAACGTTTAACCTCAGCAAATGTGAAAACTAGTTTTAATTGGGTCCTATTGTCCCAGGTGCCTTAACAGCCCCCGTGCATCTTCATGTATTTCAGCAGGCTGGCAGGGAAATGGCCATCAGACTGCAGAAAAGGCATTATTTATAGTGTCAGTTCCTGCTTTGCTAAAATGTGGTGACTCAGTTATGCAAAGCACATGAAAGAATAGACTGCTGTACAAATGAACACTTGCAAAGAGATCGCTGCTGATAAAATACAGTCAGAAGCTGGAGTGCTGGTGATCAAATGTAAGTCTGTTAGGAATTTAGAGTTCACTGCTAACCTCAGAGACAATTGCTGAAACACTTGCCTATGTGTGGGGCTCATTTAAATGTTATGAACACTTAAAATAGAGATATTTCAGATCAAGCCTGGGTACAAGAGAAGAAATTTCTGGATTTGATCTTCATAAGTCCATTAAAATACCAAAGTACTTATAAAATGGGCAATGTTGTTATTTGAATTTTTAAAATCATAGCGTACTGTAAGAGTTACACTGTTACCAGCAGTGTTGCTGGTGATAATTGGGTGTACCTCTTTTATTTTGTATAGTTATAATGCCAGTTTTAATGGATGCAGAAGAATCTTGTCTCTGGGAGGATGTATGCTTAGGGTGTGGAAGCTGGTTAACGCTAGAGAAAACCCTCAGATACTGATCAGATTTATTTTTAAAATAGGAAGTGTGAAACGCAAGCCAAACAATTTGAGCTGTGTACTGTACCAAGACCAGAAAGCCTGAGTTTGTGTGTTTCAGAGTCATGGAAAATGGTTTATGGAGAAGTAGTAAGTGGTTACATGGAAGTCCTCTGTGTTTGCAGAGTTGTGCTAATGGGATACCACGAGCGTAATATCCTGCACAGTGCTGTGCAGGGCATGGTAGATTCGGAATCAGCAGACTGAGAGTTTGTGTCATCACGCTCCACACTTGTCAGGGTGTTGATCAGAGAGTATTCTTTGTATCCTTTTTTAAAACAAAAACAAACAAACAAAAACTTAAAGTGGGGATTTGGGAAATTATACTTAGCAAAAGAGAGAACAACCTAAACAAGACACAAAACAGGAAAATAATATGCCATGGCTACAGCCAGGGGCCATAGATGAATAAATGCCAGTCTGATTCATTGTTCCAATTTCCCTGCACTCTTATTCTTGTGATTTGTAGAGCTCATGCTCCGTGAAAAATTAACTGTCACTTGTGTATTTAGAATCTGTGTTTCAGTAAGTACCTCTTTAAGAACCCCCCCCGTGTGTGTGTGTGTGTGTGTGTGTGTGTGTGTGTGTATGTCTAGGTGGGGAGTGTGTATGTGTGCATGTGTGCATGTATGTGTGTGCATATGTGTGTGCATGTGCATAGGTCGGGAGTGTGTTTGTATGCGTGTGTGTCTGCGTGTGTATGATGGTGGGGAGTAGGGGTGTGTGTATGTGTGTGTGTGCAGGCACGTGTATGCTTGTGCATGTGTATGTGTTGTATATATGTGTTGCATGTATGCATGTGTGCATAGGTGTATTATATGTGTGTGTGCATGCATGTGCATACTGGTGTGTGTGTGTGTATGTGTGTGTTAGAATGTGTGTGTGTATAGGTGGGGAGTGAGATTGTGTGTGTGTGTGTTTGTGCAAGCACGTGTGTGGTGTGCATGTACATGTGTTGTGTATATGTGTGGGTTGTGTGTATGTGTGTGTACATTTGTGTGTAGGTGGGGAGTGGGGGTGTGCTTGCAGGCTAGATGTCAATCTTCATTGTTGCCTCTCAGTGAGTACCTCTTTAAGAACCTCCCTCTCTCTGTGTGCTTGTGTGTGCTTGTGTGCGTGTGTGTGTGTGTCTAGGTGGGGAATGTGTATATGTGCATGTGTGCTTGTATGTGTGTGCATGTACGTAGGTAGAGAGTGTGTTTGTATGCGTGTGTGATGTTTTTGCTCTAGTCTGATGTTTTTGCTTCGAGACAGTCTCTCACTGAACCTGGAGATCACCAACTGACTAGACTGGCTAGACAGCAAGTCCCGGTGATCTCCCTGTTTCTGCATGCCCAGAGCTGAGATTTCAGGCATGTGTTACCATGCTGTGCTCGGCTTTTTACATGATCACCAAGGATCTAAACTTAGGTCCTTATAATTGGATAATGAGCACTTCCTTACCGGGCTGCCTTCGTAGCCCCTATGAAAAAATTTCAGATATGATCCATCAATTGGAAAATGCATTTTGCTTTCCTCCTTTGGTTAGCTTGCCAGCCTACATCTTTGGGCTTGCCTAGAACATATTTGTAGGCTCTTCGAGTACTTACACTTCATTCTTGATTGTGACATTTAGTTGGGAATTGCAGAAAATTTATATGCTGTTTAAAAGCTCGTTGTACACATAGCTTTATTCTCCCAACTAACATATATTGATCAGGTAATTTTCAGTGTCATTAGATACACCTGTAGTGTAAATAGCTACTGCTATTTAGGCCATTGGTATGTCTCATGAATTTCAAATATATGATTTCCAATACCAGTAAATTTTTTCACAGATATTAAGTGGCTGACTCAACTTGTAGATTCACACCAAGATGGACCCGCTTCCCCGAATCTCCATGCTGCATGGAATTTGCACCTAGCATCAAAATTCCATAATTTAAAGCTTAAAATTTAACATGTTTGATTTAAGGTAATAAGAATTGAAGTTAAGATAGTTGTAAGGGTTCATAGCCTTTGACCGGGTCTTCTACATCTAGAAATCTACTTAAAGAAAATGGAAAAGATGAAGATGAACACTAAGTTACATAGTGTTTATACCAGATGTTTAACTTCTTGTTTAACTAATTTGCATAGTGTTTAACCCCCCCCCCCCGCCCAATGAATACAAACATAGAGGCTCAGTGATGACTGTCATTTTTATGTGTTTTGAACCCAAAATGTATTAAGAAGTCATTAAGTTTGCCTTTGGGTGGTTTTAATCACATTACAAGTTCTTAGGTAAATTATTAATGATATGTAAGAAAAGAAGACCCATGTGCTCTTATATTTAGTAAATTTATTGACTAAAAGTGATACAGAAATGTAGGAGAAGAGAAGAAAATCCTACAAAGCTTAAGTATATTTACCCCGATAAAGGAGATCAGTACTTCTTGTACTTTTCTCATTTTCCAACACAAATCTATATTTTATTTTTGTAATCTTTTAGATTTTCTGTGTGTGAAATTTTACCTGCACATGTATCTGTGCACGCTGTGAGAACAGTAACCCTCACAAGCCAGAAGAGGCACCCCATGCCCTGGAACTAGAGTTACAGAGGGTTGTGAGTCACTAGGAGGTTGCTGGGAATGAAACCCAGGTCCCCCAGAAGGGCAGTCAGTGCTCTGAACAGCAGAGCCATCTCTCTCACCCATCTACATTTTCAGTTGGTTTTAAAATCACTTTATGTTTCCACAAGGAGCATGAACTATACTTGTGAACAGGCATCCTAAAACCTAAGCATGTAGAAATATAGCCTTTCTTTCCAAAGTATCATTACAGTATGATTGATTGGTTCAAACTATATTTTACTTTCCCTGCAGCCTGGAACATAGACTGTCTCTCTTCTTTGATGTTCGTCAAAGCCAAGTTGGGGCGATTCTTATGGTGTTCCAGTGAGTTGTTTTCAAAGCAAAGAGGCATCATTTGAAGCGTGTTAGACTTTGGGTGTCGTTGCTGGTTGTAATAGAAGTTATTTTGTACTATGTGAGAGAGGGGGCTAAAGTGCTGGAAAAGCAAGTACATCTTGTCTTCTGTAGATGTGTAACTTCTATAGGCAACTGAAGGTGTTTGTGTCTCTATAGAACCGGTTTTCTCCAAGAACATTTGCTTGCCTCTTTTCCTCTCCCCTTCCTCCTCTCTTTCCCATTTGCACACTCTCGTGTGCAGGTGCCTGTGATGCCGAGCCACTGTGTATTGTGCATTGCGATGTATAAGCGCAGTGATGGCTTCTTGGGAAGTTCTCTGTCTAGCCTGGCTTCCTACTGATCTTCTTACTAAACTTCTATCGCTCTTATCAAGGAATGGCCCTGAACTCCCAGCACTAAGGCCTGCCAGTCCCCAGTGGCAATAGTGATGATGCAAAAAATAATTAGCATTTTTTCTCAGCTGGATGCTCCTCAACCTGTGATCTTGTGCTGATGGCAGAATGACCCTGTCTAAGAAGCTGCCATCTGTGAGGAGAGGGGACAAGCAAAGGATATAGGGCTCACTGTTTCTGAGAGAACTAATACTCCACAGATAACATGAATAAAGTAATCCTTGTAATCGCTGTGTTATAAACAGTAAATTAAGAGTCAGCCCTATGATGAATTTGATATTTTCGGAGTATAATTGTCTCACCTATCTGAGACAAACAAGAGCTCCCAGAGCATGACAGAAGAGCTGATTTACTAAATAATAACCTATCTGCTCGGGAAGCAGAGGCTTCTTAGAGAAGAGACCCATTTGTTATTGGTGTTAACTGATCTGGTGGGAAATGAAGGCCTTTAATAATACATCATCACGGTAGGCAATGACATTTGCTGAGGGAATAAGTATGATTTTGCTGAACATGTACCTATTAACACACAAATAGTTATAAACCCACGGATACATCTTTAGACACAGACTCTCGGAGTTCTTCCTGAACAGTTCACCATTAAAGCATGACAAATGCCAAAGCCTTTAATTGCTGTGCAAAACATCAATAGATGCTTTAGATAGACCCAGAAAACTGACCAAGATAAAGTTTGACATCTGTGCAGACTATTTAAAAAAAAATACATCTTTAGCTGTGTTAACTCATATTTGTTTTCCTTCGCCACATATTTTTAACAACCTTGGTTATATAATGTCTCAGCCTAGTGGAGATTAGAATCAAGAAATTAGACACAGCACAGTGCCAGCCCGAGATATTCGCAATGCACTGTCACAAGGAAAATACGATCAAGTGAAGGTTCTCTCTGATGGAGTAAGGTCTTTAACAAAGTGTTGCATACATTTAGTCCAGTCATTTAATATAGGGAAATGACTGCCCAATGCATTGCAGATAAAAAGCAGATAACATAGAGTAGTTATTATGTAACCATGTCACGTGTGCTGGTGTGATCCTTGGCCTTTGCAACAGGGTATTTGACAAAGATTTGGCTCCTGGTCTCCCTTCCATAGTGCTTGCTTCCAGTGATTCTGGATTCAGGGTGACGTGGGTCATGATGGTACCAAGAACCTGTGCCATAGACTACTTGTCTCATGATGGAAAGAAACAGAGGCAAAGAGTCCGGGAATCAGGTAAAGACAACCTTTTTCATGACAATGAAGTCCTACCTTCTAAAGTTTCCCCTCCCACTAGCTAAGGAAAACAGCTTCTGCATATGAGCTGTGGAGGACATCTCCAATTCAAACCATAACCCCGAGCCACTACGCAAGCCATTTTTGTTTAAAAAAAATAAAGAATTTCCATTTCTCCAATTTGTTTCATCAGGGAACTGACTTTTGTGGCGACACTCACACACTTGACTACATGCCACGTGACCGGAATATCAAGATAAAATGAGACAACAGTGCATTTTGGAAGTCCACCTATGGGTGGGTGTAAACAAGCATATGGAAAATATTTTCAGTGGTGTAAATGGAGCAAAATGAACTATATATGACAGGTAGGTTCAGAGTGTTAGTGAGGCAGTCAGAGAGCTATAGAGTTATTAGAAAAATATTCTTCAACCAACCAGGTTTCAGTCCTATAAAAAAAACCATGACATAAGAGGCTGTGTTTCCAGGTGTGCGAGACATGGAGAAGCATCTCTGCTGTGAGGCGATATAGACAACACTTATGGAGTAAATTCGCTCTTTCAATGCCTCTGAGTAGGTTGGAGACACGTAGTGATGATGTGATACTCGGAATTCGTAGTTACATTTACAATGTCATCAACACAGAGGGCGTTGGGCGTACAAGAAGATGGGGATGGTAACACAATCATGACAAGTTTGCCTTTCATATTTTCTCAGGATCCTCGATACAAACAAATGCAACAAAGTATTTCTTGTGGGTGGTCCCCCCCCCCACTGGATCCTTTAAGTGTTTTGTTTATTTGTTGTTTTCCATCGAAAGCAAAAAATTTGAACCATGAAGGGAAAAAAGAATATTGTTTCTTTGACTAGGTGCTGAGTAGGTGTTTTTAAAAGTCTATCAATAAAGATCAATATAAAGAAGCAATATTATCCTAATGGTTAGTAATAATGATTAGATGATTAATTTTCAAAGACAAAGGGGGTTTCCAATGAGGAGACTATTTAATCTTTTGAGGTGCCGCTTTAGGTGGCTTTGTCTATTGCAACTCAAACTAATAATCTATCGTTATTATTCATCGTCATCGTCATTGTAACTTACTGGTTCTTAGTATGGAGTATATAAAAATGCCAGACGTTGTTGTTGATGTTTTCATGACTGCAGTATGAGTTTGGACATATATGGGCCGTGGACGTCTGAATGTATTTCTACTTCAGGTAAGTGTAAAGGAAAGGTTTATGCTTCCCACGAGACAGTTGCTCTCTGCGTCACATGGCCAGGCACAGTCAGCCTTCTCCTCCAGAGTCTGACTAATAGTGGAGCTAATATTATAGATGGTTGCCGTGGAGGGGATCAGGAAGAGCGCAATTGTCATCTCCTTGGAAAAATTTAATCCACAGATGGATGCAAACAACCAACTGCCACAATGTCCAAAACTAATATCTCTCTCTCCCTCCCTCTCCTTCTCTCTCTACCCCCCTCCCCCCTCTCAGTGTGTGTGTGTGTGTGTGTGTGTGTGTGTGTGTGTGTGTGTGTGCTAAATAAAGCCTAACTCAACCTCAAAAAGGTAGACTGACTAGAGAAACCTGTATCAGCCACTGTTCCAAACACAGCATATTTATCCAAACCCTGATGCTTTGGCAGGGTAGAGATTTCCTAATAGGGACAGAGTGGAAAGCCACTTATTAATTAAAATGTGCAGTTACGTTCTTTGTTAGAAGCAGGGAAGCTCTGCAAGTCTATCAAATGCCGAAAATGTTTGAGTCAAAATTAAAATCCTTCATGTTTGTTTCACTAAACAATGAAGGGACAGTTTCTTTCTATTCAGACTGAAAGCTGCTCGTAAAAATCTCATTTTCCTGAACTTTCTCCTTCTAGATACCTGCCTTGTGGCCTGTCATTGACTCAGTCCCGGGGAGAGGACTGAGAGTAAAGTCTGGGGTTGACAGAAAGACTAGAATTATTATTCTATCTACCTCTCCAGCAAAATGTACACAACCAAACAAAGGCATAGAATACGGTGTTCATCTCTTGAATGACCTTCCCCTTCTGTGAAGATGCCTTGGCCTGGAGCTTATTCATTCTACCAAGAGTGGACTATTAAAATAAAACAACTGTAAGCTAGAAAATACTTTCCCTTTCTGTGGAGCTGGCCTATTTCAAACAGAGAACCTTACCTGTGGGGCGAGGGGGTGGGGAGTTCCTAGAGTTCGGAAAATTCTTCACCATCTACGTATGCAGTGAGTCACAACACAGAAGAAAGAAGAAGAAGAAAAAAAAAAAACAAACCTAAGTGAGTTGTTAATTCCTTCTCTATGCCTTGGCTAATGAAGAGTTAACTTTTTCTGTGTCTGGATTCTTTTTGCTTCAGGCTACAGCCTGGGTTCTAATATAGTCACCTTTGCAGATTTAATCCAAGCTATTTATAAATAATATATGGCTTAATATATGATAAAGAAGACCTCCCTTGTGGGAGACGATGATATCCCATTATACAAGGTTTTAAAAGGCAACCCTCAGTATCAGGGCTTGACATATTCGGCCTCAGCAAATGAAACACCATTTGCATATCAAACCAGTCCCAGGGCTTGCATGACCTATTCCACACCCTCTTAAGTGACTTGCTCCTGCTAGGGAAAGAGGCAGGCTTCTTAAGGCAAAATGAAAATCTATGCACATTTCACCAGCACCTCCTAGGGGCCAAGTGCGGATGTGGGACTAGGCGGTGGGTATCCGGCGCAACTCAGAGCTGTTCCTTTCAACAGCATGCCCTGCTCCTACCACCTAGACTGCGAAATACTTTGTGTAGAAGTTGTTTGGTGACTCAAGGCGGTCTTTAGGGGTTTAACTTAAAGGTAGGCAGGATGCTTTGGGGCGCCTGAAGCATAATCATTAAACTCGACTGCAAACTCCGTGGAAGATAAAAAAAAAAAAAAGACTCCTAAACGTATCATGTCCTTTTAAAAGCAAAGCCTCGCTACGATACCAATGTACTCAGAGATCATATGGAGCCGCTTGACACACACTCACTCGAGAATTCATTTACAAATTGTCAGCATGCAGGTGCTAGCCGAGGCTGGTGTTTGAAGGTCTGCAATACTCTTGCCTGGTTGCTGGGAAGGACTGGGAGGCGCTGGAGCGAGGGCAGAGCTGAGAGTCTGTAGGAGTTGCTGTTCCAGAGAATTCATTACTCTCTAATTGTTCTGGTTTTACATGAGCAGAGCGTGCCGGGCGGTGGTGGAGAGAAAGATCGAGGGCGGACAAGGCGAGAGGAACCAGCGGCTCCCTCCCTTCCCCCAACACAGCCCGGAGAAGTCCAGGCGCTTTTTTTTTTTTTTTTTTTTTTTTTTTGGTAAGTAATTCATATCATTGGCGAGGAGAAACAGCCCAGTCAGACAAGCAATCGCTAGCACATCTAAATCTTGCTGGGTATTGAGTGCGGGTCCCGGGACCATTTCCAGGTTTAATTTAAGGATTACCCGCGAGCTGCAGTTGAATGCTCTGTGGGTTTCCACAGACTACATGCTGGAAAGGGGATGAAAGGGGACGCACCCCAGTGATCATTCATTCCCTCCCTGCTGCAGAGGTCTTTCCCAGGGACTGACACCTCTGGGGCCATTACACAGGAACACTTACAGCCGGCCTCCGCGGTGGAAAGAAACCGGGAAGTGTGGGTCTCAGAGAACCCAATAGGAAGCTTTGCCCAAGGCCAGGCTGCAATTAGGCAGCTGCGTGGCGGCCGAGCTTCCCACCTGTTGCAGTCCCCTCTGGGCCACGACTTCCTCCTCCTCGGCCCAGAGATGGACTCCCAGACCAGGCTAGGCGCTGGAGGAGGTAGAGGAAGCCACCGCAGGTTCCGAGGCTGGCAGAGCCAGGGGCCGCGGGCGTAAAGATCCTCCTCCTCCTCCTCGTCCTCCTCCTCCGCCTCCCGGTGGCGGTTCCCGGGGCTGGCTGCGTAGCCAGGTGCGCTCCGATTGGCCAGCAGTGGGCAGGGGGCGGAGCCAGCAAGGCCGGTTATCACAAGGACCGCCTCAAAAGCTTTCAGGCTATCGCAGAGCGCACTGGAGCCCTGGCCAGCGCGCAGCCTTCCCGGCGCCGGCAAGCAGGGTCTTGGGAATTCTCACTTGCTTCGGCTCACTCTTTTTCACAAAAACCACTGGATCTTACATGCTTCTGTAACCCCCACTTCCACTCCATGTCCCCATGATCCTGTGCCAGCAACAGGTAAGGGCTTCTGTGTTTTCTTCCTGTTCTCCTCTCGGTTGTCTGTGTGTGTCCAGGGCAATGAACTTGCGCCACCGTCCCCTGCCCTACAGCTCCCGCTGCTCTGGAGGTGCTCAGTTGTCAGGCTGCTGTAATGTTTTCCTCCCGCAAGCTTTGGAGTCCCGGCTCATTGCCTATATAGTTTGTGTGCGCACCAGAACATCCTCAGAGCTAAAAATACTGAGACACGCTTGGAAGAGTTGAGCAATAGAAACAGATTTCTCTGCAGCATCTGTTTGTGCTCATAACTTCCAATGCACCAGCTGTAGCAAGATATTGGGTTTAGAGTCAAGCGCGAGCCTGGTGTGGATTCTTCCTCTTATTGCGGGTGAGAGGGAGGAAGAGAAGGTAACTGGGGATTGGTCTGACCAAGAGACTCAGCACTTAATCTAGATCCTTGGTGTTTGGGGAGGGGGTGTCCTTGCTACAAATACAGCACAAAATCCCAGAGTAAGCATCTCAAGTCTCGAAGTTCCTTTGCTGAGAAAAAGAGTAGGAGCCGAAGTTGGGTTTTAGCCTCAAGACTTTCCCATCCTATGTGAGTCTCCCCTAAGTACTTTGCTATTCTTAGTAATAATGGTGTAAATCCCTCGTTTGAAGACAGTGTGGTTTTAGGGAAGCAATGATCGAAGCAACTTGATTCGGGGGGAAGGGGGGGCTGCATCATAACGTGTACTCCTATGACAGCTGAGGGAAAAAACCAAGATAGGAAATGGGTAGCTGCACGTCTGTCTGGTTCAGTCGGTCGGTGGAGGCTTGAATGAGGCTATCCATTCCAAAGATTTCCACAAACTCCGAAGATACCTGCCATGAAATAAAGGTGTTGCTTGAGAACCTGTCTTGGTTAAGCATAGAAGAGAATTAACATCTCCTTTTATCATTTCTTGTCTCTTCCTATTAATAATTAATAGGCAGTCATATTTCCTTTTGCAAACCAGCTTTGTATGTGCACTGTGAGCTGCCACTCCACTTGTCTGCCTCTTCTTGCTCACATCCAAGCGTTTTATTTTTATTTTCATTACGCGCGCGCGCACACACACACACACACACACACACACACACACACACACACTTTCCAATGCCCAGGAGAGAGAGGTTACTTCAAGTATGGTGGGAACCGTGACAGAAGGGTCAAGGTCATCTCAATTTGTTTTGTGGCTCTCACTTCATATTGTGGTATGCCTTTATTTTTACATTATTAATATCTGTAAAGGATCTTGTTTTGCATCTTTGTGTAATAACTTAACAAACAAACAAAGCAGTCAGCACCTTTCAGACACTCCTTGTTGTAATTCTCTGGTCGGCTGTCCCTCTTTGAATTCTGAGTAATTTAGAAGCTTGCCCACCGCCACCTACCTATCTTGACCTGAAGAGTTGTACCATTTCAAAACGTTTTAAAAAGATGCAAATTCTTGTTTACTAAACACAAATTGTCCTTGGCATGGGCACGTGCCTAGAGTTGCCACAAACATTGCTGGGTATCAATATTAGAGACAGTACTCATACAGATATAAATGGGTGTCTCACTCCCCCTCCCCCGCACTTGTCCTTCCCCTCCCTTCTGTTTACTGAGCTTCACAGAGGTTGCTCTGCAGCAGTAAGGCGCACATAGCAACTTGTGCCCAGAGCACTCTGGGGCTGATCTACATGGCGTCAGCTGGGGACTAGCTGCTCCAAGCACTCATTAGCAGGCTTCTCTCACCTAGCACCTTTTCTTCTGCGATTTCCTGTCTTAGTTAGAAACTTACTTTTTCACTGAGAGTCAATAACCCTCTTATGGGACATCATGATTATCATTTATTCTTCCCAAGTACCTTTATTTGGTTTTCATGTGCTCTACTGGAGGTGTTTCATTTATATATACATATATATATATTCTCCCATTTCTCCCTGAGTATCCCTCTCTCTCTTTCCTCTCTCTCTCTCCTAATCTACCTAAGATTGAGGCGCTGAACTATTTTTTCCATTGCTTATGATTAATTTTGGATCTGCCTATAAATAGTCTTAACATGAACAGCACCACATGTAGCCTCTCAATTTCCCAGAAATACTTTCAACCTCATTGGTCTTGGCTTGGGTGAAATGATTTTCATGTCCATGGAGGGTCGTTCTGGGTCCTTAGATATTTGAGCTTTAAGGGGGCTTCTATAGTATTCACCACATCCAGTATCAGCTGTTCTACACAGCCTTCGGGGAGGCAAGATTATCTGAATATATTATGAGTTAGCTGTTTCTCAGAACAATTTTTTGGAATAGCATTGCACAGAAGCCTTTTTCATGTAAGTTTTTCCATGATGTTTTGGTGATTCCCACTGAGGGAGAAGAGGGCAAGGGAACTTTCTGCTTGTTTGAAGTCACTGGGACACGTGCATCTGTCAATAGCAAAGGCAAGTGAACTCTAAAGACAGTGAACCTGCCAGACTGTAGCAAGTTCCAGACTTCTGCAACTGTAAGGAGTTACATTAAAGTCCGATGACATATGACATGTGTGTGCACCTATGCACACAGGACTCTGTTTGGAGCATATGTGTTGGACATAGTGAAATTTTCCGTTTCGGGGAAAGGAAAAAAAAAAAACCAGTTATTTTTCCCTTTCCAGGACGCACTGGTAAGACCTGACAAATGATGCTCTAACATGTGGAATACATTCTGCCATTAGCGGTGGAAAGGAGACAACAAGGGCCCCTCAGTACCTGCTATTTGAAAGGTTCCAAGTGGGAGACGCTATTCATAGGAAACAGCTATTGTGCGATTTGTGGAATTCAAACAGATGTCCCAGGGTTGAGATTTCAGAAAGTCTTAATTGGGCCTGTAGAGGTCATAGGGTTGTGTGCGAGGTTCATATGTAGAAAGAGGCTCCTGTCAGTTTGAAGAAATCTGAGTCAGTGTATGGCTCCTAACGTGAATATGGGGAGAGGCTTCCTTTGAAGAGGGCAAAGGGAATTTATTGCTGTTAGTTTATAGTGAAATAATTTAAAGTCAATCATAGCTCAGATAAATTCTTTGAAGGGACTCCTTTGTCCCATTCCCATGTTTTAAAGATAAGCACACCTGCGTTTGCTGCTGTCTCCGTGTTCATGAAACATTTGGCAACGTTACGTAAGCCAAATCATCTGAAAATGCTGTTAAAATATTGCTTTCCAAGCCCACAATCTAGTGCTCTGAGGAATACGATTCTTTCTTCCTTTGTCCAAGGCACTGTTCATGGGGAAGCAGGCAAAACAGTGAAGCAGGTAGAAACTTGGGAAGGCACCGGATCTTCTTTTTATAAAGCAATCCAAAGGCATTCTCAAATCAAGCATCATTTAGGTGTCAAAAGCTGCCAAACTGTAACACACATTGAAATTTTCACAGATGACTAATCTCAAGGAAGATAAAGTGGGGTACATCTTGATTATAACTTGAACGTGGTGGGAGAAGACAGAAGCCTATTACACAGGATTTCCAAAGACAATGCACATTGGCCCTTGGTAATGGGCTGAGTAAGGACAAATGAACCACTTTCTATAGCTGCAGCTGGCTTGGCTGAAAATGGTCCTGTTGACTGATGACTGATCCATGTTTATGTGCCTTTGGGGGGGGGGTCAAAATGGGAGTCCTCTTACCAAGGTCTCAACCAATTCCTGATACTTTTCTTGTCCCACTTAAAAACAGGACATGGATTTAGTGGTTTGAAAAGTTGGAAATCATTCTCAGTTTTTAGTTCCAGGCCATGTTAATATTAATCTACTGCTGGATTTCGTTAATGCACATCACATAACAAAAACACCTTAGACAATTTCTAAGGCATTCTTTCCTTCTTTTCCTCCTCCTCTTCCTCCTCTTCCTCTTCTTCTTCCTCCTCCTCCTCCTCCTCTTCCTCCTCCTCCTCCTTCTTCCTCTCTCTCTCTCTCTCTCTCTCTCTCTCTCTCTCTCTCCCTCTAACAGAGGATATGTAGGTTTTTGAGGGCTTTTTTTTTTTGAGTCAAGAAGGAAAGTCAGAGCAAGTAGCTGAATTTTACCTGGGGGCAGAATGAAGCAGTGGGAGGGAGGTGGAAGCTACTATTTGTTCATGTTAAGTAAAGGTGAGTGCCTTCTCCATAGGAACCTACAGCAAACAACAGCACTAGAAGTGAAAGTAAGCTGACTGGCGTTTATGAGCTCCTTTGATTACAAAGTTGTCTCTGTTTGAGAGCACACAGCCTTGGACCCACATGAAATGAGCCCCTGCCTTATCTCAATCCGCTAAAGACCTGGGCCTTTGGCACAGAGGTGCCTGCTTCCTACCCTGTCATTACACATGGCAATCCCATCTCTGGAGAATTTCAGGACCCAGATTGCTAGGCAACAGAATGGCTCTCTATCCCCCAGAGCAAATCTGTGTCTTCGAGTCAGAATCCCTTGCAGTCTGGGAGATGGTATCAGGCATTTTTCTGCACAGTGCCTGCTTCAAGTGTGTGGGGTGATGGAACAAGCCCAAACAGTATCCAGAAGTAAGGATCTATTTCACATGTTGCAAAGGACTCTCTGTCCAACATTATTACCAAAAAACAAACAAACAAAAACAAACAAACAAACAAAAAACAACTGTCTGTGCCTGTCGATATCAGCCTTGTCAGCAAGGGCTGGGACAGTCTCCCTTAACACACACACATTGCTGGATTAATATCCAGGCCACTCATATACAATGTACTCTAGACACATCCTATTGTCAAAAGCTGGCACAAACCTTAGAATCAGAAGGACT
The DNA here is from genome assembly GCA_028551405.1 of Uromys caudimaculatus. NCBI lineage: Eukaryota > Metazoa > Chordata > Mammalia > Rodentia > Muridae > Uromys > Uromys caudimaculatus. Next base: position 10,170,916 of record CM052710.1, on the reverse strand, counting down.
CTTCTATTACCCTGAGAACCTGGACGAGAGTAAGAGCCGATAGGTAGACATGACTTACAGAATATTCTAGATTGCTGATAAATGGTAGAAGAAAAGGGAACTGAAATTTTGGTGGAATGAGTAGCAGAGTACCTCATCTATGTTCAGTGACTGTGATTTTTAAATAAAAATTTAAAAGAGCATTTGTAACCACACAATTCAATCTAAAGTACATTTGTGTATATTTTTCTTTCTGTTTGTTAAGACAGGGATATTGTCTTATACAGTAGAACTCCTTTAAGTATGGCTGTTTTATAATGAGTGCTCTCTTTTCTTGTAGGACAAGTTCTCCGGATGTCAGCTGAGTTACTAAGGTAACTCTGCTGGTCAAAAGAACCCCAAGGTTCTTGGAAGCATCCATCTCTCCTCATTAAAAAAAAAAATATATTTTTTTTTGGTGTGTCTTCACCGAACATTCAAAACTGTTTCTTCAAAGGGTTTTGCAAAAACTTAGACTGTTTTCTAAAGCAGAAACCCTGGCGTCCACAGCGGAAGCGATGGGCAGCGTGCGAACCAACCGCTACAGCATCGTCTCTTCGGAGGAAGATGGCATGAAGCTGGCCACCATGGCAGTTGCCAATGGCTTCAGGAATGGTAAGAGTAAAGTCCATACCCGACAACAGTGCAGGAGCCGCTTTGTGAAGAAAGACGGGCATTGCAATGTTCAGTTTATCAACGTGGGTGAGAAGGGGCAGAGATACCTGGCAGACATCTTTACGACCTGTGTTGACATCCGTTGGCGGTGGATGTTGGTTATCTTCTGCCTCGCATTTGTGCTCTCCTGGTTGTTCTTTGGCTGTGTGTTTTGGTTGATAGCTCTGCTCCATGGGGATCTGGATGCTTCGAAAGAAAGCAAAGCGTGTGTGTCTGAGGTCAACAGCTTCACAGCTGCCTTCCTCTTCTCCATTGAGACCCAGACAACCATTGGTTATGGTTTCAGGTGTGTTACAGATGAGTGCCCAATTGCTGTTTTCATGGTGGTATTCCAGTCGATCGTAGGCTGCATCATCGACGCCTTCATCATTGGCGCAGTCATGGCGAAGATGGCAAAGCCAAAGAAGAGAAATGAGACTCTTGTCTTCAGTCACAATGCCGTGATTGCCATGAGGGACGGCAAACTCTGCTTGATGTGGAGAGTGGGCAACCTTCGCAAGAGCCACCTTGTGGAAGCTCATGTCCGGGCACAACTTCTCAAATCTAGGATCACTTCAGAAGGGGAGTATATCCCCTTGGACCAGATAGACATCAATGTTGGTTTCGATAGCGGAATTGACCGCATATTTCTAGTGTCCCCCATCACTATTGTCCACGAAATAGACGAAGACAGCCCTTTATATGACTTGAGTAAGCAGGACATTGACAATGCAGACTTTGAAATTGTTGTCATACTGGAAGGCATGGTAGAGGCCACTGCCATGACAACGCAATGCCGGAGTTCGTATCTGGCCAATGAAATTCTCTGGGGTCACCGCTATGAGCCAGTGCTCTTTGAAGAGAAACACTACTATAAAGTAGACTATTCAAGATTCCATAAGACTTATGAAGTACCTAACACTCCTCTTTGTAGTGCCAGAGACTTAGCAGAGAAGAAATACATCCTCTCAAACGCAAATTCATTCTGCTATGAAAATGAAGTTGCCCTAACAAGCAAAGAGGAAGAGGACAGTGAGAACGGAGTTCCAGAGAGCACAAGTACAGACTCACCTCCTGGCATAGATCTCCACAACCAGGCAAGCGTACCTCTAGAGCCCAGGCCCTTAAGGCGAGAATCGGAGATATGACTGGCTGATTCCGTCTTTAGAATATTTACTTCGCTACACAGTTTGATGTTGGTCAGAGGTCCGAGACAGTCATACAGAGCATGGTACTGGTCGAGAGGTGGGTGAAGGCAAGCAGCCACAAGAGACTAAGGCTAGCACAAAGGTTTCAAGAAAAGACTGTAAGCTGGATGATTGATGTAAAGCGCTTTGCAGGCCTCCAAGAGACACGATGGCGCATATCTGTTGTAGTATAAGTTATGGGGTTTTTAATGTATTGTTTTGTGTTTTTACAAAACTTGAATATGCAGGCAAGCCTCGGTTTGGGTACATGACTTACCTGGAATGCTTCTCTTTGGGGGAACAAGAATGATTTTAATGGCATAACATAGGCAAGACTCTGCCTTAATTTTTTGAAAAGCTGCTAACTACATGAACACAAACTGTATATTTGTTGCAGTGTAGTTTATCTTTTACATAACGTTAAAATGTCAGTGTTGAGCATTATTGAAAGCGCATGGTGTGCTTCAAAGCATCAAGTATTTGGCTATTAACTGCCAAAACGAGAGCCTGATTTTCTGAGGCCAGTAATTTATTTGCTAAAATTGATCTCTCTCTCTCTCTCTCTCTCTCTCTCTCTCTCTCTCTCTCCTCTCCTTACATAATGACATTATGTAACACTAGCCAAATGGTAGCCTCTGGGTTTTATACTTTTCTTTTCCACAATGCTAATAGGTTATCTCAAATTTTTCAGTTAGACTACCTTAAATAAATACCAAAGATAATGTACTTTTTTGCACGTGCAGGTTATATTTTTAAAAAGAAACGAAGCTCTATGGATTGTCTTGGAAATCCAGAGACACTATCTTTGAACTTTGGCAAGATGTGACACAGCCCATTCATTTTGCACTACAGTCTGAAAAGAACACCAGTCTGATCAATGTAGTGTGCTTCCAGTCTCTTCTGAGCATCTTTCTTGTTTGGAGGGGAAGAGGGAAGCATAGGTCACAGTTCCATATGTACTATACCAATATCTTTAATATCTTTCTTTTCCCGGTTGGTAGTGCTGATCGGGTCAAGGTCAGGCTAATGTACTCAAAGGGGGAGAGAGAGAGAGAGAGAGAGAGAGAGAGAGAGAGAGAGAGAGAGAGAGAGAGAGGTATGCTTGGACTTTTCTGGGCTCTCCTCTCTTTGCACATTCCAAAGCTTATTCCATAAGATCAGATCTTGGTTGAACTTTGTTGGTAACTTGGCTCCCTCCAAACAGTCACCCAGCAGGGAAGATGAACAGATTTCAAATTTTGCAGTTGAGTCATAGCCTTGACTGCCAAGGCATATCTAGCTCAGGGTCTCATTAAGAAAAATGTCTGGCCTCTAGGCTTGTCCTTCTGAGGTCTCTGCAGAAAGAGAGGGGGGGGGGGACAAGCCACTTCAATGCAACAATCCACCTTACAGGAGAAAGAGAAGATACCTTTTTCATGACAGAGGGTAAGAGGGACTGTATCAGTATTCTAGGTCTTAGTGAGCCATATAAACACAACATAATTACAAGCTAAGGAGTTAAGAGTCTAAAGGGTTATTTCTCTCTATATAAATGCTCATGATTAATGTAAGCTGGTCATTGTCTCTTGGAAAGTCTCAGAGCAGATTGCCAAGGACATGTTATTTTCTAGAAGCCTCTTCTACCTATTTACCTGCCTTTATTAAAACCCTTCTCCCTTCCCCCACTCTAGCTCAATAATGCAATTCTCTTTCCCTTCCTTTCTCTTGGTTTTAACGTTCTCTACTTGTAAACCCTAGGGCTGCTAATTTTCCTTTTTAGTTGGCATCTCAAAATCAACTCTCTAATGGTATTACACCCTAATATGCCATTAAAACTCAGCTTGTTCTAGAACCATGTATTTTATTTCGGTTGATGTTTGTGCCGGTCTGTGGCTTGTGAGCCTCTGTATCTGGATGCAGTGCCTGAAAGAAACGATGACAGTTTCTGCAGTTTTCAACTTTCTAAGTCAATGGATTTTAAAAACGGTTGATGTTATGGAAATCAAGGGAGAAGTGTTGAGAAAGTGGTTGTCATTGTACATTCGGGTTTAAAGGCAGGGTTGCAAGTTGCTTAAAGAGTTGGCGTTGGGGACAGGGAGAAGTCACAGGAGAGAAAACAGACTGGCTTCTGACAGTGGGAGGCTATGGAAGGCTTCAGATGCTGCTATTATGGTGATTTGCAAAGGAAAGTAATCAAACCAAAGAGTATTCAGTGGAATGTCAATCAAATGAAGATGCAGTAGAAAGTGGGGGTGACAACCTAGACTGACCCCAAATACATACACAGCACTACCACTTAAAAAGACTTGAGTTATTTGAAAATGTAGGGGGCGGGTACAGAGACAAAAAAAGTGGGAGGGAAAATCTTTTGATTTTTTGCTTTAAAAGAAGAAACCATCTAAAATTTCTGGTGCATAGGTTTGTTTTTGTTTGTTTGTTTGTTCGTTCGTTTTTTTTTTCTTTTTGTTTTTCAAGAAAAATTTTGCAGAAGCTACATTTTTAAAGTGTACATTTTATAAAGTTTATCAGATATTTTCATATTTAAAGCCAAAATGTAAATAGAAATCTGTAAAAGAAAATAAAAAGTACCCTAAGAGGTATAAATACCGCAGTGGGTTCGGAGAGCTAGCACCTATATGCTACTGGTTAGCATGGTTTTAGCGGATATTACCAGCCTTTTGAGGTTCGATTTAGTATGTTCTGTTATTTATTTCAGCATGGACTGTTCCTTTGAGAGCTTTTTGTAGTTATTAGCATCTTAATAGTTACAAGCTTTAAATGGCTTTTCGTTTTGTTCTGCCAAGAGCCAAGACATAGGTAATGCATGGCATCTCTTCCTGCATTTCTACCTTCAGAAGATCTGTCTCTATTGACTGGGCCTCCAGAACTAGTGCACACACCTGCCATTAGTCTGCAGATGGAGGGACTCACCTTGAACATCTGGGGTTCATCCCCAGTTGCCAGTTGCTTCTGTGTTGCAAGCAGACCCCTCTAGGACGTATTCCCTTTTAAAGAATGTTTGCCCATATCTGAATGGGCATTATATATTTTTTTTGGAGGGGGGAGGCATAGATTCCTAGTTATTCTATTTTTAAATAAAAGGTAGACAAACTGAATTCTATTTTGATTATTGAGAAAGGAATAGTTTTCTATCCCTCTAAGAGTATACTTGAATCAGACATTTTTAGAATGTCATATAGCACTGTAGTCATTTCTAAATCCCTGGAGAAGTTTGTTTGACTCTGTTTCTGTTCTGTTGATGCAATATTCCTTCTCTTTCACTTCCTCTCTCCCTATATATTCCCTCCCTAAATCTTGGTGTGTCTCTGATGACCTTGGTTCCCCAAAGATGTTCCTCTTGCAGATAACAAACGTCAGCTTTTAACTTATCATCAGCCACTCCATAAAAGCGAAGAGCTCACCCCGAGGGGTGGGGTAAGCTCCTTATCACTCTGTTCAGTGACGTTATGGTGGAGAGTATGAAAGTGTTGCCATTATTACGTCCCTTCCCCCAACCTTCAGCAAACTAGAGTTTCTTTCCTAGAAATGTTAGGTCTCAGCTCTGGGCTCTGGCGAGTTGAATGATCCTAGCCTTTGACAATCACAATAGTTATTATTTTCCCATTTGCCATCTTTTTGTATCTAAAGTCTTCCTATTGTACTGCACAAACCATGGGTTGTATATATTTTTTATATATTATGTCTTATTTTATTATTTCTAAATAAAAATTGAAAATAAATTTGTGGAAGTGTTAATGGACCTCTTGTTTGATCTCTATAGAAACATACATGATCTCAGACAATGAGACATAAACTCTGACCGTTTGAATGAATAGAGCCATAGAAATTGACTGAACACACAGGTCCAGGGGACTGGCAGATTAGTTTAATCCAAGTTAGAGGAAATGAAGCTTATATTTTTGTTTGGAACACAACAGCTTAGAGGATAGGAAAGAGGGAACAAAGCAAAATTAACAAAAAGAGTTATATTTTGATTAACTAAAAGGTACAATGATTGTATTTTGTGGGCTCTTGACTATAAGTAGATTCTGCCTTGCATATTATTTGTCTTTTCTTTTCTTCTTTTTAAAAAATGGTTAAGGTTGTGTCTCATGTAGCTAAGATTGGTCTCTGAATTAGATGTGTAGCCAAGGGTGTCCTTGAACGTTTGGTTTCCCTGCTTCTGTGCTCAAGATGAGATTCCAGGTGTGAGCCAGGAGGTCTGCTTTATTTGGTGCCAGTGCTAACACCCCATGGGGCTTGGTGTATGCTAAGCAATCACACCTATAGTGGGGCTACACCCCCTCTATTTCATCCCATGCCAATCTAAAACAAAATCAAGATAGTATTGCTAGTCAGTTCTATGAGAAACTAAGAAAATTAGAATGAATTTTACAGCTAAAATTCAACAAAGACAGGATTTGAATCCAAGTTTGATTTGCTTCTACTATAGAACATATTACTTCACAATACATTACCAACGCTAGATGGTCCCTGAGAAAAAGGCTCATTCTTTCTAACAAGTCACAAATAAAATGTTCTCCAAAGCTGGAGACAGAAGGGAAACTCCCATTCCACAATCTGTGATTCTTGCCATTTCTTATTCTCAGCAAACTCTTTCAAATGTGGTTCTGAGTTCCTGGAAAATATTAAATAAATTCAACTTAACAGCAACATTCTGTGGCTCCTGTTCGATCTCCACTTGAGAAATACAGTGACCAAGGCTTGGAGAAGCACTTGCCCGAGGTCCTAGCCAGAAAGCCAAGAGGGATGGGACAAAGCTCTCGTGGTAGAAAGTTCTGGAGCAGAGACTGAGACCTGAAACACTGCAGCACCAGTTCTTCGTGTCCTCTGCTGTTGTCCCTCGTGGGTTTTCAGGGTAAGAATTATCATCTAACCTAAGGCCCTTGTGCTCTTTCACTTTTATATTCCCCTACACACACACACACGCACGCACGCACGCACGCACGCACGCACGCATGCACGCACAGGACCCAGGAGCAGAGGCTGGATAGGAATTCTAATCCTATTGTGAACCTTTCTTCCTTCACTCCTTTTTGTGATCTGAACAGCTAGGAAGGAGAGCTCATTTTGCAAGAGGTAGAATCATCGCACATATAAACATCAATTTTGGGATCTGCATACATTTCAAACTTCAGATTCATTTCAGTAAACTTCAAATTGCTCAGGCTTGTCTCTTGTAGGCAAAACCTCACAGCTCTGCCACTCGGCAAACAGCGGGTACCTAACCACCTCAGACACTTCTGCTTTCCTGTTGCTGTGGGCAACCAGGGGGTAACAGTGTTTTGTGGTTGGGAAGGGCAAGTGTGACATGCCACAATAAAGCCAGGACGGATGCAATAAAGACCCCATCTGCGTTTCTGCTCATTCATTTATTTGTATGTCTGCACATATGTGTATATCTTTGTATGTATTCACATATTTAATATAACGACCATAGGTAAGCTTCTGAGTTCAATGTCAGAGAGGTTTTGTTGATCAGCCAATACTGTCAAGTACTTTAAGTACCAGACTCCCTAGGCCACAGTTCTTTGAATAATATTTATGAAGAAGAAAATGTATTTTATTTTTATTTTTTTATTTTATTTTATTTTTTTCCAGGAAGAAAAGGGTTTATTTCATTGTATAGCTTACAGTGGGAACTCAGGGCAGAGTTCACAGCAAGGAATCCAGAGACAGGAACTTAAACAGAGATCTAGGAAGAGCACTGCTTACTGGCTTGCTCCTAATGTTTACTCAAGCTGCTTTCTTATACAACACAGGACCGCCTGCCCAGGGGAGGCACTCACTGCAGTAATCTGGGTCATCCCACATCAATTATTAATCAAGAAAATACCGGACAGACTTTCACACAGGCCAGTGTGATAGAGGCAATCCCTACAAAGGTTCTCTCTTCCCACATAGCTCTAACTCGTATCAAGCCGACAAAACAAACAAAGAAACAAACAAAAAACAACCTAGCACAACGTTTTGTATTATTTTCAATATCCAGCTTGGTTGTGGTCTTTCTGAATCAGACTTACTCCATTTAACATAATTTCCAGTTCCACCCGTTTCCTATGAAAGCATGAATTTACTTTTCTTCTTGTTTTTTATGTATTGTATTTTAGAAAGCTCACTTTAGCTCCAAGAAAACTGGAGTTGTTCGTGTAAAGCTACATAGACACTCTCATACCGAGGGAATGCCAGCCCCACACCCCAAGTCCACCATGTATGTAGTTTGAGATCTGTCTAATGCTCTCCTCAAGGACCCTAGTGGTCCCATGACTCAAAGCTCTGGTTGAGGTTTGTCCTTAAGGACTTTTAAAAGCATTAAAAAAAAAATCATCACAGGCTTAATCCATTTCAGATAAAGATGGGGTGAAATGATCAGTGTTTAGCTCTGAAATGAGGGGCTGGAATCCCAGGGTGCTGGGCTCTCAGAGCTCAGGTGGGGAGTGTTCAGTCAGAACTGGGAGGGGCCGAATCTGCTGATTTGAAAGCTGGAGTTGTTGACTCCTGAGAAAGGAGGACAGTTAAAAAGAACATGGAAGAGAGGAGATTAAGCCAGGTGAGCCTGCTCCAGCACAGGAGAGTTACCAAATCCTGAGGATAATAACGTGAATAATTATACATAAGTGCCTTTCTCCAAGTAACTAAAATGTGTAGCCTGGGGGTTATTCATCGTTTGGAGGGATAGTTTTCTTAAATTATAATTCTCTCCCTGGTTTAAAATAATGTATATTATTTAATATTTCTTTTGGTTATTGAAGCTAATGTGATCCTTTCTTCATGGTGCCATCTAAGCTTCTGCATATCTCATTTGCTGTGAAACTATCACCTGCTCTTTTGTCCAGTAGCACAAGTCTCCTAGTACAATTTAGGCTTTGCTTCTGGGAAAACAGATTAATACACTAGGCTGTACTGACGGTACATTATCACGTCATAGGTGCTGCACCATCAATCCCTTTACATACTGCAGAGGCTATAGGTTATCAAGAAGCTCTGTCGGAGTAGCAGCAATAGCATTCAAGTCATGAAGTCCAGGTAAAATGCGAAAGATACGGTTCGAACAGTGACTTGGGATGATTCTAATTCTCCTCTGAAACCTTTGGTTTTCTTGTCCCACCTCACCATCATTCCTGCCCCCCCTTTCTTCTTTTCTGGTGCTAGAGACTGAATCCAGAGTCTTGCTCATACCAGGAATTCAGTCTATCACAGAATTAAATTCTGTTCCCTATTTATCATTTTAAGTTTGAGGCAGGCTTTTACTAAGTTGACCAGGCTGGCCTTGAATTTATAGTCTTTCTGTTTCATTCTTGAGAGGAGCTGGGCTTACAGGATCATAAACCTGGGCCTGGGGTCGAAGCTACTTCTTATTTCAGGTTTGGGGTTCTAGTCTGAGATCTTGAGCCTGTTCAGAAGTTTGGCTTCTAGAACGTTCTATTCAACCCAGCCAAGAGGAGGAATTACTGCCTGTTGTGGGTACTGTAAAGTTTTCTGCATTGTATTTGAGTTCAACAGATTACTATTTGGAAAGTGGTCAGTAGACTTTTTTTTTTTTTTTGCTTTAAAATTAAGAAATATAGCTGGGCTTAGAAATAAAAAGTATAGATATGACATTAACTAATAATTCCTCAGAAACTACTCCCTCTTTGGTCTCATGAAGATAAACCTACAACTCTTACTCTCCATACTTAGAAACACTCACCAGGAAGTTAAGGGGTTTCAAAGGATATCACACCATGGATTTGAGTATTTATGAAACAATACACTGGGAATAATTTTTTTCTTGCCAAGTGGATCTTTTAAATATGTGCTATTTTTAAAAGCCTTCCTGTTCAATTCTACTATTATGGAAAGACATCAAGAACTTGGCTGACGTGACAAAAGTGGAAAGGTGAGATGACAATCACGGAGCTAGGGAGAAGCTCAGTGGGCAAAAGGATGAGCACCTGAGTCCTAACCCCAAGAACCCCCAAAGAAGACAGCTTGTTAACACAGACTTCTACAATCAAGTAGTTACTGCAGAGGCGTGGGAGACAGAGACATGAATGTCCTTGGAAGTTTCCAGGTGGACTAGTCTGGTATACACAGCACAGTTGGTCGACTAGCCTGGTGTACATAGCACAGTTGCAAACAAGACAGCTACTGTCTCAAACAAGGTGGGAAGTGAGGACTGACACCCACAGTTGTCTTCTGACTTGGACACACACTCGGTGGCATGTCTGTGCGTGCATTCACACACATGAGTGAGCACATTCCTACACACGTTATACACACATACTTTTGAGATGACAAATGATTATTTTTGTTTATTTGTTTGTTTGTAATGCTCAAGCTAAATTGTTCATGCTCAGATTTCAAGTTGGGGTTTTGAGGGATTGTGTTTCTATGGTCATGTCTTAGCTTTCTTCATTCTAATGTGTTCAGATCCTAGATTCTCCTGGGATCATCTTTGTCCCTGGTCCCCAAGGGGAGGGCCAAATAGCTTTATTTGAGTAAGCATATGGGTTCATGTAACAAACAAACAAACCAGTCCTTTCCTTTTATACATTTTGTTTGCCTTTGGTTATTCACATTCTTTTCCTAAGGCAGTTCTTTATTTGAAACCTGGGCTAAGCAAATTTTGTTTTATGTGATGCTATAGCAAGAAGGATCTCACTAAATAGCATGTAGGAATTTATTTTAAAATATGTAGTTAGCTCCATCAAAAACCTACTTACAGAAACACATTATTTACCAATAGAGACATTTCAAAGGCAAGTTTATACACATCCTAAGCAACTCACTCTTAGCAAAAGCAGTCTCAGATGGCACCCACTCGCAGCCAGGTGAAGAAAGGAGGATTAAATACGTCAGAAGTTTCCTTTGGTCCTCTTGTACAGTTTCTGGTGGACATGAGATCGGCAAGTCCTACTCTCTGCCTCTTTCAGAGGCAGCTATAAATTGTAAAAGGCATCACCCCTTGAGTACCCTCTCCGTCAATGAGGCAGATGAATAAGATGCCCCCTGAGTTGCCATAGAAACGAGAAGCAGCATCGAAGCACCTTCTCCTTCCTGCATGCTCTTTAATTTCATCTGAGTGACTATGTTCAAGAACCAAAAATAAAAAGTGCACAAAGACGTAATTATATAAAAGGCTGTGTTCGATTATAAATACAGTATGTACTCTCGCCTCTGTCTACAGCTCACTTGCTTCGCTCTCCCATTTGAAGTCATTTGAACTATTCAAGGGAGAGTCTCCATTTTCTGTTTAACTTAAGTGAGGCCCAGATTTGCCAAGATAAGAGAGCAAGGCTTTCTTCCTCATTTCCACTTTTGCCCGGCTCACACTTGACTTCTGTTTGATGGTACTTCTGATAATTGGGTCCTTTTACACTGACTGCTTATGCTGGGCTATGTGCGTTTACCTGGAGCTCCCGAACTTGCTCTACCATTAGGCACTCTTGAATATCTAGATGTCTAGAACATTCTGTAGGTTTATAAACGTGTTTTTTGTAAGCTAATAAAAAATGGACAGCTGAATGCCAACAAAGCTATTAGTAGAGAAAGCCAACAGATTCTTTCTCTTTACAAAAAATCCTGTTGCTACTTGTAATAAGCAGGTTATTTCACAATGGCAGGGACTACCCTAAGGACCTCGATAGTCACTCCATTGCAGCATGCACCTTGGAGGACATGTTCAGGATGCAGATTCTCTTTGTTCACCTCTTTGGGCTGATGGATTACATTTTCTGATAGGGAAAAAACAAATACCTCCTCTTCCTGATGAAGCAAGGCAATCCTGGACCTGCAGGTTGGCATCATTTGAAAGGTAATTGTGCCCAGGCAGTGGCTTCCTGCTAGTGATTTGCATAAGGTTGTGTGAACTATAGAATTTACTCTAAGAAGAAAATGCAAAGGTACAGGGCGTGGTGGCTGAGGCAGGACACAGCTGATTTGCTGTCTGTGACTCTGTCTCCTGGGAACTCTTGATTTAAAAGGACTATCTAATCAAGGCAATACACTGGGCCTCTCTGCAAGGCAAACAAGTCCTTTACATGAAGAAATATGAAAGGAGTTTTTCCCTTTAGGACAGTTGGCAACCTGCAGGAAAAAAAATGCTGCTGGTTTATCTAGTGCCACTTGGAAAGCCAGACTGGTTGTGTTGCTTAAATACCTACTGAAACCAGGTACATGCTTGCCAAAAAAAAAAAAAAAAAAAGAAAAGAAAAGAAAAAAAAATCACCTGACTCTGTATGGTTGAAAATTTTACTTACTTAATAAATCTATAATTTCCAGTCAGTGTATCCAGGACTACATACTACATAACAAATACAAAATGAACTTTAATATTAATACACACACACACACACACACACACACACACACACACACACACACACATATATATCCTAGAATATCAGAAGCATGTTCTTGTTCTATGTTCTGTCTCAAGCTAAGTCTAAATATGCTGGTTTAGGATTTCTGTTTGATTTCTGTTGTCTGTGTGGTTTGTTTAGGATTTTATTACTCTATCTTAACTTATGATGAGTACTCAGTTCCAATTTGGATTTTTCCAAAAATAATATAGACATCTAGCCTCGTAAATATCAACCGAGGACTTTCACCACACACTTCATGATGGACATCAGACTTGTCATGTTTCTTTAAGAGTTCCTTCCCTCTCTCTCCCCTCACTAAGTACCAGCCAGAACATCCTTCTCATCTGCATCTATTTAAGGTGCCCAGTAAAAAAAAAGGCCTTATAGTTAACAAGACACCCATTAAAAATGGCTAGGTCCACAGCCACAGAGATTCAGTGTGCTCTGCACTGTACCACTAAGATCCACAAACAATGACATCTTCTTCACCACTGTTTGAGGTTTCCCTTCAGTCTCTTGGGCTCAAAGTCTTATTCCGTTGTACATTAAGGCAGCTCAGCCAGCCTTGGTAGGTAGAATCATGAATATGAAATGTATAGAGTTATGATCTCACAGGGCAAAACACCCACCACACACACACACACACACACACAAACACACACACAGAGAGAGAGAGAGAGAGAGAGAGAGAGAGAGAGAGAGAGAGAGAGAGAGATACACACGATCTTGGATCTTGGTCTGAGTATTCCCTCTATGAATTTCCTGTGGGGCTTGGGATCAAAGCAAGGTATCCAGGTGAGTCAACAGGGATGTTAGCAAACAAAGCACTTCTTCCCTCTAATGCCAGTGGGGATCTGGTGCCATGAATGGAGTCATGTGAAGTGTGCAGGAAGGACTACCCTTCCCCTCAGATCCGTCCCAGGTCAACCAGTGTCAGTCTTTTCCCTTGTAATAAAAATGTGTTATTTATGTAGATGGATACATGTAGTACACTTAAAGACTTTATATCTCTGAAAATTAATCTCTTTTCCTTCATCCATTTTATTTATTTATTTATTTATTTATTTATTTATTTATTTATTTATTATTGTATTAAAGGCAAGTTTATTGGAAAGTTGTGAGTTCACTGGACTCAAGTATTGAGGAGGGGGGATCAGGGCACAGGAGGGGAGGGCACTTGTACACAGAGAAAAGAGAGGGAAAAAAATAAAAGAGCTCCTTCATTCATTTAAAAATGTTATCTATCTACCATCTATCTTTCTATCCTTTTATCATTTATTGATTTAAAATAATGTCTCATACAGTCCAGCGTGGCCTTCAATTCTGTATGTAGCTGAAGTTAACTTTAAACTTCTGATCTTCTGTTTCTACTGCCTAAGTGGGTGCTGAGATTATAGGCATGTTCCACCATGGCTGGTAGATACCCTGCTGGGAACTGAACCCAGGACTCTGCATGCTAGGCATGCACTCCACCAACTGAACTATGTGTCTCAACTTCCATCTCTTATGTATAAGTTTTTAAAAGTTGATTAACCTTTTACAGTGTTTTTACACACACAAGTGCATTTGCATACTTTTGTGACTTCCATAAATGTATGTGCTCTTCGTGTAGTTACAGCAGCCAGCCAGCCAGCATATTTTTTCAATTCCCAAACCTCTTTAATCCCCTCTGTCAGAAAACCTTACAACCTCAAACCACATCTGACTCCAGAGAAATCACAAGTTCATTTTATTTATTTTAATTTGAGGGTGTTCATCATTCCCAGCCCCTCCCTCTTTCCTGTATCTCCTCCCGTGCCCTCACGCTCCCTCTCAGGTCCATGTGGTCCCCTTCTAGAAGTATTATCTTCATACACATGTACAAACCACTGAGTCTATCTACTGAATTGGAAATTAATTTTGTCTTTTCTAGAGAGTCCATTGAGTTCTGCTTTCAAAAACTCTCAGTTCCTCTGCTTTGATGCACCCTGTCTGGATCCCACCCTCTAACTCTTAGAAGAAACCCTTTCTCTCGAATTTTCAAGATATTTGGAACTTGGAATATTAAATGTACTGCTCTCCCCATTTTTTTTCCTAACCACCTGTCTCCCACTCAAGCCACTTTGATCACTGACTGCTTTTTGCTAAATCTCTAATAGTTAGCTTTGAAGAAAAAGATATCATTGTGATTGCATACTGTAGAGAATTATATGCACACATTTTTATTTATGTGTATAGCAACCTATATATAAAGCTACATAATCTAGCATACAGTTTGCCTTAAGGAAATGTTCAACTCTGAGAAACACTTTACAAGCACCTTCCACAGGTTTTATGAAACATAGTTACCTTTCCTCCATCCCTTTATTTGTATGCACAATGTATTTAATTGCTCATCACAAAGTATCTTTTTTTCTCCCAATTCATCTCTCACAAAGATACCATTGAAAATAAGTTCTGTTTTACAAGTTACTTCAACAGTTTGAATATCATTGAATCATTTGGAAGTAGGGGTGAAGGGGATAATGGTTGCAAAAGTGTTTTATAAATTATGAAACAGGCTCAGTGGGTAAAGGGCTTGCTGTGGAGGCATGAGGACCTGAGTTCAGATCCTGAGTCTGGGTGGTTGTGGTATCCTGCCTACAATTCTGGTGCTCAGAAGTTAAGACGTGGAAATCCTGGATCAAGCTGGCTATTTGGACCAGCTGATTAAGACAGGTACAGTTCAAATGAGAGGTTCTGCTTCAATATGGAAGGTGGAAAGAGATCGAAAGAGACAGCTGATGTCAGCTTCAGACAGAGCTCCATAGGCATTTGCATAGACATGAAAGTACACCCACATAGGCTTGTGAACATGTAGACACATGGACTGCACATACATACATGCAAAAGAATATACTGTTATTTAAATGTTCTTTACACATTTACAGAAGCTTTTTTTTTTTTTTTTTTCATTTTCTGTGTTATTCTTCTCCTTAACTTCCAGATATTGGAACTGGGGAATTTTTTTTTTCTTTTTGCGAAATATTTCCTAGCACCAGGTACCTGGATCTGTGAAAGCTATTGTGTATTCAAAGGTGCTCTTTGCAAAGAGCTTGCAGCAGAGTTAGGGAGAAGGAGAAAAGCAATTATAGTAATCTAATTTTAGATTTCTATATTTGTGCTCTGACCTTAGCAATTAAGCCAAAGGCCTCCAATGAAGTGTCTGTGAAGACACAGGCTAAGCGTTCTTCCACATAGTTGCTGAAACACTTCACCTCTCTGCCCATCATGTTCCGTCGAATGCTAAGTGGAGATTTTCTTACATTTTCTCTTCCTACTTGTTTCGTAGGATTGGAGCTTGTGCACCTGGACTCTGGCCCTGTGTGAAGGGAAGGCGTTGCTCCTGGCAAAATGCTCGGTAGCAAGCCTATCAGATTACGGACTTGATTTCCTTTATCTTGGGGCATTGGACTTTATTCAGGGGGCAAGAAGGCTAGGATTTCATGTCTTGTTTGAACATGCTACCTGCTCCTTATTCTCATCCTTCTGGAGAGAAGGCAGTCTCTTGGCATACAGTCTACTAGGATCAATGTCCATTTAAGACAAGTATCTGGACCGCCACATGCCTTTTGCAAACATGACCTTATTGTCCAAAACCACAACTACTCCTCAAGACCAAGAGGTTGGTCCTTCCTAGAACTTGCGTGGAAGTAGCGTCCCTGAAGTGTGGCACGGTTTGGCAGCATTTTAACCAAGACACAAGAATGTGTCCTCTTCTGTATTGTGCTACTGAGGGTATTTCTCCTCATCAGACTCTGGGGACTCTACCCTCTCACTTGATATATATATAGGACATTACTTTTCAGTATACATTGCTACATTTTGGAGGGTCAATCTTTGTCAGACTTTAATGTTTCAGACATCTTCCTGGAAAATCTGCTAAGAATGAGAGGTTTAATTTCCTTGGACAGACTCATAGTTGACTGACTCACAGACTCTTTTTGTAAGGAAAATGGTATTCCTGACAGTTATGAAAAGGCTTGTATTTTTTAATATCACTGTACATAAGGCAGGTTGGCAGGAAGACAGATACAAATGAGACAGACAGAGAGAGAGAGAGACAGAGAGAGACAGAGAGACAGAGAAGCAGAAAGAGAGACAGACAGAGAGGAAAACAGAGACAGGGAGACAGACAGACAGGCAGCCTGTCTTCCCTGAGGATCTCCAGTCTCACTCTCAGAGTATCTCTTAGGACATTGGTAAGACCAGAAGATCAAGTCAGCCCTAAAGCCATATAGACATCATGCTTTGGGGCATTCAGTTCCATCCCTCTGTCATAGCTTATCTGTGCTCAATGGCCTGAAAAAGAAGTAAAATAAGGACTGAGGAGGAGTTGTATCTGCCTCTCTCATTTGTAACTTGCCAACATGTTACAGTAAAAACATGTAGCATTTTTTTTTTATATACTTCATCCAAGATTGCATTGGATTTGACTGATTTCCTTTCTAATCATTTATTTGGTTTTTGTAACAAATGTATTGCTTGTGAGGTTTCCTAAGTAGCATTTTGTTAAAATCCATAGGTTATAATATTGTATAGGCACACCAATTTTAAATATTTCCTAAATGGATTCCTGCAAGTTAACTAGTGTTTGGAAGTGTTTACAAAATGTATCCAGGTTGTGCCAGGTGTGGATGGTACAAGGCCTTTAAAATCTCTGCACTGAGCAGGCAGAGACAGGCACATTTCTATGACTTTGAGCTAGCTCAGTCTACAATGTGAGTTCCAGGTCGCTAAGGGGTATATAATATGAACCTGTCTCAATCACTTGATCAATCAACCAATTTGTAAATTATAGTTTGATATATTGTTCTTGGAATTTCTACACATTGTATTGTGCATAATAAAACATATAAATGAAATGAATTTTAATGGAGTTTTATTTTCAACTTGATGGAAATTCATTATACTTGCCTACGATGAAGTGGACACTACAGCAGTAAAAGCAGATTACAATTATTTTTACTACATCAAGACAAGAACTGTGGATTAAGTGGTGAATTTCAGGAAATAGGGCAGGTTGTTAATTTGATATTGAGCACAGCTGACTTTCCATCTGCTTGTGAGAGCTCACAACAGCTTAATCTTCATTTGGTGTGGTCACACATGATCAAAGTTACCCTGTCCTTGGACAGATCCTTCAAACCTCCTGATGGGCTGGAACCTGAGAGGGTCAGCAATCCTTCAACCACAGGATTGGTTGCCACCCGTGACTCTGCATGTACACGTGGGACTGTTTTTATATACCTGTGAGACAGTGAGCCTATGGCAATAAATTCTAATAAGGAGCTCTGGGTACTTTCTCTAATTGTGATGGGCACAGGAGAGCCATCTGCCTGTTTAGTGTTCCAATGATTTTGAGAAGCTAAGGCAAGGCCAAGTGAGTTCTAAGGTTCAGCTGCCTCTAGCTCTTGGCTTTGTCTTTGTCTCTCTCTAGAGGGGTGGAGTTTATTGTCTTCCTCATTTCCTAAATGAGCATGGCAGATTATTGTTTTTGTTAGTGAAATAAATTGAAATAAAAATGCTTTCAGTATTTATAGGGCAGTAAAATACTTACACAAGAAAATGAGTGTATTTGTCAGAGATATTAAAAAGTGAGGGAATTAGGTTTAAACCATATACACAATCGTTTGCTTAAGTATGACATATTTATTTATTCATTCAAAAACAGGCCAGGAATTTGCTTCTGCATTGGTTGTTTGAAATGGAGTTTCAAACAAACCTGAACTCATAAACCCTTTGCTCAACTTCTTGAGAATATAGGCATACATACCTGACATTTTAATTTTTTTTTTAAGAAACCAAATTAAATGAACAAAGTTAAGATGAAGAGAAATGGTTTAAGTACTGTTTAAATTGTTTATGTATCACCTTTGTGATACAAAGGTGAAAGAAAATATTTATAAGCTAGTATTTTTTTTTAATTAAAAGAAGGGCAGGTGTGGTGGTACACATCTGTACACCCAAGCTCCCAAAACATGGGAGGAAGAGGCAGGAGAATCAAGTGTTTAAGGCCAGACTACACAGAGAGTACCAGAGTCCCAAACATTCTAGTGCAATAAAGAAATATGGATGTGGACATGGGGGTGGGGAGAAATCTAAGCCATATCTGGATAACAAAATAGATCTGTGTTGTCTAGGACAACATTTCCTTCTCTGAGACATGTGACAGTATCTTCTGATATTTTATCATTTGTTACTAGTTAGGGGTATCAATAAAGCCCCCCAAAACAAAGAATTACCTAGGCTATCCTTCCCACAGTCCAGAAACCGGGAAAATCATTCTGGATTATAGTTAAATTTTCTTGTCTATTTTAAAAATGTACAAACTAAAGGATGTGTTATGGCATTTCCATATATCAATATACTGCACTTTTACCACAAGCACTCTTCGGCTATTATTATTCATTCCCCATCCCCCCATCTTTGCCCCGTTGCACATACCTAATACTCTGTTCTATTCTGATTCTGTTTTCAGACCCAATCCTTCTGTGTCCTCAGATTCCACATTGAGATCAAATATTGTGGGACCTGTCTTTCTGATGTTGGTTTATTTCACTTAACACCGTGATCTCAATTTGACTGAACATGACATGACTTTCTCGTTCCTCATGGCTTATCTCCTCTGCTTTATCAACTCATATATTGACGAACAGATGGTCTGACTCATGTCTCTTAAAAACAGTGTAGCAATAAAATGGGTGTGTAGAGATGTCAGTGGGAAATAAGACTGGAAAGGTATCTTAAGAGTTTTAGGGCTAGGATAAGGAAACTATACTGTAAATAGAAGATAGTGAACAGTCACTGAAGTTTCATTGGCTGAGAGATGAAGTGTCAAATACATAAAGTTGACTAGAGGAGCAAGAGATGTAGACAGTGATAAGTATACATGGTACAAGCCCATGGCGTTGTTTCAAGTAAGAGATAATGAGTACTTGAACTTCAGAAGAGTAAGGAAGCTATCAGTTTTGGAAGCATTGCAGAAGGGGAGTTTCCATGACTTGGTAATTGTTTAGATTAGGAGAAAGAGTAAGTGTCTATAAAAGTCACACTGTAGATACACTGATAAGAAGAGTCAGGAGAGGGGGCTGGTCCCAAGCAGGAGACAACACTTTTGAGTTTGAGGGTTAGATGAGTATCTTATAGATGGACACATCAAATTAGGTGCTACAAGGCAGGTAGACTCAACTTATCGTCTGTCAACATTCCTCAGCATTTCCAATTGAGTTGATTCCAAGTTACCACCCTCCTTTGCAGCAGAGCCATATCCTTCTCCTCCTGTAGGGAGGAGGGTGATGCATGTGGCTCTCCCTAGCCCTTTAACTCCTGAGGTCAGCTCATCCAGATCATCTAACAACACCTGAGTTCACTAAGTGCTAAGCATTAGGGAAGGGTGCTCATGTTTTATTTAATTTTATTTACAATCAGTTGCATCTGATTCTGTGTAGAGTTTCCCGGATTCCAGAGCTGTAAAGTTGCTAGACACACTTATGTTCTGGGCATGAGTTCACATTTATGTAAATCTTCCACATGCTGCTACAGATCCACTCAAGCTGACTGCTCAGCACATCCCAACATGTATATTTGAGAGGTTTCCATGAATTACATTCTTTGTTTTAATCCAGCATTGACTCATTCTCATGGATTTACCATCCCTCCTGCTGCAACTTGACCCATGGCTTTCTGTTAGCCTCATTACAGATGTCTTCTTTAGAGGGGGCACTTTGATATGCTCAGAAAATGGAAGTCTGGCTAGCTTAATTCCCTCTGACTTAGGTAAAGTAGCTCTGCTTCCTTTGCAGGGTTTTCTGATGTTTCTATCTCTCCTGGATCACAGAAGGAAAGAATCTGGGACCTCAGTTTATTCCATTCATATTTATGTCAGGCAGTTTGAGTTTATGCTATAAAGAAGCCGTTTTCAACCTTCCTAACGCTGTGAACCTTTAATACAGTTCATCATGTGGTGACCCTCAACCATAAAATTATTTTTGTTGCTACTTCACATCTGTAATTTGATATAGTTATTAATCATAATATAAAATCTCATATGAGACCCTTGAGAAAGAAGCATTCTATCCTTACAGGGATTATGACCCACAGGTTGAAATCCATCGTGATAAACAGTAAACACAAGGCACTTAAACTCTGTTAAACTACAAACTGTTCTACACCCCATAAACCTTTTCTCAGTTGGTTTCCTAGATATAGGACAACTGGATTTGCATATGCACTCCTGTATCGATATAGAAATAGTTTATGAGTTTTATTGACTGAACTAGATTTGGCACCTTATGTTTTAAAGTTAATCCATTTCATGCCCCAATAACCAAATACATGTCCAAGGAAGTGCATGCTTGACCATGAGTCCTGCTTAGGAGACTGTATGCAATGTATGTTCTCCAGGAATGAATTGGGAAGTCTTTATTATTATTATTATATATAATTATTTTTAATTTATTTTATTTATTTACGTTCCAAATGTTGTCCCTCTTCCTGGTTCCCCTCCCTAAGTTCTTTACCCCATTCCCCCTTCCATTTGCTTCTAGGAACATGCTCCCTCTCTCCCACCTACCTATCTACCCCTACCTCACCCCTGCCAACATCCCCCCTTCCTGGGTCATGAAGTTTCTACAGAGTTTAGAGCATTCTCTCCCACTGAGGCCAGACAAGGCATTCCTCTGCTACCTATGTGCCACGGGCTGTGGACCAGCCCATGTATGCTTTTTGGTTGGCTGTTTAGTCTCTGGGAGCTCCCAGGGGTCTGGGGTAGTTGACACTGTCAATCTTCCAGTGGGGTTGCCATCCCCTTCAGCTCCTTAAATCCTTCTCCCAACTTTTCTATAGGGATCCCCAGACTCAGCCCAATGGTTGGCTGTAAGTACCTTCATCTGTCTCAGTCAGCTGTTGGTAGAGCCTCTCAGAGGGCAGCCATGCCAGGCTCCTGTCTGCAAGTACAGCATGGCATCAGTAATAGTGTCAGGTTTAGTGCCTGCGCATGGGATGGATCCCAAGTTGGGCATGTCACTTGATGCCTTGGGGATGGCCTTTCCTTCAGTCTCTGCTCCATTTTGTCCCTGCATTTTCTTTAGATGGGAACACTTCTGGGTCAAAAAATTTGAAGATGGGTGGGTGGCCCCATGCCTCAACTGGGAGCAATGTCTATCTACTGGAAGTGGTCTGGATTAGGAAGTCTTACTTTCAGTTTCTCACCTCTACTACAAAGACAGGTTAGCCAGGACCATTCATCTGCCATGAGCTTACCTACGATGTTTATTATAAGGGACACTTTTATCCCTCAGTGACTCAGTGTTCTGAGTCACTACATCCTTTTATCGCCATTAACAAATCTGTCTTGTGCATATTTATTTGATTGGCTTCTAGGTTTCAGTTCCTTCTTTCACTACTTCCACTTTCTTGCACAAAAGACATGATTTACATCCCCAGGGGTTCACAGAAGTGGACAGCAGGGGCTTTGGGAATAGAATGGAATGTAAAGGAAAGCCGGGGGTGGGTGGTAGCAGTCTCAAGAACTGTCCTTGTCCTTCTTCCACCGCTGATTTTAATTTGAAATAGTTAACAACTGTTTGTGTCTGACAAAGATCAAGTCATACACAAAATAAAAACAGATGAAATGATAACAAAGAAAATGATAGTTTTGCCGAATATGGATCCTTGAAATTTAATAAAAAGTGAAGATTATTAATATTAAAGAAATCAATAGGTCAAGCTTTAATCTGTGCTTACCAGAGAGACAAAGGTTTCCCTGGGTCCTCAGAAGGGCATTCAAGAGTGGGAAATGTAGAGAATTAGTTCATAGAGGCCTAAAATTGAGGACCATCTATACTTGCAAATCTTTCACTTGAGACATAGTCAGTCACATTACTTCTTCCTGCTTACCTTACCTATCTGGAACATTCCATTGTCCTGGTTCAGTTTTCAAGAGAGGAAACTGAAATAATATCACTAATAACTCTTTAGAAATACAGTGAATGTTTGTTGGGGGTCTTCTTAATCCAAGGAGAATATGCATTTTTTAAGATTTTATTCTGAAATGGTCATGAGGACTGAGTTGGCAACTGGTGCCCATTGGTACCTAGAAAATCATCTGAATCCATGTTGGGAAGATGGAATAGACTTCTTAGCTTTGCACTCACTACACATAGTTGCTGCCCAGAGACACACAGACACACCCATCAAGGTCAATTCAAGTTGTGCTTTCCTGTGGTGTTTCCCACCAAGACTTAACAATTTTCCCGTTGCACGTTTTCCCATTTAGAGAGTGGCTATGAATTCCTGGTGGTCTGGAACTCACTGTATGCAATAGACTGGGTGCACATGTACAGAGATCCATCTGCCTTTTCCTCCTGGGTATTGAAATAAAGGGTGCCTCCATGCTCTGTTAATCTGTCCCATTTACTCCAAAGACAGTCTTAGATGAAGAAGCTTTCATCCCTAGCTGGAATAAAAAGGCAATTTGTTAATTCTGCCATTTTACTTCTATTACTTGAAAATTGTGCTAAACAGAGACAGTTGTCATTTTCTTCTAAGCAATTAAAGGTGATTCTTAAGCAATCAACATAGAATCAGAAATCCATGGAAAAATGAAGTGCTACCTCAGGTCCCATAAGGGCGGTGCCTATGCTAATTCAGTCAAACACACCTAAGGTCCAGGAGACGAAATTTGCTGCATGTGGGGGTAAAGTTATGTGTTTGCTGAATACCTATCATTTATATTCCATCTGATAATGACTCAGTGTGGGCAACTAAAGATACATTTTTTTTTATGACAAAGAAAAATGAGTTTTCAAGATATTGATGCTGGTCTTGGCAAACAGGTTGTTAATTCTTCTGAAAGACTCACAGGAAGGCTGCAATTGTTCAGATTTAATTCTGGAGAACCTTTCAAACATATGCAAGCGCTCAAGAAAACATCACGCCTGAAAGGGACTACTGTGGTGCTGAAAATCCATAGCTTATTGCATGTTTCTGGAGTTTAGGTCGTTTTATCTATGTTTTCCTCTCTTAATTCACCGAGAAGTGAGTCATTTGGACATTTGTTATGAAAGAGGCATTCCATGATCAGTCCACGGACACTGGTGTTTGAACAAAGACAGACTGTGCTCTGTAAATAAAACTCACATTTAATAAGTGTCAGCTCAAACACTTTCTAGTGGGTGCTGAAGTCTAGGTAGTTTTTACATATCAGCGTAACACAATGAAACCTGAATTGGAATTTAGTCTAAGCACTGATCTTTACAAAGCGAAGTGTTGTTTTTAAAATTATTATTATTTTGCAGACTATTCCTATAGCAATGCCTTTGTTTTCTAATGTGAAAAAAGAAAGAAAACTTCTCTAATAGATATGAATTTAATAAACACACACACACACACAGACACACACACACACTATTTACTTACTAACATGCTTTTCAGTTTTTTCTTTCTGTACTGAGTCAGTTAGATTTTCAACACAAGAGCAAATGAAAGGACCAGAGAGAACTTTGCTGTGTGCTACACAACAGTTGTGAGCATGTAGCACACTCTTCATCCTCACCATCTCTCTTCATTCCCGTTCTACATGCCACACCTTCCAAATCATGTACACCATGACTACCTTGGCCAGAGGAAATTGAATCAGAGCTATGGCAAGAAACTTGCTCCAAATTAAATTACTAACAGGTGGCCAAACTAGGAGCTTTGCATTTATTTATTTATTTTAGTTATTTGAGGCAGAATCTTGTTATGTTGCCCAGACTGTTAATGTCACCTACTAAGTGGCTCTGGCTGGCCAGGTATTTATGAGTCTTCTGCCGTAGTCTCCCAAGGTTTGGAGTTAAAAGTGTATAATATCATATTCCAGTATCAAGCAAGGAATTTAATCTAGATCTTTTAAAATATTAAAAACCTGTTGCATTTATGTAGAGTATGTGTTGAACTACTTATTCTGCCATCTGAGTACCCAGGGACGAACTCAGGTTATTATAGGTCATTAGGATTGGGACCCGGCACGTGTACATATTGACCTACATAGATGGCCCCTAACTCAACTCTATTTTACTCCAATAAGTCTTAAACATTATTTTACACTGCAAAGAAACATCATTTGGTGACCACATTAGACAGGAAGAAATTATGTTCTCTTATATGAAGTGTATATGAACTGATATCCATGCTTTTTCCATTTTTCTATTTATGTTTTGCACTATATTATGAATTGCTGGTCTTGTTTTTCCATTATTCAAGAAGGTTCCAGATTTTGTGGGAAAAATGTCTGCATTGTTGAACTTACCTGTAAGTTCTTATTTTCCATGTGTGCATGAGTCTGGCCCAACTGTTCAACATTTGTTTGCAGTAAAAATGGAAAGTAATATAGGAAAGAGTTGCTTTAAGAACTTTTAGGAGTGAAAGAATAACGCAGTGTCATGGGACACAGACAATAAAATTTTTCACTGTCTGAAATGCAGATGTTACATACATTTTACTTGTAAAATATTTGTGGCTATTTTATGAAGTAAATGATAATGAAGTTAAAATAAATTATATTAATTACTGGATGCCTGATAATCATTAAGAAATTCCTCATACATTCAGTTGCTCTTATTTTTATTTGCATAGTTTCCTTTAATTTAGATCTATTTAATAAATATTAAGTATGCTCCCTTGCTTCTTCGACACTCTTCAATGATGACCTATGGCTCACATAGCAATAGGTATGATTCCTTACCAAACTGGCTTGAGACCATAATGGTTATTGTATTGCTTGTATGCAGACAGAGGCACAGTTACCCTTGGTGATGTTGAAGGGCAATTTATAGGCTCGTATCTATTGAATCTGCCTAAGTAGCACTTTTAAAGGGGAGGCAAGACAGGAGGGATCTCGTGTGGCAATGTGCCACAAAAGACAGGCAAAGCCACGAAGTGAACGAGAAAGAGGAAAGATGTTGCACAACTCTGAATGATGAAATGGGTGCAGCAGCCAGGGTGAGAGCCCCTCGCATCAGCCAAGCGCAAAGAAGGAAGTCTCTCTCACAATCCTATATCTTTAGATCTTAACCCAAAATGACTTTTAAAGAGACAGAAATCAAGGGCCCAACTGAAGATTACGTTCTTGAAAAAAAAATCACAATACTAACTTCTAAAGAGTCCCAGTTCAGGACGGGGCATGAAGAAGTGCAAAGCACCATTTCAACAGGTTTAATGTCTCCGTTCTGACAGGCTTTGAGGGGTCAGGGGACTGAGAACAAAGCCATAAACTATCTTTACACCTATTGGTCTAAAAAGCAGAGTAATGAAAAGAAAGCCCCACCTGACACAGTTATGGGTCAGAGAGCCTGTGGTGGTCAGCCTGGAGGCAGAAGGACAGAAAACAGAGGACCTGTTTCCATATCTGAGACAGTCAGCTAGCTGAAGACTGTTCTAAGGATGCTCAAAGAGACTGCAACTCAGCAGAGGTGTGAAACCCTACACTCATGGCTACCAGAGTCCCCTTCATCTTTTGGCTTTCCATTTATTCTCTGCCTCCAGTCCCAAAAGTAGTCCACAGATGTTTAATGTTTAATGGAAAGGATGAGAAATAAGTGATTCACATGATTTGCACAACTTACAATGCTGTGCATTGCTATACTAATCCTGCTGTTCTTAACATAAGATCTTATTGTGTTTATTTGGTTTAGTTTATAACTTAAACCAACATGGGTCTCACATTTAGGAAAAAGCATATGTGCAGGATTTCATGCTAGCCTTGATTTGAGTTATTTGATGGTGGTCTTGGAGTTTATTTCCTGTGGATAAGAGAGTGATAGCTGTACTCCACGTATTAAAACAAAACAAAACAAATAAACAAACAAAAAGCAAGCGAGGTTGAATGTGGAAAGAAAACAGGATGGGTAGGTGGAGCCATGCCTTCTTCCCTATAACCAACTCTGTACTATTGCCACATATTCATGGATCCTTTCTTTTCTTTCTTTTCTTTCCTTTTTTTTTATTATTACCTGCAAACATCAAGAGCCCATGTGATATTCTCAGTCCATCTCCATCTGAGCCAGAAAGGTACATTGTGTTCTGTGCTTAACTCAGTAGCAGTAGCCCGAGTCTTAAAGCCATAGCTTGAGTCTCCCGAGAAGTCCTAAAATAATCAACACATATCACTTCTCTTTCACACTTCTTTGAGCAATTATGAAAAAAAGTAACTTAAGTAAATTTAATTTTAACCCATAGGCTATCTTTAAACACTACAAGTGTAGGCTAGGAGAATATATATTTATATTTTTAGTTTCAAAAAAATATATGTATTGAGAGTATCTTAGAAATACATTAACTTTTAAACATTTTAACTTATGCTTTCTAAATCTGATATATATGCACTATATAATGCATATTAAATAATGTTAAATATATGTTAAAGAGTTTTCTAAATTTTCTTTAATTCAATTTTTGTATATAAAATATTGATGATAATGGTATCAGCTATGTAGAGTTGATATAAAAATTACATAGAGAAAAATGTATATAAGCTTTAAAACAATTTGTGATACACTCTAGAGCACTAACCCATTTTAAATAAAAACCCAATTTATTAATATTTATTTTGTGTCTATCTAAAAATACTTTAGGATCACTTTTTAAAATCATGTGAGTTTAAAAGAGTGAAATAAATTCATGTTAACTGGGGGTCATCAAACAAAGAAAGTAAGTCTCCATAACTGCCCAAGCATGCAATGAATAAATACAACAAAAATAGACATGCTTATAGGGAAAGATGACAAGGCCTCAACCCTCCACAAAGAACCATAGGCAGCTATGCAATGCTGAGAGTGGGGAAGAATCTTGTTTAGGGGAGAGCACACAGTTTGCTGTTCCAATTCCAATGGTCAGCCCTGAAAATATACATACGAGTAATATTATACAGACTAATCAGGTTACATTTAGGAGTACCTATGGGTATACATACACATATGTGTATATAACAACAATCAATGAAAAAGGTCATTAATTAGAAAGAGAGCAAGAAGGGGTATATGGAGGGCTCAGAGGGATAAAAGTAAAAGTAAATGTGATGTAATTATATTATGGTGTCAATTATAGCATATATAATAAAATATAGTCTCCAAAATAGAAGTCAAACAATAACTTTGATAAAACCTGGGAATAAAACTCAGTTGATAGAGTGCTGCTTTGCCACACAGAAGCTCTAGGCTCAATCTCCAGCACTGCATAAAACTTCGTCTAGGAGGTGGAGAGATGATACTTCAGTAGTCAAGGGCATTCTTGCTTTTACAGAAGACCCAGGTTCAGTTCCCAGCAAGCACATGGAGGCTCACAATTGAGTAACTCCAGTTTAAGGAGAGCCAATAGTCTTCATGGGCACTGCACACATGTGTTACATATACATATTTATGGGTAAAACATTCACATGCATAAGATTAAAATTAAATGAATGAACGAGCCAACAGATTGGCCTTGTGGCACATTGCTGTAATCTCAGTCATCAGAACGTGGAGGTAGGAGGGTGAAAACTCAAAAGTCACTCTCAGGTAGATAGTAGTTTGAAGATGGCCTCCATGTCTCAATAATTATCATCATAACCATCGCCATTGCCATCAGCAGCAGCATCAACAGTATCTTCAGCACCATATAAGTAAGGGCTATCTTTATATTGTAATTTGAAGGTATAGTATATATTTGGATAATTTTTGTTTTGTTTGTTTTCTATTTGTTGTTTTAACAAAATTCAGAGTTGAATGTCTTATTTTCTCTTTCACTTCCCATGTGTGCTTTCTATTTATTTGTTAAGGGTGAAGATGTCAGACTCCTGGTCTATTTCAAGCAGTGGCTAAACCAAACTCTCTAAGTTAGGAAAATTGGAAAATGGATTCTTAGAGATCACATTCACAAAGGTGGAAAGAACTCTTTGCCAAGATCCCTTGGGCAGAGAGACTGTAGCATCCAATGACACCAATCCAGGCTACAAGGCTGCAAAAGAGCTTCTGCATCTTGCTTATCAGCCCTTCAGGATGCAATTCTAATCACATTGTATGAGAGAGCACTACTCATCAAGCTTTGGGAATATGTCTTTGCAGCTTTGAGTCCTGCAATGACTAGAGAGTTACTCTAATACTCAGTGCCAAGGAACCAAGGATGCTAAGAAGCTTGCCAATAGAAACATCTTACAGCCAATTTGCATATGCATGCATTTCAAAGCACTGCTATATGTTCATAGATTTGCATGCATATTCGTCTACAAACTGTGTAAATTTAATATGTACATGCACATCAAAATGCTTTCTATATTGATAGCATAAACACTATTGATGTTATTGATACTGTTAGCATAAGCACCTAGGAAGCCTGATGCATTTCCTAGTAGTTGAATTTCTTAGAGATAAATCTCACCTTGTTCCAAATGCGATAAATACAAAACAGACAAATGGTGTTATATACCCTCACCAACCAACCCCTGTTAAAAATTTAGCATGGCACGAGATATTTAAAACTCATGTAACTTGCATTTAAAAATAACCAAAAGAAACAAAACCTAGAGGATTAAAGGACCTCCCTCGAAGAAGAGGAGACAGTGAGAAGGCCATCTGGGGTAGGTAGTAACGTTTATGTGAACCTACATGTGAACCATGTTGCTTTTTAAAGGAACACTTTCGTAGGTGGTTCTTTTTTATCCACCGTTGCTTTATACTGGGATCCTCCCCCACATTCTTTCATTTAGTCTCACTTTAAGAAAGCCAAAAAAGATATGTATTTCTCTTTGTCCTTTACTGAAGTAGAGCTGCTTCTTATTTTTGGACACTGTCTTAAGGAGATGTTGTAAAAACACTAAATTATTTTTTGTGGTGGTGGTGGTGGGGGCACACATCGTGTTCTTCCTAACTTCAGAAAGACCTGAAGGAAACCAAATCCTATGAAAACAGACTTTCAAGATTCTTTGGAAGGAAGGGGATATTGCTGTTTTGAAGGTGATGTGGTTCTGGATCTTTTGGCCATGACCTTCTGGAGTCTCGGGGTCCAAGAAGTTCTGGTTATTTTGGGTGAATTTTTATTAGCAGTAGCAGAGCCAGACATGATTCTTCACATCTTAGATTTACCACATTTGAGGAAAAAGGGGTCTATTCCCACTGCAAATACGTTTCTGTTGATAGCGATAAGTTGGAGAAAAGGAGGTAGAATGTGACAGGAATAAGATTTTGCTTATTGTCAGAACATCTCTTTGCACTTATCGAAGTGTTTGTCTCTTCCCAGTCTTTGGTGGGTCCCCCAAGCCACACATATCTTTAGATCATATTAGCTTATCCAACACATGCACATAATGCTAATTTACTTCTCAAAGGATAATATCAAAATGCTATGAACATTTCTAGAAGCATCTGCTTTTAAGAGAGGGCATTGCTTTTAAATGACAAGTGGATGTCTATCACAGCAGTAAGATTACATCAGACATCTTACAGAATGTCAATGTTTATATTGAGTTCATGGGTCATCTGGAAAAATTTACGTTAGTGATCTGAAATCCCACTCTGTTTATTTCCTTCTTTCCCTTCTACGTCACTTTCATATTCAATGACACTTCCTGGTTCTGTTGCATACTGGAAGTGCTAAAATGAGGCAAGAAAAGCAAGTTCTAGCCTTACAGGAAACATTTTTTAAAAGTTCCTGCAAGAAAAAAAATAAGTCCATTGTGAAATTTCTAATCCAGTTGTGCAATCTGTGGGTTTCCAGTCGAATAGATGCAGCACTTTTGAGGCAGGTGAATTGCCATGATTTTGAGTTCAGTCAGGGCTATAGAACAAAATCAGCAAAACCAGTTTAAACTTGCCAATGGGTTCTGCTGTAACCTACAGGGGGAAACAATCACATTTTTGTTTCATTTAATGAAGAGATGTATGAGGGGGGTGGATTCCTCAGACCTTAGTACCAAAAAGAGGACTGGCCACATCTCAATGGTTCCTACAGCCTATTTTGTGCATCTCATACCCCTCAGGAGAGGACTAGTGTTCTCAGATGATTTATTTAGCTCCTGTGACTTATTTCTGACATGTGGGGTGATCAAACACATACCATAAAACCAACCAACTCTTTCCCTTGGAGCATTATAGCTCACTATTTCTTCATTTCTATCTCTATCTCTCCCTCTCCATCTCTCTTTCTCTGTCTGTCTGTCTGTCTATCTATCATCTATATATCTATTCTTAAAACTGTAGATCATGAATAACTTACAAAACTAATCATGTTCACACAGTGTTCAAAAAACTATCAGAGCCTCCTTGGACTCTGAGCCTAAATATTTATTGAAATGAGAAAGACCCAGCATATTATTTTTTTGTACTTAATTAGGCTGGCATTCCTGGAAGAGAAAGTGCTATTATCTGGGAATAAAGCACTTTCAATTTAAAGCACAATAATCAATCACTTTTTTATCTTCTTACCCGGCATGGACCGGCACATCAGCACTTCTCTTAATTGCATCAATCTGTCCCTTTCCTCTTGTCTTTAGAAGATCCTGTTCTGCTCAGGAATGTTTCCCTTGCATCCTGACTGCAATAGTATTTGAATGGACGATACAGCTTCAGTTTTCTTTTTCTTGTTCTTTGGAAATTCTAATCTCTAATGACAAATGTCCAGAAAAGTCAAACGTTTTCCCAAAGAAGACACTAGCTGTATATACGTATATAGGGTTTTATGAAAAGTCAAACGTAAGCAGAACACCTGGTTCTATTTGGTTGACAGCTCCATAAAAATTTGCATTTTCAAAGATGATTATAGATAAGATATGGGGGTTAGGTTTCTGACAACTAGCCATAGCTAGAGTTATGTGGGATGAGGGAGGGAACCTTAAATGAAGTATTGCTTGACTGTAGACTATGGAGCATTTTCTTGATGTGGTGGTCCTGGGAGTATAAGAAAGGAAGCTGACCAAGCCATAGGGAGTAAACCAGTAGGCAGCATTCTACCATGGCCTCCGTTTTAGTTTTTAATGCCAAGTTCCTTCCTTGATTGCTCTTGGTGATGGATGGTTATCCAGTCCATCTTTCCTCTTTTCCTTTTCAAGAAGCTTTTAGTCATGGTGTTCATAATAGCAATAGAAAACAAACTATAACGCTGTGTTATAACATAATACTTCATTTTGTCAGTCACTATGAGATAGCATGGGCACCATCAATTTGTCTCACAGTCTTGGCCTTTAAACACATGCATAACCTTTCAAGGAGAGTCACAGAACAGAGCTGGAAGGACAATGCTGGTTGTGGTTCTTCTCTGTTAGTGCCTCTTAAAAATGGCAATATCAGGAATATGATTTTAGCAAACTGAAGCTGTAATTCAATACATATATGTAACTCATGTTTTCTAGATTTCTACATAAGCAGAAGAGCACACTAGGTTAGAGCTATAATTAAAATGGTAAATACTATATTATATCATGACTATATCTATGTTTTTACAACATGAGTCTGAAAACACATCAAAATATTTATACTGTTAACTGCTTGCTGACAAAGTTATAAATAATTCGATATTCATCTGAAATCTGTATGATTGTGCAAGATTTTATCAAGTTTAATATGCTAATGCAGATAGAAGAAAAGACTTAGTAAAATGAAATTGACGTTTACTCTCATGATACACATAGATTAGTGCACTTCTCAACCTTATCCCAGAAGTTTCCTTCTGTAGTAGATATTGTTTAACACAGAGATCCAAGGTGCAGAGAATAACCAACTGCAGAATACATAGCCCTAAATGGAACTTCTATATTACACCCACTTCTCCCAAGACTTGGAATTATTTTGGAAGAGGGGGCAGAAATATCACAAGAGCCAAAGGCAGTGGGTGTGTACAAAAAAAAAAAAATCAAAAAATTACAAAAAACCAAAACCAGTGCCTTCTCTATACGGCAGGGTAGTTTTACATATGAATTTGTAGCAGTTGTAACGTCATGCACAAGACCAATGCAAACTCACGCTGGACAAAAGCCTATTGTGCAAAGGGGAAGTGGCCATGAAGTTCCACCCAGCTGAGGAACTTTTGACATTGATAGCTGCTAGGAGAAAGTCAGTTTTCTTTAAGGACCTGACTCCTGGTAGGTCAACTACCTGCCAATGGAAGGCCGCATATACTCTTGTATATATGCAGTATCAGCTGTACTTGATGGGTTTGAAACATAAATCTAAACTAAAATGAAGACACAAAGACGGGAGGGTAGAAAATGCAGGGAGTGTGTCTCGAAGGAGTTGGGATGGGTAGGTTAATACGGTTGAAGTGGTTGTGCAGAAATCCTAACAAACGAGTAAAAACTGGAGGAGAAAAAGAAAACCTTAACTTCATAATCAGAATACTAAAATATTTGCCCAAGGTGTGGATGTGCACATGAAAGTTAGGAGAGCTGTGCAAGGAGTG
Organism: Uromys caudimaculatus; assembly: GCA_028551405.1. Taxonomy (NCBI): domain Eukaryota; kingdom Metazoa; phylum Chordata; class Mammalia; order Rodentia; family Muridae; genus Uromys; species Uromys caudimaculatus. Next base: position 10,138,287 of record CM052710.1, on the reverse strand, counting down.
AAGATGAAAGGTAGCAGAGAAGAAAAGCATAAGAAGAAACGCAGGACATAGTCTGGAAAGAGCTGAAGCTCTGTGACAACCAGAACAGCGGAAGGTATATTGATCAATAGTGTCTGCAGGATACCAGTGCATGAGTCCCTCTTTCTCCCTTTATCTGTATATATGCACCAAAGGCATGCCTAGTGATTACAGAGGTCAGAAATGGACATCTGATGTACCAGTACGGGGCTTACACATGATTGTGAACCACAATGTTTATACAGGGAATGGGACCAAGTTCTTCTGCAAGAGCAACAAGTGCCCTAGATGCAGATTCATCTCTCAAGCTCCTATTAATAGTACTTTGAACCAAAATGAATTGTGCTGCAAATTATAATTGGAAATTTGCTTGAAAATCTATGTGAGGAGAAGCATTTGTATCTGCATGTATATGTGTGCACCCCTGTGTGTGTGTATGTGTGTGTGTGTGTGTGTGTGTGTGTGTATGCATGTGTTTGTGTGCATGTGTGTGCTTGTGTGCATGTGCATGCATGTGTGCATGCATATTCAAACGTGTGTGTGTGTGTGTGTGTGTATGTGTGTGTGTGTGTGTGTGTGTGTGTGTGTTTGGGTGTGTGTTTGGGTGTATAGGCCATAGTCAGTGCTGGGTGTTTTCATTCATTACTCTTCCCTCTATTTTGTGAGACAAAGTATCTTACTGAACCTGGAGCCCAGTGATTGGTAAAAAGTAGCTCCTAAAATACTATTAGCTGAAATACCCAGCAAGTACCTGTAGAGACCATATCCAAAGGTTAGGAACGGCCCCCTGTTGAGGGATGGGGCCACTCACCCATCTCAAAAATTTAACTCAGAATTGCTCCTGTCTAAAGGAAACACAGGGACAAAGAGTGAAGCAGAGACTGAAGGAAAGGCCATCCAGAGACTGCCCCACCTGGGGATCCATCCCATATACAGACACCAAACCCAGACACTATTGCAGATGCCAAGAAGTGCTTGCTGACAGGAGCCTGATATGGCTGTTTCCTGAGAGGCTCTGCCAGAGCCTGACCAATAAAGATGCTGATGCTTGCATGGACTGAGCACAGAGACCCCAATGGAGGAGTTAGGGTAAGGACTGAAGGAGCAGAAAGGTTTGCAACCCCATTGGAAGAGCAATAATATCAACCAACCAGACCCCCCCCCCCCCGAGCTCCCAAGGACTAAACCACCAACCAAAGAGTACACTTGGAGGGACCCACGGCTCTAGCTGCATATGTAGCAGAGGATGGCCTTATTTGGCATCAGTGGGAAGGGAGGCCCTTTGTCCTGTGATGCTAGGGTGGTGAGGTGGAAGGGGGTTGGTGGGTGGGGGAGCACCCTCAGAGAAGCAGGAATGAGGGGGAATGGGATGGGGGTTTATGGAGGAGAAACTGGGAAGGGGGATAACATTTGAAATGTAAATAAATAAAATAACCAATAAAAAAAAATAAAGTTTGATTCAATGTCTTTAAGCATGTGTCCAAAAGTATGCCTATGGCCTTGTATATGGTTAGCCATTTTGCAGAAAATCTAGTTACCGGAGAAAGGTTGAAATATTTGTGGCAGTTCCTGTTTTTTTATGAAAGTTTGCTCCATGTTTGACACCAGTCACCACGTGTTCCCAGCTTCATCCTCTCAGTCTCCGGAAGACGCTTCCTTTGCTCACTTCCAAATTCTTACTGCTCAGCTGAGCAGAGCTTCCCACCTTCATGGTCCCTCCCATCCTGTTCTAGATGGAATCACTTCTCTACCGCTGCCAGATTTATTTGTTCAAAACACACAAGCTTTTGCCATTCTCCTAATAAGATAACCTTTAGGGACTGCCCATTATCTCTGGATAAATCGCCTGTTAATACAAAGCCATCTCCACTTACCTCAGCTGTATTAATGCCTTCTACTTTCCTCCAGTAAAGTGGTCCTATCTCCTGGCCCTACATTTAGGCTTCCCATTTGTCCTAGCTTGAATGCTTATCCTTAACACGTTGTTAGAAAAAGCTCATGCCAACTCTATTGGCCTGAATCTTTTCACCTTCTTGAGGATAGTAATCTGACTTTTCATGGACATGGAGAGCCCATGGAACTTTTATGACCTTTTAGGCAATACAATTTGAAAATAGGTGAATGGGCCTATTTAGAATTCAGAGTGTTCCTGAAGCAGACAAGATGGGCCACACATTAATGGACTACATACACAGTACTCCGCGCTCCATCTTTAGAACTTTTCCCATATCAATTCGTTTTAACTTTGTAGCAGCTCGTGAACTAGCTATTGATGCTCTTCGCATGTAAAAGAAGAGAACATGCACAGAGCTACAGTAGCCTGATCAAGGTCATGCACAGGCCAGGAGTGGAGCCCAGACAGAGTAGGTCCCAAAGGTATGCCCTTGCTGACATCTGCACTGTGCATTCCTCCCTGAATGAGAGGCTTTGGGCATCTGTATTCAAAGATCTTCTGGCGGGGGTGGGGGTGGTTCTGAGTACTTCCAGAGGCATTAGACACATTATTAGCTTTTAATTCTGCAGAAGCTGAGTATAATAGCCAGGAGCTTCCATTGAACCACGGTGCATACTTCTGGCAGATTGTAAGAATCACACAGGTTTATGTTCTCTCCATTCACATGGTACAAAACCCAGAACACCCTGTTCCCACTGAGCCTAGTCGTTTCCCAAGTGGAGGAGATAGCCAGTCCTCGTTAAGCTTTATGAAGCCGTGTGCTAACTGGGAGCCAGGTTGCTTGGAGACAAGGTATCCTTCTATCTCTCTGTTGCCCTGGATATTTCCTGGGGCAGAGCTGAGAAGTTGAAAGTCCACAGCTTGGAGGTGACTTCTCTTCTCTCTTCCTGGGAAATTGATTGAGAAGTGGTCAAGCAGGTTCTGAAACAGACAGGGAGTACATAAATCCCTATCCCTTTAGCGTTGTTTCTTTTCTGAGAAGATGTGCCACTTTACAATGGGAGTGTGTGCGATTGGTGGTTAAGAGGCTTGGTCTCAGGGTCAGACTCAGAATGAGCTCAACGTGCTAAATAATTACTGTTTTCCAAATTCAGGCTAATCATCTGGGTCATGTTTTGATTCTGTTCTTTTCATCTGGTTCATAGAAGTAATATATATATATATATATATATATATATATATATATATATATATATATATATGTGTGTGTGTGTGTGTGTGTGTGTGTGTGTGTGTGTGTGTGTGTGTATATATATATATATATATATATATATATATATATATGAAGAATTACAGGAAAAGAGCATAGCAGAATATAAGGAAGCAGTTTTTGAACAAAACTGCAACTACTATCAGGGGATGCTCTCCTGCCACTGCTAATCTGTATCCAAGCAAGAATTTTATCATACAGCTGTGAATAACCATTTTTAAAAAATGAAAATCTACCACAAGTATGTATTAACTGAGAACTAATTATTGATCACAAAATCAATCCACTTAGAGTCCTAGGTCAGGCACTTTCTATCGTATGTCTCGATCTCATAATTTAACATACAATTTCATATTTCTGAATTATTGTATATTCTTGTAAATGAAAAGAATCACATTTTAGCATAAAAGATGCTGCTCTCTTAGGTAAGAGAAATTGTCATTTATTTAAATGGACATATCTCCCATTCCCGTTGTGTTCGTGAATAGTGTAGGGACATAATAATTTATGCAGAGACTTAGCTTTGCCTTTTGATTTTAAACACATGCTGGAGTCAACCAATCAAGCCTCATGTTTGCAAGATTCATCCATATAGATAGGCAATTATTCCTATCCATAGATTCATTTTCTTCTTCCTTTTCATCTCAGGAACTTTCATCTCTATCATCAAACAAAACAAAACAATAAAATCCCTCTGAACAAACACCCAGAAAAAAAACTTTTACATAATCTCCCATTAAAATTTTATAGTAAAGAAGTTCAATAATTTAAGCTTGAAAAAAAATTACACACAAAGAGGAGAGCTGAAATAGTGAGGGTGATGATGAATGTTTGGATGTGTTACTCTGTTACTGGAACGTCTATCGCCCCCCACCCCCGACTATTACCTTCTAAATAGGTTACACTTATGGAGGATTTTTTTCCTGGAGGGATAACTTTTCTTATGATGAAGGTTTGAAGTACATGGCCATACTGAATTCTCGTTGCAGTGAGAGAAGACTCTTTGCTTTATTATGTCTCTTTCCATAATTACGTTTAAGAAATGTCTCACTGCAAAACATAGGCAGTTGTTCAGAGATGGGTTGATAACTGAATCTAGCTCTATAAAATATTTACGTTATTATTTATTTACTTAGTTTTAGTAAGTGAAGGGCCAAATTAAAATCATGGGAAGAAATATCAGGAAATTGTTTTATTTGCCTTTGTGTTGTAGGGGATCAACCTAAGGACCTAGTGTAAGCTATGCATGCACTGAACTGCAACCTGAACATAGGAGTTAAACTTTGGGCTTTGTCTCTCATAGAGGACCTATTTATTTTCATTTTGCATGTATGAGTGACTGTTTGCATGTATGTATGTGCAGCATATGTGTGTCTATTGCACAGAAACCAGAGAGTGTTTCAGATCCTCTGGAACTGGAGTTGCAGATGGTTGTGTGCTGCCAACCTAGGTTCAATGCAAGAGCAGCAAGTGTTCTTGAGTTAACATTTAAAACAAGGAAGCTTGAGTTCAGAGAAACAAATAAGGAATATGTCTTGCAATGGATGGTGTTGATGATGAATAAAACTAGGCCACAGGCAGGAATGTGAAGCATCCTTTGATCCCTTTCAAGTACATGACATATGCTATCACAGTTCATCCTTACAATAAGTTCATTGACAAGAGACCTCCAGTATTAATTTTGCAGATAGAGAGATGGTGGCATTAAACATTTACAAAGCTTAGAGTTGATCAGGTTGAAGGCTTTGCTTCCTAGCAAGATATAGCAGAACGTTATAAGGTGCACATCACTGCACAGACTGCCTTTGTAAACACTTTGCTAATGGATGGCTGTCAATCATCTCTTACTAAGTTACCCATTTCATTGTTTGCGTCAATGTAGCAAACTCTGGAGCATATGGTGAAAACCTTTATAATAATATAAATGGGATAGCAGGAGTATGCTGATTATGCAACTGATAAATGGTTCTTCTGTGGTTCACTGGGGTTGGATTTGTGTTTTCTGATCAGACACACAGGTCACACTTTCTACATTTTATTTTAGCCAAAAGATTAAAAAGTGATTTAGGTCACAATGTTTATGTTGTCAATCTCAGTTTTCTTGAAATGTTTACATGATTGCTATGGATCCCCCTCACCATTATTATTAAACACAATGCCAGATTCCAACTCATTTTAGAGAGTCCCAGTTTGTAAGTACCTACATGGTGGAAATCAGGATAGAAGTTCACCAGGAAACTAAAAATAGAACTATGGAATGACCTATTTATACTATGGCAGAGTATGTAATACACAAGTCAACATAACACAGACTCACTTAAAGATCCACATTTATGATAGACCGTGTCACAAATGTCATTGTAGAATCTGCCTCAATGTCCACCAACATATATGTGTGTGTTTGTCTGTGTAGTTGAATTTTATTCAACCATAAAGAATAAATATGTCATTTGCAGAACCATGAATATAACTGTAGATCACTATAGAAACAAATTATCTCAGATACAGGAAGACAAATCATGCTTTGTCACGTTCGTGAATACTAGGCTTTACAATCTGTAATACATGCATGAGTATATATAAAATGTAAGGAGAAGTAAGATTTTAAGATTGTCAGAAATAGGAAAAATATTGTGAAGGGGTCAGAGGGGAAGTCATGGGAGGGAATGTGGTTGGGTGCATGATGTAGATGAATGAAACTCGGGCATTCATCACAACTTCACAGGAGTGTTATGTGCCAATAGTAAACTAAGACACAAAACAGTGTGAACAAATCTGTCATGGGGGTAGATCCAATACAGGAAGCCAATACAGACTCGTTTATTTTTTGAGAATCTCATGCAAGCACACAGTGTACTTTGACCACATTATAGAAAGCTCTGGTAAAACTGTGTCTTCTGCACCCTTCAAAATCACTGCACCTGTGAATTCATAGAATTCCATTTCAAATGGTCAGCTGACCAAAGTCGTACTGAAAAGCTTGTCCTTAACTGCTACCCTGGCTTGTCCCGTTCCTAGGAAAGGAGGCTCCCTCCTGGCATTGACACTGTCATGATTGATCTTATCTCTGCCTCAAATTGACCCTAGACCCTGACAACTGCAACATGTCACCATTGCAGCAATAACCACAAAGAGTGTTGACAATGTCAAGGTTTCTGAAGCCGTGTGGCTACTTCAAGCATATGACCATTTTCTCTTCAGAGGGCTGTATTTAATTTGCCCGTACCTTCTTGCCTGTGTTCTAGTGTCTGTAGTGCTGTGAATGTGTGTATTTAGCCTATGTATTATTTATGCTCCTTTCATTTTTGTGTGTATGTAGATGATCTTGCATGAGTGCTCATATGTGTATAGGGCGCACACGTGTATCAATTGCATGTGCGCAGGCATGGGGATGCCAGAGGATTACCTCAACTTTCTCCCCTAGGAGTCTTCCACCTGGTTTTCAAGATGCTGTTTTTAATTGGCCATTTATGGAGGCTGGGCTGTCTGGCTAGTGAGCTCAAGTGACCCAGATGCCCTTGTTTTCCCAGAATGGGGGTTACAAGCTTATTATCACATCCAATATTTTAAAACTTGATTTTGGAGATCAGAACTCAGCTCCTCACACTTGCAAGGTAAGCATTTTACCCATAAGGGATGTCTCCAGCCCCTCTATGTGTATGTTAAATGGTGTGTGCCCTATTCCCTTGACTGGCACAGAAGCTTGCTAAAGGTAGAACTTACTGTTTGGATGAATAGCTCCTCACACATGCTAGGATATAGAGCTACACAAGTAAGTTCCAAGAACTTCCACAATACATCAAAAATTAGAATTAAAATTAGCAAACTTCATTAACAATTTATATTTAAGAATCAGATCCAACTGTTATTTCGAATTTTCAAAAGCCTTATCCTTCTTGCAAATGTAATTTAAATACACACTTACCCCATTGGTCCCATTTGTGCAGGTTCATTTATGAACTCATTTATAGTGGTCCGTGGGGAATGGCTGCTAAAAAGGAACATGGCAAGAAACTCCTTTATACTAAAACATTGGGTGTATACCTGACTTATTTTATGGCTAGTGCATTTTCATTACAGTAGGTTGGTTTTTTTTGTTGTTAATTTCTGAAGATATTTTTGCAATGTGGCAAGATGCTTCTGGATTGTAGATAAGGTGACTGGAATGCTGTTCTGATAGCATGTGTCTAAGGTTCTGGCCTGATAGAGCGAGGTGATTTTCTATGCCATCCGATGACAATTATTTCCATTATGACTAATGCCATGTGGCCTGAAGAGCGTTCCTTGCATGGAACAGCACAGCATCCTTTGCAAACGGGGATGCCTATAAACAAGCGTTGTATTTTCTTTCTATGGTGACATTGGTTTTAGACGTGTCTTCCTCACTCAGATGCCATCCATGTTTCTTCACATTATCTATACTTTCCTGTGCCTACAAAGTCAACCTTTATCATTCAGATAAGGGAGAGAATGAACATATTAGTGTCTCTTTCAGTGTCTGGCTAAAGACTAAAAGACTCTTAGGCTGTCCAGATCATAGTTGCTGATAACATATCCCCACTTTAACAAGATGAACATATTTAAAATGGAGCTTTATTTTAGGACTTTACAGGTATCAGAGATTATTCAGCTCTCCAGACTTACTTATTGGTCTGGCATAAAGAAATCTCAGTGTTAATACTGGCAGGTGATTTGCAACACACCCATCTAAGTGTCTTATCAAGGCGAGGCCCATATTTTAGGAGATTCATTAAAATGAATACATTAGTAAAAACTGATAGCTGAATTCATAACATATTTTATGGGTGCTTCTTAATCATTGATAATTTTAAGTTAACATTGAGATGTTTCTTATTGGATCTGAAAGGAATGTCAAGATGAGACTTGCTGAGTTTGAATAAACTAATATTTAAATTGCTTATGTACCAATGTATGCTATCACACATGTTCTCATACGGGAAGCACCAACTGGACTTAGTGGGTTGTGACATGAAGTTGGGAGGGAGATAGAAGATGCATTAAGAGGTTATGGGAGGATCTGGAAGAAGGTATAACACTATAATATATATATATATATATATATATATATATATATATATATATATATGTGTGTGTGTGTGTGTGTGTGTGTGTGTGTGTGTGTGTATGTATATATATGTATATATATGTATATATGTGTATATATACACAAATCCCAGTCTTATACCTGGAAAGTGCGCACGCGCACACACACACACACACACACACACATACACACAGCAATTTTTTTAAAAATGGAAATCTTTTAAAGAGGACTCCTAAGAGCAGTAGCAGGAGTTGTCTCTGACTCTGTTGCTTGCCTTTGATACCCTTTCCCCTTACTGGGCTGCTTTATCGAGCCTTAGTAGAAGATGTGCCTAGTCTTACTGCAGCTCGATATGCCAAGGCTGGTTGATATCCATGGGAGACCTTCCCTTTTCTAAAGAGATGTGGAGCAGGAGTGGATGGGGATGGGGTGGGGAACAGACTAGCAGGAAAGGAGGGAGGGGAAACTGTGGTCTGGATGCAAAGTAAATGATTAAATTAATTAATTAAAAAGAATTTTATAGCAAAAGAGGAGTAAAGCAAATAGATGGGCTTCATTTAATTATTCACTTACAACAAATGTGACTCAAGTGCCACACAAGCATAGGTCTCTTAATTCCTTGAGATCATCAGTGATTTAAAATGGTCTTTCAGATGTCTTTAACTAATTCTAAAGTTCGCCTGGAGAACTGTGTCTTGGACTCTGCATGTTTGGTTGCGTCACCTTCTCCTGCAGGTAGTGTCCCCCTAATGTGTGAATCCAGCAGCTAACATGTGTTAGGTTATGTCCTCAGTATTTCTGGACAGTCTGTCCTGACTTCAGAACTGCGCAGAGCTGTTTTGAATGACAATCGTCTCTGCATGCTCACTCTGGTATTGCTTCATGTGACACTCTATCCCTGGCAATCACATCACAGAGATGTAACCATGCTCCATCAAAGGTTTCCTCAATCATGTCCAACAAGGACTCAGGTTTCCCATAACAAATGAAAGCTCATTTGTTTGATAGCATGTGTGTTACAGGGAAGTGGTTTCAATACAAAGAGGTACTTATCTAAAGTATTTTATTCTTCCAAGTTACCTCCTTTAAAAAAAAGACCAGAAAATTCGTTTCCTCGCTTTTTCTCTTCTCTGCCCTCTCTTCTCCCTTCTCTCTCCTCCCTAATCCTCTTTGACTTTAATGGCCCCTTTAATTATGTTCTCAAATATAGTCAGTAGTATAATGAAAAACACAGCTTCTTATTTCCACCTATCTTGCTCTGTTTTCGATGGACTTCCTTTGGCATTAGAATCAAAAGAATCACAGCTGTTGAAGCGATGTTTCTAGGTTATATATCAACAAATATAATACTAACAAATCCACTCAGGAGAAACTGTTTTTGGTTGCTGTTGCCATAGATCTAAAACTACACAGTCTTTATCAAACAGCTAGAATTGGACATTAATTATAATTAACATTTTACAGAAAAATACATCTTTCTTTCTGGACAGCTGTCACTCTATGAGTTCTGTTATTTCAGCTTAATCTGTTAAAATGCATGCTTATTTTCTTAGCCCTCAAGTTACAGACCTTACCAAACTTATGAGTGTATTTGTCAAAGAATCAGAAGTATTTAGTCCTTTTGACTACAAGACGATGTAGTTGGGAGTTTGTGAACTAAAGAGTGCACAGTAAATGGCCTGTTTTGATAAGAAGTATCTTATTAAAAATTCTTGCATATTGCTAGCTGCTGCTATGAGCTCTGGTACTCTGATGACGCAACTCTGTCAGAGCTCACATGTTTCTCGCAAGACCTAAAATATCAACTGTGGGTCTCCTTTAGAGAAAGCATTCAATAATTATTGGCTATAGGAAATTAGCTTGTACTGATTTAGCTGAATATGAAAATATTTATTCAACAAATAAATAGGAAGAATTTCCAAAGTTTCAGACAAGGAAGGCAGGCAAATATTTTTTTCTAGTAAATTCTATAGTCAATTAAGATTGGCCAAATCAGCAAACAGATTAACTTATAGTTTTTGAAGAAAACCCTTAAATATTTCAACAATTCTCTTCAGGAAGGCGTCTGAAAGATGTTTTCCAATTCAGCTCACATATGAAGCAACACATTGCCACAGTCTCTTTGAACTCTCAGATGTCCTTGGGAGTGCAAACGGAAGAATCAAAATAAGAATTTCTCTCCACATTGACAAAGAGCGAGCAATAAGCTCACATTTGACAAACTGACAACCACGAAATCCATATTTGACTTCATGAGGCAAAAATTAATTTGGTGTTATTAACATTATTGTTTCAATGCTGAACAGCTGTACATATCTTTACAATGCTTTTATTAAATCACATAGATATAAGAGTCAAGATATGCCTGGACTGTGCTTTTTGTGAACAATCAAATTATCTATTCAATTCAATGCAAGCAGTTTGATAGAAGTATTGTTGACTCTGTCCTTTGCACTACAATATCAATGCTTACTATTTTGAGGGCCTCACAGCTGTATGGTAGGTCATATGCTTACAAACAATATCAGGCTGCAATATACTGTGCATTGATAAGGTTAGTTTTTATGAAGCAAGAATGGATGGTCTGTGCTATGAAAGTATTAATGGGTATACAGGAAAAGTTCAAGGCACCCTTTTTCAAGGAAAACTAAGCTTGCAGAGATGTGTGACATCCAGTTAAATCATGCCCTACTAGAGAACATATAAAGAAAAGCTTTAGTCTTCCCAGGAAAAATCATTAATCAGTTTAGTCATAACATGTCTCTCCTCTCCATTGCTTCCTTTGAGAAGATGACATCAAGAGTAATTACCACCGGGCATGCAGATTTCAATAGTCTTATGGAAGCAAGCCATATTAACATCAAGTCTCAAGTACAAAGAGGCCTTTGCAAATGTTTGGGTATAGTGTTGAAAAGCAGGGAACAACGCTCCCAGACTCCTTAAAGCATTTTCAACCATGCAAAGGAAGTTCGAGACCAGGAAACTAGCACTCATGGAGTTAAGCTCTAAATCTGTGAGAGCTGTACCAATGAAAATATCACTCTATGGTCTTTAGAGATCAAAGGAAAAAGATCATTGAGAACATGCATCTTCATTTGAATTCCTGCCATCTCTGCGTAGGCTTCATTCAATCTGAGTTAGCAACTGAAGAATAGACAATAACACCACCCAAAGCATATACCTACCATTCTATTCTATTTTCTTTGAGAGACATGGATAATTATTGAGCTTGAATTATCCTCTCAAAACCATTAACTTGATCTAGTGGCTCTATGAAGACAACCAGTCTATTATCCGAGATCAAAGAGAAATGAAAGCAAGCCCGTACCTACTTCCTGTAGGATCCAGGACTAGAGTAAAGAACAGTGTATGTTTAAATATGATTAAATACAGTGATACACACACACACACACACACACACACACACACACACACACACACACACATATATATATATACATACATCAGGATATTCAGATTTGAATTTGACTTTTTGACTTTTCAGGCTCTTTGGTGAATTTTGCTGGTGTATGGTAATGAGAAAATCTCAGTCACTGGGACCTATTTCTTTATTTTCTCCTGCTTCTACTTCTGATACCCACTGTGAAAGGACTTGCTAGCATGCATATATAAACTCATGTATAAGCAACAAGATCTTCTGTACTCCTTCAACACTAAATAGACACTGTTAACTAGAAATAACTGGACCCCTACAATAATTACTGACATTTTTCTTATGGAGACATCTTCAATAAATGCCTTCTATGCTATTTCTCTTAAATGTCCCAACACCTCAATGTTAAGTCTTCATTCAACTCACAAACTCTTAGGGAATACATTCAAACTATATGCTTAGAGATGTTCTTGGGAGTAATTCCTGGAAGTAACCTGAAACTCACTGACCAAGAAATGCTATGACCCAGATGACTCTAATGGCATTCTCTTATGCTTTTTGATAGAGGTACCTCCATATCATTCCTACATATCTTTCCTACTTATCATTACAGTACCTCCCAGTTCTTCCTGCCTTTCTCCTACCCATGCTTGATCCTTACCATTCCCCACCCCACCCCTCTCCCACCAGTTCCATCACTCCATTCACCTCCAATGTCTATTTTATTTCCCCTTCTCAGTGGGATTCAAGCATCTTCCCTTAGGTCCTCCTTGTTGCTTAGCTTCTTTGGGTCTATGGATTATAGCATGGTTATTCTGTAATTTATGGCTAATATCCACTTATAAGTGAGTGCATATCATGTGTGTCTTTCTGGGTGTGTAGTACAACTCGAAATCAGGAATGGTGATTCCTTCAGAAGTTCTTTTATTGTACGGAATTACTTTAGCTTTCCTGGGTTCTTTGTTTTTCCAGATGAAGTTGATAATTATTTTTTCAAGCTCTGTTAAGAATTGTGTTGAAATTTTGATGGGAGTTGCATTGAATCTGTAGATTGCATTTGGTAAGGTGGACATCTTTACTACGTTAATCCTACTGATCTGTGAGCATGGGCAATCCATCTTCTGATAATCTCTTCAGTTTCTTTCCTCAAAGACTTGCAGTTCTTGTCATACAGAACTTCCACTTGCTTGGTTTGAGTTAGACCAAGATATTTTATATTATTTTGGCTATTGGGAAGGGTGTTGTTTCCCCGATGTCTTTCTCAGCCTGTTTATTGTTTGTATAAAGGACGACTAATGATTTATTTTTAGCTAATTTAGTATCCAATTACTTAGCTGAAGGTGTTTATCAGCTCCAGAAGTTCTCTGGTCAAATTTTTGGACTGGTCACTTGTATGTACTAGCCTATCATTTTCAAATAATGATACTTTGGCTTCTTCTTTTCCCCTTTGCTTCCTTTTGATCTCCTTTAGTTGTCTTATTGCTCTAGTTAGAACTTCAAGTACTGTATTGGAATGGATATGGAGAGTTTGGACAGCTTTATCTTGTCCATGATTTTAATTTTAAGTTTCAGTTTTAAGATTTGCTCTAAGTTTCTATACATTTAATTTAATATTGCTGTATATTATCTTTATTGTGTTTCGGTATGCATCTTGTACCCATGATCTCTCTAAGAATTTTAACGTCAAGGGATGTTAGATTTTGTCAAAGGCTTTTGCAGCATCTAATGAGATGATCATGTAGTTTTCTTTTCTTTCAATTTGTTTATAAGGTGGATTATATTGATGAATTTTCATATACTGAACCATTCATGCGTCCCTGGGACAAAGCCTACTTGATCATGGTAGATGATTTTTGATTTGTTCTTTGATTTTGTTTGTCAGTATTGTACTGGGTGCTTTTGTATCAATGTTCATAAGAGAAATTGGTCTGAAATTCTATTTTGTGTTGAATCTGTGTTATTTAGGTATCAGGGTGACTGTGGCCTCATAGAATGAGTTTGGCAACGTTCCTTCTGTTTCTATTTTGTGGAATAGTTTGAGGTGTACTAGTATTAGCTCTTTTTTGAAAGTGTGGTATAATTCTGTGCTAAAAATCATCGGTCTGGGAGGGTTTTTGTTGCTGTTGTTGAAAGACTTTTAATGACAGCTTCTATTTACTTAGGGATATAGGAATGTTTAAATTGTTTACCTAATCTTAATTTAACTTTGGTACATGATATCTGACTAGATTTTTCAGTTTTGTCAAGTATAGGCTTTTGTAGTAAGAACTGACTTTTTTTTTTTTTTTTTTTTTTAATTTCCTCAGTTTCTGTTATGTCTTGCTTTTCATTTCTGATTTTGGATACTGTCTCTGTGCCTTTTAAGGAGTTTGGCTAAGAGGGTTTTTGTTGTTGTTGTTGTTTGTTTGTTTGTTTGTTTATCTTGTTGATTTTCTCAAAGAACTAGCTCTTGGTTTTGTTGATTCTTTGTATCATTCTCTTTGTTTCTAATTTGCTGATTTCAGCCCTGAGTTTGACTATTTCCTATCATCTCCTCCTCTTAAGTGTGTTTGCTTCTTCTTCTTCTTCTAGAGCTTTTAGATGTGCTGTTAAGTTGCTAGCATAGGATCACTCCAATTTCTTTATGAAGGCTCTTAGTGCTTTCCTCTTAACACTGCTTTCTGTCCCATAAGTTTGAGTATGCTGTGCCTTCATTTTTATTGAATTCTAGAAAGTTTTTAATTTCATTCTTTATTTCTTCCCTGACCAAGTTATTGAGTAGAGAGCTGTTCAGTTCCTATGCATATGTGGGCTTTCTGTTCTTTTTGTTGTTATTGAAGTTCAGCCTTAGTCTGTAGTGATCTGATAGAATGCAAGGGATAATTTCAGTCTTCTTGTATCTGGTAAACATTGGCAGTGGTGGCCTAGTCTTGTTCTTTTTGTGGTCTGTTATTTAAAAAATTAACTAGGGTGCCACAAGAACCACCCATGTCTTCCTTAGGGGACTATTTCCCATGGCCATGGCCTCATCTCTTTAAGGTCCCAACCTCAACAGTTAGCTTTCAATACACAAATTGTTAGGGAGCACAATCAATCCATATCCATAATAATATAAACTAAAATTCTTGGTGTCTAAACACAATTGCGTTTTTCTCCATTTCTTAGTTAGGGTTTCTATTGCTTTAACAAAGCATCATAATGAAAGCAACTCGAGGAGATAAGGGTTTATTCGGCTTATGCTTCCACATCACAGTTCATCATCAAAGGAAGTCATGACAGTAACTCAAACAGGTGAGGAACCTAGATGCAGGAGCTGATGCAGAAGCCATGGAGGAATGCTGCTTACTGACTTGCTCTTAATGGCTTGCTAAGCCTGCTTTCTTATAGAACCCTGATCCATTAGCCCAGGGATGGCACCACCCACAATTGCTGGTTTCTCTTCATCAATCACTAATTAATAAAATAATCAATAGCATTGGCTTCAGCCAGATCTTATAGAGCATTTTCTTAATTGGGGTACCCTACTCTAAGATGACTTTAACTTGTATCAAGTTGACATAAAATTATCCAACACATTTAACTAGAATTTAGTTCTAGTATAATTAAGCAGGATTCTTGCTGAGTACTGTATGACAACCACATTCAGTACAATACAAAGTCTGAGGCTTTTTCTAGGAATTGTCTAGACTTGATTGCTGAAGCCACTGTGGTTTTCATAGTACAGGGTCACTCTGCTCTCTTCTGTGGTTCACCAAAATGTGGCATGAATCTATGTTCAACCCTCTACCCCAAACAGCATTGGTTTTCTGCTTTCCCTGTCTACTCCAAGAGTATGGGATTACAGTCATTCATCTAACTCTTGTAACAGCTTCCAAGCACACAGGCTGAGCATCTGCAGATACTTAACAAACCGAACAGCAGAGTCTGGGTGTATTTTTGAGTATGTTAGGGAGTAGAGCCCACTTATAGAGTTTCACTTAATTATCCATTTAAGAGACTTATGAACATAATAGCTGGTGTTCTAGTTTTTGTTGGCTTTTATTCTGGTGACAACACAGTCCTGTTTAATTAAAGCTATGCCTTGGTACCGGTACTGCACCTCTCCTATTCAAGAATCTTCTGATTTGTTCTTTCCTTCTCTCTGTATTTGATTGTCTAGACTGGCCTATTGTTGGTGGTTTTGCATTTTAAAACCATCAGTTGTTAAACATTTTATATAAGTATACTATCTGCCTCAGATTGAATTAGGTGTTTATCTAAGCTTTAGATACCAAAATAAAGGTATATAACTTTTCACAAAGGGGCCAGTATATTCTTCTGACTATCTGATGAACCACATCTAATTATTCAATATGATTACTAGAGAATGTAATTTTAAAGAATAATTTTAAATTAGAAAATAAATATGTACATCTTAAATCATATGATTATATTATTCATCTATATGAAATACTATCACTTATGATGTTTCAATGTTACCTTAATTTTTTTAAATGAGAAGCAACCTTGTTTTGATTTACTTATTCATCTCTATTTGGTCCCTTTTTATTGTCTGAAACACGATATATAATACTCTAAAAAGTCTACCACTGGCTAGAGTTGGGCAGGCTTGAGTAGGAAGAGTTTGGTTTCTAAATCAGAGATTCTATCTCTGAATTATATTTCTTCCACTGAGGTTGCTGACACTGTACTTGTGAGTAAAGATTTGCCCTTGAGAAGGGCACTGCTTGATAGTTCAGATGAAATATGTGAAGGGCATGACTTGATATGAGAAAATAGGACAATTTCCTTTAAATGACTTCTGCAGCCCATTTTTGTGGGGCTTCTGCACATTGTGTGCACTGCATTGTGCACGGTCTCACCCGCCCTCCACTACCCAAATATTTTAGATACTGATTGTGAACAGTAAAACGTAAAACTTTCCAGCATCCTGATCCACACAGTTTCCAAAACGCACACAAACTTTAGTAATATGAACATGTAATGCATCGATAGACACATTATCATTTATTTATGCCAACAGGCTGTGGGCAGTTGTACTTGGTGACATAGAGAATAATCCTGATCTTCCTTTCAATCATTTGTGCTGAGTGCATCATCTCTTCCTGCCTGCCAGCTCAGGGAATATTTATCCACCTTCCAGTCTTCCATCACTTGTTTTAAACAGTAGTTTTAAGCACTAATAGTGATATCAATCTCCTTAGAGGACTAGAATCTTTTAAAGAGACAGAGGAAAAAAATTAGTCGTAGACTGTAACTTGAAACTACCCCCAGCAACAGGACTAGATTTTGGCTCAAACGGAACTGATTCTAAATCTTCAGCAACCTCTGCCCTCAACTACAAGTAGTTTACCAGAAACTAATAGACTTTAAATGTCATGACATTTCATTTTTAAGTGGAAGGTTGCTTATTTCCTCCCGAGAATTTTAAAGAACAAAAGTAAAACAAACCAAATCAAAATAAAACAAACCTCTCTATTGTAAATATAAACATCTTTTATCTCTCTCATCAAAGACCTCTCTCTCTACACACACACACACACACACACACACACACAAATCAAAAGCTCAATTCATAGAACAAAGAAGAAATGAAAATTCTTACCACATGCCGGCCCCAGTAGGGATTATGAGAGCAGGACAAGCATATTTTACATAGTCAAATGAACATCTTAATCATTTGCAAAGATGTGGTTATTCCTTTCCTGGGAGTAAGAGTTTCTGAGAGAACGGCAGGAGAGGAACTCTTATATTTCTGGTTCTCTGCCAGGATAAAGCCTGCTGGGCCAGTTTATGGGGCCTGAGCTTGAATAGGTTATTCTGCTGCAAACAAGAGTGCCCATTTCTGGTTCAGTAGCTTCCCATTTGGCAAGTACAGTGCGTGTTGATTTACAGAGTTGATATTACAGAAGCGTAGACAGGAAAATGGATGAAGTATTGATAGATGTGTCAAACGAGTCTACCAATAGAGTGTTAACATTCTGAAGTGACAAACTACACTCTTAGGTGGTTTAGGAGCTCTGCTTGGGGCTGAATAGTGTCCTAATTTGTGATATCCAGGAATCAGGGGAAATTTAAACCTGAGTTGTAAATGGCCTGTGCATTACTTTCAACTACACTCTCCTGGCTACAATACTTACATTAAAATAAGTGTGTCATAATGGTGAGGTGGTACAGTGGCTAAATAGGTATGTATATAGCTCTTGAGGCAGACTTGAATTTGACTCCCAGTATTCATACTGGTTAACTCAAAATTGCCTTTTGCATGAATACTGGGAAACTCAAAATTGCCTTTTGCATGACTTTTGCAGGCACCTGTGTGCACGCTTTGCATGTGCACACGAGTGCTCACACACACCCCGCTATCAGGTCACATAATTAAAAATAAAACATAAATGTAAAACAAAAATGCGTCTTACTTGTGGGCATGTCACATTCAGAATAAACAACCTAGGCCCATCAGTTCCCCATTTCTCCTGCATTTGTTCTGTGTCTGTTCAATAAAAATCCCACATCTTCTCTGCACCTTTTTTTTTTTTTTCTAACAAAGGAAGCACAGTAGATGATCTTACTTTCCCTAATTTCTGTATCTCAAACCAAAAGGACAAGTCAAATTGCCTATGAATTGAGTCCTAGGACTCTGAAGAGAATATCAGCTTTCCCAATGGAAGGACCCTCTGGTTCTCACATTGCAAAGGTGGATATCGACATGTTCCTTCCCAGGGTCTGCAGGATTCAGTCACTCAACTCTTTGCTTGGATAATCTGTGCTCAGCCAGGCAATTTTCTATGCAATGTCTTCTAAAGTTCCCTTTATATGGAGGAGTTGAGAAAGATAATGGTTGAAAGAAATGATTCATTATCTCTATCTTTCCTAAGTAAGTTCAACTATTTCCTCAATATCAAATGCATGCTTCTTGGTATCAGGC
Source organism: Uromys caudimaculatus (assembly GCA_028551405.1). Taxonomy (NCBI): domain Eukaryota; kingdom Metazoa; phylum Chordata; class Mammalia; order Rodentia; family Muridae; genus Uromys; species Uromys caudimaculatus. The sequence goes on along the minus strand of CM052710.1, from coordinate 10,119,739 downwards.
TACTTAATGATGCAATCCATCCTCCCAAACATACAGGCACACACACATGTGCACACAAGCATACATATGTGGTTATTATTTACCTGCATGAATGGAGAAGCACACTGGTGTGCAATGTTTCAAACAGAAGACAATTCAAAAGTTGTACATGTCTATAAAGCACAGAGTTTTTTGTTCCAGTTTGCCTTCCAAATTAGGCTAACAATGCTCAGATGAATTTGCATGCTGTACGTAAATGCTAGCCAGGTAGTGAGATAGGAGAGGCAGGTCTGGGGAGGAAGCAAAGGAAAGGACTTGCAAGGATTGCAGGCATAGACAGAGGCAAAGCAGTCTTTTAAAAATGTACTCTGAGTTGCCCACAGAATAAATAAATCACAGAATCAACAGATTATTGCTGACTTTCTTTAATAACTGTGCATGTGTGTTTTGATTCAGTTTTATTGTTCTTAAATAATTTTTTTAGGGCTGGAGACAGGATTTAATCAGCAAAGTGCCCACTGTGTATAAATGAGGACCTGAGTTTGGACCTTCAGCACTAGGTTTGGGGCAGTCCACTCTATGGAGTTGGAGAAAGGAGGATCTCTGAAGTTTACTGGCCAGCCAGTCAGCGAATCAGTGAGCTCTAGGTTCAGTGGGAGACCTTGTCTCAGACAATTAAGTGGAGAGAGACAGAGGAACTCTGCTCTACGCCTCACACACACACACACACACACACTCACACACACACATACACACACAGAGAGAGAGAGAGAGAGAGAGAGAGAGAGAGAGAGAGAGAGAGAGAGAGAATTTCTCAAAAGCTTTCAAAAAGTAGAGATAGTAAACACCTAGACTATAGTTATGTGGTCTGCGAGTATAGAAGCAAAAGGAAGAACGGTCAGGCTGAACACTGCATGTTGCACATGCAACCTTGTACATAAGCAGGATCACGTCTAGCTCATTCACCAGTTTGACCCAGCAATGAACCATGGGATAAAATAAACCATGTTGTTATTCTCTTCTCATCAGGCAGTTGATCTTAGAGCAACGAGGCATGGTTCTCAGAAAGCCAGGCTGCATGCTTGCATCTAGAGGAAATCAGTTAAGACCTCTTACGAGGGAAAATAAGAATAGAATCTCCCCCAAACTCCTAGAAATGATGGTCACGCCCACAGGAATCACTGAAGCCACTCAGTTGAGCAAAGTGGTACCACCTGGTAGCCAAAGCGCAGGTGAGCAAGGAAACACAAACTAATGTATACACAAACTAATGCATATCTCTCCATATAGATAAGATAATGCATAAAGTTTTGCTGAACTGGCTGTCAGTGGGCTCCCTTCCTACAGAAAACATCTTATTTTACTTTCACTGTTAAAAACACACTTCTGTGTTTGACGATCCTGAAAATTTTGATTCCACCTTGTGGCCCAAATGACTGATGGAAGTAACTTATACTCACCACCTCGGAATCCCATAATTATGTGTTTAAGGAGAAGGCGTAAGGTGAGACTAGAAAAGATTTGTTTTAAGGATTTAATATAAAATACTGAGTATGACCAAGAACATATTGTATTTCCTCATTGTGAAACTTAAGATTAACCACGTGACAGCTTTGATTTAACATGTCATATGCTGACAACTGGCACAGTATGGATGGGCTGGGTCCAGAAAGGAAATCAGGAGTTTAACACCAAGGCCCTATCTATATGGACGAGACAATGCACCCAGTGAAATTTAAGAGATTTTTGACACTACATTAAGAGCATAACAAGGGTTTGGAGAGATGGTTCAGCCTTTAACGTCTGGACTCACAACCAAAAGGTCAAGAATCTCAAAAGTTGACTGGGAGTACTTGGTTCTTTCAGCCTGATGCACATATATCAAGATAAGAAGTCAACTTTGATCTTGAGCTTTCACTGTTGTTGAACAGAACCCCTCCTCCACAGGGTGCTGGAAAGGGGAAGGTGACTTAGTCAGCAAACCATGAAGGCTTCATTCTGGATCCTCGGTATTCATCTATCAGTCAGCTTCAAGTGTGCCCCTTCAAGACAAGCTTGGGAAATCCAAGACAGAAGATCTCTGCGACTTGTCAGCCAGATGGTCTAACCAAATTGGTGAGCTTTAGGTTCAGTCAGAGACCCTGACTCAAAAATTACAGTGGAAGATAACTGAGGAAGACCTTCAGTATCAGCCTCTGACCTTTACACACATGCACACAGATGTGCATGCACACTTAAAGGTATACACCATGCAGCACACACACATGCACACGCACACGCACACATACATACACAGAGGTCTGTGCTTCTATAACAACATTTATAAATAAATTATGAAGCTCTCTATTTGGCTAAGAATGCTGAACAAAAGCAGCTCTGAATTGCACTCAATGGCTCTGAACATAGAACAAACCAACAAACCCCACTAAAGTCAAACCTGCTAAATAGTTGCAATTTTCGTGTTTTGAACAGGAGGGAGAGAATGCTCCACCACTTTCTGAAGCAAGACCCAGCTCCTACTTCTCTGAGACAACTTTCCCTTAATGGGACAAAGAAAGGGGGGGTTGTTATGACAGCTTCCTTATTATTAAAACTTAGTAACATGATTCCTAAATAATCTCAAAAAAAGAGAAAGTCAAGGAACCAAACAATCTTGTGACATAATTATTTTACAGTCTCATAAAAGGAAAACAAAACATAGTTTACACATTTTTATTTATTCATCAAGTTCTTCATATATCTTCCAAAAGGCTGTAAAATACACTTTAGAGGCAGAAATGATCTATAAAGTTAGTCAAAGTGATGTTTACGGCATCCTAGACGGAGGGGTGGTATCATGTCAGTCTCTGTTTTACTGATTTTTGAATGAGATCTATGGTTATTTTTTCAAGTTTCATGCCAGTCATCATCTCATGCCTTCATCTGTAATCATCTCTAAACATGCACAGAAAAGGAGACGAAGGTCCCAGATTTAGAATATTACACAATATGAAATCCAGCATTGATCTTTTGTATTATGAAGCAAAATGGGCAGGACTATGTGTTCTTGTGTTAACATATCTATGCCCACGTGTGTTTCCATGTGCATGAGAGAGGGAGGGGAAAAAATGACAGGAAGCCACAGACATATAAAGAACATGGATTCCACTAAGTTTTCATGAAAGTGTGGCGATGTGATTGAACTCCTCTCTTCTTTTTTTTTTTTAACCTTAACATTTGTGTTTATTTTCCTTTATTTCCTTTTTTATTGGATATGTTATTTATTTACATTTCAAATGCTATCCCCCTTTCTGGTTTCCCCTCAGGAAACCCCTTATCCCATTCCCCCTCCCCCTGCTTCTATGAGGGTATTCCCCCACATACCCACCCACTCCTGCGTCTCCTGCCCTCTCATACCCACACTGGGGCATTGAGCCTTCATAGGACCAAGGGCCGCTCCTCCCATTGATGTCCAACAAGGCCATCCTCTGTTACCTATGTGGTTGGAGTCATGGGTCCCTCCATGTGTGTACTCTTTGGTGGGTGGTTTAGTCCTTGGGAGCTCTGAGGAGTTCAGTTAGTTGATATTGTTGTTCTTCCTATGGGATTGCGGCCCCGTAAGCTCCTTCAGTCCTTCCCCTAACTCCATCTTTGGGGTCCTGTGCTCAGCCCAATGGTTGACTGCGAGCATCTTCTTGATTGTTAAGCGGTAAAGACTACTGTAAGATGATGGTAAATGTTAGAGCAGTTTGGTTTGGTGTGCAGCTGGCCTAACCTTTTAAAAAATTATCTGTATGAATCCCCTTATGAAACTATTTTATATTTCACCATCCCTATAAAGCATGGGAAAGAACAAAGGCCAATGGTTAGAAGTTAGCAAGAGACAAAGAGTTGAAGCTTGAAAAAAAAAACGTGTGTGTGTGTGTGTGGTGTGTGGTGTGTGTGTGTGGTATGTGTCTGTGTGTGTGTGTTTGTGTGGTGTGTGTGTGTTTGTGTGGGGTGTGTGTGTGTGTGTGTGTGCTACTTAATGATCTTGTTTATGTGAGCTCATGTGGAAGCCACAGTTTGACATTAGAATGTCTTCTTCAGTCACCTCTTTACTATTATTATTATTATTATTATTATTATTATTATTATTATTATTATCAGACACTTCCCCTGAACCTGCAGCTCACTCTTTTGGCCAGACTGTTGCCAATTTAATCCAAGCATCTTTCTACCTCTATCCCTAAGTGCTGGGTTACAGACCTATGCTGCCATGCTTGCATTTTCTTCTTATAGGCACTCCTGGGATCAGAACCTAAGCTCTCATACATCCATAGCAAATATTCTCCCATTGAAATAAATCTACCTATCTCCCTCATTTATCTAGTATCATAACCCAGAACTCACACTTGAATTAATAAGAAATTATTATAAATGTGATTAAATGGATGGGGTGGGATGGGATACATCATTGGGCAAAAAGAGTGAGTTCATCAAGGCAGTTTTCTAGCAGATTTTTTATTCTTTCATTCTCCTTAAAGCATCAGAGAATATGCGATACAGGAGTTGAAGAATGTAGAACTGAACCTTTTCTTTTTAAACTTGTATACTGACTATTTCCCTTACAGGGACATTATACACTCATGGCATTTACAGTCTTCATTCCGTGTGTGTGTGTGTGTGTGTGTGTGTGTGTGTGTGTGTAGAGAGAGAGAGAGAGAGAGAGCTCTTGGCTTATCTTTCTCTTTAGGTAGACGAGTTTCTGAATTGTCTAGATATATAGAGAGAGAGCGAGAAAGAGAAAAAAGAAATGCTATAGGCCCAGATGGAAGAGATAAGATCTACAAAGGAGAGAGTAGGATATGCTATAGAAGAGAGAAGTCAAATAACTAAGTTATAGTATTTTGCTTTTTCCTAAGAGTAGACTCTAGCATGTGATTTAAACGACTTGTGTACTAGACTATCATTCTCTACTTTTCTTCCATCACTTTCTTCCCCCTTCTCTGTCTTCTGTTCTCTTCTCTTGTGCTCCTGTCTACCCTCTGCCTTTCCTTTTCCCTCCCTTTTCTTTCTCCTAGGTGGGGGGGGGAGGGAGGGCGGGGTGAGTGGGATCTAAAGGTCTATATTAGGGTTTTACACCTGTTAGGCCAGTACTCTGCCACTGAACCATAACCCAAGATCCCTCCCCCTCCCTTTCTCCCTCTCTCCCTCCTTCTCTCTCCAATTCTTTCTTTCCCTGTTCTCCTGTCTCTTTTCTTCCTGAAATGTGACTTATAAAATGAATATGTAACTGAACACACTTTGTGTCTGCCTTCTAGACTTCACTATAAACAAAGAAAAAACCAATATGTGGTGTCTTCCCACTATGTCATGACCTCTTTCTCCAGTTTTATTGAGGATTTAACTTATTAAAAAGAAACAAAAACAAAAACAAAATGACAACAAAAACCAAAAACAAACGAGCAAACAAAACCTACTGATACAATTTAAGTTTTATGTTGCTGTAAATGCTTTTCTTATGAAAAATCAATGATTCAATACCGTTGAGAGGGTTAGGATGCTGACATTTAAATCTTAAAATCAATGCAGTGGTGTTGATTTAACATTTCCATGGAAAGAGCTCTCCTGCACACTGATTCTTGCACTGAGTGGTAACAAATGGCTTCCTAAAGAACAAGTTAAGACGGATGAAGCTGCTTTCATGATTTTCTCTGCTTCCATTGACTCGGTCATTTAATGAGTATTTGAATGTTTCAGATATCCTGCTGGGTTTGGGACAGAATACCAGTCAGCAAGACTTTGCCCCTGACCTTAGGCTCAGCATTGACAAGTCTTTAGTGTAAAGTAACACAGAGAACAAGCTTAAAACTCAGAGGAGAGTAAAGGAGAAAATATGATATATTAGTCAAAAGAGGCTACTTAAACTGTGACATTAAGTATAAAAAGGACAAATATAGATAAGAAACAACCACAAAAGAGAAATTCCCATTTTGAGATAAATATCAAACTTTATTTTGGGGTTTTAACTTGAAGATGAGAATATACTGAGATAGAATAAGAGGGGGTGAGTGATCATATCCACACTTGAGTTGTGCATGAGGAACTGGATGAAAAAAAACTGTTTGAGAAACACTCAGTCTTGGTGATCAATCAAAGACTCTGGAGTCAGCCATTTTGGTTTTAATTCCTGGCTCTTCTGGGTAACCCCTATGAAACATAGGGAGAAGTTGCATGTCCTGGTCTTTTCTTTTATTACAAGCACGATACTTAGACTATAGGCATGTTACATGGATTAAGAGTTATGTATACAAAAGTACTTAAAACCGTACATGGTATGAGATATTTGCTCTAAAAGGGTTAACTCTAGGTGAGCTTCACAATGGCGCGTGGGATCAGTTAGAATTACACAGATTAAGTTGAGGTAGGAGAGAAAGAAAGAAATGCTTTTGAAAAATATTTCAGGGGACCCCATATGCCTGATTTAACTATTGGATGCAAAGAATTAGAGAGAAACAAGAAGCTCAGAAAATCCCCAAGCTTCTAAACTTTGCCATGATGTGTGGTATGTTTTTATCTGTTGCTGTAGGAAACACAAGAAAAGTCCATTAAGGAGGAAATCTTTGGACACTGGCTTGGAGATGTCTTAGCATTTATCAGTAGAACTATTCAATAGGTGGTTGAATATCATGTTTGATAGAGAGAGTCTTGGCAGAGTGTCTAGATTTCATGATCCTGTAGTACTTTAATGGTGAGTGAGACCATGGGAATGAAGAAGGTCATTCTGGGGAGTCAACTGAGTGGGAAGGCCAAAGAAAGCAGTGGGAAGAATGAGAATGAGGGTAGAAGTCGAAAGTCCACACCAGAAACCAAGAATGAAAACAGGAAGGGGTGAGTCCAGCCGTTGACAGTGATGTACTTAGAGGATCTGCCCATTGTAAGCAGCCATAAAATAGCAGACAAAATATATGGGATTACTTTTTAAAGATGTTAGATCTGGAAAGCCTTAGTCAGGAGAAATGGTGGATACCACAATTGCACCAGAATCTAAGGACATGGAGGGTAGGGGTGGCAGATTACTTGTTATCCCCAAGCTCTGAAAGCAGAAACGGGATCTATGAAACTAGACAAATCAGAGACCAATGGTGTCAGTGAAATCCTGACTCAATGTATAGAATGGAGAGTGATCGAGGAAGACACCTCAGATACACACACACACACACACACACACACACACACGTGCAACTGCACCTATCCCCAAACATGCAGATGTCTGTATATACACACATGCATGCATACCATGCACACACACTTGCAAAATGATCAAACTGACTGACATGAAAATCACCCCTTCATAAGACCACAAACAGATAAGGAGGAACCAAAACCCCAGACCCAATACCTCAGGGACCTTCCTTTCTGTCCAGGAATTATTATTGGCTAAAGTTTTGTGGTAAATTTGCTGAAAAATATAAAACGATGATTCTAGAATTCCAGTAAAACTCAGGTAAAAAAAAAAAAAAAAAAAAAAGAAGGAAGCCAGAGTAATGTGACACCATAACCAAAATAACTGTGCCTGCCAAGAAACACATGGGAATGACCTTAACAAATTGGGGTATAATTGGATTCTGAAATGAAACAATAGTTAGAAAAGAACATATTTAAAAGAAATAATGTAGATACACTAAAGAATTAAAACTGAATATAAAACTGAGGAATGAGGTAGCTGAGTTTGGGTATTAAAATAAAAATGATTAAAAAATGGAAAATTTAAAATCACACAGTAATGTAGTACAGGTCTACTAGGTAGATTACATGGTTGGCTATATACTACAGGCTAAAAGATTGATAATCTTGATTCTTCAGAAATGTTACATAGAGAGTAAAGCAAGTGTTATGTATCCCTGAATTTGCTGCAGCACTAATCAAAAGAACAAAGTAGCAGAAGGAGCTTAAAAGGCCATCAGTGGCTGAATAAATCAAGGAAAAGTGGAATGTGTGTACAGAGATGTTAACTCACTGAAAAGAAGATCATAGGACATGGGCAGATGAACCTTGAAGACAGCAAGCTAAGTGTAACAAGCTAGTCTAAACCAAGGATAACCATTACAAGATTGTAACCTACATCAAATAACTAGGAGTCAAATTCATGAAGTATAAAATTGAACAGTGGCCTTTAGGAACTGGGAGAGGCAAACACTGGGGAGCTCTAAAGGCAGAAGGTGTGAATGTTAAAAATGTTGCTAATGTCCTTAGTGCCATAGAATGTAACGGAAAATAGTAGTCTCATCTTAGAGAAATGATTTACATGAATGGCTCCCTTGCAATTGTACCATATATTTTTTCTTTTCTAAAAATATTATGGAAATATTAAGAAGCCAAAATAAATAAAACAAACAAAAATAAATTTCATGAACCTTTTATTTGATTTTCATGTACATAGAATAATATATAATTTACACATAGACCATCATTTCAAGAAAAGATCTGTCTTGAAAAGTAATATCTACAGCGAGAGTAAATTGTAATTAAATCAGAAAAATGACTTCATTACTAAATAGAGACTGTAGAGGCAAAGGAGAGTTTTGCTCTATTTTGTTTAAATTTTGTATTTAAACTGAGCTATTGAAAAAAATCATGAACTTGACAGTAATAAAGACCAACTGTAATTAAACAAAAGGAGGAAAAGCTATGGCCAAAGCAACAACGAAACAGGAACCAAAAAACTGTGGACCCTGGATCTTCTCTCTCTTTCTTTTGGTTTCTCTGGCTAATGTTTTGTTAATTCTGTAAGGAAACAGTACCTTCTGGACACAGAACAGCAGCTATACTATGAACTTGCAGTGACTGTACCAGCATGCACAAGATCTAGCAAGTCAAGCCACAGAAAGTACCCAACAAAAGGAGAGGTGGGCATGAAGTCCCAGAACTAGGGTGGAGCTACTGGCAATTGGTAGCTGCTGGGAGAAGGAGAGGCAATGGTTTTAAGTGGGTAGCCCCTGGTGGGTCACAATCCTTCTTTGAAGGCTACACAGTCAAGGATATATGGGCAAAAACAACTGTAATTGATGAAAGGAGGAGAAGGAGGAGGAGGAGGAGGAGGAGGAGAGGAAGAACAATAAGAAGAAAAAGAAGAAGAAGACGAAGAAGAAGAAGAAGAAGAAGAAGAAGAAGAAGAAGAAGAAGAAGAAGAAGAAGAAGAAGAAGAAGAAGAAGAACAGCAGCAGCAGCAGCAGCAACAACAACAACAGCAAAGGAGGAAGAAGACAGGAAGGAAGAAGAGGAGAAGGAGGACAGGAAGGAGGAGGCCGAGTGAGGGAAGAAGGAGAAGAAGGAGAAGGAGAAAGAGGGAGGAGGAGAAGGAAGAGGAGGGGGAAGAGGAAAAGGAGGAGGAGCAGGAGAAGTATGAGGAGGAGGCAGAGGAGAAGGAGGAAGAAACAAGTTGTATGGACAGTGAAGTGGGATGGGTGAGAGGAACAAGCAGAGAGTACGGTTATGGCCATGTACATTGTGAAAAGTTCTCAAATATCTAATAATAAAACAAAAATATGTATCAGTCTGGGGCTTGGACTGAATGATTGAGTTCTTGCTTTACATGAATAAAGTCCTTGGTTATTTAGCTATTATTGCAAAAGGAAAAAAGCAACTCATAGCATAATGAGTTGCTTCTTAAGCAAAAATCTTTTAAAGCAGTTGTCAGAGTGAATAATACATCCACCCAGAACAAGGCCAAGAAAGATGGCCAATGTCATAAGAGCAATTAGGAAAGCCAGGAGACAACATCTTTCAAATGTAGAAAGAGTAAAAATAAACAAGCACAAAAATATCTGTCAACCTAGAATCTGCGTCTAACTCAAATAATTTTTCAAAAATGAAGTCAAAGATTTTCTCTATCTTGAAAGTCAGAAGAATCCACTACTATTAAAACCACATTAAGAGCACGTTATTGAAGTCTACTAGCATAAAGGAAAATGCTAGGTTGTGAAGAATCACCTACACAAAAGCTTGAGAAGTGTCTAATGACACTTCATGTTCTGAGGTATAATATAAAGGTTCTCTGACCTGTCTCTTCGACCTTGATATTGGGGGTGGAGAGGATGAATAGAAGTTGCATTAGCAGGTCCTCTTTGTGTGGATGTGCTTTCTCCAGAGAAAGACTTCATTGCCTAGTTAATTCAGTATTTTGTAAGTAGTGTAGTTTATATTTTAGAAATTGAATGTGCCATGCTATCCGCAGCATGTGGATATCATCCCAACATATATTACCTCCTGAAAATGTAGGTTGGGGAAGCTGTGGTACCTTTGGGATGTGGAGTCTTTCTGATAAATAGTTGAGTTGACCCATGCAGTTTTTGAGGATAATAGTGCAGCTCCTCTTTAGCCCCAAGCTCTCTCTGCTTCCAGAATTACCAAGCAGTGTAAACTATCCACCTCATTCTCTACTGCTTTAGTTGTGAGTGACTTTTGACACCATCTTGCTTCCTTGGCCCAATGTTGGTCTCTATTCTCAAAATAGAGGCAAAATAAGTTCTTTATTCCTTCATTTACTTCTCTAAGGTATTTTCTCAAAGTAGTCAAAACTAGATGCTAAACTACATCTAGAATTTTTTCTTTGTATTCTCAGCTATATTTAACTAGTTTGTAATATCTTATAGGACCTCATACTTTTGTGCCTGTTTGTCTCAGTTCATACTTATGGGACTATACAAAGCTGTTATCTTATAAAGCTCTGCCAAATTTCACCAACAAAACACATTCCCTGAAAGCAGTCACTTTCCCGTTGGATTCACAGTACCATGGCCAACGTTGACATAGATGATGATTAATTTGTGTTTGGTGAGTAGATTTATTAATGAAAGCTGGAAACTGATAGGAAGAGCAGTATTGAGTTCAAGTGGTAAATGATATTTAAAGCTATTTGGTAAAAGTTTCTAAAGCAATATGGTGAAGGAGACTTTGAGGAAGAGTAGAATTTATTAGAACATCACGTGATTAAGCACCCAAGGAGACTACCGTTGTATGCCGACTGTACGAATATTGAAGTTCAATAGGAGCATGCAGTGTCATTGAGGGAAAGTGAAACTGAGATTAACACACCAAGTAACAAGTAGACAGGAGGCTGAGGTAGAGGACACTGTATAGAGTATAGATGAATATAGATGAGTATAGATGGATATTTCTATTCCCAGAGAAACACTACATTATGAAGAAAATGATTGGTAGTGGCCTTGAGTTTGAGAATAATGATGGACTGGTGACCGTGAGCTGGTGGAGAATGTAAAGTTCTCAGCCCAATCTAGAGGGCTATAAGGATACACAATATCATCTCTTCTCTGGGATAAATAGGACAAGAAGGGAGACCCTGAGATTCTGGGAGTTGGGATGAGAAATAACAGACTTCCCTGTGGACTACAACAAAGAAATAGAATTAATTTACAGTGACATTAGATAAGAAAGTCATGTCTTACTCCTTTATGGTCCCATCTCAGAGCCAGGCAACACACCTGTCTCAGTTTTATTTCTGCTGCTTTGCTGTAAATCAACTCAGGAAAGGGCATGATTTCAGTCCATACCTGGGGAAAAGTCAAGGTCGGAACTTGATGTAGTTGGTCACACTCAAAGTCAAGAGCAGTGAGGTCCATCTTTACTTCTAAGCTCAGTTTCTCCACTCTCAGACAATTAAGGATCTAAGCCCCAGAGACAGTGCTGCCTGCCTACAGTGAGCTATGTCTTCACACATCAATAAGTGTAACTAAGATAATCCCCATAGACACACCCACAGGTCAGCTTGATCTGGACAATCCCTCGCTGACATTCTTTTCCCAAGTGATTCTAGACACCAAGTTAACAATTACAAATAACCATCCTCATCTCTAAAGCAAAGTCGGCAGACAAAAAGCTGAGTTTCACCCTCATCCTGGTGAGAAGCCATGTGGTTCCTCATAGATCTAAGGTTATTTATCAGTCTTGCCAGTGACAAGACTTTTCTGTTTAAGGCTCATGGAACCTGAGCTGAGGACAAAGGCAAGAGCTGAGTTTCCCCTCCTGATAGAGGGCATGATAACCCTTGAGTTGTGTGGAATGTTTGTGGGTGAACAGCCTGAATGAAACACAATGAGTCTGAAACCGTTCCTGGGCATATGTATCTCAGTTACAGATATCAATCTACACCCTGCTAATTTATGTGAAGCTGCAATATAGGTAGTTGTTTTAGTATATATTCTAAAAGTTAGGATTTGATTATAAAACTTGAGTTGAATATTTGGCTGCTTATTTTTAAATAATGCCAAGGAGTTCTAGTGAACATCCGTGGTGTTTGTGTTTATTTGTTTGTTTTTTTCTGCATAAGAACTATATTTATATCATGGAAGATACTTTATATTGAATGGGAGTAAATATTCAGGAATGGATTTTAAAATACTTCTGTTTTCATAGAAAGATTAGTCTCATATCATAAATAAATAACACCTGAATATGTGTTGTTTATCCCTGGGAAAAAGAGACAGAATTTATAGACTAAGATTTCTATAGAAATAATGACAGAGATTTCTACGGTTACATGTAATGTTGAAGCATCCAGATTTAAAGATAAAAGTAGCAGATGCCTTTAGAGAGGGTGCTGAGTGCTCATTTACAACAGGAAAAGAAATTGTGGATAAAAAATTGGATTGGAACCCTGTAAAAACATAACTTAATTTTGCTTATATTCATCTATTCAACAAAAAGCACTGGACTTCTATGTGCAAGAATAGACAAGTCAGTTATCCCTGTGAATGCGCAGCATTGATTCTGATGGGGTAGAATTAATGCGACGCAAAACAAATCATCAAATTTTGATCTCTATTAATCTTAAAGTCAGTGCTGTAGTCTGATTTCCATGAAAGAGATAAAAGATAGAACGTCAGCTTAATAGCCACAGAGATGGCACAGCATTTCACAGCACTGGCTGTTTTTCCAGGACTCTCAGGTTTGATTTGCTGCATCCATCTTGTAGCTCACACAGCCACCTGTAATTCTAGGACCAAGGGATCAAACATTCCCTCTTCCATGGTCATGCCCCCCCTACACACAGTATAGAAACACACATGTAGGCAAAAATCTCATATACATAAAAATAAATGAATTTTAAAAAGAAGAATGGTGATTAAGAGATTCAGAATAAAATTCTAAAATGACATTTTAAGAAAGGTCTTACTGAAAGTGAGGACACAGGAACTAGAACGCAGAACAAGTGGTGGACGAAGCTGTGTAAATAGTTGGAAGATTCGTGTCCTCAGCAGAAGAAATAGCAGTGGCAGGGCCCTGATACATGTATGAGTGTACCTGATGTATTTGAGGAACGACTGGTTGGCCAGGGTTGCTATGTGAGTGGGTAAGAATGAGAAGAGACAGGAAAACGTGTATGTTTGGATATTTTAGCTTTTATTCAGTTGTATGGAAAAACCCACAACATTGTGTAGAGTCCTAATGGGGTATATTACTTTTACCAAACTGTTTGGTGTTACTGCTTAGAAAAGACTCTAGGAAGATTAAGAAGTGGTCTGCTGTGAAAGTGTAGGCAGTAATTACCAGGGCATTTAGTATGGAAATGGTCAGAATTAATCAGAGTTAGTAGAACGTTTTAGTTAGAGTCAACAGGATTCACTGTATAATATAAGATACAGGAGGAAGCAAGATTTCAAAGAGAAACACAAGGCATTTTGTGAATGAGTAGAAGATGGACAATTACCACTACTTAGGGTAGAAGAGATTTTCAATAAAAGATCTGAAGGTTGCTTTCTAGACATGCTTAGTTTGGGATGTCTATACTGTATCCTAGTGGAGAGTTTAAATAGCCAGTTGGAAATAACATTTTAGATATTCATGGAGAAACCTTGCTGTTCCAGGCACAAATTGTATCAGCTTTTTGAGTATCTGGAGTGAATATAGAAGAGAGGTCCTTTTTGATTATTGTTTGGGAAGTTGAGAAGTAACAAGAATTGGCCACTGGAGAATGTCCAACCTATGGAGATAGTGACATGAACACAATACCCTAGAAATGCAGAGGCAGAGAGAGTTAGACAATATTTGATGAGGTAGGTGGAATGTTTGACCTCCAGGGTTGGTTTGTCACAACTTAGATTCACCTGATCAGGGCCCCCTCAGGAGCAATTGTCTACATCAGGTTAACCTTGTGAGCCTATCTGTGTGAAACTTCCTTGACTGGCTTAATTGATGTGTGTGGGGGGACGGAATCCATCCCAAATGTGAGCAATGTTGTCCTGTAGCAGCTCACATAAGAGAGTTCATGGAACAATGAAGGTTATTTTTACTTTTGTTCACAGGGCCTTCCCTTGCACTACTCAGTTAATTTTTGCTGTTGGCAATTCCTGTGTGGCTATTATAACCAGTTTTTCCAGTCTCCCATCGTGGACTGAAGACCAATGGCCCTCCAGGAACCCTCAAGGCTTTCAATATAAGATTGAGACTACTGAGGCACACAGCCTTGTAGGCTAAGCAATGATAAGGTATCTCTGGTTTTCCCTGTGATGCAGCCGTGGTTGGGCTACTCTGACTGCTGAGGCATGACACCTCTAGGATTGAGAAACTACTGGGTTCTTAGTCTTGTAGATCTGAGTGACAGGAATTGTGGACTATTTCTACCATGTTATGTAAGATGATTTAATCATACACACACACACACACACACACACACACACACACACACACACACACACACATATATATATATACACACACACACAAATTTATAGTCATGTATATGTTTGTTTTCTATATTCTGTTCTTAACTAATGCAATTTGGAAGTGATGACTTTGAGACTGAGAATTCTGGAATGCCAATTTTCCAACGTGACAGGTTCATCAAGCCTGAGTAAGGTCTACTCACATTTACTTGAGATGGTTTACATAGCTGAAAGCAGAGGTTTAGCCCAAAGGGTCTTCAAGACCACGCCGAGAATGCTCCTTCTGTTTAACCTCAGAAGTTGCCTGCTTCTTTTCATTTTATTTTGATGAGGTTGCCAGAAAACAGAGAGGGAAGAGACACGCAGGCTGTTTATAGATCCCAAACTCTGCCTTTAATGTCAGAGCTTCAAAGTAAAATAAAAAATCACCTTCCCCATATCCACTACGGATGAGCACAAAACGACATCTCCTTTCTTTAGTCTCAAGCATTATTGGGAGAAACATGCTGCTATTAGTGCAGTGAGTGTGAATTATTCAGCTGACATCTTAATTCCTGCAGACACAGTATCACAAAGCATACATTCTCCCAATAGAAAACCAGGCCAACATTGGCAGTTATTCAGACCTTGTGTGATAACAAGGATTTACTTTTGCCCTGTATTCTCTCACTCAGGGAAGAAGCAGTCCCATGATCCTTGTCAGCTGCTAAATGTTGAAGCTGAGTGTCATTATAAATGTAGATTGATTGTAAGGGTTCATGGAAATCTCAGACATACGTGCTGGGGTGAAGGGAGGGCTGTAGCCATCTGAAGACTGGATATCACACCCAGTGAATTTTTTTTCTGACCTCCAAAGAAGTAAAATATAGTTTCCTGTCCAATGTAAATATTGGTCAGTTCTTATCCCATTAAGTGTTCTGATTCTTTTCTCTGAAGACAGAAACCCAGGCCTTTCCATCATAATAATATACCCATTAGCTCTTAAGCAATATGTTTGCATAGGAAGCTTGCTCTCTCTCTCTCTCTCACTCTGTCTGCTGATGATTTAGGAGGAGTAAGACTTCCAGACTTATCCTGAAAATATTTACCCAGCTTCTTTCAAGGGTTCATGTTAGCACTGGGTCACGAAGGCCTATGTTTATCTACAGCAAAGGTTATACAGACGAGATAGCACAAAGCCTGAGGCAATCTAATATTTCAGTGGGAGGTGGCAAAGATTAGGGAATGACGCTGAGGAAATGATTTAAATTCTCTGCTCCATCCCGTGAGATCAAAGGGAAGGTACAAGGTGCCCATCAGGTTTCCTTTGTTGCTTCCTCGAAGGCATAGGCTTACCTAGTTCCCAGACATGGTCTCTTCTCCCATTTGCTTAGTCTGCTTTTTCTGTTGCTATCCTGTGCTGACTCTTTGAATAAGTAAATTGAACATGGGCAGTCAAGAGGACAATATGGCTGGCACAGCTGTATTACACACATGCAAGCTTTTTCTCAACAATGAAGAAAACAAGAGGAAAAAGCAAGGATCTGAGGTTGACAAGTGATTTTTAAGGGTAGTTAGATGACCTAGACAGGTGGGACATGCACATTGGTCCTGTTAAAATGATACCTCTAGCTATTGTTACTATTTTCATGGTGCTTTGAGCAATGGTGGTTCTTGACATGATGCTGTATGAAGTGATTTTTAAAAACGATTTATTTATTTTATGTATGTGAGTACACTGTTGCTCTCTTCAGACACACCAGAAGAGGGCATCAGGTCCCATGACAGATGGTTGTGAGCCAATATGTGGTTGCTGGGAATTGAACTCAGGGCCTCTGGAAGAGCAGTCAGTGTTCTTAACCACTGAGCCATATCTCCAGCCTGTATGAAGTGATTTTTGAGTGCTGTAATCTCAGAAGCTTCAAAAATGTAAAAGCCAGAAGATAGTGAGGATGGACGTGAAATGATACTGGACACAATAAAGACAGTGCATCAGCTGTAAATTGCAGCGGTGAATTAGTTAAACCACTTTGGCTCCTGGTGGGTTGTGCACACGCTGCCCTCATCCAAGAGCTCTCTGGATTTGTGAATGAAAGACACACAGACCAGCTAATTTTCATATGCTTTGACTAGCTCAGTGGCTGAGCACTTCTAAACCTCATGGCAGCTAGTAAACACTCCCTCCGGTATTCCTGAGTTAACATCTATTAAAATCTATATTTCATCTCTGCTACCCCAGACCCAAGCTGGAAAGTAGCCCCTAGGGCCACTTTCCTGGATCCTTACATGCTGGGGGGCCTTTAAGTTTCATTTTTCTGCTTCCCTGTCATGGCGATTCTCCATCTCCTTCCCATCTCTCTGTTGGTCCCTTGTCTGTGCAATCTAAAAGTCCTGCCCGCCCTGTCTCCCTGCCCAGCCATTGACTGTATGGCAATTCTTTATTATCAGTCCAAGCCAGTTCAGGTCAGGGACTCTCAGATCTGGGAGTGTGGCTTTGGAAGCCAAATTAAGACAGAGCATTAGAACCAATTCTCAACCCAAATGCTTGAAGCAGTCCTGTATAGGACTGGACCTGTCAACAGATAACCATGTACTGTGGAGGGAGTTACTGGATCCTATCCCTCCCTGCTGAATTACTGGCTGTTGAATTCTGAGGGAAGGTTAGTTACTGTCTTCAGCTGTGTGCCCAATGTTTAGCCTACCAGGCCCTTAATCCACAATCCAAATACACAGTCACATAGCCCATCTTAGTCAAACTCAAAAACCAAAAAGACTTGACTCTAACTATAATAGCTAATTTTAGTTGTCAACTTGACTGGGTCTGGAACAAACTAAAACAAGCTGATGGGCTCTCCTATGAGGAACTTTCTTGAGTACATTATTTGAAGCAGGAAGACTAACCCTAAATGTGGGTAGGAGCATCTGGTACAGCCCATATCTAAGGAATTGGAAGAAAGAAGCAATGCAGATAGCCTGTTTAGGCTTACCTTTGCTGGCAAGTTCATCTATCGTGTTGCTATGACTTCTCTTTGCTGATAATAGAATGGATTTCTTTGGGATTTCAGTATAGATTTTTCAATCTATACTGAAGACCAGCAGTTCTTCTGGTATCTTCCAGGACTTTAGCACCAGACATGGAATACTGAGACATCCATTTCTGTGGAGTAAGCAACTACTGGATTCTGGTCCTCTTCATTGTGAATCAGCCATTGATATATTATCCTATGTGCTAGCCTACGAAATCTATTAAATTATTTCTATCAATTCTATTCCTATAGAAAACCCTGACTAATACAATGGGAAATGGACACTTGGAGTAAGGGTGGGAGCCATATTAGAGAGCATACAAGGTGGTACTATAACCAACATATATTTTATTTATGTATAAAATTGTCAAAGAACAGATTAAATAAAAGTAACATACAAAGAAAAGCTTACCATGCCTGTATCTTGATTTATTTCTCTTAATAGAAGACACTTAGTCTAGAAAAGATGACACATGTAGACAGCTTGTGCACCTTCACCATTGACAGATATTGTCTTTAAATCTGAGACACTTCACGCATCATCTTGACAACAGTGCTTCAGGTTCTAATCACTGGGTCGTAGTGAGGAATTTCTTATTTAAGGAACAAGGCCCTCCCAAGTAATTCAAATCATGACTAAAAAGTGGCATGACCCCTTCTCCCTGGACAGCCTGTTCTTTTTATATGGAATTATGACAAGACTCTGAGAGACTCTAGACTAGTTAATTAATCCATCAATGTGATGCTAGAGTATGATTTTAGGAAGTAGAACTAGTACCGACTTATAATAATAGGGGATGGACTGCTATTAACTTGTAATCATAGGGAACGGGATACATTTTCTTCACTTTTTTTTTTTTTTTTTTTTTTTTTTGCACTAGCCAAAAGTAATATCCCAATTTGCAGATTAGAGCAATTTCTTCAAGAATTTGAACCTCTGATTGCCCCACAGATTTTACTGGAACATAGTCTACAATGTGTAACAGATTTAAAAGCATCCAACAAATACTTCCAATTCTTAGGCAGTCCCTTGCCTTAAACAATGAACAAACTGTACAAGAAGCAGGTTATTTGGTTCCTTGCTGGGAAAATGTTGTCAAGCTACATTGCCGGAGAGAGAACTCTGTCTCCAGATGCAGCTGGTTTAAAAGCAGAGGACTGAAGTAAGCAAGAAAAGAGATGAATCAACTGATCTCTATGTGAAGATAATAGATTAAAGAAGCCAGAGAAACAGACTCTGTCTACACTGTAAGAATGGTATTGGATGCAAAATACACATCTTTAATTAGTGAAAATGAACATGTAGTATAAAGGACATAAAGTGCATTAGAGAATAAGATGGGAAAGAGAGCGCTTTTAAACTCATGGGCTGGAGATAGGGCTCTGTGAATAAGTGTCTACTGTTCTTGCAGAGGAGGAGAGTTCTGTTCCCAGCACAGACATTGGCAGGTTTACAACCTCCTGTAACTCCAGCTTGAGGGGCATCTGATTCCTCTGACATCTGTAGTCACCTACATTCAGGTGCATGTACTCACACTCAGATACACACACACACACACACACACACACACACACACACACGTGTGTGTATATATACATATATATGTGTATATATATATTACATCTTAAAAATAAGTAGACTCATCTAGAGGCTTTCCTGTGATAACCAGATAACAGCATTAAGTTCTTTATATCTAGAAATAGGGAATGTTCAGATAAAGAAGAAACATCCCATGATCCAGGAAGAAAAATAGTATTGACCTTTCTTGCTAAGAGAGGGGACCATGATGTCTTGACTCTGCTAAGACTCAAGATCTAATTATCAAGATTCAGGGATTCACTATTTGAATTGAGCTTTCCAATATACATGCTGGGAATGAGGCTGACAAGACAAGTAACAAAGATCTGGTAGCTGAAAATGTCAGTGGTGTTTTTTATCTTCCACAGGCTGGATGAAGCAGGAATTGATTTGGGTGATTGGCTGGGGGGTCCCTCATGAGGTTGTAGTCAAGCTATCCCTGTGTCTTTGGTCAGGTGGGTGTCAGGGCCTGCTTGCTGCTGACATCACAACACACTTTTCAGAGAGCCACACAAGTATTTTCATGGCACGGTGGTTGATACACTCCAAAGCCAGACTCAATTCAGAATCCCTTTTATGAAGGGATTAATAATTTACTCACTAGACATTCACACATTTTAAAGGTGAGTCCTATTGAATGTGGGCCAAACCATGAATCTAAGGGGTTTCATTCGCCAAAGTTCATCTTTGAATCTGGATTATAATATTTAAAAACTAAATAAATACTAAAGTATTTATACCAAAACATTCATAAATGCCTCAATTTATTTAAAACCCAAATTAGTTTCTTTTGTAAAGTGTTTCTTTCTTAGTTTCTTAAAAATTCTCGGTGAAGTTCCCGTTTAAGCAACAAAATCATTGCAAATACCCAATCTTTATATGTATAATAATTGAAGTATGTCAGTACATTTTATACTTATTGATAATAACTATGTATCAAATACTTTTGCTGCACATGTTGCCACAATAGTCTTGACCTGGAAACCATAGGTCATGGGGGCTGAGACAGGTAAAAATACTCCATTTGTCCAAGTTCACATGGATAGGAAGATACATGAGAGAAATGGATCCAGACTGGAATAACAGAGTGCATATATCTGGATACAGACACAGAAAGAAAGAAGAGTGATTGATAGATATCTTGGAAATTTGGATGTGGGTTTCACAAAGGAATTGTGGCAAAAATGGAGATGTTGTTAAGATCTACAATAAAATATTACTTCAACACCTGAAACTGTAAAATAAATTATTTAATATCACATACCTAGTGCCCTAGTTTTCTTTCTGTTGCTGCTATTACAAAGCTCTGACCCAAAAACAACGCTGTGGAGGAAAGGGTAGGTTTGTCTTATATGTCCAGGCCATAGTCCATCCCTGAAGGAAGACAAAGCACAAAGTGAAGCAGGAACTGAAGTAGGAATCATGGAGGCACGTGACTTGCTGCCTCACTCAATGGCTTTTGATGAGCTACCTTTCCTGTCCATCCCAGGCCCACTGTCTGAAGTATGCTGCTGCCCATGGTGATCTGGGCATTCCCACAATGATCAAGACTATTTCTCATAGATATGGTCAGAGGCCAATCTGATTTAGATAGTTCCTTAACCATGATCTTCTTTTCCTAGGTGATGCTAAACTGTGTTACAATAACAAAAACATAACCAACACACCCAGTAAGTGGTAAAAATAGGATCTGAAACTTGCTAAGCATTTCTAGAACAGCGGTTCTCAACCTGTGGGTCATGACCCCTTTAGGAGTCCATATCAGATATCCTGCATGTCAGATATTCACAAAATCTCAGTGATGAAGTAGCAACAAAATAATTTTATGGTTGGTTGTAGGCATAATATTTTGGTGCATGGTGTTAAAAGTTATTCTTGTATTGTTCAAATGTTGATTTCTATGCCCTAGTATCTTGTTTCAGTGCAAACATGGCTTTGTCATGTTTATTCTTAGAAGCTCTTGTCTAAGGTTTGTATAAACATTGTTCTTTATTCACTCTCTGCCTTGCCAATAAAAGCCAACAAGCCAATGCAAAGCTTTAGAGAATAGGTAGGACTCCCCATTCTAGGAAGGGTGAAGAAAGAAACTGGAGTTGGAGGAGGGAGCCATGAGGAGAGGTCAGGGAAAACAACAGGAGAAGAGAGGAGAGCTGAATCAAGAAAGCATAAACAAACCATGTAAAATGAGAATACTGTCTGGGAGGATGCCTGACTAGCTGGGGGATTTAGAATGGAGTAATAATTGCTCAGTATTTGGCTCAAGGCAATTTCAATAACTTTTAAGTCTCTCTTTATGGTTATTGGGGAATTAGCTACATAAAGAATAACTGCTGCCACACTAATTTTATGAATCTATATTAATATAATAGTAATTCAACAGTTGGTGATCCCCACAACATGAGGAACTGTATTGAAGGGTCATGGCATTAGGAAGGTTGAGAACCATTGACCTAGAGCCGGAATATTCAACCACAGGCCCAGATTATCTCTCCTTTTCTCACCCATTCTTGGATTCCTCTGTGAGTAAGTAACTCTCCCAGAGAGCTGTTCTTCCTAACTCTGCACCTTGTTCTATCACCAAAGATTGGTTAAAGCATCCTTGATTTAAAGGTCTACTTGAAGCACTGTAGTGTGTGTTCTAGGAGCAGCCCCAGGCACCAATATCTACAACTAATATTTCCCTACAAGCTTCTAAACCATTTGGAACCAGCTTTCTTCTTTTACATAATCATTAGATACAAATACATTCTATCATCATGATTAGTCCAGAATCATCATTTTCTTGCATAGACATCATTTTTCAGAACAATTTAAAGCATGAAGGTTTCTGAGAGATAAGAGATTATACCTGTGCCTTTGACTCTCTGCACAGTTCATTTGACAGAGTGATCTCTTCCTTGAAAGCCTATAAGCTACAGGAGCCACATGTATTTGAAAATGTTCATAGTTGACATATCTGTATTTGGCCTTAGTCCATTAATTTGTTTTTGAATCTTCCTCTAAGGGAGGGGGAGTCAGAGGTATCCATGGTATCACATCTTCTCCCCAAACCTCTCCCCCCCATTTTTATTCTTTTTTCTTTTGGAAAGATCCAAACCCAGTTTTCAAATTTCACAAAGATTCAGGCTGCTGTCTCCATTCTATGCCAACACAACTGGCTAAAGTGGGGGAGGGGGATAGTATAATAATGACAGAATTTAGTTGGAAATATTCTATGAAAAGTAAAATTCCATCTATTAGGATTTTCTAGGACTAAGGCATTTCAGATTCTTTGGTTTTGTTTTTTTTTTTTTCTTTTTAAACTTTAACATTAGGCATTCCTGCCTCAAAAATTCTAACTATCCTTATGAAACCTTCACAATGTTTAACAGACTTACATTTGAATGTTATTACACATGAGATATCATTAATTACATTTCATTATCAAACATCTAGATATGCTAAGTAAAATAAAAGCAATTACCCCAATAGTCTAACAGTGAATCCCGGAAAACCTAGAGTAGGTTGACACTTTTGGACTGGTCTGAGGACTTGGGTGAAGTGAATATATTGGAACAGAGACAATGTCTTAGGCATGTGCAAGGTGAAAGTTTGTATCCAACAACACCAGGCAAAATAAGGATCTTTGAAGAATTACAGCTCTAGTAATAGAAGTCATCCGACAAAGTCAGCCCACCAGTGAAGAAGAATGATAGTACCTTGGAGTTTTCATAGTACGCCTGGTTTGGAAGCAAAGGGAAAGTACCTTAGAGTGTTTGTAACAGTATTCCAACCCTAATAAGACCCCACACACCACTTCATGGTGTTTTCTGGTCTTAGAACTCAATAAATCAAACATTACATGTATTCATGAGTATGCAAATAAGAATCCCAGTTCACTGTTTTTAACCTCAATCCATAAATTCTGAAGTCACAGTAGATAATAAGTACTATAAGCACTGATTGATCAACAAAGAACCTATAAAAATTTGGAATCAAAAAGAATACCTTTCTAACACCAAGTAACAATAAAGGACTACTAACTGTGTATAAACTATCCTCAGTAGAAAAGTAATGGAGAGAAGAAAGCAGACCGTCTCTCAAATGAATGAAAAAGGTAACCAAAGAAAATATCAATGCCCTCAAATTATCATATTCACCTGTTCTAGTTTTGTTCTGGTGCTAGTGATAATAACACTTTGGCCAAGAGAAACTTACAGGAGAAAAAGATTTATATGGCTTATGCTTCCAGGTCACAGTCCATCACTGTGGGCAAGTGCTCAAACAAAAACTGAAGCAGAAAGATTGAAGGAATCGTGCTCATTGATTTTCCAGCTCATGCCCAGCTAACTTTCTTATACACCCCGGGCCCACCTATCTAGAAATGGTGTCAAGCACAGTCAGCTGTGCATTATCAGTCAGTCACTGTCATAGTCACTGGTCCATTCAATCTGGGTGGTCTCTCAACTGATAGTTCCTCAGATGACTCTGGCTTGTATTAGATAGACAGCTGATACGAAACAGAACACCCACCCACTCAACAATCACTTCAAAATAAATATAATATTCATTTCAAATGTAACAGCTTGACACTTTTTACTGTCTGCATGTTAAACTAGATGAGCTTCAAACCTTGCTGCAAATTGTTTCACTTGGGCCAGAACCAGCAACAAAGAGATTATTTGGTTAGTGTTGGGTACACAGCATCTCATGTCATGCTGAGAACTGTATGGGCTTTAATGTATTTCTAAGTCACGTAGTGATCTCATAAATGTGCAGATTCTAATTTAATAGGTGTAGGAGATTTAACAGTTCCAGCAAGTCCAAGCTGTTAAAACAACCACCACATTTTGAGTAGAAAGACTAATTAGGAAGAAGAAACTGCATCCCTGAGCAGTATTAACTAAGAAAAGGTCATATTGAGCAAGGAAGTTGTTAAAGTGTGAATAAGTTTAAACAAATGTCCATATCAAATACTGATAACAGCAACTAATTTGATAGGTTAAAAAAGCAGTGGAAAGAGATGAGTCTGTACCTCAGTTGTTAGAGTACTTGCCTGGCACACATAACATTCAGTACTTATGACTGTGTAAACTGAGTTTGGTAATTTTTAACCCCTACACTTGTGAAATGGAGGCAAGAGAATCAAACATTCAGATGTTCAAGGTTATCCTGGGCTACATAGGAAATTCCAGGATAGTTTGAACTAGTGGTAAGTGAGGAGAGAGAGAAAGGGTGGGGGGTTGGAGAGAGTCAAATGTTGAAACCAAATGCTGGAAAATAAATGATACAGAAGATTGATAGATACGGAAGAGTCAATTTCTAAAGCATTGAAAGCTTAATCTTTTAGGCATTTATAATGCTGAGGTAGTTTTATTTTGAGAAAGTAAAATTGGCTCTATCTATATCATAGAAGGTAAATGTACATACTTTTTAAGGGTTTAATGATAATTAATATACTCAATCCCACAATGCTCTTGTCATTAAAGAATTTCCCTGACAGGATCTTTAGAGCCCCTGATATGCTTCTGCTCTTTTGCTTTTGTGTTCTTCCATCTCAATTTTTAAGGTGGCATGTTCGTTTAAGGTGGTATGGCCAGAGGACTGCTGTTTCAGAGGACCTTGTTTTGATCTCCAACACCCACCCATATGGTGTACCAAAACTACCCATAGCATCCAGTTTCATGGGATCTGATACCTTCTTCTGACCTCTGTGGGTTCCAGGTATATACTTCATGCATTTACATAGATGCAGGTAAATAATCATGCACATAAAAAAAGCAAATTAGTTTTAAAGGGTAGCATTTTAAAAATATAACCTTCTACATCACTGTAAGAAGCACTGATATAAAATTTTTGGAATTGGGACTGGAGAAATTGATCAGTGGTTAAGTATATTTGCTGTTTTTGTGGAGGAACCATGTTCAGTTCTCAGCACCAACATAGCAGCTCTTAACATATATACATGAAGATGAAATACTCATACACATCAAATAAATAAATAAATAAATAAATAAATAAATAAATAAATAAATAAATAAATAAATAAAAGAAAACATCTGGCCTTGTCAGATACACAAACGTGGTCAATATCTTCATTTTTCTTGCTTTTCTTTGCATGATATAATTGTCATTTCAGAAGCTTACTGCTGAATAAGCTCACACTTACGAGCTGTTTCTGAATTCTGGATGGCATGTTCAACTCAGCTGTTCTGGCTCAAACTCCTCTCCAAGCTGGCTGATTCAAACTGGCTTCTCTCGGCTTCTGACTGAATTGCTCTGCTTGGACTCAAACTAACTCTAGAAATCTGTTCTAATCTTCTACCTCCATCTCATATTCTGGCTCATTCTGTCTTCAACTGTGTCTAGCTTGTTTTCCCTGCAACCTATCTGTAAAACTCTCCCAATAAAAAAGTGTCTTTGAACTCCATTAACTGAACTGCCACAAACTCTGCTCCACTGCACTGCTTTTCAACTCACGCACTCCACAGAACTGACTGACTGAACAGGACTCCATTGCACTGCCTGAACTCAACTGAACAGAACTCTCTCTCTGCACTGATCTTTAATAGCTTCTCTTTCCCATGCTGTTCTCATGAGAATTGGATGTATCCTATCTCTGACTCATTCTGTCAAATCTTTCTCTGATTCATCACGTTGTCTGCCTTTCAATTAGACATCACTTGCAGACATGGCTGCTTCCCTCCACAAACTAATTTTACCTACATTGTTTGGGATTAAAGGTATGTACTAAGATTCTGTCTGTATTCCAGCCAGAGCAGCCATGTTGCTGGATTAAAATTTTTCTACACCACTTTAACTCACCACCCACATAATTGCTCAATATTCTACTCCACTTCACGATCTTCATTTCTTAGAAAATAGTCATTTAGATTTCTTTCTTCAAAAAGCAAAGCTCCGGAATCAATCACTCTGTATATAACTAAGCACAGGCAGTTTGGAACCAAGGACTATTTATTTTTAAAGTACCACCTCCCACTCCATCCAGGTATGTTAGATGCAGTGGGCATCCATTTATTTGATATGACAGTTGCAAAGATCACTACTTGAAACAATAAATCTTTATGTTTTCTTCTCTTACACTAGACTGTAACTGTAGTGCAGTGCAAACCACAGACATAGCCGTCTTCACTTGGCTGGCTTCACTGCCCCCCTACAGTCTACTTCTACTCATGGAAGGTAAATGGGCAATGATCTATGCATTTTTATGGCAGGTCTATTATCTGCATCCACTTTCAAGTGCAAAGAATGCTTGGAGGTATGACTTATGTCTCATTTTCAGGTCTTGTTCCAAGACTGACAGACTTCTTAAATGGATAGATTTTAGGAGTTGCAGTCCCATCTTAGCAGCAGAGATTCAGAGCCTGGGTATCTTCCATCATCTTTGCTCTCTCACATGCACACATTAAAATCTTTGCCTATTCCTATTGTTTCTATCTACAAAATATTTCTTCCAAGTACCCACTCAAGCATGCTTCAGAGGCATTACTCAGCCATGGCTACCATTTCTGTTATGCTCTTTGCCGTCTATACCTCTGCTTTTCTCTTTGGCTTCTCTACTGACCTACATTGCACTGCAAAAATATTACCTGATAATTTCAGGACACTAATTAAATGCTAGGCACTAGGATGTGTGTTAGTCATGGAAAGAATGTTATCAACAACCCTTTGTTTTTTTCATGAATAGATGTTCAAGACTCTAGGGCAAAGTAATTTTCAAAGGCTGTCAAATAAAAAGTAAGGCATTAATCTATGTCATCTGTGTATGTACTAAATCTGAAGACTTAGATTCATGCAAATAAACCCAATACAATTCAGTTTTTACAACTTGTTCAAATTTGGTATTACTATTATGTAGCTGTGTTTAGGGATGCCTACTTAGGATTTTATAATCTATCGAGGGGCTAGTCCTTGTGCATCTGTCAGTGGCTTATTGTACTTCATCGTGAAATGGGATTTTGTGAGATTTCCCCCAATACATATCCTTCTGAAGATGCCATTTTTATTTTGTTTGGTCCTTGCTTATTTTCAAAACATAAAGTATTATGTTTTATATCTATATCTATCCATCTATCATCTATATGTGTGTATATATGCATATATATGTCTAAAGGTACATACATATATATATGCACACATATGTATCTCTATATATGTACATATATACATATGTGTATGTCTATATTCACAAAGTTGTGTGAGTTTCTCTGATTCATGATCCTGCAATTTCTCTTCTATATTCACATATTTTTAAAAACAAAGAAAACAACTATCCTTTAATTCAAACTATTCACATATACTCCAACCTGCTCTTCTCTCTGAACATTTATCCATCTTTATAAATAAGTTCCTCAGTCTAATCCAACTGGCAACAAGCCTGCTCCCCAACATTTATCCGATGATGCCCATATACCTGTATATTCTATGTCCAGGGTGCCAGCATTGTAATTCTTTAAGTTTATAGGATCAATTACATCACGTTTTAAAGTATAATTGAGGTTGAATTTGACACTTTCAGATCTTGCCCTGATAGTTCAAATCATAGCTTCTTCAATTCTCTATACTCTCAGCATTCCTACATGTGACCTTCAAATTTATTGTGACCTCAGGATCCATGAGCTACTAAACATTTTTCTACTTTTCTGTAAAGAAATGATTCCTGATTTTCACACATAATTGTGTATTATGAGATATCGTGGTACAGAAAATGAACATTCAAACTTGTTGCCATGGTTTCAAATAATGAGTGTCACTTCATTTATTAATTCTTTTGATCCATTCATAAGTCTTCTGTTTAGTGATTCCATGTAGTTATAGCCAGCTATTCAGGTTGTCACAGCATATTCTTCCTTATTCTATTTCTAAATATGCACATCAATTTTCTTGTCTCTTTTGTCTTCAAGTCTTCACTCTGTTTTCCAAACACTCCAGCAGCATATTAACCAAAGCATCCACTCTTTCATCCTTCAAAACAACTCAACAAACAATCTTTAATCTTCATTGGATCCTGCCTATACTAATGACCATGGGTCTCATGTTTCCTCTTGAGGGTAAATTGCTCAAAATATGTCATAACAACTTTATTCTATATCGCATAAAATATTTTCATAATTCCTGCATGGAAAATTATTAATGATCATATATTCAATAAGAAAATAGCACTTTCAGAAGAAATGGCATGTAAAAAAAAAAAAGAAAGAAACCAGTCATGGTTACCTACTCAAGAGGTTATGCATTTGAAAGAGTACAAAGCAGGCTGTGTGGAGGGTTTGGAGAGAGAAATTGGAATGAGAAAATAATATATTCACATTATAATCCCCAAAACTAAAAGAGATCATTTTAAAAGAAGAAATAATATTTATTATCATTTACACTTAAGAAACTAATGAGACTGTTAATAATGAAAATTACACTTAAATACATATAATCATTGTAGGTCTTCACTATGGGTACCCCAAAACATCGGGAAAATGATTTCTAGTCTTCAAATGATTGCCTCAGTAAGTACCTTAAAAATGAAATCCTCCCCCACATGGAAGTTCATATACAGAGAAGTGGACTGATTGTGGGCACACAAAATAACCCTTTATCAACTGGGCTAGATAATACGATATGATGCTCACAAAAACATGGTCACCTTCAGTCTTAGAGTTTTCTTGTACCACAATGGTCAGTTTGAATTGTCTTATAGTTGGCTGATTAGATTTGAATCCTAAGTACTTCATTTACTAACTCTGAAGTCTTGGAAAAATACGCTTCATTTCTTAAGTGTATTAAAAGTGTATAAAAATTAAAATTTGTCAAAGGATTCTATTTTTGGTGAAAATTGCCCTGTGTCTGCCTACTGAATAGAGGTTTCTATGTTGAAGTCAGACAGAATACGGGAATAGAATTCTAGTATTGCAGTTGTAGCTTTGTTTTTATTCTGTTTGGCATAAATCACATAAACATACCACTGAAAGAGAAACACATCGTACACTTGTCAAATGGGCTTATTGTGCAAGTGACAGTGTAGGCTCTGGAGACACCGTGATGAATAAAACACAGAGAGATCTGAATTCCAAGAGAGCTAATATTTTGACCAAGGGAAACAGACTTTAAAGTAATAAAGCATCTATCAAGGCAATTCAGTAAGGAGCTATTCATTGGCAGTATGGCATTATAAGTGTGGCATTACTTTGTTAGGAAATTCCTCTTTGAGGAGGTGAATAGTAGGACAATTTTATGTAGTTACGTGGTCAGTAGAATAGTAACTCTATACCCCACCCCAAGATGGCTACACCCCAATCTCACTCTGGAATCTTGCTTCAGAAGACCAAATGCAGTTTGCAGATAAGATCAAAATGAAAGGACCGATCAGGGAGGGAGATTATGCTGAGTGTCTGGATGGTCTCAATATAATCACACACATTCTTAAAATCATTGGCCTTTCTTGCTCCCTTGGTGACAGAAGGAAACAACATAAATGATATTGGAGATAGGAAGGAGTATCAACAGCCTTTTGTAGCTGCAAAATGTAAGGAAGTGAGTTCTCTTTCAGAGCTTCCAGAAAGGACTTTAACTTCAAAGTCTAGATTTTGTCCTAGGAAATGGTGTCAAGATTTTTAGCCTATACTAATAGAAAATAATAAATTTGTGTCATTTAAAAATGTTGAATTTTGTTTGTTACAAATATAGTAGGCCATATTGAGGCACAAATGATGAGAACAAAAATTAACAAAATTTCATAGCACAGCCCTTGCAGTGGGAATAGCCAGGAACAAATCAAAATAACTGTACAGGGTATTAAGATTGAAATGAAGTTAGCCTGATGTACCCCTCTGGGCAATAATGGCATGATTGTTTGGGAAGTAACCAACTGCTTTGTGATTGGATTTGAGGTCTGATTTTTTCAGAAGAAATATATCCCTGGTACTCTGAACTGTGTTAAAACCCTGTCTCAAGAAGAGGTCATGAGCTCCAGGGTGGAGGATTTTCTACTGATAGATATTACACTAAATGAATATGTAACCAATTATCTTCTAGGTACTTATGTTTACACTCTTAGACTAGTTTTCTTGTCAACCCTGGTGAGAGGCTTTTCTTTTTGCAGTGAGCTATGGTTATTACAGAGACTCATGACTGGTCAAAGAGTGCTATGAAACACTGTCTTCTGAATATGACATAGCTGATGTCATTATGAACATTGAGCAGTGATGACTGCCTGCACAAGCCCTGCATGGACAAGAAGACATGAAAGTAAGAGGAGAGTGGATGAGAGAAAGAAGGAGATTGTGGAAGTGGGAGGGAGAGAGAGGATAATAGAGGTGAAAATGTTTACCAAGTATATGAATGAAACTTCTCAAAATTAAACTAAAATGTTAAAATGCTTTTCTAAAAGACTGAAGGCTATTGTGGTTGAAGTCTATTGGGCAACAAAAATCCTAAACAGGAGCCACAACATTCTATGCATTGATAAGTCACAACTTAATTTAACTGTATGGGGAAACTGTAATGCCATAATAGTATTTGCTTTAAAACAACTGTTATGTAGATATAGAACAAAGATGCCAAGAGACAGAGACAACATTAGTTACAAGATTATTAGAGAGACATAGAGATTCATTCAAAATTGTATTTTACTTATGACTCGGCATGGGGGGAGTCATTAAACCTGGAATAGAAAGAAAATTTATCATCATCATTAAAAATCAAAGTGCTTCTTTATCTCAAAGTAGTAAGGGGAGTATATAGTACCCAAGGCAGACAGATATTTGTGAAGAGAAACTTCTTGTTCTCTGAGATCTACAGACAACTGGTCTTAAGGCCCTGAAAAGTGCATTCTTAGTAAATCATATGTCTGATTCAATTTGTGGTCCTGTGGCCCACTGTACTTAGCTGTGAGGGTCCAGAAACTCATAAAAGCCATGACACTGACCCAGTTTCTATGTTTACCTCACACAGAGAAGCTTGCTCTGGACTCATACTAGAAAATGGAAGTAAAACAGAATCTTGTTCTTAAAAAAATGCATTTCTAAATAAAAATATTATACATACAAATATAAACATTGAGGATTTTGATTAATCTTAAGTCATTAGCAATTAATTCATTCATTATTAACTGATGGCTACCATAAATGCACCTAAGGCATATGTAAATAAAAATATACATAAGAACACACAGACATTCAGAATTTAATTTTTAAAAATTGCAGCCTGATATTGATGCCCCTGTGTAGGGGAATGCTGGAGTGGTGGGGCAAGAGAGGGTGGGTGGGGAAGCACCCTCATACAGGCAAAGGGGAGGGGGAGAGAGTGGATGTGAGATGGGGAGGTTGGTGGAGAGGTAACTGGGAAGTGGGATATCATTTGAGATGTAAACAAATGGAATGATTAATTAATAAAAAGATTGCAGTCTGGTGAGATGGCTTAATGGCCTCCTATGAAGTCATGAAATACCCAGATGACATAGAGTCCAGCGCAGTCATTTTCTGGAAGGCCTCAGTAACTGCCTGTTTTGAAGTTTAGGGTTGTTTTGATTATTTTTCTAATATTTCTTCATATTTTCTGCTTACTCTGGTGATTATAAAACTTCTTCCCAAGCTTGATTTTGTGTCTGAGACAGGCTGTCCCTGTTACTTATGGCCAAAGGACTGTCATATATGCCCCTTTGAATTTTCTCTGAAAACATTAAACCTAAGAATATTGAACAAACAGTTCCCCACTTCAGTCCATAAAGAGCTTCATGAAGAATCTTGATGAGACTTTTGAAAGCACCTCTCATTTACTTTTTTTCCCTGAGGCTACAATGCCTAGCCCAGGGCACATAATCAAAAAAAAAAAAAAAAAAAAAAAAAAAGAAAAACCTTCACCACACACTGTACTTGGGTAAATTTATTCAGGTTTACAAATTTTGCTAGAACACAGGAAGTAACTGTAACAGTTACTAGGTTCGAAGTTCCCGCCAGCGGGTACTCCGTGCTGTGGAAATGCTGTGGAAGGAAGCCATTGATAATGGAAAGAAGCAGGAAACAAAGGAATGTGTTGGAGCAAGACGAAATTCCGATCAAGCTCAAAAGAAATCTTTAATGGTACAATGTTTTAAACACATTAGGGCGGGAAATGGCAGGGGCGGGGAGAATCCATAATGCGACCAGACATCAATTAT
>CM052710.1:10077235-10087284 GCA_028551405.1 Uromys caudimaculatus | reverse complement strand
ATCCAAGACACTGTGGCTAGCAGACTTAGACAAACCTGGGATCTTTCATCCAGCAGATATGCAATAGGCCAAGGCCTTGGTCTCCGACAAGTAACTGCTTAATGACCTGTGATTGAGGCCTAGGTTCATGATCCTGAGGGAATTATGTAGGAGTGGCCAATGTACATTCAACATTCCTTATTTGTTACTGATGTGCTGGCCAGATTTCTCTACCTGAGAATGATTGTCACACAGGACCACTTGATACAGATTGTCCACACAGCTTTTTTATGTAATTGTATTGTTTTGCAAAGAAAGAAACACTGTAAGAGCCTTGGTGGATATATTAATTTCTAAATGCTAAAACCCAATTATATAATAACACAGAAAATATTTTCAGCAATTCATACTTTCCCTAGGTAGCTTAGACACCTTTAAAAATCTCATATATCCTTGTGTATTATATAGTGTGAACTATCTTTATTTAAGCCAGAGACCGTTGCTAACGATTGTCTTTATTATGTCATGATGTCTCATGTAATCCGCAATCTATTCATTTTCTGCTGAATCCTGAGCATGATCATTCTAACCTGTGGGCGTTCTTGAAGCACATCTGCTTCAATACTAAAATGGGTCCTAGAAACTGTGACATAGCTTACAAAGCATTGTGACAATGAACTGAACACTACCACCTCAAAAATCTGTACCACAAGCCTCCTTTCAGATGCAGCAGACAGGCAGATACACTTTTCCACAGGACTTGAAATTCACCATTCATTATTGATACAAATCTGAACTGTGGCTTAAAGCTGGTTCTTCAGGAAGAGAGATAATATTGACTACCGATGGATTTTCCATCAAGTGTACAGCATCTTAAAAACAGCAGTCAAATTTCACTGACATTTAACTAATACAATACTCATTCGGACATGACGGCTTTTCCTATCTAGTTTTTATGCTAGGGTTAACCAGATAAAGCATACCAAAAAATCATAATAATTGCAAGTTTTTACTATCATTTTCTTTTTTTTGATCAGCAGGGTTTCACTATGTAGCATTTCCAACTTCCCATGTAGTCTTGCAAGCCTGCAGTACAGCCTCTGTTTTCCACATGATGGGATTATAGGACTGTACCATCTCACCATGCAATTTCTAACCTTTTCTACAATATTAACACAACAGGCAATCCTTATGACATGGCAGTCACCTTCATCCTCACAAAACCATGATTTTAGGTGCAGAAGATGTCCTGGCCCTGGAGTTTACTGCCAAGTGCTTATCAAGAGAAGGCAATATTAAATCTGTTCTCAGAGATCTAGGCATTTGGGTATGATTGGCTACTGAGTTCCATAAAAGAAGAATAAGTTATCTGTCTCATCAAAATAAAATGAAAATTTAAAGACTATCTGGCAAAAATATGATTGTTAGGAATTTTCCCCCTTTTCTAAGGAGAGTATGAATTCAACAAGCAAATACAATGGCGTGAATACAAATCACAGGAACTTATTACGCTCAGAGAGAGAATCTCTACCATCTGGCAGATTACATGAAAATAAACAGCTGAGTTTTTCTTAATCCACCATTAAAATAGCATAGGGATATTTCTCTTTATAACTGGGTACAATAATTTGACTATGCTACAGTTCAGCATTTGGCAGTGAATGATTAAACAACTACTGTTAAGTGATCTAATTATAATTAGCCATTTTTGCAAAAACTAACACATTTTATTCTCTCTTTTCATTCTCAGTGGTTACAGATCTCATAAACTCTGGTAAGGAAAAAATTATTCATCTGCAAACTTCATAACTTTTGGTGCTAATTGCTATTTTCCGACTCCCTGTCTTTCATATTCTAGAGCAAACAAATATTTAAAGAGAATGATAAAATCATTGATATTTTACACATTGATAAACTAAAACCCATGCAGTCAGAATATGGTATATTCACCACTCTCTGTTACCATGATTCAGGACAGTTTCATGTTCTTTAACTCATTAATTGTAATGTTCAACCTGAGGAACTAACTTTTCCTTCCCAGAAGAAACTGAGGTAGACAGTTTCTACTGACTCTCTTCTGTTTAAGTCATCTGAGGTGATGTTTGGTCCTGGGGCTTTCTGGGTAACAGAAACACTAGGAATGATGGGCTAAAAAGAAAAAAAAAGTTTGGTGATTTCAGGGAATGGTAATAAGTGTTTCACAGAAACCAGAAAATATATAGGAGGGAGATCTGAGAAAAGTAATCATTGTCTTACTTTAAGATTTCTATTGCTTCATAGACACAGCAACCAAAATTACCCAGAGAGGTAAGAATTGATTCCATCTTATAGTTGCAGTCCGTCATCCAGGGATGTCAGGGTAGAAACTCAAGGCAGGGACCTCGGAGGAGGAACTGATGCAGAGGCCATGGAGGAACACTGTTTATTGGCTTGCTTCATGTGGCTTGCTCAGATTGCCTTCTTATGGCACCCAAGACAACCAGCCCAGGGGTGGTGGTACCATGCACAATGAGCTGTGCCCACCGACATCAAATGTCAAACAAGAAAATGTACCACAGGCTTATCCACAGGCCAATCTGGTGGGAGCATTTTCTCAATTCGAGGTTCCCTCTTCCAAAATGACTATGTCTTTCTAGTATCAAGTTGTCAAAGTAGCCAGATTAGTCACAAAAATTTAGCAAAGATGGATAGGCGCTGTTACAATTTAATTACAATATCATAGATTGACATGGTAACCTACGGATTTCAAGTTAAGAAGAGAAAGCTTTTTACTCCTAAACATATGTCTTCCATTAACTATGAGCAGATAGATCCATATGACTATATCCAGAAGGTACTGGGGGATCCACCAATATTTTAAATTTTTTAATATTATTTTTAGAAAATAGAAAGTATAATATATTTTGATGTCAACTACCCCAATTACCTCTTTTCAATGTTCCCTAGAGTTCACCCAAAGTCTATCTCTCACTACTTTGTTTGATTATTATTATTATTACTGCCTATTATGTTTTATTTTAAAATGTTGAAATGAGTTATTGAATCTTAGAAGATGAACACATTCAAGATGATCAGGTTAGGTTGTAGTGGTGAAAAATATTTTGAGATGTCAATCATATGTAAAGAATCTTAGAATTGAGAAAGAGGAGAAACCTGAATTTAAATCACAAATATGTGATTTTTTAGTTGTGTGATATTAGGCTAACACTTCATCCAAATGTTTTCAAACTGTGGGAATCAATCTGTCAATTTAGTTAAGTGAGATTAGAACATGGAATTTGATATTTTAACCTGGAATTTTAAATCAACAGAAGAGAATCCTTCGTTTATATGAAAAATAGTACTGTCTCATGAAAGTTTGCATGAGATACACCATCACATCTAGATGGACTCTGAAATATGTGTACATAGGTGCATATGCATAGGCATTTTAGATACTGTTCTGTGGCTGTGGTAGAACCCCATAACTGAGGCCATGAATAAAAGGAGTTTATCAGTGCTCAGGTGAGTCCATCCTGGTGGGGAATTATGTCAGCAGGCCACAGGCAGAGAAGAGAGAACAACCAAGAGCTCACATCTCAGACCTCAAGTAGAAGTCAGAGAGAACAAACTGGAAACAGAGTGAGCTTCTGTATAGGAAAATCAAGGCTGTGTTACTAGAAGGGAATATTTATATTTACAATAAATGTAAAAGGTATTAACCATATTATTTCACTAAGTTACCTCCTAGTTTTCTAACGGTGGCCAAATTTAGTTTAAATTTGTTAACTCCAACAGAAACAAGCAATTTTACTTACTGGTAGAGATAGTTCTGGATAAAAATAATATGCTTTTAGGAAGCATATTCTTTAATAGGTCATTAGCATAGCTCATGCAAATATGAGTTTAGGGATACTGCCCTGTAACTGTTTAACTCATCAATGAGGAAAACACTGCAGAGACATGAGTCTAGGGGAGACTGATGAGCACAATTACAGTGTAAAAGAAAGAATGAACTGATAATTAAAAATTATGTGTACATGCCGGAAACACAAGGGGAGGAATATAGGAACATTTGAAGCTATGTTTTTCTAAGAAACTGTGCACCTCGGGCTGGCAAGATGGCTCACTGTAAAAAGGAGTCTTTGGCCAAGCCTGAAGACCCTAGTTCTTTCCCTGAGACATACTGTGGGAAGGAAAGAGCCAGTTCCCAAATGCTGTCCTCTTACCTCCCAACTTGTGCTATGTATGGCACAGACATGCACACACACACACACACACACACACACACACACACACACCACACCCGTACACTCAAAAGTTTTAAAATAGGAATAAAAAGAAATAATCCATCATACTAACCTTGGCAGGTTAGTATTTAGCTTTATAGAATCTCTACCATAAGCAATAAAGAATATGTTAAATATAAATATATTTTATATGGAAGCTGGCTGGTGTTCCTCTCTTTAACTTGTTTTGGTTTATATTTCAGTATTTTCAGACAGGGTCTCATGTAGCCCAACCTGACCTTGAGCTGTTCAAGTAACCGACGTTGGCCTTGAACTCCTGGTTGCTCCCTATGTTCTAGGAATATGAGCATGTGTCATCAAGCCAGCCCTTCTCATTTGAGCGTGTAACCTTTTATTCCTTATATCAAGATTTTGGGTAACTTTTCATAATGATTTGAACTTTTGGGAAAGCCATAGGCAATAACTAAAGTGTTAAGAATTCTAATGACTGGACTATGTCGGCCCTGAGTTATATGGGGTCCTATAATGATGTCTCCTTATCTCCTCTTCTGATACATATTTCCCATACATTACCTTCCTCAAGTATTATTTTCGTAGAGTTTTATGACTCCTATCATAGAGCTAAACACATTGAGGAATCCCCTCAAATGCCTCTGACTATGGAATGTCTGTACAGTGCTTGCTAATTTTCATAAATCAAATTGCTTCTTTGAGGTATAACTCCAGGTCAGAATGAGCCCTAACCATCTCATAATTTTCCATAATGTTCTACCATTTTATGCAGAGTTTAAAATTGAATTCTAATATCCTAAGTCATAAATGTAATAAAAATATAAATTACGCATACCACTTCATACATTTCAATAAAACGGACTAATGAGGTTTCCTAATATTTTTATTAATACTCCAATAAAGAGTTCTGATTAAGTAATAAATGAACTAAATCTCATGAAATACCTTGCTTGTTAATTGAAGCTTTTACCCATAATGGCAGTGTTAATGTGATCTATAGTCCTGAATACTTCTGTGTGAAAGGCTTATGTTGCTTGCTACCCAAAAGCCGCCCTTTGGATGGTTGGAGTCAAGGTGGAGACATGGGATATGGGCAAACTTTCAAATCATCAGACTTACATCTGAGATTCAAACTTAATTTTCATGTCTCTGAGATTTGTTCCTTCTGGTTTTTTTTTTTTTTTTGGTTTTTCGAGACAGGGTTTCTCTGTATAGTCCTGGCTGTCCTGGAACTCACTCTGTAGACCAGGCTGGCCTCGAACTCAGAAATCTGCCTGCCTCTGCCTCCCGAGTGCTGGGATTAAAGGCGTGTGCCACCACTGTCCAGTTGTTCCTTCTGTTTATAGCTGAAAATGAAAACAAATATTTCTAAAGCCATTCCCGAGGTCAGATTTCAAGTGTACAGAACTTTCTATATTTTAAGAACTCTCCTGTATCCCAACCACATTCCAATTTAATGCTTTTTTTAAAAAGTGGTTTTAGGTAATTTTTTCCAAGTTTCTCCATAAAGGGGTGAACACAATTCTTTGACACCTGAATGACCCTTAGCAAGATGATCTCTTCAATGAATGTTGTCCTGTGTAGAACACATATGCAAACTTTCTTATGTCAACCAAGGAGTCAACGTCCATGCTTCATTCCAGGGTGACCAGAAGAAGCCTAAAGAAAACCACCTCACTCAGAAAGTCATCATAATAAATAAACATCATCCAGAGACAAAATGAAGCCAAACGCCCCTGCATGGGGAAGCTTGAGTTCTAAGAAGAGGTATTTTTCTTGAAGAGAACAAGTTCTCTTAGAGTCTAACATCTTACCTTGGTTTCTACTGGTGCCATAGTCAACAACTGCACGGTAGATATCTTCAAAAGAGACTTCTTTCTTAAGTCTGAACTAGAGATTAGAGATCTGAGTGTCAGTGGGGATAGTTTCTACTGAGCCATCTTCCTCTTATCTTGCAGATGGTCACCATCTCACTGAATCCTATCCTGATGGTCTCTTGGTTTGGTTGTCTTTTTTTCTTTTTAAATTTACCCTGTGTCCATGCAGGCAGTTCTAAGAACAAGAGTTGTATTGAATTAGTGCCACCTCACTGACCTAGTTCAATCCTTAACAGCTCAATTTGAAGACCCTATTTCCAAATCTAGTCACCACCATAAGTACTGAATTTGGAAACTTTAGTACATGAACTTGGGGGTGAGTGGGCAGACTCACATCAGTCCTTACATCTTCCTGTGGGCGTTGCACTCATCTGTGTGACTCTGTAAGTTTTCACATTTGTTAGGATGGTTCCTGACTCACCATGCTTGTAATCTTGAAGTAGAGGCAGACACAGAGATCACGTAGAGATAGCTGGGAAAGATGTGTGCATTGGCCCATATCCAGGAACTGTAGTGCAGGGGACCTGCTCCTTCCAGTTGGACCAGGGAAAGTATGCTCCTGGAGAACCTGAAACAGATTCTTTTGTGCTGAGTGAGAGCTCACTGTGGGGATGCTAAGCTACTTACCCAAGAGTTCATGCTAGCCCTGGTCACTAGAGCCACACCCAAATAATTAATCTCTTCATAGTATGAAGGTCCAAACCAGTGGTTCTGCGCGCAGTGCCTTTAACATAAAATCTGTAACGCCTCCCTCTCTCCCTTCCACTTCATAAATTCAAAACAGAGAAGTATTTATTTCTGCAGACAGTTCAGCTTTGTTCTCTTTTGTTCAGTCTTACTAAAATCTGTTTTGCTGGGGGAAGGAAAACCTAAACTTCAAAGTCTTCCCTTTCATTTCACCTGAAGTAGCAATTTCATTCAGTTAATCCTATCTGAGTCTTTCAGAACCTACTTGTTTTTCACCCCAAGGAAAAATTCATTTATTCATTCCTTCTCTCTCTCTCTCTCTCTCTCTCTCTCTCTCTCTCTCTCTCTCTCTCTCAAAGAAGTGGAAGAGAAATATCAGGCTTTATGCCATACCAAAAGAAAAATATAATTCATTCAGCAAGGCAAAGAAATGAGTCCTAGAACTAATTCAGTTCTGCTCTACAGGTCTGAAATGGAAGGCTATATCTGAACATGCTAAACAGTTCCTAACACATTAGGTAGGTCCGCAAAGCACCAATAAATCAATCTTAGCTAAACATAAGATGAGAGGTGGTAAAGCCAAGGAAGAAAAAGGAAGAAGTTGAAATGTGCTCATGAAATTTCCACATTAAAAACTCATTCCTCTTCCCTGGTCTCAATGTACTTTGATAGGAAACAGATCTATAATCTTAGCAAAAATATTTATGGTACAGTATAGTATACACATTGCCCCAAACAATCTCTGCCCTAGTTCTTTTTAAAAATACCATTTCTTGCTCCAGAGACTATATTTATTTTCAGCTCACTTGAGAACATTCTAAGTTTAAAAAAATTAAAACAATAAAACAACAACAACAACAACAATCAAACAAAATCCTAAATACTGACCATAAATGCTTCTACCTACCTCTCCCCCCCATCTTAGACGAGACAACCTTCTCTACTCTATTTTTTTGTGAGCAGTAGAGGACATACATTGTTGGCATATATAGCCTTAGAACGAAGGTTAGTTTGGTCAGCATTTCAAAGACAAAGTACAAAAAACAAAAACAAAAACATAAAAAACAACTCAGTATATAAAGGAGGAAGAATTAAGACTTCAAATCAAAAGCATTGGTTTTTAAATTTGGACAATCTGCCCACTCTAATTTTTAAGTACCAAACCTGTATGGGCTTTGCATGAAGTCCATAAAATAAATGGATAAAGAAATCACTACATCCTAATGCATTGTTGTAAGAATTAGATGACCATTGAAAAGCATATGAAGAGTTGAATTCATTTATTAGTTCATTTATTCCAGCATCCACTAAGTACATTTAATGCCAGGCCTGGACATACTGTTCAGTTTGCAATCTCTGCTTGCAGAAATGGCAGAATACAGTAAGAGGCTGGGCTTTGAAGAACACGCTCATTGGTCAGTGTGTTGCTGTGTTGATTGATAGACTTTCCTGGCGTGATTAAACACAAACAAATAAAGCTACTAGAGGGCAAGTAGGTGGCAGCAGGGAA
The DNA here is from genome assembly GCA_028551405.1 of Uromys caudimaculatus. Taxonomy (NCBI): domain Eukaryota; kingdom Metazoa; phylum Chordata; class Mammalia; order Rodentia; family Muridae; genus Uromys; species Uromys caudimaculatus. Next base: position 10,078,990 of record CM052710.1, on the reverse strand, counting down.
ACTGACAGTATAAGAAGTCATTTATTTTTAATTATTAATAAATAACGAAGATAGATTTTTATCATAAATAAAAAGACATAAAGAGTTACCTTTTTTGGATTTTTTTCTATTAGTGTACACTTTTTTTTTGTACCTATGCAGGAGGACATCTCTAGTTAATCTGAAAAGAAGTAATTTCTGTGCGAGTTGGTAGTTTCTAAAACAGCTTTGATTTTTTTCCTAACGCTGGTACTTGAACCCCTTGTGTGCCCCCCCAACCCTGTGATGGTGGGTGGAACCTGTGATCTGCTTTTAACCTGAAGAATAAATGAAAAGGGTGAGATATTACGCCCATGATTACAGTGTGTGAGATTATACCTTGTCTTACTGTAAGACAGTATCTGTGTCTAGCTTTGATAAAACAAGCTGCCTGTTATAACCTGCCCTGTGGAGAGGCTTGCATGACACAGAAGCAAATGTATTCTCTGGTCAATAGTCTGGGGGAGAAACTGAGGCTGACAGTCCACTTGCCTGCCACAGAGAAGTGAACTTGATGGTCAACACATGCCTGGGAGCAGATTCTTCTCCACTGAGATTTAAGATTAAATAGCAGCTCTGGATAGTAATTTCAGTTTTAGTTACATGTGTGCACTTGTACATGTGTGTATGAGCAGGTGTGTGGGTGAGGAGAAGTGCATGTGTGTGCATATATGGGGGGAGAGTCAGAGATGAATCTCTGAGATCATTCTTTAGGAGTTGTCCACCTTGTGTTTTAAGACTGAGCCAGTTAAAGGGACTTGTAGCTCACTTAGTCTGAGAAGCTGGGTGGCCAGTTAGCTCCAGGAATCCTCCCGTTTCTCCCTCTCCAGCATCAGGATTGCATGAACAGACCACAACACGGAGCTTCTTACACTGGTTCTGAGAATCCATCTTAGGTTCTCATACTTGCACGGGGAGCACTTCAACAACTGTGCCATCTGTCTGGCTCACAGCCATCATGATGACTGGAACCTTATAATATCCAGAAGAAGAGTACCCAGCTATGCTACACACAAGTTTGTGATCCACAGAAACTGACATTATAAATGTAAGCTGTCTTAGTAGCTAAATTATGATTCTTATATAACACGAGATAAGAAAATGTGTGTATAGAGATATTCCAGTATAAAGTAATAGAGGAAACTTATTTCTACAGCACGGGCATTGTTGAAGTCACTGCAGGCTGAGTTAGTACCAGGTGACAAACAGTACAGCCTTTGTCAAAGAAATGGATGCACCATAAGGAAAGATAACCAGACCCCTACTGCTTAAGATGGGAAGGTGCTTCTAGAATTTTCAGAGCAAAGACATTGTGGTTTTGCAATATAGGTGTGAGTACCTTCTCTCCAATTCATACCAAGCCAACAGCAGACCATCACTAGCACCTCCTCATTCCCTCAAACTCCTTTAGCCCAAGTACTTTCTGGATGCAGAATTCAGCTTTTCTCCAGAGACAGGAGGAACATGAGAGATTCCCACAGCTGAAGCTGTGCTCATTGCATGAATCACTTTGGTTCTTACCTACCTTGTTTTTGAGAGCTGTGAGACATGAGTGCTTAAGCAGAAGTGAGATCACGAATCTGTGGCTTCCAACCATGAAATGTAAAGAACAAGTGCACTTATTAATTTCGCATGCCATTATGGTTGAGCAAAGTGATACTCAGAGAGCTGGCTAGATGGGTTAGTGAGGGAAGACTGCCATTTAAATTTCTAGATGTGGATCAAGAATGCTCCTCC
>CM052710.1:10047222-10076735 GCA_028551405.1 Uromys caudimaculatus | reverse complement strand
TTTTTAGTTTTACTTATATATTTCCAAATGTGAATGCTTCTGGCTAGCTTGGGAATTGAGGCAGGGATTGGGAATCAAGTGATGGGCACAGGTTAGCCTATCATACAAAGTAGCTGGACCCTTGTGCCTTAGATCTTGGGCATTTTCCATGCCTTTCCTTCCCAGCATGTGTCCACATGTTATAATCAGACAGAGTATGAGACAGCCACAACACCCACACAGCTTTGAAAATGACGATGTGACAGGCTGATATTTGAAGGGTGCCAGTTTTGGAAACTGGAAATACACTTTAATACTGTATGGAAAGACCTGTTCTACTTGGAAGGAGAAATTACCAGCTCCCAAGGAAGCATTTTATTTTGTTTTTAATCTGTATGTACTTCTTCCTCTCTGTCTTTGTCTGTTTCTGTCTCTGTCTGTCTCTGTCTCTGTCTCTCTGTCTCTGTCTCTTTCTGTCTCTCTGTCTCTCTCTGTCTCTCTCTCTCTGTCCCTCTCTCTCTCTCTCTCTCTCACTCACTCTCTCTCTCTTTCTCTCTCTCTCTGAGTCCTAAATCAGTTTTTTAGCTTTAGGCTTTGTCTTATATAAGAAGAAGAAATTGAAGGGCAGAAGAACAAGGCAGCTCTTAAGCTGCTCCTTGAATAAAGGATATGCTTGGTCCCCAAGCTCCTTCAGTGGCAATAAAAATGAAGCCATTTCTCTCTCCATTAAATAAGCCAGCTCCAGGGCTGTCGTCCCACTTCCGGGATGCCTAAGGCTCAGGCTGTGCTTTCTGAGTGTTCCTTAATATGAATACTCTTCTTCTTTTGTGCAGAAGCATCTGCACTGCCTTTAACTTTGGGTACCCAGCCAACAAAGGATGCACCTAGAACAAAAGATTTTTAAATAGCTTCCAAAATCACTCAAATGACAACATCTCCCATTTCACAGGTACTCACAGACTCTATCTAAACAGTTACAATTCAGTGAAGCAATGGTGTGAGCATGTGTGCACGTGTATAATGTATTTAGAGAGGTTAACTCTGGGTATTTTTGACCCTTTACTACATTGATTTAAGTGTGTGTGTGTGAGTGTGTATGTGTGTTTGTGTGTGTATGTGTGTGTGTATGTGTGTGTGTGTATGAGCCTCCTCTGCCTTCCCAACACTAATTTAGTACAGGAACTCCAAACTCAGATTCTCCTGCTTGTTTCCTAAACAATTTTGTATTTGATACATCTTCTCATCCCAACAAAGCTATGTTTTATAGACAATGACAAACAAGGAGTAAATACTATGGAATGATCACAGTGATGAAAGAATTCCCGCAGCAGCTATCACAGTTCTTGACATTCTTTATAGAGCCTCATTCATGCACTGTCTTCTAATGCACAGACAGATCTCACTGGCCCTGATATCAATCTGGGAAAACAGAATGCTCTTCCTCAGGTCTATTTCCAATGTCTCCCTCTGCATATATTCACAATAAATGCATATGTAGACACTAGCGATAGAAATTTCACTCTGAATCCAACAACCCTCATCTTTCCTGCAAGAATGTCTGACCATGACGCGCTCTTGACAGAAATTATTTTTGTCTACAGCTACAAGCTAAAGGCCTAGTTTAGAAGCAAAATATTAGGATATGGTTACAAAATTTTAAATAGACTGAAAGGGACTTAAGTGAACTTAAGGGAGGATCACTTATCTTAGAAATGACAATCTGTAATGTTCCGATGACTGGTTCTAGAACATTTATTGAGTTAGTGGATGTGTTTATTGGATCGAGGATGTTATTTTTTGAAGATTGCATAAGGAGATCAGTCAAATTCCAATTATGCTATATGGAAACTTTTTTTTTTTTTTTTTTTTTTTTTACATAGAGCACAAACTCCCATGCTAAGAATAAAACAAAACAATTTCCACTAAGACATGGGAGTAGAAAGAAAACCATGTGGAGAAGAAAGGACCCCAGTTCTTCTTGTCCCTCTGCTTTAAGGCAGATGTACACCTTGGTAGTGAGAAAAGAGGAAAGAATTTTCTGGAACTTCTAGGTTCCTTGAAACTGCATACAGATTTGTCTTGTTAATAGAGAAATAGTAATTAAATGGATTGGTGTAGTCTCAGTGGTAAGAATCCAGCCTAGGCCTTGTTCTTTGTCTCAGGCAGTTCCAGGCGGAGTGCGATGAACCTTGATGTTAGATAGGTGTCTTCCAAGCTCCTGTGGAGAGAGGTAGGACATTCCATCTAGATTGCTTAAATCAAAGTGGACCACAAATATATTCCAAATAGGTACTGAAATATATCACACTCCGTATTAAACACAGCATTTCTCCAAAGCAAACTGTTTTCATATAGTGCCTCCACAAGTAACTTTTCTCATACTTCAGTTTTACAGGTTGTGATTAATTTGAAGACGCAAAGAAGGGTATTCTACTAACAGGCGGGTGGCAGATGGAAGAACTTTCAGAAACCAGAACCCCCAAACTTTATGTTACTGAAGGTGGAACATATCCTTAGCTACCTGTAGCTACCTGTGAAGTGATATGACACAGTTATCAAGAGTTTAGCACAATCTAACTGTGTGTGCTAAAGTTGATACTAACAGCTGGCCTTTCTTCCTCCTCTATCTCATTTCAAGAATCAATAAATTAGGCAGAGTAATGGATGCTAAGGGCAAAAAACTGAGAAAAGCACTCAAGAGTAATAGTAACTTATAAATCAGGAAACCATACCCTTGATACTGATAGACGTGAGGCATAGATTTGATTCTGAGTTTTTGAGTTAACTCTTATATAATTGACATATAATGACACAGGCAGGTTTGCAAGTCTGCAAGGTACAGCAATGTGTGTGTGTGTGTATATATATATATATATATATATATATATATATATATACACACACACACACACACACACACATATATACATATATATGCATATATGTGTATGTGTGTGCATACATAAATGTGTTTGAAGACATGAGGGTGGGGAAATAAGTGTGTCGAAATGATAGCACTGAATGCACATGCATCTATACATGTATGCGTGTGTAAATAAACGTTGGTATGAGTTTGTCCACTCCCATGTATGGATATCGTCATCGTTACTTACCCATTGCTGTGAAGAGAAACCAAGACCAAGGCAACATATGAAATAACTCATTTAATTTGGGGCTTAATGTTCTAGAGGCCAGTAGAGTCCATGATTATCATAGCAGGAAGTATGGTAACAGGCAGGCCGACATGGTGCTAGAGCAGTAGCTGAGAGCTTACATCTGCTCCACAAACACCAAGTAGAGCAAGAGATCTAATTGCAAGTGTCATGGGCTTTCACAGCCTCACCAACAAGGCCACACCCCCTAATCCTTTCACTGCAATTTCACCAACTGTGGACCAAGTATTCAAATATGTGAGTTTATAAGCCCATTATCATTCAAACCATGTTACACATGTGCTTACGTATGTTGTAAAGAAATACGTTATTACCTACTGTTAACAGCCAAACTACTCATCTTCAGTTCGTCCAGAAATTATTTAAGTCCATTCATTTTCATCTAGACAAATCCTGGAGGAGAAATAGCAAACCATCAATGCAACAACAAAATCTTAAAATTTAAAATTTAAGTTTCAAAGAACTCAAGTTTAAAAATCTTGTATCATGAAAAGAAACAGATCTTGATTGTATTCCTAAGATATGGTGCGTTGTAGTTAGGATGGAAATGAACTTCATTTCCTTCTGTATAACCTCGGCAGGATGGGTGATTGTAAGGTAACCCATGAGCTGGCAAGATGGCGCAGCACATAAAGGTGCTTGCTACTGAGCCTTAGGACCCGAGTTCCATTCTGGAAACTATATGGTGGAAGGAAATAACTGATTCCTGGAAGGTGTCTTCTGACAGCTACACTGGTGCTATGATATGTGTGCATATCCCAGCCCCCTGCATGCATATCACACATAATAAAATTTCGAGAAAAAAATATACAACAAAAGTTTTAGAAGCAGTGAAGGGTGTCAACAGAGGATATAATCTTCCTTACAGATCATTCTGTTAATGGCAACCCTTAGTTGACCTTTTTGGTGATGTAAGAACTTGACAACTTTAGGAGCCAGGATTCCTATTTATTTTTACTCAATATAAGTCCTTTACATCAAATACATAAGAGTTGACATCTGTAATATCTTTCAGCTGAAAACCATCTATGATTCTATATCATTTCCATTTTGAAAGTCAAATCCAGTCAGCCTTGGTATTAACTTGGTATTTGATTACTTTGTCTCTTGTCTTACTGAGAAGTTAAATGGTGAATAGGATATCAGCATTATTGTAATTTTTATTGTTTAGGGGAAAGGATCAGACAGTCATAGCCAGGTCCTGTTGTAGAAATTGCCATGCACTTTCATCAGTCTGGAATCAATGCCTAAAATAACTTAGTTTCATCTCCCCCATTGACTCTGTAATAATAATTATTATATTGTACTCTTTCGAACCAAGGGATAAGTTAAGTAATTTATCAATTTCACCCTATTAGCATACAATTTGAATTCCGCATTTAAATAAAAGGTGGTAACCACTGGGAGTCTGTTAGATCCACATTGTTCTGCCATGACATGCACTAGATAGTGTCAGCAGAAAGCTGTGGCTCAAAGGCAGTTGGGAAGATCTGATCACATGAGCAAGTTAGCGAGTGTGAGGGAGTTGGAGAAACAACACTTAACTCTGATACACAGAGGGCTTCTAAGCAGCTTCAAGAAGGAGAAGTCATGAGCAACTTCAAAAGGACGGTTTCTCCCACATCGGGTAAAGAAGCAGCAACACAGAAGTAGGAAATGCAGCGTCCTGGTGGGAGCTCAGCAGATATTCCCATTTCTGCTTTAGGTACTTTTGTTTTTGCTCAATTTCTTCACTTTACTCTCCAGGCAAGTAGAAACGGTGGCTAGAGAGTAAGAAAATGCTTTTGTAAGAACAAGATGAGGGCAACTGAAATTTATGGTCAGTTAGTGTCAGCAGTGTATTATAACTTGGAACAGTTAGCTTTCATCTAGATGAGAACGAGAGCAAGGTTACCTCAAAGCCCCACTCATGTGTTTTTATTTCCACATTCTTCTAACTTCAGTAAGCATCCCCATGCCCTAAGTAGTGGGCTGGTCACTGCAGGAACAGAGATACAGTGACCTAAATGTTCTTGACTTCTCCAGGACTCCTATTGGCAAGATGGTTAAGATGTTTGCTCCATTGTGCCCAGTTACCTTTCTCTTCTATGATCTCTCTGGGAATATTTATCTATGAGGAGTTACAAAAAGATTCTTGGCCTTAGAGGAAAGACAGATGAACAAATTAACCCCTAAGGGATTGTGCTGGCTGCTTCTGGTCATGGTGTCTTCCTGGGCTACTCTTTTTTTTTCCCTCTCATATCTTACTGTATGGAATGCAGAGTAATGAGGAAAACCATCATTAGCACAGGATTTATGGAGAAACTCAAAGGTCAACGCTGTTCTTCCCTTTTCTCTGATTACTAGATTAAAATAAATAAAGATGGGGAAACGTCATGGTGTTGTGTTTGGTACTGGCTGTGCACATTAAGATGTTCTGCGTATTTCCTGGCATGACTTCTATTGACTTTGTGTCTGGGCTTGAGTGTTAATCATACATTTCAAATTGAAGTGGGAATGGCTGAAGATTTATTACAGTGTGTGCTTTTTTTCATGTGGTATAGATCAGATAACTCTTCATGACTTCATGGGGATAAAGATGGGACTGTTAGAATTAAGATACATGCCCTTACTATTCCGCAGGGTTCTGAATGGACACAGAAAGGAGAACAATGTGATGAAAAATCTGTGTTAAGAAAAAGTCACATCTGGATGATGGTGGCGCACACCTTTAATCCCAGCACTTGGAGGCAGAGGCAGGTGGATCTCTGAGTTCTAGGCCAGTCTGCTCTACAGCAAGCATTCCAGGTCAATCGGGGCTATGCAGAGAAACCCTGTCTCAAGAAAAAAACCAAAGAAATAAAGGAAAGAAGGAAGAAAGAAGGAAGAAGTGAAGGAAAAGAGGAAGGAAGCAGAAAAAGAACAGAAAGGAAAGAGAACAAGAAAGAAGTCTTTGATTTGCCCTCAGTATCTACTGGGAATTTAGAATTGTAAAGCCTCAACCTAGGGCTAGGGAGATAGCGCAAATGGTAAAATACATGTCTTGTAAGCATAAGAAACTTAATGAGCTTGTTCTTCCAGAATATACATGACCAAGCTGGACCTGCACTTACAATCCCAGAACTCAGAGGGTGAAGGGAAGTGGATTCTTAGAGCTCGTTGGCTAGTTATCTCAGGCCAAGGAAGTCTGTCTCAGAAATCAAGTCAATGGAACTGAGGAGATAGCGTGGGTGTTGAAGGCGCTTGGGGCTCCTACGGAAGAACCAGGTTTGCTTCCCTGCACCCATGTGATGGCTCATAACAATCTGTAATTCCAGTTCCAAGTTATCCAGTGCTCTCTTTTGATCTCTGCAGGTATCAGACACACACAAGGTGTAAACACATACATGCAAGCTCATTCCTTCACGTAGACAGAAATAAAAATTTACATATATTTTAAAAATCAGAATAAAAGGGAGTTGCCTTCAAAGAACATCCAAGATTACCTGAAGTTGTGGAGGGTGTTCATAGGGGAGTGGGGGCAGGAGAGAGAGAGAAGAGAGAGGCAAGAGAAGAGACAGAGAGAAACACACACACACACACACACACACACACACACACACACACACACACACACACACACACAAAACCCCTGAGTGTCATAAGCTAGTGTTTGAGGGTATGAAAGGAACCTGAAGAAAGAACATGGCTGACATCAGATGGTTTGCAGAGTACTCATACCCAGAGTGGCTGGTACAGTATGGAGAGCAATAACTTAGATTGTACTGTGGCATGTGCTCTAAGTAGAATCCTGGATAAATCAGTTGCTCTACAAGAAACTTTCATTTGTTCCTGTTATTCTTGCTGTATTATGAAAAGGGAAAGGAGGTGAGACCAAGGTGATTGAGAGGCAGAGTACACACGACATGAACTACCTATCAGAGTTGGGATGTATCTCAGCCAATTAGCAAGTCCTGGGAATCTTCTAGAGCAGACAGTAAAAGTACTAGCCCCAGATACACACACTCTCAAGGACTTCCATCTACAAAGTGCTTTTTGTTCAATACAAAGGAGCTCAGTGTTTTCATCTGGAGATTACTAGTGTGCTTTTTGTTGCCTTGATAAATACCATGACTCAAAGCAACTTGGGGAGGAAAAGATTTCAATTTTCAGTTGACAGCTTATAGTCCATCATTAAAGGAAGCGTAACAGGAGATGAGGGTGTGAACAAGGACCAAAAGTACTGTGGAACAGTGCTGCTTCCTGGCTTGTTCCTAGGCTAGTATTCAACTATCTACTCAACATAGTAGAGACTTACCTGCCTAGGGATGGTACTGACCCCTTTGGTATGGGTCCTTTTACGTTAATTAGTGATCAAGAATATGCTGCACAGATGTGATCCAATCTGACATACTTGATGTTTCTAATTGATGAAATCTTTTTTCAGGTGAGGCTTCCAAGTTGACAAGCACGATTGAACATCATGGTGGGTTTCTGAAAAAGCAATTAACCTTCTTAAGTCTCAAGGCACGAAATACAGCTAGCTGTACAAACTTTTTTTCTGGTCCTTTCCAGGCCCATTAGATACAGATACAGCGAATTCAAATGGAAGAGTTTCCATCAATTGGATCCATCAGATCAGATCACATGTGGGTCATTTTCTTGGTTATGAATAGACATAAGAGGACTCAGACTAAGGTGGGTGATGCTAGGCCAAGGCAGGTGGGCCTGGAGTGTATTGCGAAGATAACTGAATATCAGCCTGGGAACGAACCAGGAACTGGACGGTTTTCATAGTGTTTCAGACCTTGTTTCTACCCTGATATATCTTATATGATGAAAGACACTATAGAAGAGCTAGCTGTAATTATTAGATATAGCCACTCCTCCCTACCTGACAGTAAAAATTAAGGATTCATAATCCTTGTGACTAAATTGAAATAGATGGTTTGTTCATGATATATATAATATCACAAGGTTACTTATTGTCAGATTAACACTCGTAGTAAAAATTAGATTGAAAGCGACGTAGCTGGTGTAATAGTGGCATGGCTGTTATGTGGTAGCTAGCTCCACTGATGGGATGACAGACCTGCTTTTACTGAGGGGCATGTTATGCTTGATAGTATAGTCCTGGTCAAAATCCCAAGGCTGCTGAAGTTACAAGTCCTAAGGCAGAACCTCCTATTGTTATTTTGCTAAAAGTTTTTGTGGTTAAATTATCTCATAAATAATTATGTTTATGTAAACAGATCTGAGCTGTGACAAAACTTAGTCAGAGAGACTACTTTTTGCCCTAGGCAGCAATCAAAGCTGACTCTCAGTTGGTGAAAATGAAAAGAATAAGAGGCTGTGGCTGCTCAGCTCTGTGTGGGACATCTATTTCACCTACTTACAAGGTTTGAGACCATCAAAGAAAGAGGATGCAGGATTAAGAGCTAGAAGATGAGAGGAATGTCATGAAATGTCCTCATGGATATTACATTCAGGAATTCACAGTAGCCTTATTACCCGGACAAGACCCATACAAGATCAAGCCAACCAAAATTCTGGCACTGATAGGAGAGATTCACTCCAGGCCTCATTCAATAATGAGGAGCTATTGGCAGTTGATAGCCACTGGGTTATGGAGAATCTTTATTCTATAAGGATGTAGCCACTGGTTGGATGTCCATGCACTAGTGGATGCCTCTGCACTCACGCATGTACGGGAAACATAAGAAGGAAGAGAAAGATGAAGAGAAGGAAGAGAAAGAGAAAGAGGAGGAGGAGGCAGAAAGGCAGAGCTTGGGAGCTGGAAGTGTTGGAGGATCTATTTAAGTAGGAGACAGAAGAAGGAAATGGCCATTGCACATGCTCATATTTCGTTCCAGACATGTTCAAAATTCTCAAACAATACAAATATTATGATGAAAAAGTTAGGTGTAAACTAAATGACTGGTGATGGGGAGAGGGTGAAAATGAACCGAGGTATACTCCCAAAACAACACAGTCAATTACACGAATTAAACTTCAGCTGCTCAGGATGTCGAAGAAAGCTATAGAATAATAGACCACACAGAGATATTGAACATGTCTCTGAAACCCCATGAAGAGATACATTCTAAACCAGTTAGACCAAAAAGAGTAAAGCTCCCTGGAGTGTACATGGTGTTAGAGTCAAACTCTATCATTCCCTTCTGTCTACATGTAAAATTATAATGAGAATTTTTCTGGTGAGGAAACCTAAGTATAAGAAGGCAGGAAGTGGGAAACAGCTGACTGAAGCACTATATCAGGTGGCATAGGAAGCTATTGGCATTTATTGCTTTTGACACCGGACTCTATTTCTGTCTGAGACTCACTGAAACAGGAGAGAGAACACCAGCTTATTGACCAGTTGATCGAGAGAAGTAACGCATTTAACTAATTTAAATCAATGGTATTCTTTCTCCAGCGTGAGGACAGGGTCAAGTCAATCATACCTGTGCACATCAATGTGAGCAGGAGTCAGATTAAATGAGAGGCTTCATGTATCCTTGTACTTTTGAGTAGGGGAGATTGGAGGGTGCTTAATACATGGAAAAAATTTTATTACTTTATCTTCGGACTGTTTCCTTTTTCTGAGTTTCAGTGTCTTTTAGCACCCCTCCTTTGTTCTTATATCTAGGACTTTAATTCTCAATAGGAAATCTCTCCAAAACCAGAACAAAAATATCCCTGTTTTTGAGTTTTGGAAAGTGTGACATTATGAATTTACTGATTTTTTCCCCTCCACTTTTATTTTTGGATGGAGCTGTATAAACATGCCCTGCTGTTGGTAGCAAGTGCCTGGAAGCCAACAAAGTGTTTATGAGCAAGCAGTGAGTTCATGCCACGTCAGCTGTATTGTCCCTCACAACCTGATAGATCCTAATCTCCTGTGTGGACAGGAACTCTGGTCTTTGTTGCATTGAAACTTCTCATAAACGCGGCTGAGGAAGTGCGAGCCACAGCAGTGTGCAAGCATACTTCAGGGAGGAAAACAAGTTTCCTAGGACCTTGCTAAGGTCTCTGTGAGCAATGCTTCCCTCTCCAGGGACACAGGTAGGCTGATCCATCACTCCTCAAGTGAGCATCCAAGGCTGTCATTGCCTCAAAGCCCCTACTGCTCCCAGCATGGGGGCAGGCACCCGACCAACTACAGGGGTGACACATTCTGGTGCTCAGGATTAGCAACAGGGCTTGGCCAAGTTATTTTGTCCTTGAGAAATCATGACAGAGTCAAACACATTGCTAAGACAGATCCCGTACTAAATTTTAGTCTTATTCGCTCTATGGGTAACAGAGGAATTTACAAAATATCTCTCTGACTTTTAGTCATTCTATTTTCAACTGGGATTGATAGCTTCCAAAAAGTTCTATAATATTAAAAATATACATCTAAAGGAGGAATGATAAATTGCACAGCACGGGTTTTCATTTGAAAAACAGTGGTGATGGAAGTATCAATAAATAGCATGGTTATAGTATAACAGTGTTTTAATAAAATACAGCCCTACACACGTACACGAAGATAAAGAACATGGGTGGCATATGTGGTGTCGAATCTGTCATATTATCAACCTCCTTTTATTTGCATTACCTTTATTTATTCACGTGTTTGTTTATGTGTGTGTGCATATGTATGCCAAGGTGCATATGTTTAGGCCAGCCAATAATTCGTAGGAGTAAAATCTCTACTTCCACCATGTGGATCCCAGGGATGACATTCTCAGTCGTTAGGCAAACTCCTTTATTGCATAGCCTTTTCAACTGTCCACTGCAGGCCTTTTTATTTAGCATCTAGAAGCCTGTACACATGAAAGTGAAAGGGTCTCATTGGGATATTTCTTGTAATTCTGATTTACCAAGCTACTAGTGCATTTATAGAATAGTCTCACAAACCTAACTCTATCTGTCATGGAAACAAATTCAATTTATGACCCTAGCTGTATTCTAGTTAGCTCCTAAATGGAGAAATGGAAGCATGTACTATAAACCAAACATTTTGCTAGGAGATTGAGAACTAAAGACAAATAAGCTACAGTCACTTGTTAAAATATAAATGAAAGACTACTCAGTTATTTCAAACAAGCACATTACGAAATTTTCAGGCAAATGAATGGAACTAGAAAATATCATCCTGAGTGAGGTAACCCAGACCCAGAAAGACACACACGGTATGTTTTCACTTATAAGTGGATTTTAGCCATAAAATACAGGATAACCAGGTTACAATCCACAGATCCAAAGATGCTAAGTAACAAGAAGGGCCCAAGGGAAGATGCTTAAATCTCATTCGGGAGGGAAAATACAATCGATATCTGAAGTAATTGGAGGGAGCAAACTGTGTGGGTGAGCGGACGGAGGAGAACAAGGGTGAGGGTCAAGAGCTGGAAGGGGGAAGGTTGGGACAGTGAACGGAAATCGGTGGGGATGGGGCGTCTCTGGCATGGGGTGGGGTTCTGGGAGTCTATGGGGGTGACCCTAGCTGAGACCTCTACCAGAAGGTGATACGAAGCCTAAAGAGGCCACCTCCTGTAGCCAGACAGGACTTCCAATGGAGGGAGGGAGACACCAACCCACCCACAAAACCTCTAACCCAAACATTGTCCTGCCCACAAGAAGTGCAGGGATAAAGACAGAGCAGAGATTGAGAGGATGGCCAACCAATGACTGGCCTAACTTGAGACCCACCCCTTGGGAGACAGCCAACCCCTGACATTAGTAATCAAATTCTGTTATGCTGACAATAGGAACCTAACATAACTGTCTCCTGAGAGACTTCATCCTGCAGTTGATGGAAACAGAGGCAGAGATCCACAGTCAAACAATATGAAGAGCTTAGAGGAGTCTTGTGGAAGAGTGGGGTGGGGAAAATTGAGGAAGCTGAATTGATCAAGGACACCACAAGACCTATGGAGTCAACTGACCTGGGCCCATGAGGGCTCACAGAAACTGAGCCACCAACCAAAAGAGCATACATGGGCAGGACTTAGGCCCCCTACACGATATAGCAGGTGTTCAACTTGTTCTTCATGTGTGTCCTCTAACAATTAGAGTGGGGGCTATTTCTCACACTCCGTTGCCTGACTCTGCGTCTCTTTCCTGTAGGTAGGATGCCTTGTCTGGCCTCAGTGAAAAAAGGATGCAATTAGTCCTGCTGCAACTTGATGTACCTGGGTGGGTTGGTACCCATGGGGGGGGGGTCCTCTTCTCTGAGGAAAGGGGAATGGGGAAATGGAGGAGGGGATGTGAGGAGAGGAGGAGGAAGGGAGGCCTCGATCAGGCTGTAAATTAAATTGATTTTTAAAATGCACTATCTGTGCATATTTAAGGGAATAGAATGTTGTATGTATATGATATATGTGCGCATATTTACATATATGTATATATATGTATATATACTTTAATGTGCAGTGATGAAACTAGAATAATTAACATTTCATCTCCTTCAACAGAATCATTTCTGTGCATTTAGAAACTTCAATGTCATCTCCTCTGGTATTGAGAAACATTGACTTATCAACTGCATTCATCGTACTGTGTTACAGAATGAGAATTACGCCTCCCTCTCTGGTTGTATTTTGAACTCATTATCTATTGCCTCTGTCCTCTCTGTTCTTTTCCTCCTAGCCTCTACTGAAGAGTAGAGGCTCTCTACTCTCTACTTCTATTGCGTCAACTTCCTTAGGGCCTCACAATATAATATTAAGAAGAAAGTTATATATTTTTAGAAAACAAAAGGGCTTTTATTTTTATCAACCAGTTCTTACAGACTACATCATTTAAAATTAAAATAATTTTTAATTAATTTAATTGTGCTAGGTGACTGGTGGAGGGGGAGCTCTATAGAAGAACCAAGGCAGTAGAATGATTCTGTATTTTGATAGAAATTACAGGATAGGTGATGGCTACTCTAACAATGTGTGTCTACCAACGAGAGAAGCTGCATAGCTGGTAACTACTCAGTCCACGAAGTTGGATACTTCAGTGTTTCAGCACTACCATCCTGGAGGATCCCTGGAAAGCTGCTTTTTTTTTTTTTTTTTTCCTATCCACTTTGAAGGCCTAAGATGTTGAAGTCTGATGCTAGGTCTCATGCTAGTTGTGAACAGCTGTAGACCCAGCAGGAACAGGATAAACAGCCACAGTTAACAGCAAGAAGCCAAGCCAGGTGAGCAAGCAATGCTGCATTTTCTTCTTTATATCAGGGAAACCTTCTGAGAGGTGTTACTTACTGTGGAACCAGGTTGTCTTCCCTCAGTCAATCCTCCTTGAAAAATGCCCTTGAAGAACTGACCAGAGGTCTGTCTATCAGTTGATACCAGATCCTATAGGGTCGACAATCAAGAAAACCATCACAGCTTGTGATATTTGAATCTGGCTTCACTTTACACATTATTTTGTTTATAGACTCCCCACCTTCCCTTGATCTATATTTCACATCCTTTGCCAATAGGGAAATGAGTTGAACACAATGAGATGATTTGCATATGCTTGGCCCAGGGAGTGGCACTATTGGGAGGTGTGGCCTTGTTGGAGTAGGTGTGGGCTTTTGAGTGTGGGCTTTAATACCCTTGTCCTAGCTGCCTGGGAGTCAGTATTCTGCTAGCAGCCTTCAGATGAAGATGTAGACCTCTCAGATTCTCCTGTACTATGCCTGCATGGATGCCACAGTGTTCCTGCCTTGATGATAATGGACTGAACTTCTGAACCTGTAAGCCAGCCCCAATTAAATGTTGTCCTTTATAAGACATGCCTTGGTCATGGTGTCTGCTCACAGCAGTAAACCCTAACTAAGACACACAGACACACAACAGAGGCAAAAACATCTAACTAATGTAGTCAATGAAGCACATTTAACTTGCACCAATACAATAGGAATTTATGCTTAAAAATACTGTGTCTAGTTTACAATCAGCTCGGTTTCCTTAATTTCCAATTTCTTCAAATTCAAAATACTTAGCTTAGTACTTTACTCACGGCTTCTCTTCAAGTTTACTTTTTAAAATGCCATATCCCCTTTCGGATTATAAAAACAGCATATGGCTCTGAAGTGCCATTGGGTGATGTGTGCTTGACATTGCCTTTTCCATGGGAGCTTATTAGGTTAGAGAAAATGAGAAAATGTAATGCCAAATTCGTCTCTTTTCACAGACTTTGGTACTAAAGGCAGCTTTTGCTAATATTACTAGGAAGCTGAGAACCTGTAATTCTAGCACTAAAGAGTTTGGGATAGAAGCACCATGACTTAAAGGTCAGCCTAAGGCACACAGTATGATCCTATCTCAAACCGGGGAGGGGTGTTGATGAAATGTTAGTTTATCATAACTTGAGCTTTGTTGTGTATTATTCCTAGAAATAATTCTCATGATAGATACACACACACGCACACACACACACACACACACACACACACGCACACACACACACACACGTATATGTATATGGGTAGATGGTAAAAGAAAAGATGGTACTGAAGTAGTTCCAGGTGAATCTAGCCAATGCTTAATCATAAATCTATGTCAATCGCATTCCATTTCTAGTTAAGAGCCCCCTTCATTTGTCTCCAGATTGTAGAGCTGTTGTGTCCTCACTTCTCACTGCCGTGTGGGAGACCAGCCGACTGTATTGAGCACGAATCGGCTGCTAAAATAAGGGACGGAAACTGGGTATGTCATTCGACCTTCAGGTTAATTTCCTCCCATCCTTCTTTCTTCTTTTCCCTCTCTCCCTGTTGCCTCTGCCTCTCTTTAATATGCATTTCCTAAACAAACAAAAAGCCAGTACTGTTAATGAGTCCATTCCTCTTGGGTCTCTAAAAACAGGAGTTTGTGAAATGCATGATAATTTATTCGTCTGAAAGCATAAGTAAAACTTGCAAAATAAACACATTTAAAAAAAAAAAAGTTCCCTTCCAGTTTTGGGAAACATCACAGTCTAACACTGTTCCAGTCAGAATGGTGTTTGATTTCACTAGCGTGAAAACTGCAGAACAATATGTAAATTTTATTTAGTGTCTTGAAAATATTTAAAAATTTATGGGTTTTTAAATCACATAACTGATTACTTTGGTCAAAACCATTGCTATGTGTTTTAAAGTACCACTAGATCCTTTATTGTGAGTGATTTTCGATGGAACAGAACAAACAAAAGGACAAAAATAATCAAAATTCTGTTTTTAAAACATGGTAAGCATAGAGATGCTGTAAGATTAAGACATGACTTTGGGGTCTACTAATTCTATAACTGAAAGATTCTCCTGTAGCTCTTCAAACCTCACAGGACTGTAATTTAACACGTGGAAGTTTAGAGTAAGAACAGAGGTGGGTGAGGGATGAGAGCAAGAGCAATGAGGATACATGAAGGATGCAGAAAACTACGCACAGGTCATCCATAGCAACTGCAAATGTGGTACCTGAAGGACACAGAATACTATGCACAGGTCATCCACAGCAAGGGCAATGGCGGCGCATGTAAGACACATGCTTCTTTGTTTGGAAATGCAGCCTCAGCTACAAATACAGTGTGTGGGTCTGACTGAAGAAGGAGAGCAAGAGAAATAAATGGGGCAGAGGAAGGAGAAGAGGGGTGGGAGAGAGGGAACAAAAGAGGAAAGGAACATATTTAGGACTTACATAGAAATATTCGACACTTCTGAAAAGATGCCACCTTGTGCCTTTCCTGTATTGTATCTTTTGGAAACATTTATCCTAAAAGTTAGAGCACTGGGCTTGACACACAGGATACACTGGACTCTGGCACACAGGCATGTTATAATCTTCTTCCTCTGTGACCTGATGGATTGAAATGCAGAGACTGGCGTTTATCAAACAGATAGGGAAGAGATGGGCCATTCTCTTTCCAGTTTGTCTTGTATTTGCTTGCACAAACAAAGGGATTTGGTGACTCCACCATACAGATAAAGGGAACTCAAAATACAAGAGAAAGTAAAATCCAGACTAATGTTTGACTTAAAGAGCTGCTAGATACGTTTAAAACAACTCACACCCAAATCCCCAGACTGATATGAGGAAAACACCCCTCTCTGGAAGTTGTTATTATATAGCTAAATACTACATCTCATGCATTTTAGACAAAATGCTACTAGCATGCTAAACAGATGGTCAGGGGCTACAAAATCCAATATGTGTTTTATTTTTCAATTGTGCATTCGCAAATTAAACTACAGCTGCCAGATAAGCCTGATCAGCTCAGGGTGGCACAGAAAAAGTCAATTGTTTTTTCCACTCTCTGAGGCCAAATAGCCAATTAAGAGTACAGAGACGGTGGGAGGGGGCAGGTCTGTCATTATGTTACGTGACTTCATAGACAGAATCACGAAGTCAGGGTGAATCAGTCTGTCTAACATCCTTTCCAAAGGAGATTTAATGTTTTCCTCTATTTGGGCATAAAATTCTAACCAGATTAGATAATGATTGGCATTTGGTCACGACAGCATCTCACAGAGTACTATTTTGGTCCTAGGGTTTTAAACATGTGTTGAATGGATTTCTGAATGACCAAACACGAAGGCAGTTTTCACAGGAACAGGTCTGAGGGTAATCACACCTCATCCCCACTTTCTCCAAGGAATCCTGTTCTGGTTAGTCCCCGAGTACAGTGTTAGATCACACGTCCCTACCCTACCTTGGAGGTAACAGAGCGCTGTCAGTGCAGCAGATGTCTGGTTGGCAACCACACTACCTCCTCCTTTTGCTAATGGTGCCACCAAACAGTGGGAAAGTTCAAAATTAGATGAATCACTGCTTAATTTTTGTCACACGATCTGCCTACCTGCTGGCAAGGTCGGCTTTTAAAATTTTAACTCTTCGAAGCTGGAGATATAACCCAGTAGTTAGCTAAGCTCAGTCCATACCCTAATTAGTTTTTATTGTGAATGTCTGGGAAAGGAGAGACTAATTTGATGAATTGCTTTCATCAGACTGAGCTCTGGGTATGGCTGTCAGACATTTTCTTGATTGCTAGTTGATGTAGAAGGTCCAACCCACTGTGGATGGCATTCCCAGGCAAATGGTCCTGGGCTATAAAGAAAGATGGCTGAGTAGGAAGCTTAATAGGAAGTCAGAGAGTGAGCCAGCTGGAAGCATGCTTGCATGATTTCTGTCTCCCAGTTCCTGCTTTGAGGTCCTGCTGAGACCAGCTTCGGTGATGAATTGTTACCTGAAAGTATAAACCAAATAAACCCTTTCCTCCCCAGATTTCCTTTGGTCAGATGTTACAGAGTATCATAGCTTCTGAGATGTAAACAGGAACAACAGAAAATTAGGAGCAGAGTTCAGATCTCAACGCCCACTTTACAAGCCATGTATGTCTTGTGGGTTCCTGTAACTCCAGTGCTGTGGAAAACAGAGACAGAGACTTGATGATGGCTCCAGGCCTAGTGGAAGAATGGCAGCTGTTGGTTCTAGAAGAAATCCTGCCTCAAAAGAACAAGACCGAGACAGATAGCGAACACCCAATCTGGGTCAAAGGTTTTATGAGTAGGCTGGTGTCCTTATCTCTCCACTGGGAGTACTTCCTGGCTGCAGGAGGTGGCCACTTCAGGCTCTGTATCTCCCACTGCTAGGAGTATCAGCTAGAGTTGCCTCCAGAGGCCGCACTGGGCCTCCAATCTGATAGTTCTAGTTGCATTTTAAGGCACGCCATGTTGTGTCTTATAGTGGTTTTTCTAAGGTAAAGATTTAGCTAAGGAAGTAAAAGATCAATACATTGAAAATAAAGAAATGCAAATTAAAAACTGGTGATAATACAAACAACGAAAAGTCAACTTATATCCATACAGTAACTGCGAACTTCTGTGAAAATGTCTATATCACACAAAACAATATATATATATATTGAGTATAATCTCTATGAAAACTCCAGTGTGCCATTTCTCATGGTAAATCTTTAAGTTTAGATAAAACTATAATAGACTTTAAGTAGCCAAAATCATTTTTAATAAAAAGAATAGTCTTGGAGTCACCAAACTGCCTTGCTTTAAAATATTTCATCATACTTTTGTAACTGACACAGCAGAGTGATGTCAGAAGAACAGAAGACTTAACAAATGGAACTGCTTAGAGCCGTTGGTGCACCCATACTTTTACAACAAGTCAGTTTTGAAAAACAGCGCAAAGATCCCTAAATGGTTAAAAGATATTTTCTTCAGTAAGAGAGCACCAAGAAAACATTGCATCCAAAGACACACCCATATCTTATCTTTAAAAAGTCAGCTCAAAATATATTGGAGACTCAAGTAGAGGTTCCTGGGAAGTAAACTCCCAGATGAAAAGATAGGATTAAAGTTCCCATGCATTTTGTGCTGAGTAGTGGACTTTCCATTTTATTTGAAAATATAATCCCCAAACTATATGCAACAAAATCAATGGCAGAGACATTAAATTGCTTCAAACTAAAATGTGTGTGCTCAGCCAATGAAATCTTTGACAAAATGAAGAGTCAGTACACAGAGTGAGAGAGGACATTTACAATTCAGACATCTCAGAAGGGCTTGCTATGCAATATGTGTAAGGAAGCCAACCCAGTAGATAGTATTATAGTAGATAACCTAATTACAATATAGGCTGAACTATGGGGAATGGTGGTTAGGCAGTTAAAAGCAATTGCTGCTCTTGCAGAAGACACAGGCTTGATTCTCAGGTCCCATATAGTGGCTCACAACCATTTGGAACTCCACTTTCAGAGGATGTTTTACTCTCTTGTGGCCTCCCTGGGCAACAGGCATGCATATTGCAGACATACATGCATGCAAGCAAAACACCCATCCATGTAAAATAAAATCGATAAAAAAAAAAAAACCAACTAAATATGAGTCAAGTCAATTCTCAAGAGAATCTGAGCGAAAGGCTTGTAAATATATAATTAGTCTCCTAATCCTTGGTAAGTGCAAGTGAAAGAAATATCGAAGGATCTACTTCATGGCTGAGGACAAAGGTTATTAAGAGGATGATGGATGACTGGCATTGAGGAGGGCTTACTATGTCCTTATGTGAAGCAAAAGAACATACCAGGCATTTGGAAATGATAGTTGGACTTGATGACCCACCAATGGTTTTTTTTTTTGGAATGTTTAAAAATTACAATTGCTACAAAAGCCGTGAAACCTGTTGACTTCTGATCGCGTGTGACAGTCTCCTGCCTATTTTTCCAACCTTTTAGGGGTCAACTATTCAACACCCAGGAGAGTCCCTACACTGTTGTATTATTTTTTTTTATTTTAATCTTTTTAAATTTCTTTTCTTTGTACACTCCAGATTTTATCCCCCTCCCTGTCCATCCTCTGACTGTTTCACATCCCATCCCTCGTCCCCCTCCCTCCTCTCCACGAGGATGTCCCCACCCCCACCAGACCTGCCCACCGCCTGGGGCCTCCAGTCTCTCCAGGGTTAGGTGCATCTTCTCTGACTGAGCCCAAACGCAGCAGTCCTCTGCTGGACAAGTGTTGGGGGCTTCATGTCAGCGGGTGTATGCAGCCTGGTTGGCGGTCCAGTGTCTGAGAGATCTCAGGGGTCCCGGCTAATTGAGACTGCTGGTCCTTCTACAGGGTCGTGTCTTTTTATAGAATCATCCTCTAAATGTGCCTGCGAGTAGATATGCGTGGGTGAGAGACAAGGTGTTCTTTAAGTCCAGAAGAGGGAATGTTTTCCCTGGAGCTGGAGTTAGAGGCAGCTGTGAGCCACCCAATGTGGGTGCTGGGGAATTTGAAGATTCTTTGTGCTTGCTCCTAACTACTGAGCCATCTTTATGTCCTCTTTACTGTTCATCTAATCACTGGCACACAAAGTCAATAAAATCCATCCATACACCGGGGGCATCTTTGATTTTCTTTCACTGAACACGGCCCCTGCTTTCCTCCCGCCATGCCACCTCTACCCACCTGTCTTCTTCCGTTGTTTTGTTCTTTTTACCATTTTGTCAAACTTTATCAACAGCCATCAGATCCATGCGTATTTCCCAAACTCCTTTGCCATTTTAAAATCCTCCTTTGGATAGTGTGTACTTTTTTGATTTTATGATTTCATTTTCATTTTCTTTCTATGGCATATAAAAAGAAAAGGGACAGTAGAAAGATTTTTCTTCTACTATTGTTTCTTCGCCCACGTTTGTCTGACTTGTTCTGACCCCCTCCCCCCCAGAGTAGGCTATGTGTTTTTAAACTTTTTCCTTTAGTCAGCATTTTGAACTATTTCATTTATGAAGTAGGAATTTGATAATTATTATTAGTTAAATTGCATTGCACCAAACTGCCCTTGTGGGGCTCTTAATCTAATTGGGAAAAAAAAAAAGCACATTAAACATCGCTGAAGGAATGGCAAAGCATCCGATTTCAATCTTCTTCAATACTTGAATCATTGGGAAAATATGCCTCATAGAAGCTATTGAAAATTGACAAGGTCTATCAGAAAATAAGAACCAGAAAAAGCAAATACCTTTTTAAAAAAGGAAAACTTAAGAGATTATATTACTTGTCACTATTATGCAAAGTCATTTTGTCCTGCTTTACAAAAGCTAAAGATCGAAGGAGGAAAAAAATCTCTTATATAGCTTAAAACATGCAAAACCATTGTCATGTCTGAACACTAATCTTTGAGGCAACTTTTTGATAATCTATGCTACACCAGTTATTTTTAAAATGTTCGTCTGAATGCACCAATAAACATTTGAGTGGAGAGCTGCCTGCAAAGGTAGTGAAGCCTTCTTTTTATTTCTGCCCGATGCCCGGACGCTCCCAATCCATGCTGCATCCAGGGGCTTGCCTTGCTCTCAGCTCCTCTGTGTGTAGGGCTCTGTGTACATCTTTGTCCTCATCTCCTCACTAATATATGTCTACCCACAGAGGCCAGACAAGCCTGAAAACCCAATGGAACTGGAGTTCTGAACAATTGTGAGCTGTCATGTAGGTGTTGGGACCCAATCCTGGATCCTCTGCCAGAGCAGCAAGTGCTCTCACCTGATGAGAACCCTCTACAGGACTCTCCTCTTAATGTTGATTAACAGATGCTGAAGTCTAGTCCCTCTCTCTCCCTCTCTCTCCTTAATTCCAAGAACCTGGGAACCATAGCTGTATTGCTCTTCATATATCTAATTGCCAAATGTTGCAGAGTAGGCAGAGGCAGGAAGGAGCTAGGTAAGTGGGTCAGAAGATGTAAAGCAGAAGATGTTTGAGATGGACATGTCTACAGATCTTGTTCTCAGCACAGGGACAGTAATGATCAGGTTATGCTGTACTTAGAATTAATGCTCATTGAATAGATTTTACCACTTCTTGCTTCAAAGAACAGGGCAAAATCTAACCAAGTGAATGATGAATCAATTTTCTTTCTAGCATACATTTATTTTTATTTTGTGTATATTCAATGTTTTGTATATCTGTGTGTCTGTATATCCTATGTGTATACCCGCAGAGGCCAGAGGAGGATATCAGATATCCTTCAAGTAGATTTACAGTTGGTTCAGAGATGCAATGTGGGTGCTGGGAATATAACTCTCGTCCTCTGGAAGAGGAACCAGTGTTCTTAACCACTAAATCACCTCTCCAGTCTAAGCCAGCTTATTTGACTACAGCAACTTCCTGACTATCTGTGTCCTAAAACTTCTATCCATTAAACAAACTTAATAAGGTTTATTTAAAAATGTGTTGAATAAATGTGCAAGTGATTTTGATTTTAATACAAAAGGTTAAAAGATTAAAATCTAAAAGGCAGGCAACTATAAATGATGCTGTCTATGTTAATTGGAGCATAGGATAGAATTATTAGAAAAATGTCAATATAATTGATAACTGCATACAAATTGTATTATAGGTGCCTCTTAATGATAGCAGGCTCTAAATTATCTTTCTTCTCTTAAGTTGCTAATTATTTATATGAAGCATTGTGCTACAAAGACGCTGATTATTGTAACCTATGGGGGCTGTGGTTGTATTATTCTATTGATCTAAATGTTGCATTTGTTAGGTAACTGGGAGTTACAGTGAATGAAACAAATGAGAGTTCTCAGTGTTCACTGGAAATTGCACGTCCACAGGAGAAACAGGTTGTTAAGAAGTGAGTAACAGCCGGGCCGTGGTGGTGCACGCCTTTAATCCCAGCACTCGGGAGGCAGAGGCAGGCGGATTTCTGAGTTGGAGGCCAGCCTGGTCTACGGAGTGAGTTCCAGGACAGCCAGGGTTACACAGAGAAACCCTGTCTCGAAAAAACCAAAAAAAAAAAAAAAAAAGAAGAAGTGAGTAACTAAGACCTGGAGATATGGCTCACCAGTCAACCCTTACTATTGCTCTGCCAAGGACTCAAGTTTGGTTCCCAACACCCATATCAGACAGACCACAACCTCCTGTAGTTGTAGATCCAGAAGATACAAAGCCTTTGGCAGCTACACTCACATGCATACAGTCACACATACAAGCACACATTTATATATACTTAGAAATCATAAAAATAAATAAATTGGGCTGTAGAGATTGCTCAATAGTTAAGTACAGTTACTGCTATTATAGAGAATCTGGCTTCAGTTCTCAGCATCTCCAGATCTCTGTAATGGCATGTGCACAGGATCCAATGCATCTTCTAATCTCTGTGGGAAGCAGGTACCCACATGGTACAGAGGCATACATATAGGCAAATTATCCACACATATCAAATAAAGCAATGAGACAGAATCTTCAAACAAGATTTTAATATATTAATTTTGAGGGAATAAATGCACTCAGAGCATATCTACTGCCTACATAGCTTCTGAGGATCATCCATTATACAGAGTGACTGCAAAAACAAGATGAACTGATGTTTACAAAAGCCTGGGGAAAGAACAGCCTTGTTGCCTGGGTGGATCAGTGGGGTAATATTCTCAGCATCTATAAGGAACATTTTGTACAAATGGGAAGAGAAACCCCAAGGTAGGACAGAGGAGCAGTTAGCTGAACATGTACGTGAGTTTCTTCTGAAGCCATTTAAATCTCAGAAACATATTACACATTTCTTTATTTGCTGTATTTTGTCATTTAGGATTCAATATATATTGTAGAATTATTAATAAAATTAATGACAATAAAATGTCAATGTTGAGAGTAGCATGTCACATTTTATTCAATATTTAATATCTATTTAAATAGTTATGAAATGACAGTGTTACTGTCATCTCATATTTTTACATAATCTATGATAAACATTGTTTACGGGCCTCATATACTTTTAACTGACATCATTGTTAAAGACTTTGTAATATGATTTTTACATTTTATATAGTATATATATATATATACTGAGTGTGCGTGTGTGTGTGTGTGTGTGTGTGTACAATTTACAGGAGTCAGTTCTTTTCTTTATCATGTGGGCTCCAGGATCAACTCAACTCATAGCATTGGGTTTGTTGTTGAGCACATGTGGCTGCTGAGCCATCTCATTAGCCTGTGTGACATTTTTAATTATCAATACTCTGAATAAAGAAGTTTCCAGGTCATCTGTCTTAGTCAGGGTTTCTATTGCTGCACAAACATCATGACCAAGAAGCAAGTTGGGAAGGAAAGGGTTTATTCAGCTTACACTTCCACATTGCTCTTCATCACCAAAGGAAGTCAGGATTGGAACTTAAGCAGGTCAGGAAGCAGGAGCTGATGCAGAGGCCATGGTGGGATGTTTCTTACTGGCTTGCTTGCTTCCCCTGGCTTGCCTAGCTTGCTTCCTTATAGAACCCAAGACTACCAGCCCAGGAATGGCACCACCTACAAGGGGCCCTCCTCCTTTGATCACTAATTGAGAAAATGCCTTACCGCTGGATCTCATGGAGGCATTTTCTCAACTGAAACTCCTTTCTCTGTGATAACTCCAGCTTGTGTCAAGTTGAGACAAAACCAGCCAGTACATCATCAGAATAAATAGAACACAAATTATCATTTATAGAAACATGATTTATATTAGAGAGCTTAATTTAACAACTTTTGTGAGAAATGGAGAGATCTGAGTGACTAAACTGTCTATTTATCAAATTGACCTCAATCCACTCCAAATCATACTTCATCATAAACCAAATGATAATCTGAAATGATGTGAATGTACTTGACATTAATGCTTGTTTACCATTATTGAGACATGTCTTAAAATTAATTAATGAATCAAGGGTTAGCTGAGAGAAAACAATAAGCAATATGAGAATATATTTTAAAATATTATATACAATATATTACATATACACATTATATACATATACACAATATTATATCTACTATTTGTAACAAAGATTTGGAAAGAATATTAATTTACCTAGTGGAAAGTTGTGATGATTTTGAGGTTTTCGAATTGTTTTAGTTTCTCCTGTTCTTAATGTTTTATGACTCACTGATTAAAAGGACACTCTTAATATATTTTACAAAACATTCAGCAAACAACCAAATGAAACACATATATTGTTCCTTGAGGGGAGATACTAATGAAAAATCAGACTTATTACTGTTCTTATAAGATGGGAAAAGAGAAATACAGAGGTCCTTAAAACACACGCAAAGGGACTATAAAACGAACAAGCAAGCACAGTGATTAGAACGAGGCTTGGGTGTGATCTGGTTTAATAATTCCATCCATTTATAATAAAAATCACCTTCCTGACTGTGGATGCATGCCCCCAAGGAGTGGGCTACATTCATTGTTTCTTGTTTGTTGCCCACAGTTATTTTGTTTCTGCTTAACTAACATTTATAGGTAGAGACTTTAGCTTGGATGTCTGTGTTTCTTTGGAGTTAATGGAGACACTAATTCCCAATAAATAAAAAGGCATTAGCCCAAGTGGAGCTGAGCCATGACTCTCCAACACCTTTATATGCTGGCTCCCCATGCACTGGGGGAGAGGGATATATCTAGTTGCGAGATACAACACAGACATGTGTACCTTTACCTTGTTGCACAGTCTTCTACTTTTAAAAGTCAAGTCTTTTCTGAATATAATAACTTTATGTCCTATGCACAACGTCAACCCACATGGCAAAGCAATAGTTCATCTGCAATGCCTCAAAGATTTCAAACTGTAGAGATACTTGTATCATTCACGGTTAGGACAAAGAGAGGTGACATACTGAGTCATGGTGACTGTCAGACTGTTTGGTCCTCTTGCAAAACATGCTCAGAGAATTGAATAGTTTCTTGTGCTTTGCTCTGATTGCTTGGGGTTCTGTTTGGCTCCGTGGAATGAGATCATGCATTTATCATTATGATTTTTCTCTATTATCATATCTTTGTAAGTGCCTATGATTCTGTATTCTCTACCTTGATAATGTTATCAAACAACATGCCAACTTGTCTTTCATCCTCTTCAAACTAGGCTCATTCCCTTCCTTTTTGTATCATCTGTAAGGAGAGAATGGGTAATGTTGGAGTAGAGACCATTGGACCAAGGATTCTGCATCGTTGGTCCTACACACTAGTGGAGTTCTTTGCAACGAGTTGCTTCCACTCATTAATTCCTATTTTGCCAATCTATAAAGTGAGGCTGTGTTGGACAGCTTTCAGTTACTAAACCAAAATGTCAAAGGCAATTAACTCAAAGAAAAGAGGCTCATCTATTTCCCGATGGGAGGTGGAAATCCAAGATTAGGTAGGCAGTTCTCGCAGTTCTCTGACCCATAATGAATGATGAGATGGCAGGGGCAGGAAGAGATCCATAGAAACAAACCATGTACATTGTGACCCAGGAACCTCATGTAGAAAACAGGTCAGGTTCCCACATTCTTTTTGGAAAACGTACACACAATAATCTAAACACCATAAAGGGTCACAACCAGTCTCATTACTCCATTCCTGAGGACCAAGTCCTTAACATACTCAACTTTTGGAGGCTTGTTCAAAGCATAGCAGGGGCTATAACACCACAGAGAAGTTTATATGACAATGTTATTTATGAGAACATGTTACATTTCCCAAATGTCAACGTTTTTCCACAAAAATTTAGCACTCGATACATACATATCTTGCTCGGTGTTTATTATGGGTGAATTTCAATAGAAATACTTTTTCCCCCCAATAAATGTGGGGTTCTTATCCAATCTCCTCTCTAATTGGGAATGTTAATAATATGAATCACACATTGACATACCATTGAAGTCTAGGGAAGGGAGACAGATATGATTTTCCATTCTTTCCTAAGTTATGTATTTTCTTTATTGACCTCAACAAGATATCAGACTTTGGTAACAACAGAGATAGAAAGGGGAGGGGGTTGTTTCAACTTAGCACAGTTGAAATATAGAGCGACACCAGAAGTCCTCAATCCTATAAACATCAGGGACCCAAATTAAACTTCACTCTAAAATTTGTGACCCATTGCTTGGATACAGTGTACAGCAAGACTACAGTGGATAAAATTTTATAGCGGCAAAATATGATAGAAAAGGTTGGGCATTTCACTCAAAGGAGCCATCTGTGCCAGGGTGACTGTCTGTGGAGGGGAAAAAATAAATCAATAAAAAAACCCTACTGCTTCAGAATCTGGTCCAAGGCCACCGTCTTAAGGAGCGAGTATTCCACCTGGCAATATCAAGCTATGGAAAAGCACAAAAGCATTTTATCCAGTTGGCCTAGGCAGAAGGTTTATTCTTCAATTTTCATTTTTTCATGGGTCTTTCCTACAAGTGTGCTTCAGACAATTCTACATCACTAGCAGGGACTGTTAGGAGTTCAAGTAGGTGGAAACAGGAACCAAGATGGGTAATCGCATCCATTTCTCCAATTTAGTGCTTTCCTTTATTGCTGGATCTTGGAGTGGTACCCTTCAAAAAGAAAATCTCTATCTAAAATGGGTTTTCAAAGATAAAGTCTGAAATAAGATCTCATCAAATAATATGATATGAAATAAATTGATGGTAATAATTTAAAATAGAAGGACCTTGCCATTATCACACAAAGCCTTACAAATTTCTAATTACAAAATCTAATGGAGGTGCAGCAAGAAATCCAATTAAATGGTGACTTCCTTATCTTCCTATTTTGTATTAATTTCTGACAGAACTTTGATTTCAAAACAAATCTCCTTTTTGATTTTTTTTTCTTCAGTTTCCCTGGAAACCAACAAATCCCATGTTTTACTGCTTTGGGTGAGAAAACTCATTTGTTGGGAAAAATGCCATTTAGGAAATTAAAATTATAAAGCCCTAAAGAAGGCTATTTTCCAACAGCATTCAATTTGGTGTGTGTCATTCAGAGAGTTTTCTAGACAGTTGCTTCGGAACAGCTGAGTCAATGTTTCATTATTCCAGAGCTAGGACACTTCGTGCTGTGGAGGATCCAACCAGCAATCTCTCTGAGCTTGCTTTCTCTAGCTGGTTAATTCATACAACACAAAATGCATGCTCCACACCCCACTGACGCGAATCATTTCTTAAATTAAAAATTGTATTTTGCTAGCCATTTATTTTGAAAATCAGGAATACAAATAATCTGTGTAGTTTTCACTTCTGTTTTCAAAAACATGCGTCTTGTGAGACAGTGTATCCAGTGTATGTAGAAAGTCTCCTGTCTGGAACCTAACCGTATGAAAGGCCTTCTCAGAAGCAATTCTTCACTAAATTATATCTGATTCTTGTTTTGCTTATTTAAGAAATGAATGTAATCACCTAATAGAGTTACAGATTATGATTATGGAATTACAGTGTAGAAATTATTCTATTAAAGGAAACCTCTCAAGTCAGCTTTATGAATCACTGTCTCTGAATTATTGTATACATCTGTTTCATCATTAATGATTTTATTTTATTTTATGTTTTACTAAGTATACCAATGTACCTGTTACTAACAAGTAACTAAATGTAGGCTCTCAAGCAATGCAAAATATAAACCTACAAAATTTTCACCCATTTTCTGAGAAAGATGTACACACATACACACACCCATATGTGTATATATATATATATATATATATATATATATATATATATATTCAAAACTATGCCACCACTTTCCAATTAACATTATGGCTTGCTCACACAAGATGAATCTTTCAGATCTGACACTATTACTAGGGCCAAGAACCTGTGACTACTCAAGTCATAGGTCCTAAGGGAGACTTGTCAATATTCTGCTAAATATACATGCTATTAAACAGACTTCCAGTGATCTATTGTTATAACCGTAGATTAGTGCATTTCTTAATCCTCATCAGAGACGCTTCCTCTTACAATATATTGACGCTAACACAAATATCCCACAACTCATCAAGGTGCAAAGAATAAAGGGCTGCAGAATGTTCAGCTCTAAATGGGACCCCTATATTATACCTCTCCTCCCAAGGTTCACGGACTCAGAAAGAATAAAGACTGTCAGGTTCATAGGTGGGTGACTTCAAGAAACTGTTGTGTGGACTCAATGAGGCAGTTATACATTTGAACTCACAGTGGTTGTGACAGAGTGCACAAGAGCTGTGCAAGCCCAAGCCATACAGAAGTGGAAGTGGGCATGAAGTGTCCCCTCTAGCTTAGGACTTATTGGTAGTTGATAAGGATATGTGCTAGGAGGGAGGGTGGGGGAGGGGTAGCAAGAGAGTGAGGAAGTGGAAGAGACAGACAGACAGACAAACAGACAGACAGACAGAGTTTTCTTTAAGGGTATGGTCTCTGGTAAATCAACCATGCTCCAGTGGCCCCTGGCTCCAGCTGCATATGTAGCAGAGGATGGCCTTATCTGGCATCAATGGGAGGACAGGCCCTTGGTCCTCTGAAGGCTCAATGCCCCAGTGTAGGGGAATACCAGGGTGGTGATGTGGGAGTGGGTGAGTGGGTGGGTGGGGGAGCACCTTCATAGAAGCATGGAGAGGGAGAATAGGATAGGTTTTGTGGAGGAGAAACTGGAAAAGGGGATAACATTTGAAATAAATGTAAATAAAATATCCAAAAAACCAATCTCTTTTTATTAATCCTTAGAGGAGTTCGTATAAATTTCTTGATCACGCTCCCACTCCCACTCCTCTCCTTGACTTCTTTCAGAGCTGTGCTCCCTACCACTTGGAGTCTTCTGTCTCTTGCAATGTCTCCATCAGGTTCCTTGAGCATTATGTGCTAGCTAAGAGTCTGTATCTGTGAGTAAATGAGTGGTCTCGCCTCTGAAACCTTGCCATATGTCTTTCAAGCATGCACAAAATATCCTAACATTCCCCTTCTTGAAATTCTGTCTGTTACAAAGACATTTACATCCAAACATTCTGTCTACCTCTGAGATACAGTGCTATTGCATTTTAAAGTCCCTTTCATTGCTTTTCAGTTAATGGGACATTGTCTTTCTTGCTCAATTGTGTTTAGTCACTTATGTATTCACCCAAATACATTGATCTTTTACAGGTAACTACTCTTTGGTTGGTGGTTTAGTTGCTGGGAGCTCTGGGGGGTCTGATTGGGTTGAT
>CM052710.1:10005230-10046722 GCA_028551405.1 Uromys caudimaculatus | reverse complement strand
TTAGTAGAGTCGGTCCACTGTGGCATCAAGGACAGCTCAGTTGTTCTGGCTGAGGCTATGTAAAGCCATGCAACATTTAGAACTTTGAGCAAGGTCTCTGCTTCCAGCAGAGTTTCCCTCTAGGTCTCTACCTTTGCAATTTTCTTTTTAAAGTAGATTTAACCTCAGAATACCTCCACTCTGGGCTTTGCGCACAGAATGTGGTTTTGCAAAATATTCCATTAAGCTGAAAAAGGGCTATTGCAGTCCCCGAAAAATGTCATAAAGTGTTATCTTCTTTTACTTAAATATCATATCTCTGAGGATCACAGAAGTGTGGAGAATTCCATAATCCTGTTTCAAGGGAAGATAGAATTGGTTCACCAGAGATAGTGAAGGAGGGATAAATCAAGGTTTCTGGTGGGGTACTAGAGGGTCACTCTTCAACCCTGCCTCAAATCATGTGGCCAGGTTCTCACTATGTCAGGGACCCTTCACCTTATGTCCCCATCTTTGAAACAGTGTGTGCCAGTGACCCCTAACTTGAGTTGTCAAATAGACTCATGCAGACCTGTCTATGTGTTATACCTATCACATATAGGTAGCTATGCATATACAAGCATATATACATTTACATAAATATGTATCCGCCAATGTTCAGGCTCCCTTCAAAATGTGAATCTTAACTGAATAATGAATGACATGATGTAAATTGCTGTATGTTAAAACAAATAAAAACAAACAAAAATAAAATAACCTGAAGTACTCCAAATAGTAGCCAAGGCTAGAAAACCACTGGTAGTTGCATAATAATTAACAGAACTCAACAGCAGAACAGCATACTATATTTCCATAAAATTAGTTAATGACTTCTAAATTGTCCCCATTCCTAGCCACAGAAAGGCAATTTTACAAAAATATTAGAATTTGTGAATATAGAACAAGGAAATAGATAAAAGAACTGAAATCAGGAGGTTTGTGTATATAGGGGTGATGATAAATGACTGTTCTTCAGATAGAGATCCTTATAAACTTAACGTACACACAATACTTCAACCAAAATTCCAGGTTATTCTTGATTCATAATAGTTGATAACCAAATCTCTAAACATGCAGAAACAAGGCACTTGTGAATGTTTGTCTAAGGAGATGGAAACCAACTTAAAATAGAATTAAGAGCATACAAGAGATTTATATGCAGACCCACAAGGACAGAGCAAAAGCTGGTTAGTCCCGTTGGAATGGAAGAACATTCAGGAAACACTGAGCTAAATCTCACTGTGCTGACTCAGATGTTGTGATGTCTCCAAGTCTTTGCATGTCAGTCTTTATATTTAAGTCACTTTTTTTTTTTTTTTTTAACATTACACGGGACTTTTAAAACGTGATTTATTTTTATTATTTTTAGGTTACATG
This sequence comes from Uromys caudimaculatus, assembly GCA_028551405.1. NCBI lineage: Eukaryota > Metazoa > Chordata > Mammalia > Rodentia > Muridae > Uromys > Uromys caudimaculatus. The sequence goes on along the minus strand of CM052710.1, from coordinate 10,045,327 downwards.
ATTATGTATCTCCAGATGTGCATATGCCTATGAGTACAGTGTTGTGGAGGTCAGAAGAGGGAATCATATTCCCTGGAGCTGGAGTTACCAACAGCCTTGAGTATCGGATTCTGTGCAGCTGGAGTTACAGGCAGCCCTGAGTTGCCTGGTATGAGTGTTGGGAATTGAATTCAGGTCTTCAGTAACAAGCACTCTTAACTGCTGAGCCATCTTTCTAGTTCTGACCTCACAACCTTTAATGGCTAAGTTACATGTCACTTCTTTTTGTATTTTTCCCACCTCAATGCATAGAGGTGTGCTTCATTTATATTGCCAAATGTACTTTTATATAGCTTACTGTATTGTATTTTTGGCATTCTAATAAGGTTCTGATGTGTCCCCCCACAACAGAGTGTTTAAAGGCTTTGACTTTCTGAGTTAAACTTAATTTAAAAGTAGGAGAGTAAAATGAGTGTGTTGTCACTTTCAAATAGAGGCATTAATGCATGCACATGATGGGGCTGGAATAAGAAATGTTGGTGTGTGGAGTCTTCTTGAATTAAGTGGCAAATAATAAATGAATATTATAAATGAAATTGGAGTTTTCTGAACAAAAATATGACTGGATTAGAGGTTTGTTTTGATATTAAAAGGTAATAAATGTTCAAGATGGATTAGTAAGGGTTATTTTCTCTCAGAAGGTCAGTAGAAAGATTATAAAAACCAGAGAACAGTATACCAAATATTGACTCCTAGACATGACAAGGATGCTAAACCAGTGAAATATCAATGATATGGTTGGGTAAATAAGGCCTAATGATGACAATACCAGCTGACAAGCCAACTTATGTGGAGAAGTTCCACAAGGCACCACCTTGAGATGAAGATTTACAGACTGTTAGGGGACAGACACTCCATCTTCTCTATAGAGAGGCATCAGATATGTTACCTAATCCCAAGTGGTCAGCCCGAAACACCAAATATATAGTAAATACTGTTGTGGGTATGTATGTGAGTATGGATGTAGGTATGTATTTACCAATCATAAAGAATAGGGCATGAATTTAGGAGGAAACAAGGGCAGGGGAAGAGTTGGGGGGAGAGAGATGGGTGGGAACGATGTAAACACAGTACTTACGTAAAATCCTCAGCCTTGGATGAGATGTATATTTCACAACTCTTCAAGCTCAGGGATCTTCACAGACGAGAGGGAGGAAACATGAGAGTCAGAGTGATGGTTACCATCAAGGGGACTGGTTTGTTTTGTTATTGTTGTTTTGATTTGTTTTGTTGTTGTTTTGGGTATAGTAGGGTAGTTGAACTTACCAACTCATAGTAACCAATTCCAAGATCTGTACAAAGTCAAGACAGACAAAATCCCAGCAAAGATGGGAGAAGAGGGATACAGAACCCCACCACTAGTTGAGGAGCCATTGGCATTTGATAACTTGTGGGTGAAGGAAAATCCATTTCTTTAAAATAATGTGACTTCTTGTTAATGGACCACACCTCTGATTAAGACTAAATGGAGTTTGCCTTCTAACTTTGGAAGTTGAGAAAATTATTGGCTCATTAGCCAAGATAAAATGATAATATTAACTCAATAGACAGAAATTCAGTGTGTGGGAATTCTAAAGGTGAATATGATAATATTCTGGAGAAATGTGAAAACTCACTCCAGACAGGGCATCCATGACACACCAAATAGGATTCTATCAAAACCCAACTTGGAGAATCAATGATTTAACTTGGTTTAGTTATAGAGCACAGATGAGAGGTTACTTACAGGAGTATGAACAACTCAAAGGCAGCTAGCTGTACAGCAAAAAATGTCTCTCCCTAGGATAGATGGTGAACTTTCCCATAGCTGTAGAGATGGAGTCTCTCTGTCAGCTAATTTTCCACTTTCTATTACTGTATTACATCCCAACACACAGGAGCAACAGATCACGTGTAGTTGGAGCAGAGTTATGCAGATCTGCTGAGTGGTACAAGACACCTTAGCCAGAGTGTCAGGACTACTGTCCTTTTTCTTACCTATCCTGTGAAGTATGTTGAAAGTCAACAAACCAGATCCTAAGGACCTCATTACAATAATCACAGATAGGTGCAGCTTAATGCCCGTGAAAACATGGACTCAGTCTCACTCAGGGCATTGGAGCTGGATTTGAGGATTTGAGAGTGGTTAATGAGACTCTGGCCGAAGACACAGAAACCTTGAGAAAGAACGTGAGTCAGAATGACTCATAGCTAAGCAGTCACATGTAGGGAAAGGATGGGTAGGATGCTGAGACATAATGAAGTGAGATGGGAAGAGAGAAGTCCGCAACGAACAAGAGAAACAGGAAAACTATGAGAAACCACAAGAGGAAGAGTTTCAAGATAGAAGTGGGAAGTTCGGCCAATATTCTGAGAAATTAGGGACAATTAGTTTTGAGAAACACAGATGTTAGGTTGGACAGAAACAAAGTTTCAAGATCTTCCCATGTTTTGGTCTGAATATGAAGTTCCATAGGCTCCTATTTTTGATCGATTGGACCCCAGTAATCTGCACGGTTTTGGAAGGTGAGATCTTTGGAAGGTGGGTTCTAGCTGGTCCACTAGGGGAGATAGAGTGTTTTTATTTGCCCCTGACTCCTTCCTGTACCCACTGATTCCTAATCATCCCAGGAATGGACAGATGCATGTTTATGTTCCCACAGTTTCCATGGTCTTACTGCCATGCCTAACATACCATGGACTGAACCCGGGTTCCAAAAGAAATCTGCCTCTCTTAAGATCTTCTTTCAATGCATTGTTGTTGGAGAGATGCAAAATATCCCAAGTGCAGCATGGACGGCATTCTCTTCTCTGGGGAAGACTACTTGTCCCAGTCTTAGCATTCCTTGGTTAGCTGTAATTCTTTGCATGGGGTTCAGGCCCTATGATCTTCACCTAGTTCATTTTATTATATCTATTATTGTGGTCCTAATTAAGCTCATATTGACGTGACTATTTTGATGAGACTCTATGGGTATAGCTTCTGACATCCCTAAGAGACCATCTGAATACAAAATTCTTGCTCATCTGGGTTTTGCAGTCTTTCTGCCCCGTCTTCTAGAATGTTCCCTGAGCCTTGAGTATACGGGTGTTTTGTACATGTATCCATTGAAACTGGGTTCTAGAATTCTGTCTTTTGCTTAGTTGCAGTTTTCTGTAATAGTCTCTGTCAAAAAGAAAAGTTTCCTACTATGTACTTCAGTCCATATAGGGAATTTTAATCCAGAAACTTAGTTACTTTGAAATACAGACATGCCTTTAATCCCAGGAGACAGAGGCAAGCAGATCTCTGAGTTCAAGGCCAGCCTGCTACAGAGAAATTTCCAAGTATGGAAAGGTTAAGAACAGATGCGGTATTATAAGCCTTTTAATCCCAGCACTCAGGAATCAGTTGAGAAGCAGGTAGTGGAGTTGAACATGGTTGTTCAGTTGGTGGCGGTTCAGTTTCTGGAGTTCACATGCAGTTTTTACTAAGACAGTTTTACAGAAACAGGTTGCAGAGAGAATAAACTAGGCACCCAGATAGAGAAAGCCAGTGAATGAGAAGGAGTCAGAAGATTAGAACATAGTGCCAGAGGTAGTTTGAGACCAAGCAGAGCAATTCAATCAGACTCTAACAGAGAAGCCACTTTGAATCAGTCATCTTGGAGAGGAGTTTGAGCCAGAATAGCTGAGTTGAACTAGCCTGCCAGAGTTCAGAAAGAGCTAGAAAGGGTGAGCTTAGTCAGCACTAAGCCTCTGAGATGTCAATTGAATCTAGTGAGTAAAAGTTCCTTTTCCAAGTCTCTATGAAGTAGGTAGATAGCAATCTCACAAGGAAGAAAAGAGGTGCATTAGATGACAGAACCAGAAGGATTATTTTATAGAACTTCAATATCATGATATAAAAATAACCACCAAAAAGAAGTTTCTATTATATGTCCTTGATGTCTGATATATTGCTAGTGGCATATTTTTTTAAAGTATGTATCTATATATTTAAAGGTCATATCTGTTCCTTGTATACTTCATGTATCCAAGAGCCCATAGAAATAAAAACAAGGCGTTAGATCCTCTGGAAGTTGAGTTACAGATTTTTATGTGTCTCTATGTTGTTGTTAGGAGTCAAACTTGGGTTCTCTATAAGAATAGCAAATGCTATTAACCATTGAGCCATTTTTCCAACTTGTACCACATTTCCAATAATGAAACTTAACAATCACCTTTAAAGTAAATATTTTGTACATTCTTTCTGACTTCAATTCTATTTTTCAAAATTGTTTTTATTTTTATTTTTTTCATTCTCAGGGCTAGAGAGATGGATTCCTCAGCATTTACGAGCGCAGTCTTGAGCCTAAGACCCTCTCCCAGAGGGTTCAGATTCAAGTCCCAGCATCAACTTGGCAACCTCCAACCATCTGTAACTCACGTTTTAGGAGATCTGAGGACCTCTTCTGGCCTGCCCTACCACCATTCACACATGTAGTACACAAACATGTGGGCAAAACATTCCTGAGCAAAAGCAAACATAAATAAATATTTTTCAAAACATTTATATTTTTTCTAATGAGTTGATCAATTTTCATGCACACAAGAACATTTTGATCGAGTTTACGTTTAATCCTTAGACTGACTTGTGGATGAACAACATTGAACTTGTTTGCCTTCTCACCAAGAGAGTTGTGAAGCTTTCACCTTTAGAGTCGACTCCACACGTCATGTAGCTCCATACAGACCTTCATGTCTCTTGTCAAGTGTATTTCTAAACATTGATTCATTGGGATTGTGTTGTAATTTTTTTAGGTTATTCTGATATTCTGCCCTTCTGTGTTCTTTATTTCTTTGCCTTCCTTTTTCCTCTTCTGTTCCCCACTACCACCCACACACTGGGGATCAGAGTATAGCTTACACACACTCAAATGTTGTGTTACCACTAGGCTGAGCCCCTAGACTTAAAAGGGTTTTTGAGGGGATGCTAGCTAATACTGTTTGGAATTCAGTTTATTTCTTAACCAGTTCAAAAAACATGTCATGCATTATAGATAGTCTGTTTTATTTTTCTACTTGTTAGGGTCAGGGTAACTTTCGGATGGATTTGTTCACTGAAGTAGAGTCCCCAACAGCAGGTTTTGATATCTACTCTTTGTTCGCGGTACCATCTGCTAAACAATCCTGAGTTTTATTTTCAACCTCCTACATTTTCCTTTAATGTTTTAAATCTCTTCCACATTTATAGAAAAATGATGATGAGACTTTATATTTTTATTTCTTGTATTATATTTGTTAAGTGTAGCTGAGAAACGAATCAGTTCTAGAATTGGATACAAACTGGCATTATTTGTTACTAACGATAGGGGAACTCACTAGAACAACTCCATAGGATGTAAAGGAATCACACAGAAGTAGTGAGACTCAGAGGAAGAGTGACAGTCACTTGGCAAACACAGGGACCCTGTCTGAAAATGCTAAAGTCACATTAAAATAACCATTATTAAAATAACAGCAGTAAAACATCATCAAAACCAACATATCCACCCTTGGTTTCAGCAAGATGAAAAAGACATTGATATTTGTTACTGAAGCATATTTGCCAAGCAATGAAATAATCTTTACATATTAAAAAGTTCCGATACTTTGCCAGGTGCTGTGGAATTAATCAAAATATTTATTCCACAGGTTTATCTGAAACCAAGTTGGGGAATGCCAACAAGTGAAACAAACCAACAAACGGGGTGCAAAGGCTTAAATAAAGGCTTAAGACAGGGGTGGTAGACTATTGATTGTATAAATTACTAAGTGGGTTTTCAGAACATTGGTTTATAAAGTTTATTGTCAAGAAGGATTGTTTGAGGGAGGAAGAAACTGCTTTTGGGAATTTTATGAAAGTGTTAAAATGGGGCATCTTGGGAAAAGAATCAATTTTGGACAAAAAAATGGCTGCCATAAAACCCAGGAAACCAAAGACTGAATGGAATTATTCTCCCTCTCTCTCTCTCTCTCTCTCTCTCTCTCTCTCTCTCTCTCTCTCTCTCACACACACACACACACACACACTATCACTTTGATCTGTGAGCAAATGGAGATGCTCAGTGTTTGAAGAGACATCCATCCTTGTTAAGATTAAGCCATAACATGAGAGTTGAAAATCAACTGAACAGATAAACTGGACAAGCACACGCAATTTCAGGACAGAATATGTACAGGACCCAAGGAGTGAAGAGTGAGACAGTCTGATAACACCCTCCCCCTCCCCCAACCAAGGGATGAAACAAGAAATGAAAGTTGAATAGTTAGTGTTAGCATGCCTCATGTCCCAGAATGCCTCTCAGGAGGCTGTGCTCAGGATGAAGACGGGGAAGAGAAAGCTGCTGCCTCTTTGTGTATACATGAGAGGGCCTTTGCCATGCTTTTGCCGTATCAGCTCAAGAGAATTTGCGACATAACAAGGAATCCACAGCACACCATGACTCAAGGCTGGCTTCCACACTGGTGCACCCGTTCGTGCCCCAGCATCCTTCTATCGTGCCAGCACCTTAACTGCCATTGCCTTTCCAGTGCCTCTCTGTGTCATTGCAAATCTGAATCCAAGGACTCCACCTCAGGGATTTGATAGAGACCTAAAATTCATTTGCAAAGTTTATATCTTTTCATTTCTTTTTCTTTCTTTTCTTTCTTTCTTTCTTTCTTTCTTTCTTTCTTTCTTTCTTTCTTTCTTTCTCTCTCTCTCTCTCTCTCTCTCTCTCTCTCTCTCTCTCTCTTTCTTCTTCTTCTTCTTCTTCTTCTTCTTCTTCTTCTTTTTTTTTTTTTTTTTTGGAAGTAGTTTCAGTACTGGGGCCAATGGTCCCAAAGGGTCACCATTCTGTGTGAAGCTCACCACCTATAATCCTATTCTATGGGCCATCATCCTATACCTTATTATCCCTTGATCCATCCAAGGTTGGCTTGTGTCTTTTCTCATCTCCTGAAAAGGTGTCCTGGCAATTTTATGAGCTAACCTACACTCTACCTGTTCTTTAAACAAGCAGAGAAAGGAGGGGTTACCTTTTCCAAGAAGAAGCTGTCTCTTCTGCCTTCAGGTCTCAAATACTATCTTCACAGTGATCAAATAGCATCAGCTTAATTCCGTGGCACCTGACACTATGTGTGTTTGCATGTATGTGCAGGAACACAGGCACCTATGTGCGTTCACAGGTGAAGGTCCTATGTAGAGGTCTGTGTCATCTTCAACCCCACCTCTCACTTTATTCATTAAGGCAGAGCCTCTCGGTTGACCCCAAATACCCAGCTTGCTTTGGTAATCCTTTGGCTCTGGCTCCTAAGTACTAGGATTATAGGCTGGCTGCCTTCATGGAGATCCTAATTCAGTTCCTTATACTTATGTGGCAAGTGCTCTAATCACTGAACGAGTCCCACAGCCTGGCACCTACTATTTTTAAACCAACCATCCTTTTTCTTTTAATACATTAAAAGCAATAAGTGTCATGGGAATGGAACTAATTAGAGTCATGTGAATCTTCAAAGACAGCAACAGCACTAGATGACAAGTAGGAAAGACTTGGGGCTTTCTAATGCAGGCTTGGTTGTATCTCATGAAAAGGTTAGGAAGAAGAACTAAGTTTGGTGGAGGCGCAGTACAGTGTGGGGGAAGGGGGTGCCTCTGCAGGCCCATACTGAGGCATCCTTCCCCCCGAGGGACCAGCCACACAGCATAGGCATAGTAGAGAATAGAGTGTATTCAGGACATGGGAGCTGAGGCAGTAGAGACAGTGAAAGGCAGAGACAGAGAGAGAGAGAGAAAGAGAAAGAGAGAGACAGAGACAGAGACAGAAAGAGAGAGAGAGAGAGTAGAGGAGTAGAGGCTGGCCATGAGCATGTGGAGAGAGACAGGGGAGAGGACTGGGAAGAGAGATGGTAAGGAGCAGGAGCAAGAGAAGAGAAAGGAGCAAAAGCAACAAAGCAAGAGAGAGTGAGGAGAGGAGAGGGCAAGCAGCCTCTTTTATAGTGAGTCAGGCACACCTGGCTGTTGCCAGGTAACTGTGGGGTGGAGCCTTAGACTAACTGCAAACTTAGCAAATTGTCTCTCTCTCCTCCTTAGTGTGGCTACTATTGAAATGAGACAGTGGTCTTGACTGGGAAAACTCCAGGCATAGGGCTGTCAGCAGTGGCCATCTGAAAACAGCCATGGTCTGGCACTGTATCATGTCCACCTGTAGCCCAGCCTAGAGCGGGGTGCCCCAGAGGCCAGAGTCTGAATACATCCTGTCCCTTTGCTTCACACATCAGTCTTCTTGAAAGAAGGCCACCTGGAAGTGGGAAGGGAAGAACAGTTTCTGTAGGAAGCGTTCCACAGGCCTCCTGGGACCTGATATGCAGATGGAAATAGGTTAGTTATTATGTTTGACATCAGGAGACACTTCCTGTCCTCAAGACAGCAATTTGGTCCTGCTTGTTTATTCTTCCTGCAAGGAGGCAGCAGGAGCAGGCTTCTAATGGAAAAATTTCTAGCTAGGTGTTTTTATGATTTCAGCAAAGATATAAACATTTTGAGTTTTCACAGAAGAATGTGTGCCCTTAACATACATCCAAGGAAGCTCTGCAGCCTTTCAAGTTGAGGAGCCTTCCAAGGGAGTTTCTGCTTTAGAGCCGAAATCTTTTAAGCCAGAAGCTGGCAGTCTGAGGTCATTTGCTTTTCATGTTACTGGAAGCAGGGAGTGGGGTGCATTGAATGTAATAAGATTCAAATAGAACCCCAGTGGTGACTAGAAAATAGGTTATCAGAGAAGTCCCATTCATTCCAGTTCAACTGAGTAAAGTTAAAAGAGAGAGCCAGGCAGGGCCCCATACTGAAGGTGAGCTGAGAAGGCATAGCTGCTAAGACTCATTTCCTTCCTTGAAGAGGGACCTGAAATGAGGGCCACCAGCAAGATTCTGACAACAATTTATTCAATATTTTTTCTTTTATAGCATGAAATTAAGAGTTAGGCAAGAATAAGACTTTAATTATCTCCTGTATCTCTTCTTGAAAAAAATCAACTGTCCTAAGAAAGATTTAGAAAAAAGAAGAAAATCCGATTCTTGGACCTTCAGAATTCAGTAGGAAAATCAAACCTCAATCGTGCAGAGAATTCAGTCCACCCACGCTTGGGAGCCTTTGTGTCATTTTCTCAGCAATGAAGAGCATCAATAACTATATGATAACTTTCTGGAGAAAGAAAGACAACAAAGCCACTTTTGAACAGCCAGTGTCTGGGTATGAGTGGCCACTAGATGACTAAACCTCCATACAACTGAAGAGTGGTTCAGCAGGCTTCATGTACAAGGCCAATAATCCACAGACGAAGGCTGAGCCTCAAATATCTGACCCTTGCTGTGGCATTGGCTATGAGAGGGGAGTACTGGGAAGAGACTCAGATCATTCTATGGGGATCCTGTACTAGTTTCTAAACTGGCAAGACCGGGGCTGGAAACTGGACTTAACAGGCTAAGGGAATGTTGGCTCTACCTGTCAGCTGTAGGGGTTGTAAATGCTGTAGTTTTACCTCTGTTTTATTTGACTATAAGCAGTCTATTTTCTTTTCCCTCAGACTTCTTTCTTTTCTGAAGAATGGGTAAATTCAATATTTAACCTGAGAAATCTCTCTACCTTATAATAGGTATTCCTCAGAATCTATAACCTTCTCATGGTCTGCTGTTTGACCTTTCTTAAGTGTTTCTGCTTCCTGGGAGAACACACTCACCATCTAGAATACAAAACATATATTATAACTATGTGCTATGCAACACAGGATGAAGCATATATAAACACAAAGCTACCTAGAAGGCCATTAATAGAAATGAGATATAATGAGATTATATAAGATGAGTTGGAAAGCTGATATGAGCTCTATTTAACAGTTAGGCTTTTCTCTGACCTTCATGTGTCTAGACCCAGAATTCCCTACTCTGGTCCTCATATTGGAAAGCAGAAGTAAACCAGACCTACAGATAAAAGCCACTGGGATTGGGAGGCAAACTTGTTACTCATAGCATCATGTCACATACATGTACTCCTTGGGGGCTTTGTTTCAATTACGGTATTTTCCCCATTTTTTTGTCTCACTAAATTTTATAAAAGCAAAAGTGACCCCCTCCAAAGAAAGTTCTGTGTCAGATAATTTATCTCTGCAAAGCTGACATTCCCTCTTTCAGTAGAAGGATCTGACCATCAGACCTGGGTTGGTCCATGACCTGAAATTTATTTGACATATTTTTATGCTAGGGACAAGGGATGGAAGTTTGTTTAAAAAGGCAAGTTTGACACTAGGACTCACGTTTGGTAGAGAGATGTCTAGGCGTCTTTTGAAGATAAAGTTCCAACTTGCTAGCAACAAGCACAACCAAGTTTCAAAACTGAGACTAATTCTGCCACCGGAGTGCTTTATTATACAAATCCCCTGAACCTTCTAAAACTCTGCAGTCATGGATGCAATATAAACAGAATATGTACTTCACAGGGTACAAAAATGCCAGCAGAAGCTGCTTAATTTTATCAACCGGCTTTTCAGAGGGTGCTGACAGGCTTACAGAAGCAAGGATAGCGGTGGAAGCTGCCAAGACCACACTCTGTGTCTTTTAAGTGGCATGTCAGATGAACTTAGCCTGAATTTTGCATTTGCAAGTGGTACAGATGCCCAGAGGTCTTAGGAGCAAATGCATATTTGACACCTATTTATCTTTGCCAGGGGGTTGTCATGGGAGCCAAGGTGATATTGACTTTAGTGAAGTCCTTTGAGGAGAGGCAGTAGAAACTGGATATATCTGCTTGGTTCTATTTTCATACCCATCCACTGCCTGTCGGAGGTCAAGTTTCCCTCCTCTCTCTATCAGTACTTCCTGACTTTTTTTTATAGCCAGCAGTACATTTAGTGATATCCAAGGAGTTGAGGTGCAACTAGTGATAATATTGACAATGGACATGGGAGAGACAGGTGAGCCTGGGACCAGTTAATTCAGTAGAGAAAACTCTTTCTTAGCCAGGCATGGTGATACAGGCCTGTAAACCAGCTATTCCTAGTGCTAAGGCAGGAGAAACTGCAAACCTAAAGTCTGTGTAGGCTAAAGAGTGAATTCATGATCATCTACTGCAATTTACTGAGACCCTTCTCAAAGTAAATAGTATAGAAGCAAATAGGACTTGCTTGGTAGGAGAGCAATTGCCTAGCAAATATGAAGAACTGGAATCAATCCTCAGTCCTGGAGAGAGGAGAAAGTATATTCTTAAGATTTAAAATTTGTCTTACATTCAGGAGTGGTGATTGAAATAAAGAAAAATTTTAAAGAATGGATTGCATTCTTTTATCTTGATAATAGAGGAAGAGAGGGGAAGGGAGGGAAGGGGGAGGGGAGGAGGGAGAGAGAAAAAGGGATCAGAAAGGATAATGGAATACTATAAAGAAAAGAGTGATAATCATGTAGTACAATCTATCCTGGCGAAATTGAGAATTATGAGGTAAAAGAGATTCTAAGTCATTAGTAGAAAACTCGGGTATTTTCTTTTCCATTATTTTAACATGCTATGTGAAAATGTATTTCAGTTGTCTTAAATCTCAAATTTCCAATGAACAAATGAGCTTTTAAAGGCTTTGGGCATTAGGATTAAAACCGAGTTCATATTCTTATTTTCTGAAAGCAAATGCTCAACATAAATATAACCTCAGGAAAACACACATAAGCACTCAAGTTCACACACACACACAAACACACAGGCCCACACACGAACGAGAGCACGCACGCACGCACGCACGCATGCGCATGCGCACACAAACTCACTACTCCATCTCTGCTATCTTCCCCCTCTTTCTTCTTTCCTATCATTTCCCCATCTCCTTTAAAGCCGAAGCTCTGAAATGTTAAGCAGCCCGTCGAACATCTTCCTTGCACTGTCTTGGTGTGCGTGATTCCACACTAGCAGGAAACTCCGAGTGCATAGCTACTTCTTGGCCCCAATTTGCAGGCCCTATGACTTTCATTAGGTATACAGCCTCCTTCAAGACTGGCACAAGTTCAAGACAGACAAAACTCCCAGCATAGAGAAAGGGAAGTGGGCACAAAGTCTCACTTCTTCTCAAGAAGATATTTGCTGGGGAAGGAAAATCAGTTTTCTTCAATAGAACCCACTGCGTGTACCAACCACGTCTCAGGGCAGACCTCATGCTCAGAAGTAGTTGACTAACACACAATTACCTCGTGTTTGTGTCTGTGTGTGTTTGATTTTGGATGTTGTTGTGGTGTTTATTTCCATTTGTTTTTTTAATTTTTAAGAGAGGGAAAGAACATGGAGTTGGGTATACAGGGAGTTAGGGAGGAACTAGAAAGAGATGGAGAAAGGAAAAGAATATGATCAAATTATATTGAATGAAAAATTAAGAACATAAAAATACTAAATATAGTAATATATCTTCCAAATTTCGCAATCTACTTAGACAAAACATTTTAAAAGAAATTGTTTTTAAAATCCTTTCCATGCATTTGTTTCTAAACAACTTAATAGATTATTTATGCGTCATCTCTTATTGATGCTTTTGTACTAAGAACCCTTCCTGTGAATAATTACATATGCAGATATGTCAGCTTATATATCCAGCTAACTGAAAGGACACAGAGGTGTGATATGCACCAAAGGAAAAATAATTAAGTAGAATGGAAGAGGGTAGTGGGTTGATTGTTCAACACTCCAAGGATCACCTAATCAAAGTTAAGATTAAATAAAATCTAGCCAAACAGAAACAACAAAAGCCAACATCCAGCTTTAAGGATGATAAACAATGCCTTGTGATAGCTTTCATAAGCCTTCAAAAAGAGACTATTATTAGCCATGTCCTTTCCATCTTCTGCAAGTTAGTTTCTGTCATGATAAATAAATTCACCTCAATGATCCATTGCTTTTTAAAAAATTCTCCCAAGATGAGTTATGATTTTCTGCCTTCCATTCCAAACAGTCTAATTTTAATATGTGTGATTCTAACTTATGTGTGCTTAATTAAATATCTTGCAATGATTCACACTTTGACATATACTTAACTTGGTAGTCTTCAGTTCAGTGGATCCTATGTGCCATGTTGATTTGAGAAATTCATCCAGACAGAGTTGATGCACCTTACCTTACTTCTCAACACCAGTATTAGCTCATTCGCTCACACACTCACTCTTTGCTTTCAACAGTGTCTATGTTAATTACATCATGTTCTGGCTTATTCTCTGCCATGCATAATGATACATGGGAATGTATAAAACAAAATTAATAGGATAACACCAAATTAGCTCTAAGAACCCAATACATACTATCTGTACCAGCTGTTCCTCACTACAGACAAGATTGTAGACATCTAGACTCTCTAGCTACAAAAATTCCAGACATAACTTCAGGCTCAGATGTGACTAAGCATAAGTTTTTGTTTGATGCTTGAACTGTGTTTTTGTATCCAGTTGGCTACAGAATGCCAGCAATTTTTGGATGCATCATGCTTGTCGGTATGGAGCTTTGTGCTGACTGAATAAAAAGAAAATCTATATTTTTACTTTTATAATTGAAGCAGTTAGTTATACACAAGTCACTGTTCATAACCACGGTTGTATCTATAGATGATGAATAACATATATGCGTTCATAAAATAAATGCTTCCAAGGAAATTGAGGTATGCGTGTCACAGCTGATACTATGTAAAATGTCTATGGCGCATGGCTCTTGGGTGTCACTGGATCTGAACTCTGTGTTTGTCAACAGTACTCTGTTTCAGTACAAACTGAGATCTTTCCAAGCCTCTAGTCACTCACTTAACAAAGGGGAATGCTGTGAGGGTTAAGTGTGAGTTACAAGATGAGTTCTTTGTAAAGTACACAGAATTGAATAATTTCTTCAAAAATGTGTCTGCTTATTTTGTGGCTATTGTGTTTAATATGGCTGAAGAGGTAGGTGGGATGGTGGCCAGATGAAGTGGAGTTAACTCATCTTGGGTGGTGGAGAAACTTGAGGAACAGCTCTGGTAGGGTGGGTGGAAATAAGAATTTCCCCTCATAGCTCAAATTTCTCATCTTTTATACAAAGTCCTCCAAATGATTTTTCTATTCCAGACTTCATTTCAACTTTTTCCCAGAACAAGCTTTGTTCAAAGGCATCTCCTTGATGGCTCTTTGTGAACCTCCCTTAGGGAGCAGTGCTGTCTAGTCCCAAGCATATTTTGCGTTTCCTAGATCTTGAAAGCCTGTTCAAACTTCATTCCAGGGGAAGCTCTTCCTAAAACTTAACATCTTTCTCTTTCTGAACTTTCAAATACATAATTGATTTTTTTTGCTATGCATTTTGGTGATTATTATCATTCTAGACTACTATAACAAACAACATATTCAGTGGCTTAAAGCAGCAAAATTTATCTTATAGTTCTTTATGTTAAAGCCTACACTCACTCAAGATCCAGAACTTCCTATGGGGTCTAGAGAAAATCCCTTTCCATACTGATTAAGGTCTTCTTAGGCCTCATTTTCATGGAGTTTGAGAATGAAGTCTGAATTTACTGTTTGGCTCTTAACCGGGTTGGGTCTTTCTTAGGTACCTAGAGCTCTTGTAATCTTGTCTGTCTTCCACTATGTAACAGAGAAGATTGTACAAGCAATCTTTGCCATACTTTTATATTAAGACTCACTTTTGTCCCTCCCCTGACTTTTCATATTTGGAGAACTCGTGTAATTGGACTGAATCCACAAAAGTAATCTAAAATAATATCGTCATGTTGAAATCCTGTCACATTGGTCACTTTGACGTTCCTTTCTGTCACAATCTGATGAGTCATTATTCCTTCAATCTAGGCAGTCTTAGGATGCCTTGTCCATTTTAGACTGTTATCTCACATAATCATATATGAATTATGCATAGTTTCCAAGGTGCCATGTCTTCCTATCAGAATTATATATGGTAAAGAGAATCAGGAGAGCTTTTGCACAGTTCCCTTCTGTTGCCTTAACCTGACCCATCCCTAAAATTTTAAAGTCAGTTAAGAGTATACTCTGGCCAATTGATGAGTCTGGGGCCATGTGACTCTTGAAGTATTTTTATCTCCTCAATAGTCATATTTATAAAGGATTTATTTAGTTTTTAATCTCAGGGGTAATCTTGGAGAATCCTTCTGAGATAAACTTTCCCTTAGTTCAATGCCATGAACTTGACCAGTCTTGGACTGAAGTAAGTAACAGGTGTTACGAACTTGAAGCCAAATTTCAAGGTTGAGTTCACTAGCTTAGAGTCAATAGTTCCTCACAGCATTCATTAAAATCACACACTATGACAGTGGTAAAGGGGGCAGTGTCCTTTGCATGAGAGGCATTTCGGCTGTAAAACATATTTATATGTCTTTTTGTTTACATAATATGTTCATTATTGCTGTAATTTCTTATCTTGTTCTTTCTGATCAACTAAAATAAAGAAACTCAAGTTTCTTATGACACTCTCCGCAAAATCTCTCTATTTCTATTTTGTGATGTTTAATAATTGTTGTGTAGCTGTTTCTTTAGAAATGAAACATTCCTACCTTGAGAGAGGCTTCTTACCAAGACTTAGGAAGTAAAAAAAAAAAAAAAAAAAAAAAAAAAAAAATCAGGAATCTGGATAGAAGATAAAAACTCTTACCACCAAGCTTGATCATATGAATTCTGTCCCTGAGACATACATGATGGAGGGAGAACCCTGAATCTCATAAGTTGTGCTCTGACCTTCACATGTGTGACTTCTTATTGAGGTGATTGAGTACATACAGAAACAGACACAGACAGATACACACACACACACACACACACACACACACACCACACATACAATTAAAAAAAATGACATCACCTCAGAAGTCCTAAACAGTCACTGAAACCAAAAAGAATCATAAGACCTCACCCCAAATTATGTAAGAAGCAACAACTGCTAAGGAGAGAAGACTCTACAGTCTGCTGAATTGTCTGTGATTCCTGCATGGAAGTCCAGGGATGCAGCTCTCCTGAGTTCCCATCCACTCCACATGATGCAGCTGCCTTTGAGTTATCTCTGCTTCTGTAAATAACCAACAACTCTGCTTCTCCACGTTATCCCCAATAAACTCGCTGGTTCACTATTACAGATTTCTGTAGAACTTTCTTTGGATTCTTATTGGGGATCTACCTATGGCAAAGTGGTTATTTGTTTATGCTTCCTCGAGAAAAGTCATTTGACAATACATTTAACAAGAAATGATTTCCATCTTCATATACTCCTAAATTTTTCCTGTGTCTAGAATTTTCTTTTTTCTCTTTCTCATCATGAAACCACATGGTTGTCTATGGAAATTGGGTTCAAGTTCTTGAAGGTAACATTGTTCAATTTTGCTCACCTATAGAGAATGTGCATAAAACATCACAGAGATGTTTCATATTCCCAGAGAGTAGTGATATCAACATGACATATACTAAGTACAACTGCATACTGATTGACAAATAAGTGCCATCATTGATCAAACAACATGGTAAAGTGATGTCTTAAGACATTTACTATATAATATAAAGTCAGCTGAATGTTATTTCTCCCCCAGACAAAATTAATATTAACTGGTTTTATTTATTTTCTCAACAGTTGCAATTTTCAGTTTTGATTTTCAGACTTCTGTTGACAAGTTAGACAACAACTAGGTTTTAATCAGGGGGGTTGTAAACAAATTAGATTCATCCAAGGTTGCAGGTAAATAGAATGGTGGATCTCAAAACTACATAATAATAATTATAAAACCAAGAAAACAAAAATCCAAACTTGAAATGTTCAGTCAGCTCCCTTATCTCAGACTGTGTCTGACTGTGCAATAGTGTATTCTACTGTCCTATTACATAGAAATGGCTGAAACATTGAGAAATTTACTTCAGCATTGTTTTTTGAAAGAGAAATGCCTCCTTCCTGTTCATAAACAACTGGACACTAGTTGGTGGTACTGTGTGGGGAGGTTTTGTGTGGGGATGTTTAAAGATTTAGAGGACGTTTGTGACTGGGGGAGGACTTTAGGGTTTACAGCCTTTCCTCACTTCCTGTCTTTTTTTTTTTTTAATCTTCTTCCTGTGTAAGAATGAAATGTTATCAACCTGCTTCCTGACTGCTAAACTGGTCTCATTCTCCTGCAGTCATACCCTTCTAAACATGACAGACAGTATCTCCTCAGGAATTGCAAAGTGAAATAGGCCCTCTCTCTCCTATCACAAATTTTTTGTGGGAGGAGGTCAGGGTGTTTTATTATAGCAACAGAAATGTAACTAACTAACATAATTATGCCACACCCTATGGCAGAACATGTTTTTTCCAGGATGGGAGTAACTTGATTTTGGATTAAACCTTATTCAATTCCATTTTGCATCTTTCAGATGAAAGCTAGATTCACATTTTGCCTTCTCAGGGAAAAATTTTTAAGTTTCCTCATTAAATATTAGTAACTGTTACATGATTAACACTGAGAGATAGAACAGAGCAAAGGGTCACAATCTCAAAATGCACTGATTCACATATCAGATGCTAGAACATTGTGTTCAGAGGCAAATGCTCAATATAATAAAATCATTTCAGGGGGAAAAACCCACAACAATGCTAGCCTGCCTTTGGCAGCTGATCACAGGTCTCAACATTGTATTCTCCCAGAAACCAAATAAAGAAAAATGATCTCAGAAAGGCCTGTTGTTTTGGCAAACGTGAGACACAATCCTATTTCTACATATCGCACTGCAGTTGGTATTTTATAAATGGTTAATGCTGGTGTGATTCCAAGAGGCATTAAAAATATTAGAATCAGTAGCTTTAAAACTCAGCAGCTCTGCTCACAAGCAAGGGCTGGCAGCATCCACACGGAGCAATTATTACACAGCCAAGCACTTGAAAATATGTTTCTAGAAGCAAAATGTGAGGATGATGAGGGAAATTATGGGGTGAACAATGCCAAAACAGTTATAAAGAAAATTATTCATTGGGACAAACAAAGGTATCGGGGAATGAAAGACATTTCTGGCAGCCTGTGCACATGAAAAAATAGCCTCTATTAAGAAAGATTAAAAGGCAAAGATATTGACAGTGGTAGCCCAATACTAAAGTTTAGTTGATATATTGTCATTGGTCATCTTTTGCTTGTAATCTTCACTGCAGTGCTGTGTGTGTGTATATATGTGTATTTTATGTGGTGTGGGGTGTGTGTGTGTGTGTGTGTGTGTGTGTGTGTGTGTGTGTGTGTGCATATTTGTCAAATAACTTTTGCTTACTGAATCTTTATAATCATGGCTTTTCCCTTTTGTATATATTTAGTTAAATAATTTATTGAGTATATTGTGCACACATGGTATCATGTGTGAGGACACGTTGGACAAGTCAATTCTCCTCATGTCATGGATGCTGGGGATCGAACTCAGGGCATCAGACTTGGAGGCAATCACCCTTACCCACTGTACCACCTTTCCAGCCCATGGGCCATCCTCTTCCCTATTCTAATACCACAATACGGGGGTATTAGAACATACCAAGTTCTCTACCTTGCTTCATCAGTCATTTGGGAGTTTGGAAGTTCCTTCCAGTCTTATGCCTTCAAGGTCAAGGGCCAAGGCCCCTATGGCTTGTCACATTCCCTGGGAGCAGAGATTCCATTCCTCATTGCGTCTCCATATTCAACTGCTCTTTTCTTTACAATAGATAATCAACAATGCCATTGTATTCTGCTTTTCCATTTTGGCTATACATGCTCAAGATTTCTCTTTTCCTCTCTCATGTTTAAAACTAGAAACTCAGCCTTCGGAATACGTACAGTGCCACCCCACTATCTCTCTCAAGTCTGTCCAATCTCATTCATTACCATCTCTCCGGCTCATCACTTCAGATTTCACTTAGAACAGCAATCTGATTACTATTCTGCTGATAGACACTTTTCTTGTCCTATGTTATTCTTTATAGCATAGTCAAGAAAAATAGGAAGTAATCATCGTATGAGCATAACTTGTGTGTAAAACATTCTGCAATGTCTTTACTTGCACATAAAACACAACTTGCTTGCTCTGTCTCTTATCAAACATTTACACTGACCCTTGTATTATTCAGTCACACTGAGGGAAGGCTACACAGTAATTCTGGACTCTTAGTCACTTCTTTTCTAGATAGTTTTTCCTCACACATCTTCATTTGCTAAGCTAGTATTCTTTTCAATGATATATAACGACTCTGATCACATTTAGGGAAGACAGAAATTTGCATATTATTTGGTGTGAGTTGGAACTATGAGTGTCTAACCATCATTACCAATTATCAGAGGGTCCAAGTAAGCAAGCTCTATTCTGCATAGAAATCAATCTATGAGAAAAGGGGAACAGGTCACTGTGTGTGGATGTGGGAGCCAGACACCTTCCAAGGTGATTCCTGATTGGAGGGAGGTATGCCACATTTGATATTGATGCCTAAAACCTTTGACTCTAAGTCAACATCTTTACCTCACTGTTACCCACAAGGTTCAGAAATGTTGCAACAAGGAGGCCTGAAATCAAACTCTAGTTCTGCCACTTCTCAGGGATGCAAAGTTGAACGAATCTCTAAATAATTCTACCTCACCTTTCTAATCTGTGAAACAGACCCAACAGGATTATCATGACCTTAAAATAAGGTAGACAACTGAACAGAATACTTGCAAAAAAAAAAAAAAAGGAAGGAAGGAAGGAAGGAAGGAAGGAAGGAAGGAAGGAAGGAAGGAAGGAAGGGAAATAAGAAAGAGCATGATTATGTAAGTGGCAGTGACTCAAAACAAAACAACAACAAAAACAAACAAAACAAAACACCATGGTTGGAAAAAAATTTTACCCAATAGTGATGGCTCCAAACCCCAGTGGACTGAAGGTGGAAGAAGGATCTGGTCAACATTCATCAACAAGATTGAGTCATTGCCTTAAGTGACTAAGACTAAGACTAATCAGATTTCTCTTTCCATTCTAGATGAGAGGAGTTAACTTCAACCCCAGTGATAAAACAAAAACAAAAGCAACAACACAACATGTCAATTAACAGTTCATTTTCCATTAGTGAGTGTGTGTTGTGCAGGGCAGGGGGAAATTTAATTCAAATAGTATTTTCTTGGTGTAATACATTATCGCTACAACAAAATCTCTCTCTCTCTCTCTCTCTCTCTCTCTCTCTCTCTCTCTCTCTCTCTCTTTCTCTCTCCCTCTCTCTCTCCCCCCTCACCTCTTTCCCCATCTCCCCTCTTTCTTCTCTCCTCTTTCTTCCCTCTCCTTCCTTCTGTCACAAATCTAGGCTATGAGACATAGACCGACAGCATGTGCATACTGTGACCACGCTGCTTATGTTAGCACCACAGAACATTACTCTGCTTGGAAAGCCCCTGATTTAATTTCTGGATTAAGAAGACTCATCATCTCCTGGAGACCCAGCTGCTCAGCTGCCAAATTATACCAACAAGGAAGAGAGCATTCAGCCTTTGGATAAATTCTAAGTAATTCCAATTAGGAATGGGAAATGCATGAAGTAGCTAAATATTTACTCTGGACTCCAAATGTCTGAGTTAAGTCACAGCTTGCTCACTGCCAAGATTTTTGAGTGAGTTACTATACCTGCTCATGGTGGCTGCTCTTATCTCATCGTGCTTCGATGTATTACTGGAATCTGTAAATTCAAGCAGGCACATACAGCATACCACATCATTTCTGTAATAAAGCACATAAGGCCTCTGTTATTAATTACAGTTAATGATGGCATCATTATAATTTATCCAAAGATACTGTCTGTGATCTCAGCTCTGATTTTTTTTTTTTACTGTAGACTTACAATCTCAGTTTTTTCTTTTCTTCTCCATTAAGTAATCTGAAAAAAAAAAAAAAAAAAAAAAAAAAAAACAAGCCTCATAAAAGAATATGTTGACTGACAGGAGTAAAGGATAGACAACTGGGAGTTAAAGGTCCTGTTTAAAATGCCCGACTACAGGCATAGAACATGGGGCTAAAGACATCACAATCCGAATTAGTACCCAGAATAGCAAATGGTAGGTGTGGCAGGGATGGCATTTAAGCAAATAGCTACTGATAAATGACCAGAATATTTGTTCCTTTTCCATTAAGGGAATCTTGTTAAGTGAAGTGGATAGCTCTTGAGGGTAAGACTTGGCAAATCAATGCCTTTCTGGAGAACATAGCTGTTATTTCTGAAACTCCACCCCAGATAATCATTTAGAGAGACTCTCAGGCATCCAGCCCACCAGCTCTTGGATAGAGTTTCAGAAGACACAGGGTTCATATCTGAGCTGCTGAGAAAGGAGAATGTCTTTATTAGATTTTTAACATATTTAGCATAAAACACCTCCAAAGATCTCCAATTATCCTATGGGGTAACAGTCGCTTTAATCCTATGCAAAGAGAAAGATATTTGCAGGTAAAAATTTTACACTGCTTTGTATTCGTTGGAATTTCTCCTAGTTTACTTTATTGCAAAGGTAAATCCAATTGTACTTTGATATACATGTTTCTGTGGGGCTAAACTGATTTTATACATAATGACATATTACTAATTAGAAATGTGAGAATATAATGAACCTCATCATTATTCCTTTGTATGTCTGTTTTGGGAACTCACAAAGACCTTACAGAAATGTTCATTTGAACTAATAACTGTCACTAGGATTTCCCCACTGATAGGATAGAACAGTCTAACCAAGGAACAGCAAGCTGGAACATGAACTGAGAGCATCTAACTTGAAATTCATTATGTTTTATAAATCTTGGCCAACTCATAAATCTTTACTATTGGCAGGATTATGAATTAACAAATAAGACAGATTATATATAACTTTGGATACTTGTCATGTGGTTTTTTTTTTTTAAACTATGCTTTGTATGGTTATCCTGGGTGATAATTTTAGTAGTCTGTTTCCTAATTTTCCTTCTTCACTGGTACCAGTCAACTGCGTATCCTGTAGTCACTTTTTGCTCACTTTTCAGCTATTAACATCATGAAACCTCAGTGTGTTTCCTGTGTACCTGAGTGTATAAAATTGCTTCCATGTGATTCTTATCCACATCCTTAGTAATTTAGCCTCCAACTCCAGTGTCAATCACTCCCAGGAGGATGCTGAGCCAACCATTCCCGACACCATCATTTCTTTTGACTTCAGATGACTCTTACCTTTAACTATGGAAACTGTTAATCCTGGATCTTCCTATCTGCTCTCTATATCCTAAACTCTAATTCCTTTATCTCTATTCCAATACCAACAAATGAAGCAGAAAAAAGGGAAGATAAATCTAAAGTCCAAACAGAATTGCACTAGGTTACTGCGAAGGTTGTTAACTGCATCTCATTCATGTTTGCTTCCATTGGCTCTGAAATCCTTCCCTAGACAACCAATCTTCTCTCTTTTGGGCCTTGACCAATCTCACCTGAAGGAAATCAGTCTTTAGGGTATCCTTGGAGGCTCTGCTGGAAGGCTCATGGAAATTTTAGATATGACAACCTGGTCATTGGTTCACAGAATTCTCAGCCCTAACTTGTGGGTCAACTTTAGTTAATTATGATTATAAAATGTCCCAAACTAGGGACCTGTCAAGTCTGAGAAAATATGAGACATTAGTTTGTTCCATGGGGCTAAGAGATTCCTCTAGTTTTCCTGCATAAAAGCTTTTTCATCATTAAGCTTAGCTATATGTGTCCTGTCTGTTTTTCTAAGTCCATGGTTCTCAACTTTTTGAAGGTCAAATGACACTTTCACAGGGGTTGCATGTCATATATCCTGCACGTCAGATATTTACATTATGATTCATAACAATAGGGAAATTATAGCTATGAAGTAGCAATGAAAATAATGTTATGGTTGGGGGCTTCACCAGAACAAGAAGAACTGTATGAAAAGGTCACAGCAATCGGAAGATTGGGAACCATTGTTCTAAATGCAGTTGAACAAAACTTTTAATGTCTTTTTAGCAAAACAGTTAACTAGGGCTTAAACAGATATTATATCAAATTAGCTTGTAAGAAGGATCTGAAAATTTCTTAAGAAGAGATGTCAAGTGTCATAGGGGATCAAATGTTTCTCCAGTGTGTATATGTCAGAGCATCATGCTTTATCCCAAAACTGTGTATAATAACTACAGATCAAAAGTTAAAATGTATTAAATAGTTTTCTATTTCAAATGTTTTACTTTTGGGAAACTTCACACCTGAAAACAATATACCTATCTTGTATCAAATGCCAACCTTCACATCTCGCTTCACCTACCCCAGAACATCTCCCTCCTAAAGTTATGTATTTTCTTTTTAAAACTGTGGTGGTTGGAATAAAAATGACCCCCATTGGCTCACACATTTGAATGCTGGGTTTGCAATTGGTGAAACTGTGTGAGAAGGATTAGAAGGTATGGCCTTGTTTGGAGAAGCTATGTAAGTGGGGAGGGTGACCTTTGAGGTTTCAAAAGCCCATGCCATTCCAAGATAGTTCTGTCTCCTTACTACATGATTGTCTCAATAGATAAGCTCTCAGCCACTGCTCCAGTGTCCCTCCTGCCTGCTGCCATGCTCCCTGCCATAATAGTCATGGACTCACCCTCTAAAGCAGTAAGTCCCCCTTGAACCTTTTCTTCCAAAAGTTGCCTTGGTCATAGTGTCTATTAACATAACCAAGTGAGTTATATATTGAGCGAGAGAATTCAAGTATGCAGTTTAAAGAACTCTCAGTTGATCAACTCTCACAGAAGGATCCATGACTTCTAATTACTCTCCCAATGCAGCATAGGCCACGCAAACACAAGAACACAAGTAAGGGTTCTTGAAGAGATGGCTATCATGAGAACATTTGCATTTAATATCTGTATGCCTACTGCTCTTCAAACCTTCCAGTCCTCCAGTAATGACATGCATTGTGCTGTCGAGTGTCATTTGCAGTAAAGATGGCATCTACATTATACTTTAGATTTTTAAATCTGTTTAAGTTGACTATATTGAGCACAATTGAACAAGATGTTACCACTAAGCCACGGCTACCAAAGAATTAAAATTTAGGGCCCATTCATCTCAAAGGAAACCATGGGTAGCCCATTCCCTGTCTTGCCTCACAGCATTTCCAAAGGGAACTCAGTAAGAGAATTAGTAGATAACAGCCTGTGCATGTTCTCATACAAGTGTCCAATCTGCTGTAAGCCAATAGTAGAGATGACTTACTCAGAGAAGTCTCTGTTTCATGTATTCACTTCAGTTATGAGTCTAGTATTGTGGTCCCTATACATTTTAAAAGATATTTTTAACAGATGTGTTTCATTTCATAAAAATAAAAACCCAAAGAGAATGCCGTCAGCAAGTATTATCCCATGGATTGTCTTATGTGCTTTCTTATCTCTAGGTTAGCTAAACTACAAAAAAAAGTGATGAAAAAAAATAGTAACACGAATAAAACAGAAACAAGAAAACGCAATACCGTAAGTATTCAGCTCTGATTATTTATGTCGTAAACCACCATAAAATCCATGACTTAAATCAATCCAACTTAACCTTATTGTTTAGAAGTTTGATGAAAGAAATGGAATTTTGACCTATAATTGGAGTATGCATGAAGGCTATTTTTTTCTAAAATGTCAAGGAGGGAGGGTCTATTGTCTGCGTCCCTCCTTGGTCCAGCTTATGGATCTAGCTACATTCCTCAACTTGCCATCCTTTCTTTACCTTCAATAATTCTCAGCCAACCTCTCTTAGCCCATTCACAGTCTCTGTTTTTGACTTTCCCGCCTCCCTCTTATGTGGTTTCTTAGAGTGACACTGGATTCATTCTTATCCAAGGTAATTTCAAGTTTCAAAATCCTTCATTTGATTGTACCTACAGAGTCTCCTTTTCTATGCAGTGTGGTGCACTCAAAGATTCCTCGAATCAAAATATATCTTTGGGGACTATGTTTTAATCCTACCCACTGTAAGTTGGTTTTGATCCTTTTATATTTTATAAAATTTTGACTAGTATTTAATCCTTGTATAAATTTTTTAAAAAGATCAAGAATACTTTTTGAAGCGCCTATTCAAACTCAATGTCTAAGAAGTTTTCACTTTTGTCCCAAAGTTTATTACTTGTTTATTTAATATATGAGTATTTTGTCTGTGTGTATGGATGTACTGCATGTGCATGTTTGGTCCCTGAGGAGGAAGAAGAAGAGGTCGTATCCCTGCGAACTTGAGTTACAGATGGTTGCAAGCTGCCCTGTGGGATCTGGAAATGGAGTCCACATCTTCTTCAAGAGTAACAAGTGCTCAGACCTTCTGAGACATCTTTCCAGTACCAAAGATTCTAATCTAAAATCTTAATAAAATGAAATAAAATTGATGTGTAATATTAGAATGGCTGAAGATGCTCAGAGTATGACTTTGACCCTAATAAAGTAAATTATAGCACAGCACCAGTGTCTATATCACCAAGGGAAACCACAGAAGACTAGGAAAGAAGATATTTCTGAGTACATATGATTCCTGGAAGAGGACAGATATTTCCACCTAATGTGTGGTTTGTTCTGTAAGGAGCAGCAGTCATAACATTGTGCCAGACAACTAGAACCAGCTTTGCCTTGGCACTAAACCCATGGCCTTTTCCCCATTGTCAACTGTTGCATTTTCATTCAACCTAGGTGATGGGGTGTGTGTGTGTGTGTGTGTGTGTGTGTGTGTGTGTGTGTGTGTGTGTGATGCTAAATGACGTGGGGACATCAAAATATCCTTTAAGTGAATGGCATATCCTTTCTTAGATCACTCTCTGTATTCATTCCATCTATACCAAAGAATGCGGAATACAGGAAATATCCAAGTTATAAAAGGAACATCTCCTTTATGGATATGGAACTCAGAGAGTGATATCTGTGTCATAGGTCAAGTGGAAGTGGGACGAGAGAATCTTCTAACACCTAGTTAGCGTGAGAGAAGGTTTCTTCACAGGGTGTGGCATGATTGAGCCTTTCAAATTATCTACTTAAATGGGCTATGGGAATCCAGAGAACAAGATGAGCAGAGTCATGGCGACATTATACAATCCTATCTTGATTGTATAAGAATTAGCAAATGTTTTTCTAAAGGCATCAGGAGGCACTGGAAATAGGAAATCCCTTTGACAAGATCTTGTACTTATGAAGACTATTTTTTTGAGGATGCAGGTAATAAATCTGAGGGCACAAAGCAGCTCTTGCACCTTCATTTGGAATCTTGGCACGTTATCTTCAAAACGGCAAATAGGTATTCTCAAATTCATGTTTTTAGAGCATGTGCCACAGAAGAGAACTGGTTCTAATGGTGTTTTTTAAAATGTATTTTTATCTATTCATTTAGAATTTCATACACCTATAAAACTTATTACAATGGTGATCCTACCTACCACTCATTTTTCAGCTCAGACTCCACCATACCACCCACCATGATCACCTTCCAACATGGCAATGGATGTGGGCTCATCCAATAGAGCTTGGAGCTACTCAAGACTATCAACAACATGCGAGTATGAATTGGGCTGAATATATTGCATCTCTGTGTGTTTCTGAATAAAAGAAGTTCATTTATTGTTAAAGGAGGAAACAGTATTGAGAGTCACTACATTAGTTAGGGTTCCCTAGAGGAACAGAATTGATAGAATGAATATGTCAAGGAGATTTATTACTGTAGCTTACAGGTTGTGGTCCAGAGAGTCCAACAATAGACATCTCCCAATGGAAAGCCCAAGACTATAGTAGTTGGTCAGTCCACCAGGCTGGATATCTTAGCTGGTCCTCAGTACACTTTGGAATCATGAAGAGGTGGCCTCTAGTGCCAGTGAAGGAATAAACTTGTTAACACAAGGGAAGGCAAGCAGGCAAAAAGCTAAAGTCCTTTTTTTTGTGCCCTGTAATTGGCTCCCTCCAAAGAGTCTAGACCAAATTTAGGGTAGGTCTTCCTACCTCAAACGTTCCAATTAAGAAAAATTTCACACAGTTGTGACCAGTTGCTTGGATTTTAATTAATTCCAGTTGTAGTCAAGTTAACAACCAGGAACAGTCACCCCAGTCACTCTTAGTGTCCTTCTGTTTCCTTATCAATTGGAGACTCTAAGTGTAAGCACATTTCAAGTGTAATCTAAATACAATGTGATTTAACTAGTTTTTATGGAAAAATCATTTTCCTTGTAGCCAAATATGTTAATATCCTGTGCTTTGAAATAAATTAATCCATTAGTGATAATAAGACATTTTATTATTTCTTTTATTTTTTGAGACTATAATATAATTGTAGTTTCCTCTTTTCATTCCCTCCCATATATATATATTTGGGAGGAATAGTGACACTTTTTCTTACCTATTGTTGTTAAAAAGGTAAAGCATTTCAGAGAGAAATATTTTACATGAACTGGAAAGGCACAAAAATAATAGCATAATCAACAATCATACAAAATAAATAAGAATTGATATAGTTAAGTGCCTCTGTGTGTTTTCAGGTGTGTGTTCTGTGTGTGGGGTGTCCGTACAGTATCAAGGCTAGGTGGAAGTTTGATATTGGATGTCTTCGTTGAACAGTCTTTACTTATGGAGGTTAGATTCATCCCTGAACAAAAAGTTCACTAATTCCAGATAGTTGAGCTAGGCGGCTGGTTCAAGGGATCCCATGCCACTGTCTTCTATGTGCTGAAATTAGAGACTATTTGCCATGATGGATCAGATTTTTTGTGGACACTGAACTCTGTTTCTTGTGCTTGCACGGTGGTAACTACTTTATCCATGGAGCCAATATTCTAAGACTTGTATTTTTCCTATATGGTGCCCAAATAGCCATGGCAAGGGCAGCCATACATATTCTTATCATGATGTATTTTCCTTATTAGATGAAGATGGGTGAAAACTAGTTTTCTGACAGATATGCAAAAAATATTTGAAAGTTATATGATCATGTACTTTATCAGGTTTAAATTAATTCCATGAACTTGATGAAATTCCTCAGATTCTGAGATGGGATAACGTGTACAGAAATCTTTTGAACTTCTTTTTTAAAAATAATTATAAAATTGAAGAGAAACTCTGGCCTGGTAGTTCCTCTCATTCATGTGTTGTCTTACCCTGAGTCATTGCTCTGTACATGCCATAAATGACAATCATTTAAAATTTTTATGAATCCATCAATTCGGTGTGAGAACAAAGAAGAAAAATTAAAATGCAAATCCAACAGCTCTAGGTGTCTGCTGGTTCCCATCACAGGGAGAATATGAGGTCAGCCATGATGGTAGCTAAAAATAATTTGAGACATATGACCTGCTTTTTGAGGAGTGTGTGCCAAGTGGAGCTCTGGAGCAGCAAAACCCATGTTTCCCTCTCTCTTTTTCTAGGAAGTTCATTAACTGGGAAAAGATTTATGAAGATAAGAAGGGGAAGGGAGAAAAACAATTGAATGCTTAGATGTCTCTCTCTCTTCCCATGACTTTTATGTAAACTTTAAACAACTGGCCAATTTCAGATACTTTTCTTTCTGGAAAAAAAAGCTTAATTTTTTTTATACATACAAGATATATATATATACCAGAAAGGTATTGTTTTATGGATGGTAAATATACCCAGACTCAGGAATCAATAATTATTTTAACATAGTGATGGTGAAGTGTTTATACATTTATTATTATTATTATTATTATTATTATTATTATTATTATTAGTAGTAGTAGTAGTAGTAGTAGTACATTATACTTAGGAGGTCAGAACACAGCACAGGGAAGACACTCTATATTCCTTATATATTCCTGATTGCTTGGCTCTTTCAGGGCAACACAGTCTTTAGTCATACCAGAGAGACTGAAGCTATATAACACGTCAGGTAGAGAACAGTATGCGTGACAGTCTGCACCACTGTTCTTTATTAGCTCACCTCCAGATCATAATGGGATCCTGACGGCATTTCCTAAAAACAAGGATGGAAAAAACCAAAAGCTAACTTGCATTTTCTCCGGTCATACCTGGCCTGTGTACAAAGTGTGGAGAACTCACCTGCCTATGGTTTCCACTTTTCTGTTTCCTACAAGTGAAGTAAATCTTGAAATGTAAACATTGATACATTGTGAATAACTGTGAAAACAATCCCGTAAATATGTTCTCAGAGTCATTGGCACCAGGTAGTTATAGCAATTACTATTCTGTTACTGTGATGAACGCTGAGATCAAAAGCAGCATATAGACAGAATGGTTTATTTAGGTGGAAGTTTCCAGAAAGGGAGTCCATAAAGTGAGTAAAGCAAGGCAAGGCAGGCTGGAGTAGGAAGCTGAGCGATTATATCTCCATTTGCATAAAGAAAGCAGAAAGTGAATTCAAAATGGTTGAGCAGAAGCCCTCAAAGGCCACCATCAGTGATATACTTCCTCCAGTAAGGCTGCACCTAACGGTTCCATAGCCTTCCCAAACATCACCACCAACTGGGGAACAAGAGTTCAAATACAGGAACCTCTAGGGGACATTCTTATTCAAAGAACCACAGTGGTAGATAGATTATACTTCTTTCTATGTTTCTTATTTTCTAGTTAGCATCCTTTCTTCAGTTCTCATAGATCCTTGGTGTGTGTGTGTGTGTGTGTGTGTGTGTGAGAGAGAGGGGGGGGTGGATCCAGAAGTTGACCTTGCAAGTCTTTCTTAGGTTTCTTTCTTTTTTAAACTAATTTATTCACTTAGTTTACATCCTGATTATAGCTTCCCCCTCCTCTCCTCTCCTCCCTTCTTCCCCTCCTCTCCCCCTATCACCCTTCTCTTTATCCTCAGAAAGAAAGGGAGGTCTTCCATGGATATCAACGCACCTTGACATATCAAGTTGTAGTAGGACTAGGTGCATCAACTCCTATTGGGACTAGACAAGGCAGCCTAGTTAGGGGAAAAGGATCCAAAGTCAGGCAATAGAGTCAGAGACATCCTCTGCCCTAGTTGTTAGGGGTCCCGCATGAAGATCAAGATGCACACTTCTTACACACGTATAGGGGACTTAGGTCTTTGGTTGGTGATTTAAGGGTCTGTGAGCACCCATGGATTAATTGAGTCTGTAGGTTTTCTTGTGTTGTCTTTGAACCCCCTGGCTCCTTTAGTCCTTATTCCTTTCTTCTACAAGATTCCTTGAGTTCTGCCTAATGTTTGGCTGTGGGGTTCTGTATCTGTTTTCATCAGCTGCTTGGTGAAGCCACTCAGAGGACAATTATGCTAGGTTCCTTTCTGCAATTATAGGGGAATATCATAAACAGTGTCAGGGGTGGGCTTGCTCTCATGGTCTCAAGTTGGGCTAATCATTGACGACTATTCTCTCAATTTCTGCTCCATCTTTATCCCTGCACATTTTGTAGATGGGATGAACTGTGAGTCAAAGGTTTGATGGCTGGGTTGGTGTCCCTACCCCTCCCTTAGAGATCACACCTGGTTACAGGAGATGGCCATATCAGGTTCCATATCCTCTATGGCTAGGAGTCTTAGCTCAGGTCACCCTCATAGGTTCGTGGGAGTTTCCTTTGTCCTAGGTTTCTGGTTCATCCCAGAGATGCTCACCTCATTCCAGTTCTCTCTTTTCTCTGTCCTACCCACACTTGAACCATCCTGATGAATAAAGAAAATGTGGTACATTTACACAGTGTAATACTACCCAGCTGTTAAAAACAAAGACATCATGAAATATGCAGGCAAATGGATGGAACTAGAAAATACCATCCTACTGAGGTAACCCAGACCCAGAAACATATATGATATGTGCTTACTTATAAGTGGATATTAGCCATAAAGTAGAGGATAACTATGCTGCAATCCATAGACCCAAGGAAGCTAAGTAACAGGAGGACCTAAGGGAGGATGCTTGAATCTCAGAGAAGGGAAACAAAAAAGATTTCCTTTTGTTCTAAACATTTTTTTTTGGCACGGTTGCTCAGTGGAACTGGGGTTTACTTATTGGACTACTAAGCTCCTGAGCTCCACCTCTTCCTGCCTCCCTACTTGCTGGGGTTACAAGTATCCATTACCATTCCTAGTTTCTTATCTGGGTTCTATGGGACTAACCTCAGGTCTGTATGCTTGTACAAGTACCCTAATGCCCAAGTCATCTGCCTGTCTGATCTCTATCCATTAAACCCTCTTCTGGCATAACTGAAGTGGGAAGAATAGAAACTAAAACTAATTTCCTGGAAGGTGGATGCAGTTTTCATCCACATCTTTATTCATGCTCTGAGATAAAGGCTTCCTCTGATGGGAAAAAATTTCTTGCGCTTTCAGTCAATGACACTAAATCATAAGCTCATTCCTGTTCAGCAGTAAGAATTAAATAACTTTATAAGGAGAATTCCTTTGACGAAAGAAGGATAGGAGAATCCATCACGTGTGGCTGAAATCACAGTATCTTGCTAATGACAGAAGTAAGGTGTTGTTTGGACTCTTGGAGCCAATTCTATTTCTGATGCTTTATTTCTAAACTAGTTGCTTATTTTTGCATTAAAAAGAAAAGCAAAAAGTAAGAAAAGAATTTTAATTGCTTTATCATCTACAGTGAGCTACCTATTGAATTGAGTTCATTAAAATGTTTCTGTGTGTGTGTGTGTGTGTGTGTGTGTGTGTGTGCATGCACGTGCGTGTGTGCATGTTTATATGTGTTCAGTTGTGTGCATTCTGGTGCAAATGCAAGTGTTCATGGACATAGGTAGTTGCCAGAGGACAATCTGAGTGGTTGTTCTCAGTCACAGACAGCCTTGTTATTAACCCATTGTCTTCCACTGTCCTAATGCTCACCCAATTGTCTAAACTGGCTGGTCATCAAGCCCCAGAGATAAACTTGTTTCTCCTTCTCCAGTGCTGGAATTAAAGATGTGTGTCACTGGAGTAATAATTTTACATGGTTTTTAAGGACTGAACTAAGATCACAGCTTCCTCTCTGGCCATCCCCCCAAAATGTAGCACTCTGTGATACCTCTTGTTATTTTAATTGGTGTACACATGAAGCACCACTCTGGAAAAAAAGAAGTTGATGCATAGGTCTTATTGTTTTTTGAAAAAGATTTTGTTTTATTTGTTTGTGTATGAGTACTTGCACACATGAGTACGGGTGTCCACAAAGTTTCAACGACAGTATTGGATCCTCCGGAGCTGGCGTTACAGGTGGCCCTGAGTAGCCTGGTATACACAAAACCCAGCTGCTCTGCAAAAGCATATGTACTCAATAACTACTCCCTTTCTTCACCTCTACAATATCATTCTAATTCTAGAATGTCGGCATAATCTGGTTGTGTTTGAAAACAGCTCAACGTGGAAAGACTATAATCAGCAGAATTTTGTGTCCATAGATGACAGAATAGCTTGACTATTTTATTAAAAATGATAACTGTTTGCAATATAACAGGATGCTGTAAGGCAGGGGTTGACATTCCACTGCCCATAGGCAAGCTTGACCCCTGCTGGGTTTTGCTAATAAAGTTTTATTTGAAACCAGAAATGATAGTCATTTGCGTACATGTTGCCTGTGGCTCCCAGTGCCATAATAATATAGTTTCGTGGCTGTGACTCAGACTTGCTGCCTGAAGAACACAAAAGAGTTCTTTTCAGCACTCTACAAGATGTTTGCCTGCTGCTTGAAGCTGTGGCATATCACATCTACAATTCCTTTGCTTTTTGGCATGAAGGATGGCTGTGAACCCACCATATCTGTGCGTTTGAGTGCATGGCAGACAAAAGCAATGCGTGACACACACCTTTACAAAGTAAGCTGTCAACACAGAGGTAGTTAGTCCATTGTCTCAGATTGTTTTTCTTCTTACAACTCTCATCTCACACAGCCATTTTTTGCCATTGCCACATATAAAATTCACAACAAGGGATATTGCTGGATGCCTATAGTGTCACTATTAAAAAGATAAATGTCTCAAGTTACAAGATTCCACTGAGAGGTGAATGCTGTGTTAATGGAATGGCTGGAAGGGTTATGCTGTGAGCATCCTCAGAAGCATTATATCATGCCAAATAACTGGACTCTGATCCTACAGAGAAGTCACATTTTCCTCAGCTTGGGACCTCCCGTCATAACTCTAGAGTCAGCAAAACTCGGTAATTATTGGCATTGTTTCAGACTTTTGCATCTACCTAGAGGGAGTCTCTCCACACTTTTATTATGGTGACTATTATTGAAACCACCAAGCATTATTATACACATACAATTAAGCAATTACTGCCGACACCTGTTCCATGCCAAGTCTGAGAATGGCTGTTTAAACAGTAGAGCATGAAGCTGTCATTAAAAACTAAACCAACAGTAAACTCAGAGACAGATTGGAGATTATCTGGGCGCCTTAGGGTAAGTACACTGAAATTGTTGAGTTTTGTTTTGCTTTGCTTTTAAAAATTCAGTTAATAATTAAACTTTCACATTTATGATCATGTGTGCTCCTCAACTGTGGGAAGAGTCAGGAAAAGTCTTTCTCTAGAGTTATTTCATGGGAGTCCCACTAATAGAGAAATTATAACAAATGAAAAAATCCTATAATGTCAACAAGGCATATAAATTGGGGGATTTCCTGCTTAGTTTGCAAAATCATACAATTAACGAATAGCTCAAAATTAATTACAGCACAGCTGGGCTGTGTTAGAATACAGGAAACACTGTCGCAGAGCATATGTGCTTAACTTTTCTACTACCTCAAATGACAATTCTTGTTGAGCAATTATTACCTAGTCATTTTTAAAGGAAAGACATTTATCAAGTTTCTGTTTTGTGGCAGGTACTTCAGAGATGTCTTGGTTAGGACATTAAGTGAGAAAAAGATTTGCATGCTAATGGGAAAGTAGACAGAAACCCCTAACTTTCTTCAGAGAAGCAAAATATAGGTATTTCTCGAAGGACATACAAAAGTCCCATGGTTGATTCTGGATAACTGAGGGACATAAATAACATACCACGTGCAAAGATAACCAAATGGAAAGATTCTTGGAGTAAATCTGCATGGGATAAGAGTCACACCTTCTCCTTTTTGTTTTTGATTTTTGGTTTTTTTTTTTTCTTTTTTCTTTTTTCTTCATACTTCCACTTATTCTGCAACCCAGTCTCCTGATTATATCTTAATTGTTCCTGAACCTTAGGGCACAGCTCTTGGATCTACTCCTGCCTGTTTTTTAACTCTTAGATTCTATCACCCACTTCATGTATAATTGCTATCATCACAGTAATGGGAACCAACTCTGTATCCAGGTCACATCTCCTCATTGAGAGCCAGCTTTGCATCTTGGGCTTACTACCAGTTGACCTGTCTTCTCAAAAATCTTACAGATATCTGAAATTGTCCTTACAACGAAAGAAATCACTGATGTCACTTATAAAACACCTCCTGGTCATTGTTCTGTGCAAATGAACTAAGCCAGAAACCTGTTCCCGCACAAAACACTTTTCTTTCATAAAAAGTTTTCTCCCTTTAGGTCAGTTCTGCTAAAACTGTGTGAGACAGCTTTAGAACAGAACGCTTACTTTCGACCATTTTGCCATTACTCACTAGTAGTGTCAATCTGTGGCATTTTTACAGACAACTGCAAAGTTATCTATTCTAGCCCCTATTCCAGGCAGCGTAATACACTATGAGACTTCTGTCATTGTAACAAAAGACTCGTGTGGTAAATTTATAAAGAGAAGCTTATTGTAAGTTGTGAATGAATGTTCCAATAAATGAAGACCCCACTTCCACTGTCCCATCACCTCCCACTAGCTGATGACACCTCGATGCAGAACACTTGTGGGGTCCTCACTGCAAAAACAGAATCATCCCAGCTGTGTGTCTGCCAATGCCACTCCATGCCTCCACTGACATCATTAACAGAACAAGATAGAAACACTGGCATTACATCTGACTCCCACCTACCATCTCTTCAGTCAAGTTCCTGTCATTACCCAAATGCACTTTCTCCACCACACACACTTCCACACTGCACTCTCTCGGCACACTGATCCATTCTGCCGTTCCTTCCTTGCCAGTTTATGACCTCTGCGGGCCCCCACGTCATACCTTGGATATGACTTGTGGAAGTCTGCTATGACTTGCCATTTATAGCACAGATGACGTCACCCTTGTTTATACTGTGCTCACCCATTTCTCCTGTTTATTTCATCATTCATGCATACAGGGCACATATACCTCTAGCTCACTATTGTAATATAATACTGTAATATAATACCTGTTATGTGGTGAACCATATGATATATATACCATGAATCAATCACCTATCCCTGAAAAACATACATGTAGGATATGACTGAAGAGCATGAACTTGGAAATGAAAGGTGAATTCAAATCTTAAGTCTGTCAGTTTCCCCTCCTACTTCAGACAAATTAACTTACCTAAACCTCAGTTCTTAATAAGTATAAGTACATCATACTCATGAAATCGTGGCAAATGTCAAACAGGTCTATAAAAGAATAGGTGCATTTATATTTCTCAGGAAGTGTTAGCTCTTAACAAAGATGTTGAATTTAATCTGCTACAAGGTGGGGTTTGAATTGCTTGCCTGTGTGTTCAAAAGATGTTGACATAATCTGGTAAGCTAGCATGTTTGGCTCCTGCCTCATTTCACTCCTCTTTGGTAAGCATTTATTTACTTGTGAATGTGGGGAGCTGTGGATGGGTGTGTAAGAATAACTTACAGAAGTTACTTCTTTCCTTCAAGCATATGGGTCCTGGGATTGAACTCAAGTCCTCGGGCTTGTCAGAAAAGCCCCTTTACCTGCTGAACCATCTTGCCATCGCTCTGCCTCATTTCTTGAAGACCACATTTTTTCTTATTTATTACTATATACTATGTATACAAACTATTTCATTGTGACCTTTTCTTGTATGCACATGGATTCTTGGATCCTGTTTTGTTTTAGAAATATTATTTCCTCTTAGGGCATCCACTCAGCAGGTTCTACATCAAAGGCCACTCACTATTCCCACGGAGAACTTCCTCTGTTCAACATCAGAAGTCGCAGCTGCTTATTAATTGCTTTCTTAGTTTCCTGATTAACTACATCACAACTTTTCATCAATTCGATGGTCTAAAACAAATCAAATTTATGCTTTAAGGATCTAGGGGCCATAAGTCTAAGGCAGTCTTGCTGTTCTTGAAAGGAGCTGCACTTTTGTCTTTCTCAGCTCACAAAGCTTCCTTCATTGCTTAGTATGTATCTCATTTCTTACTGAAGTCATGGCCAATCAAGGTTTTCTCATGCAGCATCCTCATTGAACATTGGCACTTCCCTCTTACTCACCTGCATTTGAGAACCCTGTTATTCTATTAGTCTTGCCTACATGGTTCTGATCATGCAGCTTTGTTAAAGTAATTTAATTAGCAACTTTAATACTATCTACTGCCTTCTGCTTTCTTTGTCAAAAAAGGGGACACTATCAGCAAAGTCCAGGGCTTAGGATATTGACATGGGGGTTGTTATTCTTCCTATGACAGTTACTCTGTGCTAAACACTGAACTAAGCACTTGATTGATATAAGCCCTGTTAGTTTGCTCAGTTGTCATTGCAGGTATATGTGATCGCTCCATTTTTATGGTTAACAAACAAACAAAACAAGAAAACTGCGGCAAGTGAAATTTCTTGTCGCTTATGATGGATCATTGGCAGGCTGGGGTTCCGGCGTTATTTCTGTCACTGTCTATCAAGTTCCATGTTCTTCACATGAGATCATGAAGGCATGGGTAAAGACCTTCCTCCTCATCCCTATTAGAGGGTGACTTGTGGTGTTCGTGCCATTTACAGTGAAATGATTGTGTGTTTGTTACTGTTCAGTGTGGAACTAAACAGACATTGTCTTTGCATTAATCTTTAGCAGTAAGCCTGCAACATCAAATATTGAAGCAGATATCGATTTTCAAACAAACAAACATATTTTCCTTATATGGATGCATGGAAAACTAAATCTCTAATTGGGATTTTTCATTTATCTTTAATGGGATAAAATAATGCTATGTATGTATACATAGGCTTACAATGTTTTTGAAGCTATTTTAGAATTTTGAGTGGGAGATTTTACTGAAAACTTCTTATCTTTTGTGCTTCTTAACACCAGCCCAATAGAGCAAAATTTCCCCTATGTGAGTGAAATTACCCTGCTCTTATATATTGAATTCTGTTGTAAATGTCATTAGTATGTATTTCAATGTGTTTGAGTCATTTATAGAGACATGAATTCTGTAGTTCATGAGTAATATGTGCCTGGGTTACACTCTAGGCTGATACAATTCTAGCTTTTTGGGAGATCATCAGGAGAGAAAAAAATTGTCACTTTTACTGAGTGACAACTTGTGAGCAATCCAGATTCTGTTCAATAAGTCCCTGAATATTTTTGGGTGCAAAGACAAGCTAGCTCATATTATTACACAGTGAAGATAACTCTAACTCTGAAGATTATATTCAATCAGTAAAGTTCAGCATGACCTTGCAAGGTAACCAAGTCAAACTGAAACCTCTCTTCTCCTTCCACAATCCATTTAAAAAAAAAGAAAACTCTGTTTTAATTCCCTTATCAAACGTTTCCTTTCCCATGGTGCAGATGTGGGGCTGCCAGCTTTGAAGAGTGACTTTGTTTTAGTCCATATTTCCTGTCACTTTTGACATTTGGGACTGTGCTGAGGTAAGAAGAAGAAAGAGGCTATGCCTTTCAATTATTCTAGTGGATGCAGAGACATATATCACCTGTATCTCAATTGAGGTACTGAGGCAGAATAATATAAAATTTTTATTTCATTTTGAGTTATCTTGATGAATTGCAAAAGAAATAATGTCTTACTACAGTAGAAAATATGTAAGCCTGCTGGGGACGTAAAACAATTTATTCTCAGGCAAAGGCTGAGCTCACTTCCTGGTTGCTGAGCATATGGGTTACTGAAATTGCTGGTGTTTTGTTAAATACTGGGTTTAATAAGTCCAACTCTTCTGTTGACAAAAATAATAGTAACACATTTTATCGTGGGTGTTCCTTTCCTTTTACGGCAACTTTTAAAAATTAGTGTACATGTTATATATCGCTGACTGCAATGAGAGAGCTGCTATATCTGTTTCTGTGGATCAGGAAGCAAAGCCACTGTGTACATTAAATACAAGGATAAAGAAAGTTCAGATGGCAAAATACATTTGAGGGCTTCTTCTAAACTTCCTGTGGTAAAAAATCTTAATACCAATATAAAGTATAAAAGCTATTTGTCATGTTTTAGGCTAAGTATAGGTGATAAATTTATTGTAAACTTTAGAAATGCTTATTTCATTCATGTTGATTTATTTTTGACACTGCAGCCCTGCTTGGCCTAGAACTCATACTGTAGCCCAGCCTGGTTTTACACTACAAGTGATTCTCCTGTTTCAGCCTTCAGAGTACTGGGATGGCAGATGTGATCTAAGTCCCTTGTCAGGTACATGTAAGAAATGATTTTAAAAGTTTAATGAATGGTCCCTGTAAGAGGACCAGAACACCATGTGGGACAGGGCAGATGATAAACTGGAAAATGTTAACAATATCAGAAACTAAGCCTTTTTTTGTTCTTGTTCAATTTACTAGGTCCAGAATGAGTTTCAAGTATGTCTTCAAGTCTCTAGTTCTAGGGAAACTGCTTCGCCTGGTCACAGCAGCAGTATTTCCTCTACTCCGTGTTTGGCAAAAATATCAATATTATCTCAGTATTTCAAAACGTGGAAAAGGCTGGCAAGAAAAAAATCTGGCACACATCACATCAATCCACTATGTAACACTCATGCTACAGTTGAAGGAAGAGGGGTGTGAAAGAGTTTCACAAATGCTTATCAATCTTCCCTGCTGCTTCCAGCAGACATTTGAAAAAAAAAGATAAGTGAGGGCACCAGGTTACAGTTCACCTTTCTGTTAGGCACATGGAAGGATTCCATTTCTTTGTCTTCTCCAGTTGAGGCATAGCCAAGGATGTGCTGGAGGCTATGAAACAATAGAAGACAAGCATGCCAGGTCAAAGAAGAGCCTCACTTTTTCTCATGACAGTAGTGATTTATAAACCTATGACAAAATGATAGATTTGTGTCTCTATGTCAACCAGGCTTTGGTGGGTACATCCACCTGAACTATTGCATATAGTGAAGCCACAAAACCCACAATTGTTTGATTAGTTAAATGCTGAGAGTGATGAGAACCTCAGGGTCAGCCACCTACTGTTCTGAGACAATCTTCTTACTAGGCTGACAAAACATTTCCCTGAGGTTGTGGGAAGCCATTTTCACTGGAGCAAATACCTTCACTCCTATGTTCTAAATGCTAGCATCCTGTCTACGCTGTATGTTGATGATGTTTTGTAGTATGCTGTACTGTTGTCCCTCAAAGTTCTTGAAAGTTGTCCAGTGTGATAGTGTTGATAGGTGGGGACATGTTTATATCACAAGGGCCCATTATGAAACGATTAATGTACTACTTATTTGAGAGTTGGTTGGTTAAAGGAGGAGAATCCAATAATGAATGTTAAGGTCATCATATCACTAGAAAGAAAAGCAGTGTGCCCATGCCATGGCTATCCACCTATGTGTTACATGCCAAGTACAGGAACCACTGAGTTTTTCCATATTGTAGCAATGGTTATAACAGTTAATTTCAACCAACCCAATCAATACCTCTTCTTTGTTCTATATTCTTTTTCATTGAAAAACAAAATATTTGTATGCTAGTCTACAATTTTACAAGCATGATGAGATTGGACTATGAGTTATTTCATCAAAAGTGATCAGGTATGCCAAAGCCTCATTTATGCTTTGTAGGTAGGGACAAGAAACTCTGAATTACTTCAGAGAATAGCCTAGTTCTAGTCAGATCATAAAAAGTTGCCAAATACAGAAAGGAATAACAATTTCTTTCATCTTTCAGGATGAGAAGTTGAGGGATAACATTTTCCTTCATTATTAGATATTTAAATCTTTTCAGTAATTTATATGAAGAATAATCGATCATTTTCACTCCAGTTATTATCCCTTGTGTGTGTTTGTGTGTGTGTGTTTGTGTGTGTGTGTGTCAGAGAGAGAGAGAGAGAGAGAGAGAGAGAAAGAGAGAGAGAGAGAGAGAGAGAGAGAGAGAGAGAGAG
>CM052710.1:9878358-10005130 GCA_028551405.1 Uromys caudimaculatus | reverse complement strand
GTGTGTTGACTCTTCACAGGCTCGTCTTGTTCAGTTCTCTGCATTCTTACATAAATGAGCAAATGTTTGAGGTAAAGCAAGTAAGTACATTAACAGACTGTGGTAGACATGGTCATGCCCCTCCAATACCCCTTAAAAGGAGGAGTTGCTGTATAGCCACAGGGTTTGCAGTTGGTAAGAAGTCTAATCATCAAACCCTTATGTTGTTACCTTGTGTCAGGCTATGTGGTCAGGCTATAACACAGGAACTGCTGTCATGTCACAAGCAGTGGTTGGACTAGCCAACAGTCCTCCACAGCTCCTTGAAGAATTGGTTGAGAAGCAGCCTGACATCTATCCCAGATGAGTTTTTTACTTTGTCTACCCCCCCACCTCCTTTTCTGTCCTTCTACCTTGCTTAGACTAATATAAATGTCTCTTACTTCAAATTTAATTTCAAGAAAACATTTTATAAAGGACACAAACTGTGGGAGGATTACTGAACTACACATGGTAAGACCACATGAAATTTAGAATTCAGATTTAACTGTATCTACTGCTTCACCAGAGACAAACTGGTCAGTCTTAGTCCAAAGGAGTAAATACCTGGCTTTTAAATTTGCATGTTTATACCCAAATATTAGTGGAACTATCAGACTGAATCAGAGCAGTCCACTTTGTTGTTGTTCTTGTTGTTGTTGGCCATGCAGAAACTCCTATGTGCTCATAATGTTAAGAATAAGTCACACAGGACACATCTATCATCCCCTCCATGTCTCAGTGAACATAGTGGGAGAAGGAGAAGTAGAAACAACGTAAGAGGCAGAGTATGGGCAGGAGTACTTTGACATGACATGACATGACTCTTCCATTCATAAACTCGTGTGAGTTGTACTTATAACAAGACAGGGCCTGTAGACATTCCACTGTGGGTAGTGCAGGGACTTGAGAAGCATCATTGCTGCCTGAGAAGCCACTGGCTGTTGATGGATATGGTGAGAAGAGAGAGTTGATTTCATCAGTAGTGTAGCCAATGGTCGGTTTTCTAGGTGTCAGTGAATGACCCCTCCCCCTTGCTCCTGTAAGCAACCACAGTTAAGCTCAGTAAGCCCCTCCCCCCAAAACCCAAACAAACAAACAAAAAAAGATAGGAAAGCAGAATGACAATCCATTGGGAAGGAGGTGTTTAGCATAAATAGGAGGAATACAAAAGAGAATATTGAGAGTTGTAGCTGATGAAAACACATCATCCACATATATGAACATTGTCAAAGACTAGAGAAAAATTAAAGCTGCTGAATTACTGATGGTACTTTTAAAAATCGCTTCCATTTAGTCACCCAAGTACCTGACACACAGATTAGATTCTATTTTTCAACTTATCTGGCATTGCTGTGGGAGTCTGTGTCAGAGGAAAGTGGGATATAGCTGGGATGAGGAACAGTGAAGAGGAAGCAAGGAAGGATGTGAAACAGAAAGGGCTCATTCGAAATCCTGAATGTAGAATCCTTGTGCACTGGTTCTTGAGTACCAGTAGATTAAAAAGCACACAGGAGATGAATGAGTGAGGTGAGAGTTAATGGACAGAGAAAGAAAGCAGTACAGTATGACGGTGATTACTCTTTGCTCATTTTTTTTTGTTGTTGCTGTTGTTTTTGTTTTTTGTTTTTTGTTTTTGTCTGTGATGTTTTATTTCCTTTCTAAAGCCCCTAGCATAATAATGAGAGGACAATCCAGTGTGCACTTCCAACTCTATGCAGATCTGTTTGCAACTGTAAAGTCACAGAACATCTAAGGGAGTAGAGTCTAAAATTCACATGGTCATCTACTAGTTGGTGAACTTGAATAGGTAACCACGAAGACTTAAAGCACCAGAGGTTGTCTGGCCAAATAATTTTTTTTTCTAATCAAAGTCTACTTCAGGGGATTCTATGGAAGTGTATGGGTGTTTGTGTGTGTATGTTTGTGTGTGTGTGTGTGTGTGTGTGTGTGTGTGTGTGTGTATGTGCATTGCTGTCCCCTTTATTCAATATGTACTTTAAGAAAACACTGAGTGCTGGCATCAAATGACTCGCACAATTTATTAGCTTTTACGTTTCCCCCCAGCATGTGTAGAAGCAATTGAAAGTCAATTTTTCCTATGCTTACACAAAATATGAAAGACTTTTATAGCGTGTTTTCATGCCTCCCAACATCTCCTACCTAACTCCTCTTTCTTCCGCTTTCCCACAAACATTTTCATGATTAAGTCTCATGAAAACTTGCTTTATAGGGGGAGGACTTTTCACACAGGCTGCTTACAATGCTTATGTAAATTACTTCTTCGAAGCCTGGCAGATCCCTTTCCTTCAACAGGGACTCTTCCTGTTATTATTTCACCAAAATGTGTTTGACTCTCTGATCTTTGTACTAAGTAAACACAATTCCTGTGCTGAATTCTGACAGGTCATAAGCTTGACAGAGCTAAATTACCTTTCAAGAGCAGCAAATGCTGCAACTTGCCTCCTTCATAAAAGAGATCTGCTCTAATTCCTTAACTGTTGAAGAAGTGCAGAGCTGACATCAATAGTGACTCATGAGAGCAAACCCACTGCTTTTTCCCTCCTCCTCCTGCCTCTTTAAACTGATCACATTCTCAGTCATTTTCTGACTAGTCAAAAGTGTCAGTCATTCTGGAAGTGAAGATTTAGCTCCATTCTTTATATTTCAACCAGCTACTGCAAGAATGGGGAGATCTGGGTTCATGCTCCCAATGTACATGGGAATATATACCTACCAATTTATTCCTGTTTAGCAGTTGGTAAAATAGATAAACTGAAGCCTATCATAGAATTGAACTAAACCCCCACTGATACTTCTCTGAACTCAAGCCTCCAGGAAGATATGCATATATGTGGCAAAGAGTTAAGCCAACTTCCTTCTCTCGCCTCTCTTCTACTTTTCTGCCCAGAACTGACAACAGAACAGCTGTTCAAGTGGACAGCTGCTTTCCTGTTTCTCATCCTGGGGCATGGCATTATGGTTTATGAATGAGAGTGAGTTCATCTCCCACAATTCTGGGCAAGGAGCTGATTTCTCTGTAAGAAACTGAAGCTGGATGAAAAATGTTTCCTAGTGGAGATGCAGATTCATGTCCTTCTTGCTAGGACCTCTGTGTGTTTCCCATTGATGGTTACCTGTGAGTAGCATGTGTTTTGGTATTAAAGGCTCATATGTGGCACATAATGATACTATCCTCTGTTTAATGTTGTCTTAGTTAGGGTTTCTATTGCTGTGAAGAGACACCATGACCTCAGCAACTCATGTAAAGGAAAACATTTAATTGGGGCTGGCTTATGGTTTCAGAGGTTTAGTTCATTGTCACCATGGTGAGAAGCATGGCAGTGTGCAGGCAGACATGGTGCTGGAGGAGCTGAGAGTTCTGCATATTGGTCTGCAGGCAGCAGTAAAAGACTGTGTGCTACACTGGGTTGAGTTTGAGTCTATGAGACCTCAAAGCCCACCTCCACAGTGACACACTTCCTCCAACAAGACCACACTCCTAATAGTGCCACTTACTATGGGCCAAGCATACAAACATATATATATGTGTGTGTGTGTGTGTGTGTGTGTGTGTGTGTGTGTGTGTGTGTGTACAGGGGACATTCTTTTTTAAACCACCACAAACTTCAAAATGGTCACTTTTATTCTGATGTGCAGTGAACATAATTCCAAAATTTAACAACAAATGACTACTTGGAAACTATTCTATGCCACAAACTGAGGGAGATTCTACCAGTATGCTATATTTCATACTGTGGTGTTTTAGTAGACGATTCTGCCAAACTTACTAGAGCTGACTATGGCTCTTAAGCAAGGAAGAGATGCAGGCTTTGGTACAAAAAATCTCAAAATGATGGGGATCACTGTCAATGTATGGAGGTAATTTTCATTGTTACACCTAGATGGAAGGGCTTTGAGCTTTTGGCAGCTAATGGTACATGCCAGGGATGCTGATAAAGCCTCCTCACATGCCCACGTAACCCCACCTTCAACAAAAAATAAACTGGCCTAAGATGTCAGAAATGGAGAGATTGTACAAGCTAATCTATCCGTGAAACAATAGCAATGGGGTAGAAAGAAAGTTTTTTCCAAGTAATGCTTTTCATTAGCAAAGTTAATATCTTAGAATAATTGTTGAAGGAAAAAGAGGTTTAACACGGGCAGGGATACACCCAAGTATTAT
Organism: Uromys caudimaculatus; assembly: GCA_028551405.1. Classification (NCBI taxonomy): domain Eukaryota; kingdom Metazoa; phylum Chordata; class Mammalia; order Rodentia; family Muridae; genus Uromys; species Uromys caudimaculatus. The sequence continues at coordinate 10,000,926 of CM052710.1, read as the reverse complement.
TTGGCATGCTATTTTGTTAAGGACATTTCTGGTAAGCTGTGGCTGTTGCATTTAGGGACTGTAATTGCTGCAAATGGCATATGCCCAGCCATTAGGTTTTAAGATAACAGCAGCAGCAAAAGCAATAAACACTATCAATCAGCACTCACTAATGAAGTAGCCACTGTTTTAAATATTCCCCATTAGTTCATGGCCATGCCTACTTCTATACATGAGGAAATTGTTATGGACATGGGCTGTAGGGGTAACACTTTCTTCTTCAAATGCTTTGGCTTTAGTTTTGTTTGTTTGTTTGTTGAAATTATAATTTAATTATAACATTTCCCTTCCCCTTCCTCCCTCCAAACCCTTCCACATACCCTTCCTTATTCTTCTTCAAATTCATAGTCTCTTATTTCATCAATTGTTATTTCATGCATATATGTATTTGTATATACATATATTCGTAAATATAACCTGTTATGCCCATATAAATTACTTGTATTTATGTTTTCAGAACTGACGATTAGGCACTAGGCAGCCAATTGGTATGTTCTTTCCTTAAGAGGATTTCCTGTCCTGTTCCCAGCTTTACTCAGTTGTCTGTAGTTCTTTACAAAGGGTTGAGGCTTTGTGGACGTTCCCCCATCCTGTTTGGTATGTTCATTGATGTAATTCTTGCTCAGCACATGTTTGCACTGTCATGTTGACCATATATTTGATCTTGGACAAGTTGGTTCTCTGGGCCTCATTTCATCACCTGAAGCACAAGGCATTTGGTTTTAGTTTTAGTAGAGTTTAAGTGGCTTAACTCATATCAAGCATTTAAACCATTGCCTTATTGCCTGGACTAGACTGAGAACAAGTTGGTGCTTCCCTGGGCCTATGTATCTTAAATGGGTTTTATATAGTGGGTAGAGCTTGAATTGCTTTGAAGTCTAGAGCTGAGTTTGCTTACTTCATGTTGTACAACTAGCTGTGCAACTATGAGAACATTAAACAGAAATTTAGACATCTATTTTTATTTGTTTGCTTGCTTTGATTTTAAATTTGCTACCAGGAAATGGCCCTTTGAAAAGATAAAATATAAATTTTCTGTAGAAATCTGTATTCTAGTACCTGATTTAAGGAGAGTTCAAAATAAATGAAGACAGAAGGCGGTAATAGACAACTCTAGTTGCTGGACTTGTGAGGTAGAGGCAGGAGGATCAGGAGTTGAAGGTCATCTGGCAGACACATTCAGGCCAAAGTGTCTCTGGTACATTGATGTATCTGTGAGTTTAAATACAGTCTGCTGCCATTAAGAATTTTTCTATATTGATAGTAAACAAAGGACACAAGAGCTGTACATGCCCATCTATCCACCCATACATGTGAACACATGTGTCCCAATGAAAATCAAGGGAGAAAGCAAAAATGATATTCCATGTGTTCCTGGCTTCAAACATGAAACGCTCCCTCCTTGTAGTCCAAAGGGTCTTTTACTTTGAAACAGGCCAGTGAATATATGTTCTGATAGATAGGAACAAAAGGGCTGGACTTTGATGCACATGGTAACAGTTGGAAACTAGGAGTATTCACACACGGTCTTCTTTTTTACTGATGGCGGTGTTGCCTTAGCCTAGTTCTTGTATTGTCTCAGTATAGAACAGAGAGACTGCTGGGAAATCCCTGTTGAGTAGCAGTAGCTGAAGTATGAATCAGCAATGTCATCAGGGAGCAGACTGAAATGTACAACACAGGCTCGTAGCCCCATTGGGAGCAATGAATGCTGTTCTGATACAGTGACTCTAAAGGAATCACACTCAGATGCAGGGCATCAGTTACTGGGAAGGTCAGGTCATAGGATCAGTGTTGTAATACTCCAATTAATATTAACCTTGGTTTCAGCTAAGGGTCAGATTCCATAATCTGATTTTGTAATGTTGTTTCTTCTTATTATTCATAAGAGCAAATTCGATTTATTAATTTATTCTATTTTAATCTGCACAGCTTGTGAAATATTTGGTGAACATTATTATGATACAGTACCTTCTATACCCCATGGCTTCTAATTAGTTAAAGGTGTCATCAATGAGTAGATGTAGAGAAATGAGAAAGGACATAGAGGCATTTCTGTATCTGGATATAGAAACCCTCGTTCCCTCTGCCAGCATTGCCTTTCCTTTAGTAATGTTATTTCTGATACTACTCAGAAATTATGAATTATATCAAACTCAGTGGTAGAATACAGACTACACATCTCTTTCACAATATGAATTCTCCTTTGGGGATTCTAACTTATACCTGTGATTCTAAGACTCCATAGGCTGATCTGAGAGGATAAGGCTCCTGACAATCTCATCACTTGCCCTTGCTTTGCTTCTCCAGACCCTGGTACTTGCAAACTCTCCTCCTCAGATCTCTGCTCTTTTATGCTGTCAGCAGTATGCACACCAGTATGGTAACTCCCTCTCTGAACACCCATCTCATTTTGTGTTTTAGTACAAATTCATTCCAAAACAAGCCTCCAATATCATTGGAAGAACTATGAAAGCACAGACTGAGTTTTCGGCCCCCCGGGTGCATGAATCTAGGAATCCAGATTTTTAATGTTCATCAAGTTTACCCATGACACTGATATTACCCTTTTGGGATCCACACTCTGAGAGGCCTCCATCTTAGTTTCTTGGCAGGGCACCATTTCTCCTTTATGCCTCTTGAATGGAGGCCTTTTCCCTTTCCACATGTAAAGACAATTACAGTTGAGAATTGTTCTTTGGGTGTGTTCTTCCTGAATTCTGTCCCTATGCGTCCCTTCCTTCTGTTCCCAAGAATCGTAGAAAGTCTCGGATTATCGTAGCTGCAGTGCTTTTTGTGGTTCTTATCTGACAAGCTTCCAAATATTCTCCTTTTCATCATTTACAACTTTAGCCCCCTGCCAATGAGCTTTTTCTTTACTCTCATGACTCCCAACTTTCTTAGTGTCTTCATTATTTATGTACACCATCCAAGGATCTAGTACAGTCTTTCTCTCATTCCCTCACTTCTAACCCTCTCCTCACCCCCATTACCTTCCACCAGTTCCTCACTACACTCGAATTCTCTCCAAACCTAGCTTCTACTGTTGTGAACCCGGACTTATGGTGCCATTCACAATCAGAAGCTTTGAATTTATGAAGACAAGCTTGGGGAGAGTCAAATGGGCTGTGGCCTCAAGTGTAATGCCAGTTACTGTCTGGGCAAGAGTTTAGGATGTGTTCAGGGAGTCAGACAACAGGCTGAAAAGAATTGTAGCTGTAGAAATGGAATAAAAAGATAGGCTGTGTTTAATATGTTTGTAAAACAATGTATAGAATTTTTACCATGGCCCTCATTTTGAGTAAATAGCAAATATTGGCTTTTCTCCTTTACAAGTTGCCACTGACATCAGTCTTAATTTTAACAATACAAATATGACCTTAGAGCATCAGGTTAAGAATCCTCCAATATCTTCCATATTCTTTTAGTATATCAATTTTTATAAATGTATGTGAGTAACCTGGCAAGAATTTGTTAATACAATATAGATCATTTTGCATAACCAATAGGATTTATCTAGTTGGATGTTCGATGGATTTAAAAGATTTTATCCTTTGATATTGCAAGGGAGTTGGTTTCTAAGCACAAAAATGATTAGTTTTTCTTGGCTGATTAAATGACTTCTGAGTCCAGCCATTCCCTACTCCTCAGCAAGCAAACACAACAAATGAAAACATTTTGGGGGAAGCAGTAAGACAAATAAGCAAGTTACTTTAGGAGGCCTTAAGTTCCGGTTTCCTTAACAACCATTAAGAGCACCATTAATGAAATGCAGTCAGATCATTAAGGAAAGAGCTGACAGCAGGTGCAAGGATTTATCCAGAATCCAGTTAATCCAAGCTGCAATCAGATAAGTGTTGAGGCCAATTAATAAGTGACATGGGAAACAGGGAAGGGAGAGAGCTTGAATGAGTTCAGGTAAGGATATTAATAAAAATGTTTCAGGAAGGATATAAAAGCAAAATCATAAAGAGAAAAGTGCAGATACAATGACAGAGAGTTATGATTGGGAAACTCCCACCAGTAATTGTGCTAGAAAGAAGAAGATGATGAGCAGTGATGATGATTGTAGGTATACCAGTGGCCACCCTCCCATCTGTCCACTGCCAGGGAACCGTAACACCTAATTACACCCTGTTAAACATTCTGATAAAAAGCCTTTGTTTATTGCTTAGTACTCTCAGAGAGCAAACATTTCATTTGCGCAAAAAAGTTATTATAAAATTCAGATCCCTGTGGATCCTTGTGTTGGACCGTAGTTTCTTTTGTCTTAAGCAACACATTTTTAATGTGATTTTTTCAAATCGCGTACTGTTTTGTTTACTTTGTGTGTGTATGTGTGCATGTGTTTGAGTATGTACATGCCATGCTTGCATGGGGCGGTCAGAGGACAGCTTGAGGAGTTGCTGTTCTCTCTTCATTGTGTAAAGTTCAAACTCAGGCAATCAGGCTTGGCGAGAGTTAACTTTATCCACTGAAGCCTATTTCTGGCCCAACATATTGGCTGATTTCTACATAAGTTGACAACGTTAGTAAGGATTTGAATATAATCGTATTTTCTATTTTTCTTTCTATAACAGTGAGAAAACACACTGACCAAATGCAACTTAAAGGAAAGTTTATAAGGCTTATATTTTCTGGTTACAGTGAATCTTTAAAAGTCGGGGCAAGAACTTAAGGAAGAACTTGAAATGGAATTTCCTGGAGGTATGATGCTTACTGGCTCACTTACAGGTTCATGCTTAAATAGCTTTCTTATAAAGCCTAGGACCATCTCTATAGAAAATGGTGATGTCCACAGTAGGTGGGACCTTCCTAAATCAATTTTTAATTAATCATTTTATTCATTTACATTTCAAATGATATCCCTTTCCCAGTTTCCCCTCCACAAACCCTCCATCCCACCCCTCTCCCTCCTCCCCTTTGCCTCTATGAGGGTGCTCCTCCACCCACTCACCTACTTCCACCTCACTTCTCTAGCATCCTCCCTATGCTAGAGCATCAAGCCTCCACAGGACCAAGGGCCTCCCTCCCATTGATGTCAGATAAAGCCACCTCTGCTACAAATGTATCTGGAGCCATGGATCCCTCCATGTGTACTCTTTGGTTGGTAGCTTAGTCCCTGAAAGCTCAAGGGGTGGAGGGGTCTGGTTAGTTGGTATTGTTCTTCCTATGGGATTGCAATCCCTTTCAGAATCTTCAGTCCTTCCCCTAGCTCTTCCATTGGGGTCTACAGGCTCAGTCTGATGGTTGGCTGTGAGTATCTGCATCTGTATTCGTCAGGTGCTGACAGAGCCTCTCAAGGAACAGCCATACCAGGCTCCGGTCACCAAGCACTTCTTGGCATCAGCAATAGCGTCTGGGTTTGGTGTCTGCAGATGGGATGGATCCCTAGGTGAGGCAGTCTCTGGGTGGCCTTTCCTTCAATCTCTGTTCCAATTTTTGTCCTTGTCTTTCCTTTTGACAGGAACAATTCTAGGTTAAAAATTTTGAGATGGGTGGGTGGCCCTATCTCTCAACTGGGGGCCATGCCTATCTACTGGAGGTGGTCTCTACAGGTTCTATCTCCCCTTTGTTGGGTACTTCGGCTAAATCATTTTACAATCATGAAAACCACACACCAGCCAATTGCTTAATGGCCAATCTGATATAGGCAAACCCTCAATTGAGATTCCCTTCTTGGATGACTGTAGGCTGTGGCATGATGACAGTTAAAGATAACTTATTGATACTATGTGAAAATTTCTGCAACGAACAAATGCTTCTTTTACTTCAAAAATAAAAATGGTACTACTAAGAAGAAATAGAAGAAAATGTATCATGCTTCTGAAGGAACTTGTATATACAAAAGAAATTGCTTTTTAGATAAATTCAAGACAAAGAGCCCTTGATGCCTGAACCATGGTATATTTACATGGTCAGCCCCAAAGTAACAGGCATCTACCCACTCTGTTGCCCAAGTGCTCTCATTAGTCATGTATCAACAAACCCAGTAAAGGTCAACTACCTTCAACTCTTCTGAATAATTAGATTAATGGTGAATACTAAAAGAAAATTATTTTAAATTACAAGTTTTATAACAATAAAATGATTTTTAAAATACTATTTCTAGCCAGGTAGTGGTGCATGTCTTTAATCTCATTACTCAAAAGGCAGAGGCAGGCAGATCTCGGAGTTAAGGCCAGCCTTGTCTATAAAGAGAGAGTTCCATGATAGCCAGGGCTACCCAGAGAAACCATGTATTGTGGGAAAAAAATAAAAATAAAATAAAAATATTTTAACTGTCTCTCTGTCTCTGTGTCTCTCTGTGTCTGTCTCTCTGTCTGTCTCTCTGTCTCTCTCTCTTACACACACACACACACACACACACACACACACACACACACACACGAGAGATTTTTTGCCTGCCTGTATGTCTGTGTATCATGAACATACAATACCAAGAGAGAGATGAGGGCATCAGGTACCCTGGATCTGAAATCACAAATGGTTGGGGGTTTCCATGGGACCCCTTTGGCCAATAACCTAATTAAATGTAACCCATTCTGTCTTTCCCATTGTTTGGCAATTTTATTTAGGTTGCTTTCATATGCATATATACCCCTGAAAAGGCCCTTTATTTTAGCTGCTTTCCCCCAGGATTCCACCCCTCATTAACCTTTTCCCACATCATCCCACCTGACCCTCCATCTTCTATAAATACCTATTCTGTTTCCCTTTCCAAGGGAGATCTACCTGCACTACCATAGTTCCTTATTTTACACCTAACTGCTAAGGTTCTATGGATTGTAGTTTGTTTAGAAATGAGTTAACAACCAATGTCTAAGTATAAGTGAATACATACCAGCTTTGTCTTTTGGGGTCTGGGGTACCTCACTCAGGATGATTTTTCCCCCAAGTTTCTCCCATTTGTCTTCAGGCTTCATGATTTCATTTTTCTTAAATGGCTGAGTTATATTCCATTGTATAAAAGTAACACATTTTATTTATCCACTCATCTGCTGAGGAACATGCAGGTTGTTTCCAGTTTCTTGCTATCATGAATAGTGCGGCAATTTGCATATTCGAGTGAGTTTCTCTGTGGTAGGATGAGGGTTCGTACCAAGAGTACTATAGCTGGTCCTTAAGATTGATCAATTCCCATCTTCACGTATGTCCTCCCATCTGCAGTGGATGAGTGTTCGTCCTTGCCAGTATGAGATGTCATTTATTTTATTGAACTGAGCCATTCTGATTGGTGTAAAATGAAATCTCAAAGTAGTTTTGATTTACATTTGCCTGATGACTAAGGATGGTGAATATTTCTCTAAGAGTTTCCACTTTCGAGAATTCTATATATAGATCTGTGCTCCATTTTAGTTGAATTTTTGTTTTCTTGATATGTATATTTTTGGTTCTTTATATATTTTTGATATTTGCTCTCTATCAAATGGGTAATAGGTAAAAAATCTTCCCATTATATAGGTGCTAGTTTTTCTGAATGACTACATGTTCTTTGCCATGCAGAAGATTGTCAGGTTTCATCAAGTCCCATTTATTAATGTTGATTTTAATGCCTATTCTCATGATGTTCTGTTCAGAAAGTGTTTTCCTGTGCCAATCAGTTCAAAGCTATCTCCCATTTTGTCTTCTATAAGATTCAATGTATCTGGTTTTATGTTGAGGTCTTTTACCCACTTGTAGTTGAATTCTATGAGATAAGTATGGGGTATTGTATTTTTGTGTGTTTGTGATAAGTATGGAGTATTGCTATCTAGTTTGACGGGCACCATTTGTTGAAGATGCTGGTTCTGTGGGTGGGGGGTGTGTGTGTGTGTGTTTCTTGCTTCTTTATAAAAAAAAATCAGGTATCTATAGATATGGGAATTTACATCTGGGATTTCAACTTGATTTCAGTTATAGACATGTGTTTTTGTCAGTGTCATGCTGTTTTTCTTACTATATCTCTGTAGTAAAATTTGGAGCCAGAGTTAGTGATACCTCCATATGTTCTTTATTATTCAAGATTGTTTTGGTTATCCTGTTTTGTGTGTGTGTTTTCAAATGAAGCTAAAAAAATGTTCATTTCAAGGTATGTAAAGAATTGTGTTGTAGACCCGTGATGAGTCAAAGACTCAGTGTAATCTGGCTTCTAATGTATTCTGTATTGCATTCTGGGAGATTTAATCTGTTCTTTATCAGGCCCGTTTGAACTCTTGTCATGCGTGTCATGTGGACATCCTCATCTAGAACTATCTGTGAGATCAAGTGTTGGAGAAAGCTAAGCACACGGTTCGGCAAGGCAGAGGATGTCACTCCTACATGATTATGTGTGTTTTATATCATCACAGGTGGAATGAGCTTTTATATATCTATGTGTTTGCATACGTCTTTGTCAAAGCTAAGCTGATATCAGTGTTACACCATCTCTGTTTCTCTTTATTATATCTTAGCATAAAAATAATACGTGTTCCCTCCAAAGCATTTGGAACTCTGGGTAAAGAACCAGAAGAAACAGAAAGTTATTAGCAATCCCTAAAGCACATTTTAAATTCTGATGTGTGTTGTAAACAGTCTATCCGATGAGAACAGGGCCACACTTTTAGAAATTGATTTGCCGTGGACGTCTCTCTTAGCCGTTGCTTATTCTTCCATAAGTTTTCTGTGCGCCTCCATAATAAATATACATTCAACGAAAATTTGAATTACATAGTTTGAGATAGTAGGATATAAAATATTAATTAAATCTTGTTTTATGATTACAGTTGAAAAAAAAGAATTGTGTTGTAATTTTGATGGGGTTTGCAATGAATCTGTGGATTGATTTGGCTAGGATAATAATTTTTACTATATTAATCCTACAAATCCATGAACAGCAGAGATATTCACTCCAAGATGTGTGTGTGTGTGTGTGTGTGTGTGTGTGTGTGTGTGTGTGTGTGTGTGATCCACTATGATTAGGTTTCATCCAAGAAGTATAGACATGATTTAACACATGAAGAAGAATCAATGTAACCCACCATAAAAACACACTGAAAAAAACCACATGATCATCTCATAAGATACAGAAAAGACCATTGATAAAATCCAACACACCTTCATGATAAAATTCCTGGAGGAGAAATTAGGAGTAGAAAGGACATACCTCAACATAATAAAAGCTATTTACAGCAAGCCCATAGCCAACATCAACGTAAATAGAGAGAAACATAGAACAATTCCATTAAAATCAGGAACAAGATAAGGTTGTCTACTTTCTTCATACCTATTTAATATAGTAATTAAAATATTAGCAAGAGAAATAAAACAACAGAAGAAGATAAAAGGGATACAAATTGTAAAGGGAGAATTTGAAGTATTTTTATTTACAGATGATATGATAATATACATGAATGACCCTAAAAATCCCATTAGGACAGTCCTACCAATGATAAACACCTTTGGCAAAGTGGCTGGTTACAAAATTAACTCACAAAAATTAGTAGCCTTCCTATATTCAAATGAAAAATGGGTTGAGAAGGAAATCAGGGAAATAACGTCTTGCCTCTTTTACCAATACATCATATTTTGACTGCTTTATAGCTTTATATTTCTTTAATATTCAGTCAGTACCTTTTAACTGAAAATATTCATGTATAACTATGGGTCAGTTGGTTATTTTTTATTTGTTTGTATTTCTTAACTTCTTGAGTAATGCAAGGGCTTTGCAACGTTGAATCTATTTGTTCTCCTAATATTTATGTTTTGTCATGCTTTTTACTATATATTATATTTCAGTGTCTTATGAAATAACTGCTATTAATATGAATGCATATTTACCCATATACTATGGCTTTCCATTTTCTTGAGTGTATATGTGTATATATGTGTATGCACATATATGTGTGCTCATTGTTGCTCTCCGACAGTCTTGGCAATGGAGATAAAATGCACTATACATCTTAATATTCTCTTATCTTACTTCCATATTTCTCTCATTCTTATTAGTAATCATTATGCCTTTTTATGGCATAATGTCACACAAATGGCATAATAATGCCATTTCTAGTGTCCTGTATGATTGTATATAGATCGTAATGCAAGTGAAGTAGGCCAGACATTGAAACACAAAATGCACATGATTTTACTCATAAGTGGAACTTAAAAGAAAAAACCAAACTATATTAACTTTTATTTTATTTCGTCTTCAGTTTCACTACATGATCCCCCCTGCCTCTGCTTATGCAATACTGGGGTTACAGGCATGTGCCACTATACCAGATTTATGCAGTACTCAATTGAAAACCAGGACTTTCTGCTAGATACGTAAGGGCTCTACCAACTGAGCCACATCCTCGCCCTAATTTCTTAATTTTAGAATTTCCCCTAGAATCATATTCCTTTGGTTTAAAAACAGCCTCAGATGTTTATTTTAATGTTGATAAGATGATGGCAAATATCTCAATACCAGTCTTTATGAAAATATCTTTCTTTTAATGATATTAAGAAGCCAAGCTTGAAAATACATAATACATAATAACAGATTAATGTTGAGAGTGACTCTAGCTTCTATATTGGTATGAAAAATTAAAATATCAAACCTTATTTTTCCTTTGAGAAAAGGGAATGCCCCTTCTGCAGATAATTTTGAAAGTGTGCCTGTCTTTGCCTCAAGTTATTTTTCCCCCTAAGGCAACAAAAAGTTCCGGTTTTAATTCTGATATGGAGTTTTGCTAAATGTAAACTTGTTGGTTTATGTAGGTAATTTCTTTTCAGAAATTCTTTGTTACTACTGATTCCAATATTGCTCTAACTTGTTTGTAATCATCTGTTATTCTGGAAATAAAAACTTTTTGTCAGGGCTGGAGATATGACCCAGTGATTAAGAGCAGCTATTGTTCCTGCAGAGGACTCAAATTCAATTCCATGGACCCACATAAAGTGGCTCTCAATCACGTGTATCTCCAGCTCCAGAGGATCCTATATCTTCTTCTGGCCTCTGATGATACCTGCACTCACATACACATATCCATACCCATAGAGCAAGTGCACACATACATGCATTCACACACACGCACACACACACACACACACACACACACACACACACACACACACACACACACACATTTAAATATAAACTTTCTCTCTTGGAGTTTGTCTTTAAAAACTGAAATTGTACACTTTTGTTACTGATAACTACTAACATCTACTTGGCTCTTAATATTAATGATATTGTTTAATACCAGTATAAAAGTAACATTTATTCACCAGATGTAATTGTCATCTTGGAGGCTAATTGGTGAATAACTTCACCTTTCTGGTTCCTTCTGTACTTTGGCTGGCTGATTTATTCATCTGTTCTGTCTCAAATATTCCAACCTGACTGATTCAATCTGGCTTCTCTCTGCTTCTCACTGAATTGCTCTACTTGAAAAATCAGCCTCTGAACTACAGGAATCAAACTGCTCCAAACTGTTGTACTCAACTCAACTGAAGTCTACTGTATTGCCTGAACTCACTGAACTGCCCTTCCTCCTGTCTGTTGTCGTGAGAGTTGGGCATATCCTATTTCTAGCTCATTCTGTCAAATCTTTCTCTGATTCATCACTTTGTCTGTCCCTTAATAAGATATCACTTTCAAACATGGCTGTTCCTTCTACAAACTAACTTGACCTTCATTATTTGGAATTAAAGGTGTGTACTAAGGATGTGTCTGTATTCCAGCCAGATCATACTGTAATCCAGGGCTTTTCTGCACTTTGCCAGGTCATAACTTTGGAAGTGATCCCTTGCCAGAGCAGCCATGTTGATGGATCACAGTTCCTCTACACACCAGCACTGCAATTTCCATTAAAAAAAAAAAAAAAAAAAAAAAGCACTATCTTATGTTTTCTATGCGGAAACTCCAGGGGTCTAGCACACTGCTGAATCTTAACTGTTTTCTGTTTGTTTCTTTTGCAGTTCTATTTTATGTCAATACTCAAAGCTTTAATTTGATGTCAGCTATTAAGCATCAACCCTTATTAAACATCTTGATCATATTTTCTGTCTAAAATATATTACTGTAGTGAATAAGAGATTGCAGAGTGTTTATCCCTAAATGGGACAACTATACTACACTCCTTTTCCAAGGGCTCAGGAATTCTCTCACCAGAGGGGAAGAAAGATAGTAAGAGCCAGAGGCAGTGGATTACTACAATAAAATGGTACTTCCCAGATACCATAGGCATGTTGTACATAGGAACTCAGAGTAGTTGTGTCAGTGTGCACAAGACTTGCTCAGGTTCAAGACAGACAGATTTGCTATGGAGAGGGAAAGTGGGCAGGAACATTTATCCCTAGCTAAGGAGATATTGAGAACAGTCTGGGAGAGACTCATAAGAGAGACTCAGTTTTTTGGAAGGGTGTGTCCCCGTTAGGTTAACCACATACCAGTGGGTGTTCACACATCTAAAATTATTTGGGTAAAATAAATGAGACTAAATGATATCGAAGCAAATATGAACAAAAGTTGGTTGGGTAGGGAACCTGGGTGAAAGTGTAAGGTGAATATAATAAAAATATATTCTGCGACACTATCAAATAATTGATTTAAAGCAAAATAATAATATATTTTTAATATTTTTGAAAAAATAAAACTAAATACAACAATCACTATTCAATTATTATTTAATTAACCATTAAATATAAACTTCACATGCAAATAAAACCTTAATAGAGACTTATAAGGAGTAAGTAACTATTGGTAAAAATGTGATGGCATATAAAGTAGACATTGCTATAAAAAAGATGCATAAATATATCCTAAAGGCGTATTGTAAAATACAAACATGTTCCATGAAGATTCACATACATAAGGAAAAATCTGCCAGTTATCCTTAAATAAATCAGACAAAATAAATAGTTAAACATATTGTTATAATCAGTTACTAAGGCAATATTTATATGGAAATATTCATGATACAAAAGTCAATGGACACTACAAATATGTAACTATGATATCTAAATTATATACAACCTATGTAAAAATATCCACAGAGACAAGGATTTTTGGTAACTTTATGTTGTGACACAAAGGCTATTTTAAACTTCTGTTGCATTTTGAATTGTTTATATCATTTCTATATTTATTATGTAATAAATGTGAATTATTTCATAAGTACTTTTTGAAAGATTAAGATGATTTTTATCCCAGTACTCTCCCCCTTCTGTTCCCGTCCACATCTGCCTCCAGCCTATCCACAAAATCTATTCTATTTCCCATTCCCAGGCAGATCCATTTGTACCCCTTGAGCTCTCCTTGTGCTTTGTCTCTCTGAGTCTATGGATTGTAGCATGATTATTCTGTATCTAACAACTAACATCCACTTTTAAGTGAATAACATGTTTGTCTTTCTGGGTCTGTTTTAACTCACTCATGATGAAAGATGACTGGAATTGGAGGGAATTTGGGAGTAATGGGCAAACCTAATACAGTGGAAATTCCCTAAAATCTATGAGGGTGACCCTAGTGAAGACTCTTAGTAATCAGGTGATACAGAGCCTAACGGTGATATATTCTGTAATCAGATAAGACTTCCAGTTGAGGGACTGGGACATTAATCCAGCAACAAAAGCTTCAACGTACTGTCTGTCCTGCCTGCAAGTTGTGCTGAAGTAATAATGGCTCAGAGTGACCAGCTAATAACAGGTCCAACTGTGAGAGGGATTCCATGGTTGGCGCTGCCAGGATGGTTAAGAACCAGAGTCTAGATAGCCCAGAGACCTAGGGTATAACCACACACGACTGGCAAAAAAGAAAAAAAAAAGTCAATGAAGTGATGCCTAATGATCTTCTGATATACTCTAGACCACCAACCACGGAGTGTACCTGGAGGGATCCATGGCTCCAGATACGTATGTAGAAGAAGATGGCCTTGCTTGAAAGCAGTGGGAGGGGAGGCCCTTGGTCCTGGGAAAGTTTGATGCCTTAGCATAGGGAGATGCTGGAGCAGTGGACTGAAGAGTGTGTGGGTGGGTGGGGGAGCATCCTCATACAGGCAAAGGGGAGGGGGGAATGAGGATGTGGGATAGGGGTTGGTAGAGGGGCAACCAGGAAGTGGGAAATCATTTGAGATGTAAACCAATGAAATGATTAATTTTTTAAAAAAAGTAATAAAACAATTAGTGCCTAACCCAATTGTTATAAAAATGGCATCACCCAGCAACTAACTGATAGAAGCAGAAGCCTAGACTCACAGCCAAATACTAGACAGATATGGAAGAAACCTGCATTGCAGAAGAGGAGGGGGGAATTATAGGAACCAGAGGGGTCCAGGACATCACAAGAACATGGCTCCCAGAATCAAACAGGCTCACAGAGCCTGAAGCGACAGTCACAGATCTTGTATGGGTCGGATCTAGGTTCTCAGTGTATATATTAGGTTTGTATAACTTGGTGTTCTTGCGAGAGTCCTAACAATGGGGTTGGGAGTATCCCTTGCTCTTTTATCTGCTCTTGGGACTCTTTCTCTCCTACTGGGTTGCCTTATCCAGCATTGATATGAGGGCGTGTGCCTGGTCTTATTGTAACTTGTTCTGCAGTGTTCTGTTGATGCTCCTGGGGGGCTTGCTCTTTTCAAAAGGGAAATGAAGGAGGAGTGGATCTCGGGGAAAGGTATGGGTGGTGGGGCGCTGCAAGGAGGGGAGGTAGGGGAAGTTATGGTCAGGATACAATGTATGTAAGAAGAATACATTAAAAAATAGTCTTTATCCTGAAAAATATTACATTTAATGTTCACATCAGATGTCTGTAAAACCTCTTTGTGTACATCCTACTTAATTCCTTGAACTCAAAGGTACTTTATAAATTTTTTTCCATTTTTTAAAAGTACAGCTTACAGGTAAAACTGCATATGATTGTGACGTACAATGTAAAGTTTGATAATATATGTGTTATAAGGGAATATTCTACTTAAATTACTACATCCTCACACTGGTTATTATTTTGGTATTTGATAACATTTAAAAGATTTACTCTCAACATTTTAAATGCAGTGGAAGTATCTGTAATAACTAGGACAAACAGTTTTATTCTGATCTTATGCAAACAGTTTTAGTGACACTCTAACCTTGATGACCAACAACCCCCTCTCTCTCACTTTCTTGTTCCTGGCAGCCACTGCTTTACTAATCCTTTATGAGTTTGATAATTTCCAATCCCACATAGAAATGAACACATTCAGTGTTTGTCTGGGGCTGAGATGAATTTCAATGCATTTGCCCAGGCAGCTCTGTTCCAAGTTTCTGGATCTTATGCCTTTTCTTCAGAAGTTGAGCTTGATGCAGGTGAATACATGAGCCTGCTGTTTGAGTCATCTAAAAGTTATTCTCTGACATTGACACTCTTGGCCTTGTCTTCAGCTTAGAATACTGATTTGTGGCAGGAAGTAGAATTTCTTTGAGGGACCCACTGACTTGAAATCAACAACTTTTTTTTTTTCTTTCCTCTTCAAAGCATCAAAAGAATTTGGAAATATCTGACTAATTTCACGCTTCTTGTAATTAATTATATGTTCTGTAGTACATTCTAAAGGATCAAAATATTGCACAAGCCAGAGATATTCTTAAAGAAACCCATTTCATATAAATATAAAATGAACACTGGAGAAAAGAGACACTGGTTGCCTCTTTCACATCCTGTGTTCAGTGTCTAGCTTATTAATAACATTTGATTTCTCATTTTGGTGCCTGTCCTAAAACAATTGTCAAGTGTTCTGGTAGACACATAGGAAGAAAACCACACTGATGTGTATCTGAGAAGATAAAAGCCATAGTCACCTTGGAGCTGTGTTAGAAAAATGAAAACCATTTTAAGATACTTTGAGATAATTGTCATTTTTTAGAGTGAACCAATACTGGACCATTGGCTGTTCATTAAAGTCAATTACAATTGTAAAACTCTATCAAATAAGTTTAGTTTTGTATAATGTAAGACATTTATATCCTACCCTTTGAGTATCATCCTATATTTAAGTTTTGGTTTTAAAATTTTTCTTTTGAGAGTTTTATAAATGAATACTATATTTATCTAATTTTTATCCAACCTGCCTCTCTTTCTGCAAGTCTTCCTTTCGTTCTCAAATCTGTGGCCTCTTCTTGCTCTACACATATTATATGTAGCCTGTTGAGCCTATTGCTATTTGTACACGTTAAGGGAAGACCACTTGGGACTGGACATTCTATCAGAGGAAAGACTTACAAGTAGAGTGTGTCAAGTATTAGATGGAATACCAGAGCTTGAAGACAAACTAGAGGAATTAGATTACACAGGCAAAAAATACAGGAAAAAATACATGATAGAGACATGGATGAACTGTAGAACACTACTGAATGGTCAAATAGTCAAATTATAGGCAGAAATGAAGGAGAAGGAAACAAAGTCAATGGCACAGAACAGATCTTCAATGGAAAACAATTTCACCAAGTTAAGGAAACATGTAGCTACAAGGAACACAGAGAACTCAAAATAGGCAGAATCAGGAAAGGAACTCCTCACAATATATTATAATTAAATGATACATTTATAGGACAAAGAGGGAGAAACTGAAAGTTACAAGGATAAAAATGACAAGTCACACATAAAGGAATATGTATGAGAGTAATGGCTGATTTCTCAATGGAAACACTAAAGCCAGAGGAGTTTGGAGGAATATAACTCAAGCTCTAAAGACCATGGATGCTATACTAGACTATGGGACCCAGAAAAACTTCTGCCATGATTGAAGGAAAAAGAAAATTTTCCCTGTTATCAACAGGCCACACAAATGTATATTCAGCTCTTTCCTTGCATAATTTAATACTATGCATTGACTATTTAGAAAACATCTATACAGTAAAATATACATCTTATGATAATGACATATTTCCTTCATGATCTAAAACACTGTTACTATCACTCCTGAAATCAACAAATGCCTTGACTCTATGGCCAGTTCAGCTAAACTAATGTCAGACTTTCCAATTCTAATTTTCTCATGAAAGCTTAAAGTTTGTCACCAGTAGAAAATCAGATTCATTCCTTGAACTGACAGGTTCACTTTGTACATTTTCAACCAAATTTCTGCCAAAATCCAACTCTGAATAACTGCACTTGTCTGTCAGTTTTCTCTGAAGTAAAAATAGTATTCTCTCATGAAATGGAGTCAGTTCAGCTTGCACTCAAAGTAGTTGTATAAGCAGAAGGCAGGCTATGTACCTGTGAGGGCAGCAGGGGATATGGTTCATTCTATTACACACAGAAAGGAAAGAGAGAGGGGGAGAGGAAGAAGGAGAGGGAGAGGGAGAGGGAGAGGGAGAGGGAGAGGGAGAGGGAGAGGGAGAGGGAGAGGGAGAGGGAGAGGGAGGGAGGAGGAGGGAGGGGAGGGCAAGGAGGTGGAGGGAGGAGGAGGGAGGGACAGGGAAGGACAAGGAGGGAGAGAGGGACAAGGAGGGAACAAGGGAGTGGGAGGGAGGGAGACACACACACACTTAATCTATGTATTTGGATGGGAAGAACTTAATAGAATCAATATATTTCAGTACTTCCTCACAATGTTCTAAGGGAAGCTAGAAGGTTTTGCTTCTTTGTAATGTGATTTTTATCAAAAATGTTTACTCTTTTAGAAAATTGTATACATGAACAGTGTATCTATATAAATTCTACTTCTTTTGTGTTTTCAACTTCCTCTCCTTCTTTAATTATTATTGATATATATAATATAATTTTTATGTATATAAAAATAATAAAGAATATATAATATGCATATTTATACATGTAATAGATGTATAAATACTATATACATTCACATATATATGTGCATACACACACACACATATATGCATATATATAAATAATACCTGCTGAGTTCCTAAGTGTTGTTCTTATGTATTTCGGGCTAGCCACTTGGGGTCAGATAGTCAGAAAGTTTGTTACTGGGGAAAGCTGATCTTCACCCTCTCAGAAACTGTTGGCCGAATATAGCCCTTCATTTGAGGACCAGAACCTCGAGAGATTTTCCCAGGCTGTGTTGAAATGTCAAATAATCTCGCCATTGTGCGGGTCTTGTTTAGGTAACCACATGGGACTTCCTAGCTACAACTTTTCTATCATTTATGAAAGTTCTATCCCACAGTGGATGTCCTGGGTTTCTGATTCCCAATTTTTCTGCCCCATATTCCACTACAGTTTGAGCCTCAGGTATAGGAGATGTATTATAGATGAATTAAAACTACACGTGTGTGTATGATCATAATAATGCAGCTGCTCCTAGCAGAGACAAGTGCTTCTCTCTTATTTATACTAATGGATAAATAATGATACCTAGCATAGAAACGAATGATGTTTAGAAACTTTAGAGAACTATTATGGTATTATGGTATGTGAGATATTCTGAAGGCCTCTCAGGGATGCCATAGGGGCTGTGAATCAAGCTTGTAGATATATGTATATGTGTTATAACATAGGTATAGGTTATAATGTATGTATGCATGTGGGTTATAATATAGATATACTGTGATATAAACATTGTATATGCATAATAGCCTGCTAGATTCTTAAAGAGATCCTGTAGTAATAGTAATACATTTAACTCTTGAGGAAAGGGTGACCTGGGTCAACAATAAACAGAAAAGCAAGTACATAGTAACAAATAGAAAAATTAAGTGATACTCTGGCACTCTAATCTGAGCTATTACTACTGTCCCATGTTGTACTAAGAGAAAAATGAAGCTTTCAAGCAGGACCTGAGTTGAGGAGGGATGAGTGGGTTTCAGGTATAGCTCATGATCATGACCAGGAGGTCACTGCCTGTGACATGAGGGTTTTGAGGAACAAGAAAATGTAGACGCCAGCTGCAAAAAGGATGGAGAGATATAAAAACATGTCTTAGGACCAGGCTCTTCATATTAATGAAATAGCAAAGGATATTGAAACATGTGTGTATCAAGCAGAAGAAAGAGGGGTGGGTCGGAACTGCTGAGAAACTTACAAGTGGGGTCACAGTCTGGACCTCTTTCCAGAGGACATAGTAGGGTGACAAAGGATATCATCACTGATGAGGGTTTCATAAAATATATGGATATACCTTGTGGTGGATGCTGTAGGTGTCATTTATTAATGGAAATGGTTAGCACTATGAGTTGGGAAGTTGTGAGCAAAAGGGAATTCATATGTAATAGAGTAGGTTGTAAATTACAGTAAGAATATTGCCGAAGTGTCATGCATGTATGTGTATATACTATATTTGTGTGTACACATAATATAATGCTATATATATAAATCTGTATATATTTTATATTTGTGAATATATATGCAAACATAATATATGCATTATATAACTTATGCTTACTTATACTATGTCTTCATATTATATGTATGCAATGTATATACATATATGTTACAGGGATTTGAGTTATCTTTCTGAATATATCTTTCTGAAGAGTTGAACAATGTTACCTATTTCCTACCCTTCAACAGCTTCCAAAGCTATGTGGGGGGGAAAAAGCAGAAAATTTTTTTGCCCAAGTTTGAGAACTCATATAGCCTTTCAGCATCTTGAGACATGTATATTTAGAGTAAACAGCTGATAGGCTGATTCTCGTAATTGTATGTAAACGTGTCATAATTATATACCACACTAATCCTGGCTTAGCCGTGGAGTCAGTTTATGCTTAGGGAGGGCTTACCACACAGGAGTTCTGACTTTCTCCTTCTTCATTCTTCCTTTATCTTTTTCAGAATAAAAGTCCCATGACTTCTGTTTTAAAACTTGAGGTTCTCAGTGACCTTATCATTTCATATCTATGAATATGTAATATGTATGTATATCCATGTCTAAATGCTGATTTATGAACTCACTATACTATGACTACATTTGACTATCCCATAGCCCTCACAAGTAGACCTTCAGCTCTATCTTGCTCTATAGGTTTCAAAGGCTTTTATTTTTGATTTATGTTCTGATTTTTCTAATAGGAGATAGTGCACATATTAAGCACAAGTTCATTGTTACCATGTTACCTATGATACTACTGGGACAGTTTCTTCAGTTCAGTTTGCATTATCCATATCCAGTGCAATACCCAAAACAGCTACTCCTCCTGTGATAATAACCACACGTTCCCTCTGAGACATATCTGACATTGCTTTAATAAAGTGCTTTTTGTTCTAAGTGGGATTGAAACATCCACACTTGGGATGGGGAGCCTGGGGAGGGGGTCTGGTAAGGGGGGTAACACTTGAAATATAAATAAATAAAATAATTAATAAAAATGAAATAACATGCTTTGCTTACTCCATTCTTGCCAACACCTCCACTCCAGTTTCTCCTCTGTCTTTTGGATATTCATTCTCTCTTTTCTGCCTTGCAGCAGTTACAAACCTTGGTAACAGTATCATGAGTTTGCATTTCTCTTTACTTGGGTTCTTGGTTGTTGTTTTTTTTGTTTTTGTTTTTCTGCTTGCTCCAGCTCAGGGGTGAATTGCCAGAAAATTTTTATTGCTGTCTCACCATGTAATTATATCAGCCCATTTGAATTCAATGTCATTTTGTGTCATTTTAAACTTGCCTTTTGGGTTGGTGAGATTGTTGCATATTGCCCAGTCAGAAATCAGTCCCTAGGACTCACTTGGCAGAAGAAAATAACAGGCTCTTCGCATTGTCCTTTGCCTCAGGTAAACCACAGCACATGGTTGTGCACACACAGAAAATATAATTAAGCTGTGATTTCAAACTATTGCTTTCTAAACAATACCATGACCAACTACTATTTGAAAAATTTTTTCTACCACTTGTCGTTTTGATGTTGTTGTGGTGGTGGTATTTAGGTTTGTTGGTTGGTTGTTTTTTTCCCTTAATGTCTCTGGACTGTGCCTTTTGGCAAGAAATGATGCTAGAAGTTAGGGAAAAGCTACATCTTCCTTATCCCAGATGCAAGTTACTAGATTGTGGTGGACCAAGGCCAAGCCAATCATATTCTTCTGAAGGCTTTGCTATTGAGATGTACAGGCTGACCTGTAGTGGTTTCTTGATTTGGGAGGAATCCAATCCAAATACTGTAAAGAAGGGCAGGATATACACCCTAAAAGTGAAGTTTTCCCAAAAGAAGACAGAGAAGGTGAGGAGAGAGAGTAGCTGTGAGGTATTTTCTTGACTTCTAATTGCTGTAAGAGTACCAGCCCACTGTGGGCAGCACCATCCCTAGGCTTGTAGACTTGGGTTCTTTAAGAAAGTGAGCTGAGTGTGAACTAGGAAGGAAGCCAGCGAGCAGCCAGAGTTCCTCTGTAGGCTCTGCTTCAGTTCCTGCTCTAAATGTCCTCAGTGATAATGGTAACTTGGAAATGTAAGCCAAGTAAACCCTCGCTTCCCAAGTTGTATTTGGTTGTAGTGTTTATCAAAGCAATCTAAAATCAAAATAGTATCCAGTGGAGTGTGTGTGTGTGTGTGTGTGTGTGTGTGTGTGTGTTGTGTACATGAACTAAATGTAGAAGGACAACTCTGAATGTGGTTGTCCTCTTCCATCTTCTTCATGACAGGTTATCGTTGTTTTCAAGCTGCTGGAGATTCTTCCATCTCTATGTCCTGTCCCCCAGCGGGGCACTACTACACCCAGATATGTTTATGGTGATCCTAGGGATTCTAACCCAAGTCCCCACATTTACATGGCAAACGCTTTACCTGCTGACCCATTTCCCCTGATATTCTTAGTCACATGTTCTTAATCACAGTGAATTGCATTTTCTTTCCTGAAACAGACATACTGGAGAGTTAATGAAAGACATTTTTTTATGAAGCTGTGAGGCTTAAAATTTAACTGAGGTTTAGAGTGAGAAACAGGGGTTTAATTCTTACCCACTTCTTTCTGCTGTAAATCTATAGGGTGGCCTTATTTATTTATTTATTTATTTATTTATTTATTTATTTATTTATTTATTTTATTCATTTGGAGATCTGTCTGTTTCTATGCTTTATGCTATATCCTAATCTTTAGGGCATAACCTCATCATGCCACATGCAAAATGAAACACAGACAATGGGATTTGGTTTTCCAAGGGTATTTGGAGGAGAAGTAAGCACACTTTACTTTCTTTACAGATTTTTGTCTATTTGTGAAAACATAGCAGAAATCTAAAGGGGTCTTGATGGTTTCTATGGATTTTAGCTTAGCAAATCGTCATGAAAAGTAATAAGTGGTAAGGAGGACTTGAAATAGAGCAGACATGACTGTAAACTGAGCAATGGATTTCCTATTGTGCATACATTTTCTTAATAGTAATTTTTACTACTATATTTGTATGAAGGTCAATTTAAGAAACAATTTTCAAATGGTCATCAGAATTGGAAAAGATATTAGAAAAATATTATCATTTTCTGTTAGTGCTGGTAAATTAATCCAAACAACCAAATTCCATTCAAAAAGAATTCATACACAAGTATTAATTAATTTCTCTTATATTTTATGAAATACATTTATATATATTTTTTCTTCTGTGGGGATTTTCTTTTGAAGCAGGCATTTTGATACTTTGTGAATATATTTAGCTGTTAGAGATTTGTCAGAGTTTCTAAAAATAATAATAGACCTTCAGCATGTGCTTATTGCTGAATGAATAAATAAATTAACTAATAAGTCAACCTTAATTTAAGGATAACACTGTCATTTTTTTTGGCCTTCTGGAAAATTCATAAAGTTCAGAGATCTGTCCTAAAATTATTCAGATGAATCAAATTGCTTCATACTTTCCCAGAAAATTCACTGTTTCTTAAAAGTGCTTACACATAATGTTTTATTTTTCCAGAATAGAAATTCTAATAATAAGCCTTGGATGATTCATCTGGTAATCATTATCAAGATAAAATGGTAAATACATACATATATATATATATATATGTGTGTGTGTGTATGTGTCTGTGTGTGTGTCTGTCTGTGGGCCTGTGTGCATATGTGTGTGTTGGGGGGGTATTTTAAGTCTGAAAATCTTCCTTAAAGTCACATTTTTGCATGTGTTAGCCAGTGTTACATTCTTAAAAGTTTCAGTTAGATGTTTCTAGAGTAATAGCTAAAAGAAGTTTAGAGATAATATCTGTCATACATGTTTATTATAAGTTACGGAAAAGAGACAATATTGAGTGATGATATATCACATCATGTTTTTAGAAAATAAAATCAGTTCGTCTCTAATGAGTAAGTAGTGGTGGAAAAATTCTCAGTACTTTAAAAGGAATTAAAAAAATAAAGAAAAATATTGAAAGAAAATGACAGAAAACCTGTAGCTGGGAGCTCAAAGAGATGGCTCAAAGGGTAAGAGCACTTGTTATACAATCATAACAACCTGGGTTTGAATCCCCATCAGCCATATGGCTGGTGTAGCCATATTTGTGCACTCAACACTTGGCTGGACAGAGACAGGATGATAGCTGCCTACCAGTCTAGAGTCAGTGAGAGACCATCTGTGTAAAGGAGCTGGAAACTGACAGAGCAGGGTGGCCTCTGTGTTTTTGTTCATGGACATGCAGAACAGCACATAAAAACACACACATACACAGAGGGGGGAGGAGAGAGGAAATGTAGGTATAGCCAAAAATATGAATGAATATTAAAGTTTATGAATATTAATACGGTTAATTCTTTTCAAGGATCTAGCACTAGAAGAGCATCTTTCTGGACTAATTTGTTGTTTGATTGATTGTTTTTTTGTTTAGCTTTGTTGAGAATGATAAAAATCTGCTAATTTGCTTATTATGCAATTGTAAAATAACCAATACACTAAACTTTACTTACTTTGATTGGATTATGGATTGACCTGAACTAGGAATTATGCTGTCCAGGAATGTTTCCCCGCGGCTTACAAATTGTCCCCTATTTCCTGAGAAAGGCGATTTGGGCCAGGGTGAGGCTTTTTGTAGTTGCTGTTGTTTTGTTTGTTTGTTGGTAGAAAGGAAGGTTTACTGGGAATCAAACTGGCAAGGCTGAGGGGAGAGACATAGGTAAGAGAAATACGATGAAAAACCAGAAGATTTTACATGAATTAATAGGGTGAGCCTCTTTGATGAGCTGTTCAGACTGACCCAGAACGTGGTTGATTTTTTTAAATCACACTAACTTCCTTAAACTGGCTGTGGTGAAGAGCTGAGCTATATGGCATAGAGATTTATAGCCAGGCTCTTTGTTTCAATCTTGACCATGACTGCTTTGAACTGGACCACCCTCATCACTGGCTGGCTGGCTTTCCTTCCAACGTGCTTACTTCCGCTCAGCGTCTTCTATACAGTCTACTCACAGCATTGCAGTCTAGCAGAGGAATACTCTAAAGAAATAACTTGAAACCCACTGTTCTGATAAAGGTGATGAAAGTGTTTGTTGGTTGGTTTGTTTTTTCCTGTATAAAAGCAGTCTTCCCAAAGCCTCCGAGAGCTGTGTGGCTACGTCCCATTTCTGTTCCTCAATCCCGTCCATGTCCTCAACGGACTCTTCTTTCCATAATTCCCAGCAGTTCAGTTTCCATACTAGACATCAAACATCTGGAACATGTCTACCTTTCCAAAGCCTGTTTCTCTACCTGAAACTCTCTTCCTTCAGCCATCCACATCTCTAACTTTCTGTCTTAAATCTTTTTCCTGCTGATATTTCCTCTGAAAAAGATCTACTACTGTAAGAATTAAACTCTCCTCTTTTCTCCCAGTCTTCGCCTACCCTACAATATTCTTTCCTAATATGTGAAGTAATGGACTTATTTGGTAATTTTTTTCTTCCAATAATTTATTTGTTATTCGATTTATATCTCGATCACAGCCCCCCTTCCTTCTCTCTTCCCAGTCCTATCCTTAAAAAATCCCCCTTCTCCATTGCCCCCATCCTCTTCTGAGAGGAAGGGAGCTCTACTTTCATATCACCCCATCCTGGGACATCTAGTTGTAGCAGGATTAGGTACAATCTCTCCCCCTGAGGACCAACTAGGCAGCCTAAGTAGGGGAAGGGGATCCAAAGGCAGGGAACAGAGACCCAGACAGTTCTCCAGTTGTTAGGGAACCCACATGAAGACCAAGTTGCACATTTGCTACAAATGTGTAGGGAGTCTAGGTCCAGCCCCTGCCTGTGCCTTGGTTGGTGGCCCAGGTTAATTGACTCTGTAGGTCTTCGTGTGGTATTTTTGACCTCTCTGGCTTGCTGACTTCTATCACCCACTTTTTCATTAGACTCCCCAGGCTCTGCCTGATGGTTGGCTGTGGGTCTCTGCATTCACCTCTGTTGCCGGATGAAACCTCTCAGGAGACAGTTACTCAGGTTCCTGCCTGCAATCATAGCAGAGTACATTAATAGTGTCAGGGGTTGGTTCTTTCCCATGGGATGGGTCTCAAGTTGGAGTAATCATTTTTTGGCCGTTCCCTCGGTCTTTGCTCCATCTTCATCCCTACACATCTTGTAGGCAAGATAAATTGGGTTGTAGGTTTTGTGGGTAGATTGATGTCCCTCCCTCCTCTGGAAGTCCTGCCTGGCCACTTCAGTCTCTATATGACCCTTTGGTAGGAATCTCAGCTAGAGTCGCCCCACACATGGGCTGAGAAAGAAATTAGGGAAACAACAGCCTCTACCATAGCCACAAATAATCTAAAATATCATGGTATTACTCTAACCAAGTGAAATGCCTGTATGAAAAAAAACTTCAAGGCTCTGAAAAAAGAAAAATTGAAAAAGATATCAGAAGATGGAAAAATCTCCCATGCTCATGGATATGTAGGGTTAACATAATGAAAATGACCGTCTTACCAAAAGCAATCTACAGATTCAATGCAATTCCCTTCAAAATTCCAACACAATTCTTTAGAGACCTTGAAAGAACAAATTTTCAACTTCATGTAGAAAAAAGAAAAAGCCAGTTAGATCAGGATACCTACATGTAGAAGAATGCAAATAGATCCATATTTGTCACCCTTCACAAAACTCAAGTGCAAGTAGATCAAAGATCTCAACAAAAAACCAGATACACTGAATCCAATAGAAGAGAAAGTGAAGAACAGCCTTGAACACATTGGTATAGGAGACAACTTCCTGAATAGAACCTCAATGGCTCAGGCTTAAAGATTAAAATTCGGTAAATGGGACGTCATGAACCTGAAAACCTTCTGTAAGGCAAAGAAAACCATAAGTAGGACAAAATGGTAATTTATTAAAATGCCATTCAGCACTTATTAGAATATGAGCCTATCAAAACCAGGGCATGCGTATGCTTATTGATGTCCTCTACATACTTGAAACAGTACCCAATACGACTTACATTCTATAAATATATAGTACATGTTTAAATTACATAGACGGATCCCCATAGGAGCTCTATGGCCATTTTTAGCATTACTTTGTTGTTTACGATTGAAACTATAATTAGATTCCTTGACTTTTCCCTAATTTTGAAATTAATGTTGTATAAAGTCTCACATACATTACACCACGTTATTTATATAATGTCTATTTTATGAGAACTGAATTATAGCTTATGAGAGAGGAAATTTCTGAAACATAATGTAGCAAGATTTTTAAATTTATTCTATCTGCATAAGTGAATTTACAATTCTTGAAGCTAATAGGCAGCGTTTTTATTGAAAACATTTGCTTTAAAACCTCTAATACTGCTGTACAAAAGTCCTTTCCAGACACTATAATCCATCTCTCCTTTCTGTTTACATCTGAGAATTCCAGTTCATCACTTCCACTAAAGACTGCAGTCATTTGCTCCTAATTGGGCATCTTGTTCACTCTATCTCAATTGCAGAGCAAAGCTGCCCGAAGCTCCTCATTACAGAGGCAGAAGGCTGGCAATAAACATCATTGTCTGCAGCCTCTATTTCTGCCAGGAAAAGAGCTTGCCTTCTCTGCCTACCTAATGTGTTTTGAGTTCCTAAGTGTCTTACATCAGAAGTCACAAAGTACTTTTGTGTTCTCTCAACAGGAAAACAAAAGCATCCACACCATCACATATTTCTTCATGGGAGGCTCCCTTAGACTGACAGAGACAACCTGGCTCAGCAGCAGCTCCAGGGACAGAGAGAGGAAGCAACTTAGCAGTGTATGTTGCTCTCCAGGGAAACAACCACTAGTGCTAACCTAATTTTCTTCTGCCTCCCCTTCCTTTTTCCAAGCGTCCGTCCTTTCTCCTGCTCTTCCAATGTCCTTGGAGTTTGTGGCTTCACCTATGACCAGAAGGCAATGAGTCCTTGTAAATTCCCATGCTTCCCGATTTAAGAGACTGCTCCAGAAAGTTCACAAATTTAGGGAAGAACATATTCCAGATAGACACAAGGTAGTTTAGAAAATTTATACCCATTTTTAAAACTTGAGTGTAATGAGAAAGACCCTATGCTTTTTACCTGGGTCCAAAGTAATTCTATAGAATTTGTCATTTTTGCTGCTTAAGTATTCTTTATTGAGTGAATTGTTATTGCATCAGGAACTATTAAATTTATGGAAGATATTTGCTGTTAGTAATTAAGGTAGAATTAATATTCTCATTATTGAATATCACTTACATGGTACAGGTATGATAAACCATATATATATTTGGTTTATCATTATATATATATATATAATTTATTTATTTAATATCTTTAAATATACACATGGATTTGCCCCCAGAAGCCAGAAAATGGGATCAAATTTCTTGGAGCTGGAGTTAGATGCAGCTGTGACCTGCCAAATGTAGATGCCAGGAACTGAACTTGAGTCTTCTTCAAGATCGGAAAGTGTTCTTATCCTCTGAGCAATGTCTCCAGTCAATTTTTAAGCTATCTTCAATTTACATCTTTATTTTCTGCCGTGACCTCGACCGACTCGTTCTCTATCTCTAAATGATCATAATGTTGGCTGTTTCTTATTATTTTCAATGCCTAGTCAGTGTGTGCTAACTGACTGGATTTAGCTGCTTTTTCTTTTTGTATTCTTCTCCTTGCACATTGCAAATTCAGCATTTTCTCATTTTACTCCCACCACAAATAATGAATAATTTGATTAGTTTCAACAATTTTTCAATTGAATAAGTAAAAGCCAGTAAAATAATTTGCCCTAAGTTAGCCAAGTAGGAGCAGAACTCAAAGCCAAGGAACACAGGGACAATTATAACATGTTATAGGTGGAAGCAGAGTAGATACATGCATGCTAGGGTATGAAATAACTCTACTAACAAAGCAAATAATCTTCAAGAACCAGAGTCATCAGACAATGAAGGGAAAGACCTAGAAAGAAATAGGGGTGGGGCTAAATTTATAAAATAAATGAAATGGGTTTCCTTGCCTTGTATGCAGGGGAAAATGTCTTAATGCACTCGAGTAACCACACCAGCAGGCACCCAGTGCCCAGCCTTCTGGAGAAAGCCATCTCCCTGTGCTGAAACGCTGTTGTTTATGGAGCTTTCAGCTTCCAAATGAAGGGCTCATTATCACTGGATAAAAATTAATGTGAGCATCATATTATTATTTTTTCCTTCTCTTTAAAAATGTCCATTCTCTGGGACTTAATCTCTTTTGCTCTCTGCCTGATGGGAGAAATTTTTTTCCTCAAGAAAAATTGAGAAGGAAACAGGAATGATTCAAGTTTATTTCAAATTGAATCCATTTAGTATATCTTCCAGTTTTAGTCATACACCATAAAAGAAAATAAAATTTCCCATTTCCTATATGATCAAGGAACGGTCCGATAAAGTGTCAAGGCTATAAAATAATGTACAATGAGATCACGATGTCAAAGCAAATGAAAACCATTTTATAAAAATTTAAATCTATTTACTTTTATCTTGTTAAAATATCTTTTCATAAAGGATCTTATTATAAGTTCAGTAATGAGTATAAATGAATCTATTTTGTATAGTTAGTTAGTTAGTTAGTTAGTTAGTTAGTTAGTTAGTTAGTTAGTTGATTAGTTATGTGTTTCAGTTAGTATATATGCATGGTGCCTGGGTATTGATATCTACAGAGGCCTGCAAAAGACTTCAGTTCTTACAGAACTGCACTTATAAGTGAATATATGCCACCTGACACGGGTACTGGGAACCCAACCTTTGTCCTCCGTATGAGCAATAAATACTCTTAACCATTGCACCTACTCTCTAATCTTACTTTTGATGTAGAATAACTTATTAAATGCTTGGGAAAATATTTGTTAGATCATAGTGATTCTAGACAGAGCATGTGATTACATGCTAAAAAAGAGAAAAATAAACTCTACAGATGTTCTGTTGAATACCAGTGGAGAGGGTTTGATATGTTGTTTGTTTTATGGGGTACATATTAAATCACCCTTTATACTCACTATTTAATCTTTTAAACTTGCACCATAATTTTGTATCAGTCAATAAATACCTATACCATACATTTGTTCTGTATTTGATTAATTTTAGTTTTGAAAAGTCTTATAGGTCTGCTACATTTTTGTCCTTATTTGGGTTTTGTGGGTAAGTTAGAAATGTATAATACTCTATTTAACTTCTAAAAGAAGCTTTTTTCTCTCTTGCCATCACTTACTAATCTTCAGCTACAACTGATATAGAGTAATTTTTATCAATGTGAGAAAGAAGAAAACAGATCAAATGTTTATAAGAGAACTCAGTGGTAGGAGATACTGTTGGGCCCCAACAAGGCATATAGACTAGAAACAGCATAATGTTCTTTGGGGTAACTGCATCTACTCTTGACAGTAAATCTAAAATCTTCCTCTCTCACCCAATTCTCTTCCTTCTTTGTGTTTATTACATAATCTGGTTCTCAATACTAGTTCAGACTCCCAGTTCCAATAGCAAACATCATTCAGGGAGCTTGGAAAAGATGTTTCAAAAAGTCCCTGGCAATACACCAAGATTATCCAGTACAATATCACCAGGGAGAGGCTTCCTTCATAAAAAAGAGATGTGTATAGGAAAAAAAAAAAAAGAACTTTCAAGGGGACTATAAGGACATCCGTGTCTTTATACCTTCCCCATCATCGGTGCCCTCTGAACTTCATGAGCTATGGTTTGTTTTGCATCCAATTTAAATATAATTTAGTGGCTGCCATTTAAAGTTGTTTTTGTAAATACATAGGCTATAAAACTACTAAGAGCAAAAGTCAGATGAGATAAACTGAGATTAGAAACTGGAAAATTTTGTTCTGGACAAGGTTTATATGAAATGGATAAAGGGAAATATATTTATTTCTGTGGCTACCACCCAGGTCCCTACTCTAAATCCCTCATTTTCCTTGGTTTTCTCTATTGCTGCTCTCTCAGCTTTGAGTATTGGAATTACATACTATTTTAATAGTATGTATTGAAGGCCAGAGAATATTTTAAAAATACAGAAAGTAGATGTGATGATAAAAAAAATTTTTTTAAATAGCTATTTATAACCTTCTAACCAATCAAGCAGTATGTCCCTGGTACTTTTCATCCAATACATCAGGATTTGGGGTTTGCTAACGTCTCTGCAGAGGGCTCTTGCTGCCCAGAGTCTGAATGCTTTCACTGAACTCACATCAAGATGATTTTTTTAATTAAAATATATTTATTTATTTATTCATTCATTCATTCATTCCTTCATTCTACATCCCTATTGCTCCTTTTCCTGGTCTCTCCTCACAGTTTTTCTCCCCATTCCCTCTCCCCTTTCCCTCAGAGAGGGTGGCAGACCTCTGGGTATCCCCATACCCTGGCACCTCAAGTCTTTTCAGGGCTAGGTGCATTCTCTCCCACTGAGGCCAGACAAGGCAGCCTAGTTAGGGGAGCATATTCCATAGACAAGCAACAGCTTTAGGGATAGCCCCTGTTCCAATTGTTGGGGGACCCTCAGAAAGATCCAACTGCACATCTGCTACATATGTTCAGGGGGCCTAGATACAGCCCATGTTTGCTCTTTGGTTGGTGGTTCAGACTCTGAGAGCCCCCAAGTATCCAGGTTATTTGACTCTGTCTTCCTGTGGAGTTCCTATCCATTTTGAGGCCCTCAATTCTTCCCTCAGCTTTTCCATAAGATTCCCCAAGCTCCATCCAATGTTTAGCTGTGGATCTCTGTATCTGTTTTAGTCAACTGCTGGGTGGAGCCTCTCTATGCTCCCGTCTGCAAGCATAGTAGAGTATCATTAATAGTGTCAGGGACTGGTTCTTGCCCATGAGATGGGTCTCAAGTTGGATGAGTCATTGGTTGGCCATTCCCTCAGTATCTGCTCCATCCTCCCAACCCCCATCTACAGCATGTCTCTGCATTTCTTGTAGACAGGATTAATTTTAGGTTGACATTTATGAATGGCTTGGTGTTCTATCCTTCCAATGGGGTTACTGCCTCGCTATAGGAGGTAGTGTCCTCAGTTTCCATATACCCACTGCAGTAAGTCTCAGCTAAGGTCACCCCCATTGATTCCTGGGGAGCCTCCCCTCCCAGGTCTCTGGCAGATCCTCAAGATGCCCCCATATGTCTCTCATCCCACCAGCTGCAGATTTCCATTCGTTCTCCTGGCCCTCTGGCCCTCTCTCTTGTCTCTCCCCATACCGTTCTTAACTTGAGATTATTTTCTCTTTAGTAGCTTCAGTCTTCAGCCTGAACATGTGGTCATTCTCATCCACTCTCAGCACGCTTCAGCACTTCTGTTCGTCTTACAGTAGAATCATCTGCTTTTTATCTTTCTGTTGGAAGAATCACACATACTATCTGGATTCCAAACCTGCATCCTGTGTCCCCCATTAAGACAGTTTATTTCTCCTGCAGGAAGACGGAAGCTACTTAAACTCCAGCCAGTAAACTTATCTTGCATCTCCAAAGACTTCTAATGCATCTCTATTCTGTTATGCTTTGATTTACATTCAACTCAATTTGTCATCTGCTAGATTAGTTAGGCTTAACAGGCCTCTGTTTTCATCTTGGTATGCACTAAAAGTAATACTAGGTATCTTCTCCTGCACCAGTCAGTTCCCCATCACTGGAGTGAAATACCTGAGACAATTGACTCCCACATAGGAATTGAAGGCTTTCTTTGGCTTAGCTATAGAGGATGTTGGCCAGTAGTGGGCAACCCCATTGCTCTGAGCCTCCAGTGGCATTCCAGATGGGTGACAATGAGACAAACATAGCAGAACTGGAAAGTCACTTACATAAAATGCTAAAGGGCTCATTGGGTGCTTGCTTTGTACACATGACTTCATGTTTCAAGCCCTAGCACTGTAAAAGAAAGATAAGAAAGGAAAGGGCACAAGGACAAAGAAAAATGAGCAGGTATGCTGGAGTCTCTAAAATCCCCCTCAGGGCTATACTCTAAATGGCCTGAGCTTATTCCCCAAGGCTCCACATCCTAAAGGCACCATTACTTCTTAATAGTGGTAGCCAGGGACCACAACTCTAGTATATGGACTCGAAGAGACATTCTATGTCCAGGCTGTATTACTGCCATCATAACCCATTTTCATATAAGGACACAAGTCAATTAGTAGGTCGCTTGGTTAACAGCAGAGACTTGAATGATGCTTCCTTTTTAAAGGCTTCAAGTTTTCTCTTATAACATTGCTGTCAAGGACTTATCTCTGACCCTCAGGCAGTACTCGGGTTATCTGTTGCCTTCTTTCTAGCAATTGTCCGTATCTCCATCTCTTTCTCCTTTCCTGTTCAGGGCAATTTAACTTCATTTATTATAAACATATTCCCAGAAAACAACCCTTCAGTTACCGTTACTTAGAAATGGCAAATAATAATATATATAATACACAATACAAGGCTTTTAGACATACTACTTTAATAATAAATACAAAACACTGGGCATAATTATTTTAGTTTATTTAAATATTCTGTACTTGATCTTTAAGACCTCTGCGTGCTAACAATTGCAATAATTTATCCTAAATAAATCTGTTTTATGTAAAATTTTCTTTGTTCCTTTTGGTTTTTTTTTATTGTGATTTACTGAAATAGAACTAAACCCTCCAGAAGAAAAAAACATATAAAACATTTGACTTACACTATGTTTCAACAGCAATGCATGAAAGAATCATTTCACTAAGCCTAAACATATAGGGGTGTATACATTACGATCTTTCCAAAAGGTGTTTCCTGATAAATTAAAATTTACTTCAATTTTCATATCTAGTAGCACATAATTGTTTACAGGTTGAACTTTTGGGTCTGTCACTTTTACAGTTGTGCAGTTATGTTCTGAATAAATCATGAAGTATTCAGTCATGCCGTGATAATGGACTAACCACAGGAAAATCAGTGGCTTGACACACAACCATTTATTTCTCAATTATATAAAGCTGCTCGGGATCCAACTACTCTCTTGGGCATTTTCTCTGCAACAGGAGCACAGAACTGGCTGTCCCCAACTTGCAACTCTATCACCTGGAATCTAATGACTTCCAGAAATGTTGAGTCAGGAGAAGACCCTGCCCCACGCCACTTTACTTTTTTTACATGTTCAGCATATGATATGGCTCACATGTGTATGCAGATGCATGCACACAGGCTTTCTTTGTGGCAGTCGGAGGAGGATTTTTAGCATCCTTCTAGGTCAGTCTTTACCTTATTCCTTCAAGTCTTTCACTGAGCCTGAAAGCAGGTCTGCAGCCAGATAGCTGTAGTGGCAACTCTACTCTGCATCCCATTCAGCACTGGGATTGCAGGTCACACCACCACACACAATTTTTTACATGAGTACTGGGGATTAGAACTCAGATTTTCAAGCACCTGCAGCAAGAAGCACTCTTAACCTACTAAGCTATCTCCTCAGCTCTGAGGATTTTTCTTTTAAAGCTTGCTGTTTGCCTTCTGTTACTCTATTTTGAATTTGCCGAGGGAGCTTTTCTGTCACAAGTGCTGGAAATACCTAGAAAAAAAATCCAAGGTGTCATTCTATTATTTGCACAAAAGTAAGAGCAAATGCTTGCCAGTCTTTAAGTGATTTTTTTTTTCTCTAAAGAAACCTGTGTCGGATTAGACCTCAGGAGGGAGTAGGATCTAATTAGGAGCTGCTAACTTTAGGATCATGCAGGGAAGGGGGGAAAGGGCAGACAAAGAACACCATTAGACCTAACTGTTTACTTGAAAACAGGCTGCTTGCATTGAAAATCCAAAGTCCAGGTGCTTGGCTCTTCTGGTATTTCTAGAAGTTTCCTTGCTTTCGTTATGGTTAAAATTTCCCCAGAAGATCATTTGGATTCTGTCTTCTTGGAAACAGAGCACCCACACAAATGAATTAAAATACAAGCTAAATTCAGCTTTGTTCAAATGTGCCTCCACCTAGCATCTCACCCCTTCTTCCCATCCTGCATCCCACCCACACCCCCCAGGAAGAACAGAGGACAACATGACTATTTTCCTGCAGAGAGCTGGAAGGTACTGACTGGCTCTTTATTCTCTTGACATCGCAGACTAGTCCTTGTGTGAGGCTTCCATTTCTACCAGAAAACTCACTGCAGCTCCTCATTGTGTCTCTGACCTGTTCTAAATAAAGCAAGGGATTTACTACGAACATTGTTGTTGCTCTGGTCCTCAGATAAGCCTCTCAGTGACACTGCTTCCAGTGTTTCCTCTAGGGAACCTGGGTGAATATGTCTTCTCCCTCTAAGAATTCTCCCCTCCCCCCCCAAAATCCTCCATGCCTCCTTCTTAAAGTAAACAGTAATTTTAGCCTGTCTACTTTGATTTGTTTTATTGAGTTTTGTTTTGGTTTTTGGGTTTTGTTTTGTTTTTGTTTTTTTTTTTGCCTAGAACTTTAAAAATTAATTTGAATTTTAACTGAACTCTGCTACTGAAATTGCTTCCCTGTGCCTTATGTAATCTTACTCTTCATTTCCATTACTTCTGCATTTTGGTTTGCTACTGAGAGTAACAAGGATAAAATACGTCTATAAAGTCTCCCAAGCTCATCACTGGCTCAGTTTTGCTAGAGGATGCTGTTTAAATGAGAAAATAAAAGTAAAATAAAATAAAAATTTCAACAGTTCATACGGGTTAGTACATGATTCTAAACAACAAGTTAATTGAATTAGTATCAGAGTTGCCTTTTATTAGTAGAAAGCTTAGGTAGGAAACCAGAAATCACACTAACAAACATGTTTAAATAGCCCATTATTCCAAAATCTGCTGTCCTTGAGACATGCTACAAGCATTCATGGTATTAAAAACTTGCTTGATTGGAGCTAAGTGTGGTGGCACATGCCTGTAATTCTTATATTTGTAAGACTGAGACTGGAGGATTACTATAAATTCAAACCCAGTCTTGGCTCAACTTAATATCTGGGTTACAAAGTATAGGCCAGCCAGAGGAGTCTTAAAAACAAATACACAAACAAATACATACACACTTGATATCAGGTGAGAATTAAGGCTAAATTTCAGAGATAATTAGCAATAATAAGAAAGAATCCTTTCTTTTAGTTTGCAACATTGAGACCTCTGCCTTGTAAAGTGAGTTGTGGGTGAGGACTCGTAAACGTGAATCATTTATTACAAATTACTTCTTTCCTAGGAGTTGGGATAAGATCTGAAGGACTTAACATGTCAGTAGCACACACTATGAGGAACAGTCCTAGATGTGGGTCTCACACAGAGAAACTCACCATAGCAGGCTGAATAGACTGGGTAAATGACTTCCTTCAAATCTAGGAAAGAAATTTTACACAGATCAAACTTAGGAAGCTCATTAAGATCGAGGATGCCAGTAGGAAGAGTAAGAATACGGAAGTTTGTGATGTTGCCAAGTTCCTAAGTGTGTTTAGCTCCTTGGTGGCAGAGGGAAGAGAATTATGTTCACAAACATATGGCCAAGGTTGATAAGATCTAATAATATGTTTGCAGCTGCTTTGAATCTGTAAATATCCTAAAGTTGGTCAACATTATTGACGCACGACAAAGGCAGTATAAATAAAGGAAATTGGTTACAATTTTGAAACAACAACAACAACAATAACGGTCCTTTTTGAAGGGAGGAAATTAGACTGAGTTTTCCAAGTGTGACTTAAATAGGATAAAGACGAGAAGGACAGTGTCTCACACACACACACACACACACACACACACACACACACACACACACACAAAGAGGTTCACACCTTATTAATAGGAGTATTGGCAATAATTTGAGTAGACTAACAGAACCCTTGCCAATGTTGTTACCAAATTTGTCAGTATTATTAAAGAACTAACGTGGTCATTTAAACAACCTTTAAACAAAATTATGACCAATATTCAGTCAAATTTTGTACAGGGCCTCTGCGAATATTTTGGCTGTTAACAAGGTGGTTCTTGGGGACTCCTAACAGTGGAAAGAAGTGTGTCTTTGACTATTTTGCCTGCTCTTGGGACTGTTTTCCTCATATTGGGTTGCCTTGTCCATCCTTGATATGAGGGATTTTGCATCTTGTCTTGTCCTGTTTGGCTGTCTCTTGGAAGCTTGCTCTTTTCTGAAGGAATGAAGGGAGAGTGCATGGGGAGAGGGGAGGGGAGGGCAGTTGGAGAGAGTAGAGGGAGGGAAGACTGTGCTTGGGATGTATCTTATGAGAGAAAAATCTATTTTCAAGAAATAGAAAGGAAGGAAGGAAGGAAGGAAGGAAGGAAGGAAGGAAGGAAGGAAGGAAGGAAGGAAGGAAGAGTATATGAAGGCTATAGACACTACAACCAATGAAAAGACTGCATGAGGCTGAGCACACAAAAATGGTAGTTCCATGCCTGGGATTATCAAGTTGGCAAAAAGTGTCTAATGACAATAAGACCACGGTGCTACCTAAACTTTATCCACTGTAGAAAACTAGGGAAATGCCAATACAAGGAAGGAAGAATAGATTTAGTTTAAGTTTTCCATGCCTTTGATCCATTATGATTGGGGTGGGGCAGGCCATTTCACAGCATGATGGGCAGGAAACAGAGCATTCAATATTTTTGGCTTCTACTTTTACTCCTCTGGTTCTTCAGCCTCCAGAAAAGGAATGTCCACAACCAGAGTGGTCTTCTCTGATTATTAGTCCTCTGTAGAAATGCCCTCACACATACCTGTCAGGTCCAAAAGAACCTCGGGACCAATAGCTAACAGTGATACCTGACAGCATACCAAAGCCCAGGTTCTCCCAACATAGCAAGTATTTCTTACAGAATCTGTCCTGGTGACTCCTCTAGGCTATTCTCACACACCCCTACCCTATCTAGCCTTCTCCACTTCCCTTCCTCTCAGCTTGTCATTTCTATATGACCCATTGGGAGCATAGCACAAAGGTCCTTGTACCCACATATTTCCAGAGGAAG
Source organism: Uromys caudimaculatus (assembly GCA_028551405.1). NCBI lineage: Eukaryota > Metazoa > Chordata > Mammalia > Rodentia > Muridae > Uromys > Uromys caudimaculatus. The sequence continues at coordinate 9,963,673 of CM052710.1, read as the reverse complement.
CCAAGAAAGGGAATACCCAGGATTGTCTTTCCAATTGAAAAGACAAGAAAACAAAACAACAAAACCAACAACAAAAACCCTTGTTCCTCCATAGAGAAAGCTGAGAATCAGAAGTGATTAATGGCCTGGAGGTCTTGTTATCCATTGGGTCAGGTCACATCAAACTCCTACAACCAGGACTGGGAATGGCTAGAAATCTAAATGATCCTTATAATCAGGGGGTCTCCAAGCTCCACAAACAGATACGGAGGTGGCTAATAGCCCAAATAACCTCTACATTATTTGTACGACTGAGACCAGGCCACAGCCTTCCCATGGGGAACCTATCTCTACAACTCATCTACTTGGAAGAAATGACATGTACCTCGAGTTGAGTTTTGATGGCTTGATGCTTCCTTGTGCACTGGGGGTTATATTGCACCAGGAAATAAATACACTGACAATGAACCACCAATCATCACACTCCCCAAGTCTGATCCGGGTTGAAACAAAGTTGTCATTCTCATCACTTTGTGGTTTGCTTTCTTGCCTAGATAGTTACAGGATGCCCCTGAATAACCCAGCCATTCTCTCCCTCCACCCCCTCTCTCCCTCTCTCCCTCTCTCTTGCTCTGTCTGTCTCCTACTTTCTCTGTCTCCCTCTGTGTATGTGTGCATATGTGTTGCTGTCTCTCTCTCTGTCTCCCTCTCTCTGTGTGTCTCTCTCCCTATTTCTCTGACTCTCTATGTCTCTGTGTGTGTCTCCATGTCTCTTTCTTTCTCTCTCTCTTTCTGTCCCTCTCTCTGTCTGTTTCTATCCCCTTCTCTGTGTGTATCTCTTTGTGTCTCTCTTTCTCTGTCTCCGTCTGTGTGTGCATGTGTGTCACTCTCTCTCTCTCTCTGTCCCTCTCTCTGTCTCTGTCTCTCTCTGTCTCCCTCTATCTGTATGCCTGTGTCTGTCTCCCTCTTTCTCTCTCTCCCTGTCTCTCTCTCATTCTCTCACTCTTTCTCTCTCATCACTTTGCTCTCTCCCTCTTCTCCCCACTGCCCCCTCCACTCCTATGGCCTGGTTCAGACTACTGGCTATATTTAGTCTACTACTTTCTCTCCCTACTTGGAATCTTCCAGATGCCTCTGGCTGTGCTCTTTCTCATATCAATAAAACCCACACATTGGAGCCATATCCTCACTTTATCCATCTTATGAGAAACCCCGCTGTGTACAATACCCAGAGAGGTCCTTGGCTCATCTCATGAGTACTTCACAGTGTATCAAGTCGAAAAATCAAGACCTACTATTGTTCTCACACAGAGTTACAAACAAGAAACAAGGAGTGTGGTTAAAGTAGGATTGTAGATGAGAACAGTGGGGGAAATGGTGGATGCTAATATTCAAATATTAAAAGTACCTTATAATAGGTTAAGTTTCAGTGTTTGGTGGCACAGAGAACCAGGATTTTTACTTTTCCTCTTCTGATATATCATACCCAAATATATTTACATGTCTGTAAGACAGTTTATATGGCAAATAAATATACTAGTGATATGTATCAAAATAATCAGTTAAAAGAGTTTATTTTATATCATATGCATACTTCTGCACATAAACATATCTACTGCTTTAACAGCAAGGTAACAGTGTGCTATTTAATGTGTAATTGAAAGTCATGGCTCAGACATTCAGACAGTATTTTTCCTGGATAGTTTATAGGTTCCATGAATCAAGATGTGTTGCTTTACCCAGTGTGGTGGTTAGAATAAGTTTGGCCCCTATAGACTCATGAGTTTCAATGCTTGGCCCACAGGGAGTGGCACTATTAGGGAAGTGTGGCCTTGGTGGAGTAGGTGTGGCCTTGGTGGAGGAAATGGGTCACTGTGGGGATGGGCTTTGAGGGCTCCGAAGGTTCAAACTCCACCCAGTGCTGTAGAGGGACCCTCCTTTTGATTGCCTGCAAAATAGAATTTTTTGGCTACTTTAGGATCAAGATATAGAACTCTTGGCTCTTCTAGAGTGTCTGCCTGGAAGCTGTCACCATGACAATAATGGACTGAACATCTGAAACTGTAAGCCAGCTCTAATTAAATATTTGCCTTTATAAGACTTGCCTTGGCCATGGTGTCTCTTCATGGCAATGAAACCCTAACTAAGACACCCAAATTACATAGCACTTGATGCTAATTACATCAACTTGGTTATCAAGGCAATTGGCTGGCACAGAGCAAACTGATCAGAGGAGTCAAGGACAGTGATATAAACAACAGATTCACTATGGGATTTCAGGAAAAGCAAAGCACCTTAACAAGTCAACAGCTGAATTCCAAGTGTTTATTCTATCAAATGTATCTCAAGCCCCTATAGTGGCAACTGAATATTCTATTTCATTACATTTGTGTTTGTTCATCTTTTTAACTAGCTAAATACAGCCCTGCTTCATTTAAGTCTGTGAGGGTAGTGATAATATCGACTCCAATTTTCTTTCTCCACAGAACAAGGAAAGTTGCAGGAGTCTCACTTCCCTTTTATTAGAGTGTTTAAACTACACCTTCAACAAAGCTGGGTCCCTATCACCTTTTAGTGGCTATTCTTAAAGAGGTTGTCCATTTCAGTCCTAGTGGTAGGGCTCTCTACTTGAAGTCTCTATCGCTTCAGCAAAGAGTATGGCCTTTGTGCTTTACTGGAGACACCAATGGGCAGTTGACTCTCTTTTTACATACAGCAAATACATTTTAACATGCTTGCTCAGATTTTTTTTTATCTTTTTTCAGCCAGATCTGTGCTACTCCATCTATCTGCTCCAGATTTGTGGACACACTTATCTCAGGTGTATTTGCTGAGATGTTTATCTGAGATTCTTAGCAGGATGCTTCTAGGCTAATAAGTCATAATTTGTCCAGTCCCATATTCCAAACATTTCACTCCAATATCTACAAAACAGCCCCATGGCCCCATGTGCATTCTTCTGCATTGAATGACTGCATAGCAGCCAAATCATGATGCAATTTTGTTGCATAATATTTTCATCACAGGCTAGGAATTGTATTTACCTCTTAGGGCTGAAATGAAATCTATCTCTAATTATCAGAAGCAATGGAGGAGACAGTAAAGGTCTCTTCGAAATCAGGCATGACCTTACAAGGGTACTACTTCGAGAGGAGTTCTTTGCAGGGCCTCCATGTAAGGAGAGGCTGCTCTTGTCTGTAAAAAAGAGAGAGGACTCTTTAAATGTCTGGGAGAGTTTAAGAGAATATGGGGGGTTCATGACTCACTTTTACAACCCAATGTCCTCATCCCAGGATATTAGTCCTGCTTTTTTTCATCCATGGATCTGACCTTAACTCGGAGGAGTTGTTGTGTCTGTGGCTTTTGTCTACTTACTGTTTTGTTCCTTATGATTAAGTGCTGGAGCTGAGTTTATTTATTTATCTATTATTTTTTAAAAGGGCAGTTTTCCCTAAAGTTGTGATTGTCTTTGTAGTGTTGAAGACCATTAATTAGCGCCACTCTTGGTGCAGGCTGCATTGTGTGCTCCTACTCTGAACCTTACATTTTCGATCATGTTTTACTCGTTATCATGTATGGATGTGTTGTACATTGTTATGTATGGTCATGCTTATTACCTACAGATAAGGAATCTCAAAAAGACACAAACACCCATAGTACTGGCTTTTCTCATCTCTGTAACAAAATACCTGACAAAAATCACTTTACAGAAGAGACGTTTATTTTGGCTAGCAGTCAAGAAGTCACAGTACACTATGATAGGAAAGACATGGAAATGTTGGTAGCAGGAGCTTTGTAGCATTGTTTGCTTCTCTATTGGAGGGGAGGCTGAGTATTCCGCTTGAAACCAGAAACTGATATTCTCTTCAGGGCCCACTGCTAGGGACTAACCTGTGCCATATTGGTTCTAGTCTTAAAGATGCTCTATCATCTAAACTCCAGTTAGGGATCAAGTGTTGCAGCACACCGTCCCATGGGGACAGCACAGAGACTGTAACAACATTCCCTAAAGAAGGACTTGTCTGGTGTGATTAAAACCGAAAATTTTGAGATGATTTATAGATAAGTCTAGAGCCTAACTCAATAGACAAGCATCCTGCTGATGTGATCACAGAGAGATTTGATGAAGACTCTGAAGGGACAGAGAAGACTGATATAGCTCTGCTTACTGAGGAAAGGAACCAAGACCCAAGGTATGTAGGCAATTCTAAAAGCTGGGACTGGTCCTTCATTTATAACAACCAAGACAATGGGTCTTTTCCATGCCTTAGTTGAATACACAATACTCATCTTTACTCTAGAAAGAACCATAGCCTTTCTGAGTCTTCAATTTTGACGTAAGAAGCTCTTTGGTGGAGTTCTGATCTATAGGAGCTTCACAGGTTGTTTGTTGTTTTCTATTTTCTTTGAAACTTTAGCTTAAGATAATAAAGTCATGGTAAGTTATTATGCCAGGAATTATGTCATGATTATATAGTCAACTTTAGGTTAGACTAAGTATATAGACGTGGGATGCCAGCTGGAATCTTCTCTGCTGTTCCTCACCAGAAGTTGGTGGTTATTCTGATAAGTAAGGGTTGAAATTCCAGAATCTAATCATGAAGAAACTCTGCTTTCTGAGCCCCCTGCCCTCACCCCAGCCCCCCCCCCCCCAGTGACAATGGCCAGAAATCCTCAACTATTTCCAAAGCTGAACCCAACCCAAGAGTTTCTGAAATTAATCCATTGAGGGCATTCAGGAATATGGAGACCAGAAAGGTAAAACAGGAATTCTATTTTTAAAGATTTATTTTTACTTTTATTAATGTGAATAAGTATGTATGTCTGTATGTGTATGCCACATGTGTATGGTGCCCATGAAGGTCAGAAAAGGACATCAGATTCCCTGAAACTGGAGGTACAGAAGTTGTGACCCATCTGATGTGAGTGATGGGAACTTCTGTCAGTCTGCCGTGAGAGCAGCAAGCACACTTAACCATGGAGCCATCTCTGTAGCCCAGAAGAAAAATTCTTCAAATCATTTTGAATTGAGAAATTCATTAATCATTCCTATGAATAGCTGACACTTGATCCCAAGGAAACTTTTTGAGACAGCCTACAAAATAAGTTATGGAATTGTTATATACCTATACCTATACCTATATCTATAGAATTCTTTTGGAATTTGGAATACAATGTATTTTGATATTTTCATTCCCCACTCTGTCCCAATTCTTCTTCTAGATCCACTTCTAAACCTCTTCACTTCCTGTATTTTTTTTTTTTAAGGACATTGTCTCATAATAGATGTCCTGGTTCTCTGGTTCTTATAATCACTCCACTCTCTCTCTCTTTTGTGATATTCCCTGAGACTTAAGTATAGGGGTTGCATTGTGTTGTTTTCTCCATAAAGAATTAACTCCTGCACTTGCTGATAGAACAGATGTGAAAGGCACTTGGAGCTATCTAAAGTTTATCTCCACAGAAGTGGTTTGAATTCAGAGAGCATCAGTAACTGAAGGTCACTTGTTAATGGTAAGCATTGTGGCTGCAGAGATAAAAAGTGGAGAAGCAATTCAGTGGTAGAGTGTTTGCCTAGTTCTTGAGAGGAGCTTAGTTTGATCTCCAGAATTGGGGTCGGGTGGGGTTGTTCTTTGTTAGCACAGAAAGGAAATAAGTAAATCTCAAGTTCTCCAAAGGGGTTAAAGTCATGGAAAACTTCATATCATGTATGTTCAATCTTACTACTGTCCTTGCCATTTGTGTATGGCTTAAGTAAAAAGGAAATGTCAGTTCAGTCTCTTCAGTGATGGCTAGATATATCTGGTTCATCAGAGGGTTCTCTTATTAACTTTTTAAAAAAAATGTAAAATTAAAACATAATTATATCACTGCCCTTTTTTCCTTTCAACCCTCCAATCCTTACCATATTCAATATTCATCCCCCAAATAATCTTTCTCATATAAAACATATAAATATAACCTGCTTAGTCAGTCATGTCATGTTACTTGTATGTCTATGATTTCGCAACTGACTGACCACTTGGTATTGAGTAATCAACTAGGCGCCTTTCCTTATGTCAGACTATTTCTCCCACTCACAACAGTCCTTAGCTGCTTGTAGTTACTTTGGAAGAGGAAGTGGATAAAAATGTAAATTTTGGAGGAAAAGGAAGTTGGTTGTGAGATTGTGACTCTTAAAAATGTCAGGGAGGCAACCCCCATGAAGTCTCACTAAAGCTGCCTGAACAGGACCTGAAGAAAGACAACAGCAATAGATATGCTGACATCGGAGGGAGAAATCTCATGGATCCCCAACCTAGAAAAAGAACTCTTGGTGTGTATTTCAAACACGGATTTGTTCTGCATCGTCTTCGATCAGACAGAAGAAAATACATCCCATCCATGCAAGAATTGCTTCCTGTGTTTTATACGTCCAAACAAGAAAGATGCTCTCTCATCCTTACTAGTTCCCAGTTATCTGTGCTGAATTTTCACTGATACCTTGAGTCATAGCTCTAGTGTTTGGTCAGTCCATGAAGATGATGACATGCTTGATGGTTAGATATTTCCTTATTAATATCACTCACTGTACTCTACTGACTGCACAGGATTCGTGGGGAAACCAAGTCCATGTGTGTTTTCTGGTAACAGCACAGAAAACAAGTTATCAATATGAGCATTCTTAATGTTATTTGAGCTGATGCCAAGGAGGAAATCAAGCACTTTAAAGGGAATATAATGGTGGGCACCTATAGCTTTGTCAGTGAGCATCAGAGGGTGTCTCACTGGTAAGGTTTTATGGACAGGTGATGAGATAAAACACATGAAAAAGAAATAAATGAGTAGGTAATGCTGTAAACACGGGAGTACTTCAAGCTGAGGATGAGGAAATCTAAGTGACATATGCTCCATACTACAGATGTGTCACTTGTGTTTTCTGATGAACATATGGTGTATTTGGGAATTTATCATAGTTCATAATATTTTCCCTAAGCTCATAGGCACTAAAATTACTTCTAACTAGTTTCTAGATCTTTGAGAACATGAAATCTGTGCTTGCAGACTGTTTACTAATTAGCAGCAGTTAGTGCTTTGAGCTAGAGTCAACAATAAAATACAGTATTAGCATTAACCTCAGTTGGTATAGGATATGTCCATCTATTTTCAGTGTAGCTACATTTTTAATATTTAGGCAAAATATAAAATTCTAGACCAGAGTGATGATTGTGGTTCTGGTAGACTTTGTTTTAAAGCATACAAGGGAGTCTGTATAATTTCATTTGAAATTATGACTGCAGGATAATTTTATAGGAAAATATAAATTACATAATTGCCTCATAAAAGCATTCAATGATGTTAAGCTTGAAAAATGAAAAAGTAGCATGATAAATCAATAGAAAAAAAAGATTCAGGTACCAGATAAAATTTTCTCTAGGGAAATCAGTCATTTGCTAATTTTAATTGATGTTATATAAAGACCAATAAAGATTAATATGTATCCTCTTTATGACTACCTTGTATGTGAATCAGACAATGTTCATATCCTCATCTCTCAAGGACATGCTTTCGAAAACGTCTAAGCTCACACAGTTGAAAGGCATCCCCCCGCAGCTAACTTCATTTTCCTTCCATTAGTATATTTTCTTCTTAAGCACCTATGCAAGGGCAGAAGGTGCCACGGAAGATGATTAAATAAAGACACGATCCTATTTAGGAAAGGAAGCAACTTGTACCCTTGGACCTCAGAGACCTCATCTTTCCTTGACTATTGATTCAACATGTGTTCAATAATTATTTAATTACCCTTAATGAGCAGAAAATGTTCTCAGGGCTGAAAATAATCCCCAAAGAAAGCAAACAGAGAACAGAAGTTCCACACGCTACCAATAGTCTTCTATCTGTTTCTTCAATTCATCAATAAAATATTTGTTTTAAAAAGAATGACTTCAGCTAAGACAATAAGGGATAATGATTAAGACTATGCTCTTGTTAGTAGAAAGTGTATTAATCATGGGGCTGGTAGACAAGGTTGGCTTGTGAAAATCAAGTTACACAGGAGTTTTTTTTTTTTTTTTTCCTAAATGGGAGAGAGGCTTACAGTGATTTTTGAAAGTGTGTCAAGGAATAAACATTCTGTGGTAATTAGCATCTGTGAACACAGCTTAGCAGTTAGAGACATGAGAGGGAGCCTTTAGAACCCTAACAATGAGGAATAAGACAGAGACGTCTCTGAATGCAGCCAAAGTATAGAAGAAACCAATGTGGACCAAGGGACAACCACCACTATCAGTTCCTGGAGATTTTCCTCCAAAGATAACGTTCTATGGAAAGACAGAGGGCAACACTGGAAGTGAAACTTCTATTTCCTCAAAGGAAGGGATGAGATGAGAGCTATACCCAAACTGCATGGCTACATGGCTTGTGGCTTGGTATGAATCCAGAGCAGTCCTTTCTCTGTTCTAACTATCCCTAGGCCTAGGTCTAGAAGCTTCTAACCTCCATAAGATCTAATATTCCAAGCTAACTGGTTCAATATGGCTTGTCTTGGCTTCTGCCTGAATTGATTTGCTTGGCTCCACACTGACTTTGGTAATACGTTCTAATCTTCTGGCCCTTTTGTTCTCACCTGTATCTAGCTTGTTCTCTTTACAACCTGTGTCTTTAAAACTACCTCCCCCCACTCTGTCTCTCTCTCTGTCTCTCTCTCTCTGTCTCTCTCTCTCTGTCTCTCTCTCTCTCTCTCTCTCTCTCTCTCTCTCCTCTTAAGTAGCCTCTTTCCTGTAAGTTGGCCATATCCTATCCCTGACTCATTCTGCTGAATCTTTGTCTGATTCCTCACTTTGTTTGCCCTCAATTAGACTTTGTCACTTTCAAACATGGCTGCTTCCTTTAACAAACTAACTTTACTCTATTGTTTGGGATCAAAGGTATATACTAGGGACTTGTCTGTATTCCAGTCAGAGGGATTAAAGGTGTGTCATTCCAGCTGAATTCCACAGACCTAGAAGATCTTTGGATGTGATTGCTTGCCAGAGCAGCCAGGATGCTGAATTAAAATTCCTCTACACAGAACACGCATCAAAGCAATTTACAAGCGTTTGCTGCCTCATGCAAAAGAGAACTGAAAGTGACTAAAGCTCTAAGAGTAAATAATACATCCTAAATAGAATCCTGGACATTCCTGTTTTTATTTTCTTTGGAAATTCTGCATTTCCCTGTATTTTTAAATGTATTTGCAGACCTTTTGTAATTTGGCAAGCATTAAGTTGGTAGAAACTTGAGAACATACATTTCATGATTTTGTGGAAAAATGGGGCTAACCTTGCATTGCTTGGTCACATGACATCGTTACAGAAACAGTTTGTATACTTCTAAGCATTTATTCTTAACCATATTATCTAAATCATTAGTAGAGCCTGGAGCAACAGAATAGGAGTCTACATACTATATGTCAAACAAAAATTATATAGCATGCTAACACTGGTAAAATAAAGCCTATTCTGTCTTCTATTTGACAGAGATATTGTTAAGATTACAAAATTGTATGTTCTATAGCTTGGCTTTTATCTGGCTGAAAGCTGGCGGGAAATTAAAATTCCTCTATACAAGTGAATCACTTGTTACTGGTGTTCTATTCATTGTATGTGTTTGAATAAATAATGAAGTAGAATATATAATTTATAAATATGCATATATTTAAATATGCATATGTTGTAAATATGCATATAAAACTGCATATGTTAAATTTTTTATTATTAATTCTACTAAAACCAATGTGTGAATATTATCAATTAACTTGCCTATATATAATATATTTTTGATAGACATGAATTAAAGCCTCAAAATTGAACATAAATGAAGCTAAAGTATACAAAACTTTCAATTTCAATTAATGTATTTACTAATTAATAATGATTTTAAAATAAATCAGTATATTTTATTAGCTTAATAAATATATTAGCAAAATATATTTGAATAAAAATGGTGCTTGGTTTTACTTTTAAACTGTTTCTTCTAAAACATTCAATGACTTTTTCTTTTTACGATATGTTCTTAGCCCAGGAACTTACTATATGCCCAAGCTGAGCATGAAGTCTTGGTGATATTCCTGCCTTGCCCTTTCAAGTCCTGGATTGCAGGCATAAGTCATTGCCTTCAACTCAAAGGTACTTATTCCAATTGAAAGGTAAAATCCAAAATCATACACAAAGCACTTGCCTCACAGTTGTGTCACATGCTAATAATCCCAACACTGGAGAGGCAGAGATGGTAGATCTTGAGAGGCCTTGTGTTCACAGATTAGTGCTGGGGAAACCAGGAATGTTAAACTTGCAGTGTTGTCTTTTCAAAGAATGAGATACATAACCTGTTTTCTGCCCAGGAGGCTAGAAATGGGTGTGGTTTATGCCCTCTTGATCTCTGCACTATCTCTATGGCCAGACCACATCTGGCTCCCCCAGATTCTTACTGTTTGCAAGCAGAGATGGATTATAGCCTGGTGACCTTTGTACCATTGATGTGACTGAAACCACACCAGATCCACCCTAGACTCTAAGATCATGAAATCTATAGAACCCATCTTTACGAAAAATGTCACATAGAGTCATACCTTAGGCTTTACTGTGCACATGGGATTGAATTAATTATCATCAGGAAACATTTTCCAAATTGTGCTGTACTTAAATATGCCTAAAATAAATTGTCCTGTATCACATTCTCAAAGTCTGAACCAACAACAGCTACTGAGTCAGGTTGGGCTAGATTTACTTCTTGCTTCACAGGGATTGGCACTCTGCTTGCCTTTGCATTCACAGAGACACCTTCCCCCACAACACACATACATACATACGCACACATGCGCGTGCGCGCACGCGCACACACACACACACACACACACACACACGCACACACACACGGGCAATTTGCTAGGACTAGCTGATAGATCAGCCTAGCTAATGAGAGACCTTATCTTAGAATCAAGATGGTCAGTGCTCCTGTGTAATGACACCCAAGGATGCTCTCTACCTCTTTGTGCGTGTACATATGCACACACAGGAGTAAACACACACGCACGCACATACAAACACGCAAGTCAAATTTCAAATTATAAATAGTATATATTGCAATTGAACCCTGTTGTTTTAACAAACATACATACATATATTTGAAATTTTATAAAACTTATTTTATAAAACCATTGGGAAAGTATTTATTTCACAAGTCATTGGGAACTTGGCATTCTATGTCTACTTATTTGAAAGTGGAAAAGGTGAAAATCTGATTTTTCTGACATATACATGATCCTGGGCTCAGTCTCCTGCACTGGAAATAAAAAGAAAAATATTAAGGTTACTACTTGTTATTGCTAGATTTTGATACTTAGAAATTCAAAGTATATCATGAGATCCGGAGAGCTGGTCCTGCCCCTCACTGGCTGCAGCACTTGGGAGACCAGGCCCTGTACCTTGCCTGAGCAGCACACTAGACCTAACTCTGGTAGCAGGGGAGGAGGGGAGCCATCCCTGAGGGCATGAACATGGGAGAACTGGCTCTGTCACTTGTCTGCCATGATGTGGTGTGGGTGCAGGGGCGATTCCCTACCCCAGCCCCCTAGCCACATGTGGTAGTTAGGAGAGCTGGCCCTGAGGTCATGGAAGTGGGAGAGCTGTCCCCACCCCTCCCTGCGTGCAGCATTATAGGAGCTGGCTCTGTGCCTAGTCTGGGCATCACAGTAAAGTTGACTCTGATGGCAAAGGGTAAGAGAACAGGAAAGCTGCCCCTTGCTGGCTATAGCATTGGGTAAGCTAGCCAGGTCAGTACTGAAGAGCTCATTCAGCTGGTGGGGTAAGGGGAGGACTGGCAGGCTGACTAACTCCGCTACCACGCAGACCCAGATCCAGGGCTCTGAATTGGCCCACCCTAAGATCTACATCATCTATGAACTGCAATAGTATCCGAAAGGGCTGGCCCTGTAGATCCAAAGCGTCAGGATCTTCATAACACAGAGAAACAGTTAGAGAGGTATCGAGGATTCAGTATAGCAGAAACCAGAGCTCTTGACTCAGACCAATGACTCATTGCAGTGAACATTTGCAAGTAAAGGTGTGTAGACAAAAGGAACACACTATGACACAGTACAGCTTCCACAAGGAGATTTTCTTTCTATGTTTTGTTTTCCTTTATTTACTTTTTTCTGTATTTTTGGTTTTTAATTGGGAGGGTGGGAGCGGTAGGTTGCAAGACCGGAAGGTGAATCGAACGGACAGGAAGGTGGGTGGGATGGGGTCCCTGATATAATATTCACAAGAAACAAATAAAAAGTTAAAAAAATAGAAGTAAAAAGTATCAATAAAATGCTGTATCCGTTAGGAATATGTATAAAGTCATGAATTGAGAAATCACAACTAAATAATGTAACCTTGCTACTTTTGATAAAAGTAGCAATTTTACCAATAGCCCATGGCTTTCATGCGGTCTCTAAATGGAGACTTTCCAGATAACAAACATATCTGTTCCTCTTAGGAAGCATCTTCACTAAGCACTTGAACTCCACTCCTCTCTCTGAAACATCACTGTGTCCCCAAAATATTGGATGTGGTCCAAGTCAAAAGTTCACTGTGTGCAATTTACTGGCACTTCACCTCAGTCAGGAGACAGAGATGGATCTTGGGGAAGGACCTGAAATGCGCTCTTGCTCTTCACGGACACAAGTGTGGAGGACTGAGGCAGGCGCTGTTTAGTAGAGAGCCAGCATGTGGGTGAAGCTCCCACACGTTCTCCACTGCATTCATTATCTGCTTGGAATCTGCTGGTTCCCCCATGCACAAAGCTCAAGTATGGATTCACTTAGAAGAAAAGTCATTTCTCAAAAGATATGCATTCAAGTGAGGTTCTCTATACAAAACTATCTTCACTCCAGTTTCCCCTATGCCTCTGCCAGGGTGCTCACACCCTTTATTAGCATGTAAATGAAGATTTATCTGACAGAGCTGCTTAACACTTGCTGTAAATCCTGTCAGGTAATTCTTACAATATTCAAAAGATGGCAGTTACGCAATGAATTTTCGTCTTCAGCCTGCTGAGGATCCAGTTCAGAAAATAATGCTCTTAAAGAGATATAAAGATTCAAGGCGCTCAGGGGATGAGACCGGAGAGATGGCTTAGTAGGTAAGAGCACATTTTACTCTTGCAGAAGACTCAGATTCAATCCCCAGTACCCACATGATGGCTCACAACAGCCTATAACTCTAATTCCGGGGGATCTGATGTCCTTTTCTGACCTCTTCAGGCCCCAATAATACACATTGTGCACATATATACAAACACACACACACACACACACACACACACACACACACACACACACACACACCAGGCAAAACACTCAGACATATAAAATAAATAAATATTTTAACAAAATATATAAACATCAGTTTATAAGGAAACTACTGGATGTTTCTCTTTCAGTCAGAGTTATTAGCCCCCCTAATTGAGGAGACTGCATTTGAAAGGCAAAGAGATGGTTAATCTGCCCAATGCATCTTATGGCTGTTATTAAAATTGCCTTCTCCAGATTTAGTACTTGCCCAAATTCACATATTTAGAGGCACAATTAAAACCCTGTATCTCACACTGCTTACCTTAGTTTCCTCTAAGGCAATAAGTTTCCCCTACTCATTTCTTTTAACTTTTCTTTTTTAGTTTATCTTTAATTTTTAAAAAAAGCTGTAAAAACTGCTGTAGATACCATATTCTTTTCAGATAGAAACTTTCCATATTAAAAATAAATAAGTTCATTGATGTACACAGTTTTCTCACAAATTGTAATTGTGGGCACTTCAGTTTTATCTGTTTTCTTTACGTAAAGGTAAATTTGGGTATTTGATCTTGAATAAGAGCTATGATTCATTATCCTTCCTACATGATTATAGAAAACAGATAGGCGGATTATTTTTAAAGGGAAAAGAAAAACAGAAAAGCAGAGGACTCTGCCATACTTTTACATAGAAATAAAGTAATCAGTTCTTAATCTATGCAGGGATTTAAGTTAAATTGAAGTTGCACACCCAGAAACTTCAAAGTCACATTTTTGGTTTTGGAAGGTCAGTTAGGAATTTGGAGTTGACCCACATTTTATATTAAAATTCTATCCTTTCTCTGGTTTGCTCCTTTTTTGTGAAAAGAAAAATAAAGGAAAATAGAACGGATATGATATAAATTAGAAACTATAAATCTCTAAATCGTTCCGGCGACGGTGGCTCCAGTCGTAAATTACACTCGTGAATGAAGACAACTCGGAACAAAAGTTCAGGCTTGTTTTATTACACAGAGTTCATGGCCAGTAGCTGTTTAAAGTTTCTGTTATGTAACAGAGGTGGAGTAGAGGAAAGGAGAGAAAAGAGATAGCGGTAGGCCTTTTCTTCAGACGAATCTGTTGTCCCAGACACGTGAGCATGCGCAGATCACTCTTTCTGATAAAGTGCTAGACTCTGCAGGGACTTCAACAAACACCATGGGGTACCATGGGAAGTGAAGGCTCTCTACCAATAGCTAAGCAAGTATGTGAATGCAAGACACTAACATTTAGAATAAGACTTTTATTTTTATCTAAAATGTATTACTACCGTTAGGATACATTTGTATAATTTCCCAGCTATTTTAATACTTTGAATGTTCCATTTCCAGTAGGTTTCATAATTAATAACCCGCTGATCAAATTTGTTAAGCATTTCTGATTTAATCTGCTCAGTGCTTTTGGAATGTAATATGCCTTAGACATGGTTGCGGTCTTCAACATTTGCTACCGGAAAATTTTAGCAGTTATCTTTGAAGTTTGCTTCCTTCTATTATATTCTATAGACCTATCTATTCATGAGTTCTATTATCTATTCATTTATTTAACGTCTACCACCTACCTGTGCTGGCCAGTTTTAACATGGCACAAGCTAGTCATTTGGGAAAAGGGAATCTCAAATGAGAAATGCTTCCGTAGGTTTGGCATGGTGAGCAAGTCTGTGGGATATTGGCTTGAGCCGTGATTCATATGGGAAGGCCCAGACCATTAGTGGTAGCCTAATCCTGAGTAGATGGTCCTGGGTTGTATAGGAAGGCAGGTTGGGCAAGTCATGAAACACTGGGAAAAGCTGTTGAATTCTAAGACAACATTTTTCTAGAGGAAGTTGGATGGAAACACGAATTTAAAGAGTAAAATATTGTATTTTCCTGTGGGACAATGATAAGCTGGCCCACAGGTGCTGGAGAGGTAGCACAGCAAATAACAGTGTCTGATTTACAAGAATGAGAACTAGAGTCTGCATCCCCACACCCAAACACCAAGCCATATGCAAGATCCTTAGCTCAGTCTTAAGTGCCACAGAGCAATAAAACTTGCAAACTTATTTTTAAAAACAAGGGAAGTTAGTTCATATAATGCTTCTATTATGGTGTTTATCAAATCACTTTGAAATTTATATTACATACCCAATGAACACAGAGATATCATAACGAAGAAAACCTGGCTATGCATCCTCAAACTGGAGATCTCCGGCCTACACTTCTCAATTTCTGAGTTTACAGATGCTTACCATCATGGTAGGCTTATTTATATCCTATACATAATTACGAAAAGGTAGAGCTTAGAGTGCACCTAACATTTTAGATATCAGTATTTGCACCACAGTAAAATGTTTTCTGTGTTATTTTCACTTGGGATGGTAAGTCAAACACCAGCACATCAATTTCAGCGTGTGAGTGTGGATTCATAGTTCTTCGCAATTATTTTAAAAGGTAATTAAGAAATTAGTTTAAGTAGTTGCTAGAAGCATCCAAAAGCTGTGGCAAGGCAGAGTTTGTGAGCCTCTGTCCACTTTGAAATATTAGCCTCCGTCTTTCTCATGCCCTCAACGGCAACTGTAACCCATCAGCTGCTAGCTTGAAGCATGTAGGGCAGATGCCCATGAACACCGGAAGAGGCTCCGTTGGTATTTTATTGGCAATAACTCAAAGCTTATTAAAATCCAGATGGAGAGGGACCTGCAGCTGATTGAACTTCATATGCCCAAATGGGCACCATGCTATTTAATCGCCTTCATTGCAGTGGTAATTCACTTCTCTTGTCTTGCTCTCCAAAGCCTCATATAATCTTTCAGCAAATGTGCCCCCATATCATCTTTAAAATCTAATGCTCATTGGCAAAACACTTAGGTTGACTTCTTTGTTGATATTTTAGTATTTTTGTATTGGTGTTAAATGAACATTGCACCACGAAGAGGCAATCGGGTGAGTCATTTATGAGTCTTTCTAATGTAGCTATTAAATTAAAAATGTCTGGTTTCTAATTCAATAATATTTTCCTAAACACATTAAGCTTATTACATACACATGGCATGACATCCCTGCGGTTTGCCTCATTTATAAGAGACTCCTGCCATTGCAAATCTTGCATTCATTAGCTGATACCTTGAACATACCTCCTATTCATTAGCTCAGCCAGTGGTACTCTTTGTGATTTTAATAGTATGAAATCAAGCTAATTGTAAATAAAAACAAGCCATTTGCCCCAATGGCCAGGAACTGAGACCTCATAATTCTATACATTGCCACTGGCCTGATTATCCTCAGCTGCAGTTTACCCTCTGAGCTCAAACTAAAGTCTTATTTTCTGTCTTACGTCTTTATAATAAGAGAGGGGTCTCCCTTTCTATCCATTGCGATGGCATTTAAAAGGTTTCAGCATTCATTGTACAATGAATTCTGTACCGTTCCAAATTATTATCTGTGGTTGCCCAGCTTGGTCTTGGGTCCCCAACTCGTAAAATTAAAAGGCCTTTGAAGATCAAAAGCAGTGACCTGCACTTCTGTGGCCATGCTGGGCCTTGTGTTCCACACATCACAACTACCACAGATGGCTTTTCACTCCAGTAAGAACTCAGACAACCTTGTGCTATATTCTTTCCCTTGTTGCTCTGCAACCATCGTGTGGTACCTTATCCTTAGCGTGAGTGTGATCTCTCTCTCTCTCTCTCTCTCTCTCTCTCTCTCTCTCTCTCTCTCTCATTGTGTGAGTCCAAACACATTGGTTTTATATGGTTATACTTGGGATTCTTGCATAACCCCAGAGGTATGACTATGTAGTGTACTCATCTCTCAGGCGTTGACAGCGATGGGGCTTTGGTAGCTTCCCTGTAATGTTTCTAACACATGGGACAAATCTTATTTTTTCCACCATGAGAACTTGGTAAATATTTTTAAAAAGATAGAGATGTAAATTATCTAGATTTGGTCATTACACATTGCATGCATATATCAAATTATCTTATTATACTCCATAAGTATGCATCATATATGTATAACATTTTATCAATGCTGAGAAAAATCTGCAGAAAGGAAAATTTTCAGTTAAATTTAATTTTCATATAATATCCCCTTTCTATTCATTCATTTTTTTTATTTTTGGATATTTAATTTACATACATTTCAAATGTTTTCCCCTTTGGAAACCCCCTATTCCATCCCCCCCTGGCTCTATGAGGGTGCTCCCCAACCCACCCACTCCCATTTTCCCTCCCTAGCATTCCCCTACACTGGGGCATCTAATACCCTCAGACCCAAGAGCCTCTCCTCCCACTGATGGCCAACAAGGCCCTCCTCTGCCACATATGCGGCCAGCACCATGGGTCCTTCCATGTGTAATCTTTGGTTGGTGGTCCAGGCTCCGGGAACTCTGGGGGATCTGGCCAATTGACACTGTTGCTCCCTCCATGGGGCTGCAAAGCCCCTCAGCTCCTTCAATCCATTCTCTAATTCTTCCATCTGGGACCCAACGCTAGTCCAACAGTTGGCTGTGAGCATCCATCTCTGTATTTGTCAGGCTCTGCCTGAGCCTCTCTGGAGACAGCATATCATGCTTCCATCAGCAAGCACTTCCCAGCATCCACAAGAACGTCTGGGTTTGGTGACTATATATAAGATGTATCCCCAAGTGGGGCAGTCTCTGGTTGGCCTTTCCTTGAGTATCTGCTCCACACTTTGTCTCAATATTTCCCCCTGTATTTTGTTCACCCTTCTAAGAAACACTGAAGCATCCTCATTTTGGTCTTCCTCTTCTTAGGCTTCATATGGTCTGTGAATTGAATCTTGGGTATTCCGAACTTTTGGGCTAATATCCACTTATCAGTAAGTACATACTGTGTTTATTCTTTTGTGACTGAGTTACCTCACTCAGGACGATATTTTTAAGTTCTGAACATCCATTTGCCTGCAAATTTCATGAAATCATTGTTTTTAATAGCTGAGTAGTATTCCATTGTGCAAATGTACCACATTTTCTGTATCCATTCCTCTGTTGAGGAACATCTGGGTTGTTTCCAGCTTCTGGCTATTATAAATATGGCTTCTAAGAACATAGTGGAGCATGTGTCTTTATTACATGTTGGAGTGTCTTCTGGGTATATGCCCAGGAGTGGTATAGCTGGGTCCTCAGGTAGTACTATGTCCAATTTTCTGAGGATCCACCAAACTGATTTCCAGAGTGGTTGTACCAGCTTGCAATCCCACCAACAATGGAGGAATGTTCCTCTTTCTCCACATCCTCGCCAGCATCTGCTGTCACCTGAGTTTTTGATCTTAGACATTCTGACTGGTATGAGGTGGAATCTCAGGATTGTTTTGATTTGCATTTCCCTGATGTCTAAGGATGTTGAACATTTCTTTAGGTACTTCTCAGACCTTTGAGTTTCTTCAGTTCAGAACTCTCTGTTTAGCTCTGTTCCCCATTTTTTGATAGGGTTATTTGGTTCTCTGGAGTCTAACTTCTTGAGTTCTTTGTATATATAGAATATTAGCCCTCTATTGGATGCAGGATTGGTAAAGATCTTTTCCCAATCTGTTGTTGCTGTTTTGTCCTATTGACAGTGTCTTTTGCCTTGCAGAAACTTTGCAATTTTATGAGGTCTCATTTGTGGATTCTTGATCTTAGAGCATAAGCCATTGGTGTTCTGTTCAGGAACTTTCCCCTGTGCCCATGTGTTCGAGATGTTTCCCCACTTTCTCTTCTATTAGATTCAGTGTATCTGGTTTTATGTGGAGATCCTTGATCCACTCAGATTTCATCTTTGTACAGGGAGATAGGAATGGATCAATTTGCATTCTTCTACATGTTGACCGTCAGTTGAACCAGCACCATTTATTGAAAATGATGTCTTTTTTTCACTGGATGGTTTTAGCTCCTTTGTCAAAGCTCAAGTGACCACAGGTGTGTGGATTCATTACTGGGTCTTCAATTCTACTCCATTGACCTACCTGTCTGTAACTTTACCAATACCATGCATTTTTTTTAAAAATCACTATTCATTCTTAACATTATATTGATCAGATTCAGTGACTTCAAATCAAAGGAATATTGCACCTAAAAATTTGCCATTCAAAGGTACTAAAATGGTTTGTTGACGTAAATGTCTCCAGGAAATTTGCTGAGAAACAAGATCAAATTTGGCTTACAACAGACAAAATGCAGGTAAGTCCTTATAAGAAACCCTTATTTTAAAAGTTTTGTATATGTGTACTCAGAAAATTATATGTAAGCAGCTAAGAAAACCGAGAGAGGGTGAAGAGAATAATAACTAGACGGACCACAGCTTAAAAGCAATATTATCTGCAATTGTGTTGACAGGCAAAAGTTTTATTTATTTTTTTGACTGGGATACAATAAGGTAGCCTTGAAATTTCTATTTGTGTGTGGGTTTTCCCTATGGAATCATAGGAAATGAGTAAGGGTGACTTGGGAGCATGAACTGATGTGTCCCCCTTTGTCTTGGTGCATGAGCAGAGGATGTTTAATTATGATCCGGGTGCATTCTACATACACAGAAAGCTGGATTTCACCTTTCTTGACCTAAACCTCATCTTTCTAGAACTTACAACATTAAACTGAACTTATGATTTCATCTGCCCATTCCTGTTGAGGAAACTGATTTTGATATATTAATCATTGTGTCCCCTCTGATAGGCACTTCATGAAATAATACTGATTTCACTGTGGAACAGAACGCTGACATGGAAAACCACACAGAACAATTGTGAGACTTCATGAATTAGTAAAAGATAAACGTTCTTTCCCTTGTTGTTTTATTTATAATTTATTTACTAGAGAAACCCAATCTTTGATCTGCATGTTTTTCCATATTCCTGATTCTGTTGAATGTGTTTCCATGGTGATGTTGAACAAGTTTATATTTCCTGAATACTATGCGTTGTTTTCAGACTACAGGCATGATGAGATTCTGGTTGGCTAACTTTGGAAAGTCTACTTCATTAAAGACGTGATTATCCAATAGGGCAGGAGGCTCACATTTCTGGTTCCTCTTCATACAACTTCATAGACCGGCTCACTGAAAGCTCTCTAAATATTATAAAATTAAAAACACTTTTTCTGGAACTTTTGAAGATTTAACTGGGCTATCATGGTTTATATGAAAATACCCCATATAAGCTTATAGGTTTGAACACTTGGTTCCCAGGTAATATCACTATTTTGACTATTGAAGAGCTTACAGTAAGAATCTGATAGAGGAAGTGGACCACTAGGGTAGGGTCTTGAGGGTTTTAAACTTGTTCCACTTCCCACCCAACCTCTCTGCTTCCAGACCTATAAACTCCCACCTCCTTAGATATATCACTAGCATCTATTTCTATCTTATCACAATGACAATGTCCCCCTAAACTGGGAACTCTTCTTCCTTTAAATTGCCTCTGTCAGGTACTCTGTTCGAGGGATGAGAAAAGTAAGTAATATATTTGGTCACAGACAATTTTTTAAAAAATTTTTCTGTATTTGTGGGCACTGATCTGAGAATTTGTATAGACATTTAATGGAGAACATGTGCTCACATCTTTATAGCTATTTACCTGGAGTGACATTGCTAAATCATATCCACCTTACGTTTATTCTTTTTAAATATTGCTAGTGAGTCACTCTGGTCACACCAACTACTATCCCCAAGGTAGTGTATGATGCTCAGGAATCATTGTACACCTGGCCAGTAAATTTTGTTGCTGTTAATTGCTCTGTTCTTGTTTAATTAGTTATCATGTTTAGCATGCATGTTTTCTCATTTGGGATATCTAGTTTGTGTATCCATTATGACAAACGAAGTTGAACTGTTCTTCTTACATGGACTTCAATTTTAATGTCTTTTGTCAATCATTTGTTCTACAGTCTTACCTGCATTTTGACTTTTCTCTTTTGTTTGCTGTTCTTTAGAAAATTTTTAAAAATGTTTATTTGCTTTTGTTTTATTTATTTTCATTTGTGTGTATATCTTTATGTGTCTATATAAGTTTATTGTGCAGGTGGTATGCCTGCTAGGAGAGAGTGTGAGATCTCTGGAAATCAGGGTTACAAGTGACTGTGAACCATTTACTCTACAGATAAAACCTGGGTCCTCTGCAAGAGCAGCAAATGAGTAAGCCTGGTTAGCACGGAGCCATCTCTCTAGCCCTAAGTTTTTAGGATTCTTTATAAACAAATCACTTATTTGCTATATATTTCCCAGGAGCTCAGGGAAAATATAATAAATTAAATAGTATATAAAAGTCCAGATCTTACTTGCCACTATTCAATATTATTCAAAACCTATAACTCACAAGCCAATTTCCACATAAAATGAAACCAAAAAAATCACTTTATTATAGGAACCATTTTTATCAAGGCTACCCTTAACCAGAGGTCTGGCTTCTACATAAGGAAACTTACTTCCACAGGGCAGTGTGTGTGGCTGCTGCAACACAGAATCTATCTGTAGGGAAGGGTTGCATATCTGACATAGTGTCAGACATGGTAGACTTGCTGGGTTAAAGAGCTGTATTTCATAGCACTACCTGCAACCACAGCAGATGCAGAAAACACACAGTACGTACTCTAAGGATCTTTCAAAGCTGTCGTATTTTATGATGATTCTTGTAGTTGAGTGCTATATGAGAGTTCCATTAGAAGTACAAGGAAAAATGATATTTTTTATGACAACCATTTCATTTTCATGAGTTGAAATAAAATTCCACAGGGAGAAGCCTTCCATGCCTCTGTTAATTATGTACTATATACAGCATGCGTGTGGGAAAGGGATGATGGCAATTAGACCCTTCATACTGTGTCCGTGGGTAAAGAACAATTATACAAAATAATCCTGCTAGGTGCTAGTTGGTGATAAACACAAAGTGCCTGTGTGTAGGAAACTAATGAACTTATCAATTTTATTTATGCACATAAAGATTGAAATAGAGATTATCTTCCATGTCTTCAGATCTGGATAGCAGTTTGGGCTGCCCTGAGTGATAGGTTTTGGGTTTTAATGGAAGTTTCCCTTTTCCATTTCCCCTTAAGCTATCTTAATGACTTCTGTTGCTACACTGAGTGCTGTCTCTCTAGGGACACAACCTTCCTTCCTCCCATGCACAGACAGACTTAGTTTTCAGTAACAAGGCCTGAATTGGAACATTTTCCCTTGTTTACAAAACTTTTGAAAACCTTACCTCAAAGGAAAGACTTTCCTTCATCACCATAGTCAGTATGGTTGAGAAAAAGAATTTTCAGGGATTCCTGAAGGTAGGCAGCTAGGATGTTTCTGTAGTTTTTATCCCTAGAGTGTTGGAGTCCAATATTTCCTGCAGAAACATCATAGAACACTGGCTATCCTCACCCTTGGAGTATTCTAAGCCTTGAAAGTGTTTCTTCTTGCTATGGCTATTTTCTGTGGAGGTGGATAAAGTCTTTGATTTCATTTGGTCCTGTGCCTATGCCTAGCATCTTAAGTCCCTTCTCCTGAAGCCATTTCTTCTCTTTAGAGGAGCTCTGAGTAAGAAGCGGACTTAACATAAATATATCTCATAATATATGTTAATGGACAACAAATATGAGGGACAGAGGGAGAGATGGTCAGAAGGAGAAGAGAGGAGAGAGGTGCCTAGACATAAATGTGAAAAAGAAACTCAATAGAAGCTGGAAGGTGATCTTAGTTACAAGTTTCATCGTTTGATGGAAACACTATAATACATAGAAACCGAAGAGTGTGTGAGCCGGCTAATGTAGAGAGGTCACACAACTCAAAGGGTAAACTGAAAAATGATTGATAGTAGAAATGCAAGAAGTTAAAAAGATTCTATGAAAATAAGTCTAAGAGAGGGGCAGATGGTTGGAGCATACAAGAATTCATGTGCATGGACTAATAGGGCACATGAATGAAAGATTAAGTGGTTTTCATGACATCAGTTGAAAAGTAGAAAGTGAGGTCACCCTCCAGCCAAAGTAGAAAGATTGAAAGACATGCTGGTTTATTTGAGAAGCCATTTCAATTCATAGTAATGATGATCTAGCCAGACAAACCCAAGTAGAATATATAATGGATTTCAGCAGAAAAATTGTCAGTCACATACAGAGCACATGGATGTTATATAAGTTGATCCTAATATTTGATTCAATTTTAATTAGCTTTATTATACTGATAGGTTTCAATATCTTGTCTGTCAACCCTTCATTTTTCAAGGCTGAGTTACATCTATTTGCTGGTGCGAGATCTAGTAGGACATAGTTTAAGTGTCAGATGCTGTGTCAATAGAATTCATTATGTTTGAGGAAAAAAAATAACCAAACCAGTGATGTAGGCCAGTGGCTATGGCAATTTTCTAAAGGAACAATGTAGGAGTCTTTCCTACGGCTTAAAATCTTCCTGGCTTATTCTTTCTCACTTAAATTCAATTTCAGAAATCTGTCCTTTAGAGGCAGAGGGACAGATTCATTGTTTTGTTCTAACCTTAGTCAGTTGTCACTCTCTCTCTCTCTCTCTCTCTCTCTCTCTCTCTCTCTCCCTCTCATTAAAATGATGATGAGTGCTCTGATCTTGAGCAATCTACCATCACGTTCTGAAGATAAAAACTTAAAAAGTAAAACCGAAAGAAACAAACAGGAGGAACTGAGAACTACTGTCCTGCAGTTTCCTCATCTCCCTGAGATGAAGAAAGAGTTGGGAGCAAGCAATGTGCTGTCTGGAAGACCGTGTCTCTTTATGACCCTACAGTGGATACCACAGGGTGAACTCTGGCCTGCTACTCTGAATAGTGAGTGATACCTTGGAGTTCATGATGCTGTCTTTTCATAGACAGGTTAAAGTGGAGATGGAACTCAAGTTGGGGGAAGGAACAAAATTCTCTCTTGTTAGCCCGGCAGTGGTGGCGCATGCCTTTAATCCCAGCACTTGGGAGGCAGAGGCAGGTGGATTTCTGAATTTGAGGCCAGCCTGGTCTACAGAGTGAGTTCCAGGACAGCCAGGGCTACACAGAGAAACCCTGTCTCGAAAAAAAAATCCTCTCTTGTTCATCAACAGGTGAAGCCTAAAAATTTCACTGGAAACAGTCATGGCAGAAGTAACAGCTGAGGACCTGTTTGGGGAAGGCCAGCAAAGCAATTTCCATCTGGGTATCTGTTACATTGGTCTTCCTTTTTTCCCCCTGTGTAAATAGGGTATGATCTACAAACCCGCTTTATTTAGGAAATGCTATGTCTTGAGATACTATAGCCTTTGTGAGATACTTCTCTTCATTCCCTTTCATATGCTCTGCCTGTCCCTCATCTTACACTCAGTAGGAAAAAAAGAGAGAGAACATCTATAGACATTCACTCTAGTTCATTAACCCCAGTGCAAGGTGAGAACATATAGACAACACTAGCCTCTCTTGGCTTCATGAAGAAGCACCAGCCAGAGATGAATGGACTTGAAGGAAAAAGAACAACTGATTTTGAGGTCAGCCTATTGTGCGGTGGTCATAGATATTCAATGAATTATATAGGGTTTGTAAAATAAAGACATTTAATTTAATGGTTACTACTTTTTCAAAAGAAGTAACAATATGAATAGTGAGATAGAAGCAAGAGTTAGGATACCATTCCTGAAAATCAGTTCAGAATTTATTCCAAGAGGAACGTTGTAGAGTTGAGAATTACATGATCCTTTCAAGATGGTTTGCATAAGAAGAACCTGGTTCCATAAGGCAATATATAGAAATCATACTTAAGCTTGCTGGAGTGGAGGTGCCAGCACTTAACAAGGATTGAACTTGAACACGTTAAAAAATCTGGACCAACCTAAATACCTTTACTATACTACGCTTTTCAGGGAAAAGTAGAACTAAAGAAAACCAAAGCAAACATCATTTTCTCAAATCAGTCAGTAGGAGTGGAGTTATCTCTTTGATTTTTTCTTCATTACCGAGGCAGAACCCCTGTCATATATAAACTAAGGGAAGTGGGATTTATTTTGTCTCCTGGATTCAGAGAGTCCAGTCTATGATTGGGTAGTTCCATTACTTTCAGCCTGTGGTCACATAGTAATGGGGATGTATATTTATTCATGCGATGGGTTCGATTCACCTCATGGAAGACAGGGAAGGATCCAGGAGCTGGTATAATCTTGTACTGTCACCCACCATCATCCCCTCTAGCTACAGTTACCATCCTCAGGTTTGTACCACCTTGGAAAGTGATGCCACAAGCTGGGGACCAAGTGTTCAAGCATGAATCCATGGGAAACATTTCATATTCAAGTCATAGCACCACATTCTAAAACCTGCAATTACCCATATCTATCTAAAAAACAGAATCATGATTTTCATCCATTTCTAAACGTCTTCATAATCTTAACAGTGCCAACGTGGTTGAAAAGCTCAAATTGAAAGCCCTCCTCTGACACTCAAGGCAAATTCTTAGATATGAGCCAGTTTGTAGAATGTATCTCAGTCAAGTGCATAATTACACAGAGACATTTCCGTTTTATGAGGATGCACCAAAAGATGAGGGTGGGAATGAAATTAAGACTGGCATCTGATGGATGTAAATACTGAGAAAGTACTAGATCCTATAGCTCCTTATCTGGCATACTTGTCACATGGTTCAGTGGTGTAAACATCAACAGCCTTGGGTGGTCTTGTGCTGATATCTTAGACTTTTATAGGCTACAACTCTTTCTAGTGGAATAGCTTCTTAGCTCCTGGGAGTTTTCTCCACAGATACTTTATGTTGTTAGCATGACAAGCCTCCTCATGCGCCACTGCAGCTCAGGCCTCACCTTTATATCATCAAATATCAAAGCACGACAGTATCCTGCAGGGATCCTGGCCTTCCCACATGGTAGCTGGACTCTCAGGATTTTTTTTTAAATATTAGTGTGAGACTCCAAGATGCCACAAGCGTTGCCTCGTGGAGTTCTGTAAAACAAACACCACCTAAATGGTATCAAGATACACTATTAGCTTGATCAGTAGCCAGGCCTCTGTTGATCCTAGCTCCTGTAGCTTCTGAGATCTTGGGTTGCTAAATATAGAAAAGCATTTCCTCAGACTTCAAGCCCTGTGTGAACAAGATACCTTTATAGTCCTCTCTTCTCAAGGGAAAGTCCTTCAAATACACTTAGACTTTTACACCCCTGCAGTTGTGGTGGGTGAGGTCTCACCAATTCCTGAGATGCCTGTAAGCATCTTGCTATCAGGCAATATAATGCATTTGCTCTTGATTTTCACACACAAAAGGAATGACATTAAAAATCATGGTGTTAAGTGAAATAAGTCACACTCACATAGCTCTGGGTGAAATTATTTTTCTTATATGTAAAATAAAAAAATATAAGGAATTTAAAAGAATTCGGCTTCGGTTTTGCCTACTACTACCTCCCTGAAACCTTATATTCATGGATCCCACTGTATATAGACTTATCTCTATACAGACAACTCTATATGGACAAAAGGATGAATCTACACAAATTCCACTTAGCTTTCTGCTCCAAGTCTCACTGAAAACCAGATTGAAAATAGCTAGCGGAACTATACTAAGGCCTGGATGCTCTTATCTATTTAAATTTGTTTGCCAACTATGGCCACATGTACAGGGCCCACACATATCCAAGCCAAAGGAGGTCCCAGAACTAACACTGGAAATGAATGCATGACCCCACTCCTATCCAAGAAGTTATCTCTAAATGCTAGTTATTTTCTAATGAAAACAAAATGAGTTTTCTCCAGTGGAATCTTAAGTGGTATACAAACCACACTTAAGGACAAGCCCCATGCCTAGAAGCAGATGGCCAAAACAGAGCAAACTCAATGGTATTTTTGGAGAATTCTGTCTCATGATTTCTTTGAGCATTTTCTTTTTACCTTTTTCTGTCTTTTACTTTGGGTCTTACATTATAAGGGAGGCATGAGGGAGGGGAAACCCTGGCCAGATATGTTTTATGAAAAATATTTTCAGTTTATAAAAAAAGAAATCTCTGTCAAATTAATTAGTGCCTAACTTTTACAGTAAGCCTCCCACACAGGATGAAGACAGGAATGATAGGTAGACAAAAATATTTGCCAGAATGCAACCTAAATGGCTTTCTATTATTGTTCCAATAGATCCCTTCTCAGAGTGAATATCTTGACAAAAGGAACATGTGGAGGAGGCGGATGCTCTTATAATGATGAACAGGAAGCAGAAAGAAAGGAAGAGATCAGGTATCAGGTATATCCTTCAAAAGCAGGAAACCCTCCCTACCCCCAGTGAGTTACTTCCTCTAAAAAGAGTAACCTCTTCAAGTCTTCACTCCCCCTCAAAATGGCAGAACTCTCTAGGAACCAACTGCTTTTGTTTTCAAAAGCAACCTATGTATAGCTCAGCTTCATCTTCATCTTCTTCATTTGGAATTTTAAGTGGCAGGATAAGAAAGTGCTGACCAGATTATTGGCTTCATACAGGTTGAATTCACTTTGTCTACAAAACACAACTGAAGACGCAATAGGCAATGGCATAAAGCAACTTTGTCACATTAGCAAGAGGTAAACTTCGACGAAGACATCAGACTGTGAAATGTTATTTGCTTGTCTGGAAAGTGATTTCAATAAAACTCAAGAGTGATTTTGAAAAAGGAAAGGTGATTTGCCATCATTCTGAACAGGATTATCCCACCCTAAGGAGAATAGAAAGTGACTTCCCACTTTCATTCCCAGCCAGTAATAAATTTATACTTTTAGCAGCTCAAATTCAAGTCACCTCAATTGAAATTGTCAAACTAAGCTGTCACCCACATTGAGTCACTGGGAACAAAATAAATTTATTCTACTTGACTGATTCTGAATTGAAAGAGTATCCTCTCTCTCTCTCTCTTGGCTAGGATAACGCCGAGTTAGCCAAAGGAAGGATAATAGAGAAGATGAAAATGAAAAAGCTACTCATTTTAAAATTTGATTGCATTGGTTCTTTGACAATTTCATACATGTGTTCAGTGTATTCTGTTTAGTCTCATTCCTTACCCTCCTTTATCTCTCTTTCTTCTGCCATTCCCTCCACCTCTCACCAGGCCCCTCACCCATATTCATACCATTTTTCTTTGCAACTCACTAATTTTTAGCAGGACAGTCTGTGTAACTATGGTTTTGAAACTGTCCATTTTAACCTGAGGCTCTCACCTACTGGTTGGATACACAACTGAAGATAGTGGCAGACCCTCTCCGAGAACCTATCGATAGCCAAGCAGAGAGAGGCAAGGTTTCATTAGCCCCATCCCAGTCCATGAGTGATTATTGACAACCCTAGTCTTGTTCAGGCCGACTGCAAGCAAAAGCAGCTGCTATGATATCATGTTTACAGAGGCTATCATGCCCTGAAGATCGCATCTTCCATCTTCTCTCCCTGGGTCCCCACTATTACATTCTTTCCACGTCCTATTTAGATCTGACCTTTCAACCTTCAGTAGTCAGAGACACTCCAGAAGGTTATTTAGTGAGGATAGGTATCGTAGAGAAACTTCTTTTAGAAGACTCCTTTTAGGAAGAAGAGCATAATTCTTTTTTTTTTTTTTCAGAAAAATACGTTTATCATGCTTGCGATGGCACCAATTATAAGCCGCTAAATTTTTAAAAAAATCCTGAGAAGTATTTGAGCTCAGCAGTGCTTCCTAAGTTTGGAAATAAATAATCTTGTTTCTTTAAGTCTACAGCGTCTAAGAAACATTCAGAGATTTGCTAAGATGCATTCTATGTATCAGTATGGCTCTGGTAGATCTGAGATTTTGTTTTGCAGAAACTCCCAGAGGACACTCCCAATGCTCATCCAAGAAACACATCAGAGAGCCTCTTCAGAGAAGGCACTGGTTATACATTCTGCTTCATTGTTTGGGTATAGAAATAAGAAAGCCATTCAGTGTAATCAAGAGCTTTCTGCATGTTATGTGGAAAAAAGTATTGGGGAATTTGTTTAGCACCCCAAAGTAGAGTTGCAAAGGAACTCAAAGTGCAGCTTGGGTATGCCTAAGCCTTTGCTACAGAATGTGCAGTGGAAATCTCCGTTTCTCACACAGTGTATTTAGAGGAGTTCACAGAATTCAGTTTGGCATTTGGCTGTGTACAGAAGAAACTGAGGACACATATGTACCAGGGTAAGGAGCCAAATGATATATGAAATGCAAACTCAGATAGAACTGTCAAGCTCTACTGAGTATTTGCCCTGTGTCAGGGACTCTAAGAGATGTGCCAATTTCAATATTATCACTACCATTTTATTTGGGAAAAAACAAAACAAAACAAAACAAAACAAAAAAACCACCCAAACCAAAAACAACTACAACAAGACAAAATCCTTAATGGGGAGAGAGATAATGAGAAGCAACTTGAAGTCAAGCCTCCTAGCCCTGAAATAGAAAGCCTTGTGACTACATTCAATCCCACAAGAGGAGGAATATCTATTTCCTTTAGAATAGAGAGTCCTTCCCCACCCTCCATCCACCTTCCCCAATAATTCACTTGGGCAGTCGTCTTTAGAGCTCCCGAGAGCTACCTTTTATTTCACATCTTCTCACTTCGTACAATTTCTGTTTCCCTTCTTCGTTTACAGTCACACCTTCAAACTGTATTAACACACCTGCTTTCTGTTAGGCAACCTCTTGCTGCTAATGAATCTCAGCTTCCTGGGGTGGCAGGAGGAGAGAGAAAGTGATCACAGAGGGATTGCAGCTGGCTTTAGAGAGAGATTTCTCATTAAAACATTCTCCTTACTACTCAGATTAATACACTAAATCCTGGATGTTAGAATGCTAGCTGGTACCCTAAACATTGTATCCATTAACTCCCTACTCTTCCTTATAACTTCTAAATAAATACGTGTGTCTCTTAATAAGTGTTTTTTTTCTTTTTTCAAAATTCATGAAATGGACATTTTAAAGTTTTCTCTTATAGCCTCTACCCCCAAAATCGACATAGTACTTGTGAGCTCTATACATTTGTATAGGTCGGGTTAATTTATCTTCTCATCAAAGAATAACGAGGCATTAGTCTCACAATAAACTCCTTGATTCATCTATTTGCTGACAGATGACATGGGGTTTGGTCCCACGTTGTTTTGCTATTGTAATCACGGAAGCCACAACTTCCTTAATATATTTCCTCTGTCCTTGTCATGTCACGTCCTCTCCCACATCACTTTAATCTGATAGTTCCCATCCTTGGTAACATATTAGAATCACCTGGGGGAATTTTGCGATCCCAATGCCCTTATTGTATTTGAAACCCAATATACCAGAATTTCTGGAGACCAGATTCAGTTACTAGTATTATGCAACTCTCTCCAGATGCTTCCCTTGGAGAGAGAAGTTTTATAATGTTGCTTTATTTCTACCTCATTTAAAAGGAAAAATTGCTCTCTTGGCTCAAGCTGCATTTAATATAATTTCTCAGAACAATGTCCTCAAAAAATTCAGAAGCTAAAATGTTCCATCACATACCTGGAAATCTATCCCCATTAGCTGATTTTAGTTTGAGCTACATGAACTCGTGTCGATCTATCTGCTCATGTTAAATGTGCCCCATGGTGACATCATTGTTTAATGAGCTTGTGAACAGTAGCTTCCTGAGGAAGTGGTATTGATTCATGGGAGTCTCTGTGTAACTTTACAATTCATAGATCTGGTTTGCTTAGAGCCCAGAGGTTACAACCTCAAATCACAACCAATCTTTTAGCAATTCAAATCATAAGGGAAAATGTGTGTAGTATTTTGCTTTCAAGTTATTAATTGTCCAACTTAGGGTTGTATGTTCTACTCAAGAGCATTTGAAACCACAGACATACTATCACTTTTTGAAGAACTATGTTCAGTTGGCTACTAGCCATTTCTTTAAACCCTTGGGAGGGGACGAGTCAAAAGGGTGCATGGTGACTCAGCTCCAAGGAAAACAGAGAACAAACTGATTTAATGTCTTAAGAGTAGCTTGTTATATAAACCACAGCCCAATATCCAAGATGATGGTTATCTAACATGATCTATGGTGTGGAGCTAAACTCCACTATCCCAGTGGGGAAACATTAGATCAAGTGCTATTCTTCATTTTTTTATGGAAACATAGGTAATTTGGGCAATAGGCACCCAGAACCCTGCAAGAACAATGTACAGCAGCATATGTCTGCTAGCTACAAGATTATCCCTTAAGAATAAGGCTTTGAAATCTTTATTTTCTTTGTTAGCCATATTAAGTGTATTTCCTAAGGACGCTAACCTAGGAACCAGTGGTTTCAAGAATTGTTCGCATCTCCTTTGTCTATTCTATACTCTTCCTTTTGACTGCCGATTCATTTTTTAAAAACCAATTTTTATACTTTCTATCATCAGTAATGAAAATTAGAGAAATATAACTTGCTACCAAGAATAATTGAGACATAAATCATATGTATTCACTTGACATATTTAGGAGAGCTCCTAGAACTTTTAAGGCATAATACTAATTCTAGGAGCTAATTGGGTAAAGGGTTGCATACATTCATGTATTAAGTTCTTTGAAGAAAAACCATAATTGGACTTCTCTTCTTGGACAAGTGACTGATTTTGAAATTCAGTTGTCTAATCTTACTACTTTACAGAGGTCACATGAAGGATGCTTATTAACATATTGAAAAATTTGCAACTATAGTGGTGTGTTCCATTAGCTGCTGTACTCTACAGGGTCACTTATGGTACCCAGAAATTTAAATAAGCCTACTTTAAGGATGTGTTTTATCTTCACAAACATGCCTGTTTTCAAATGGATGAATTTTCAACCATCTGCAGACTATTAAAACCTAGATAATTTTACTCTGTTAAGGAAACATATATGTAGAAATAACATCAGGTAAAGCTGAGTGTTTTTTTGTTTTGTTTTTTTTTTTTTGCTTGATATTTTCTCAAGTTGACAATTGAATAACAGTATGACTGTACAGAATTTGTTATGCATACTACTGAGCACCCCAGGTTTTCTTTATTTAACTACATGGTCTACAATAAAGATTCAGTCTATAAAAATTCTTTTTATGTTAGTTAAAAAGAAAGAAAAATATTTGGGTGTGAGGCAAAGGCAGGCTTGATGCCAGACTGTTCTATACAATGATACTCTAAGTCAGAGTCCTTGACTCGATCATATCTACCTGTCATCTGTTGGTCTGTTTTTCTTTCTTTCTATCTATCTATCTATCTATCTATCTATCTATCTATCTATCTATCTATCTAACAATCATCTATCTATTCATCCATCAATCTATCACCTATCATCTATCTAATCTATCTATCATCTATCAAATCTATCATATATCCTTTATCATATATTTATTATATGTTATATCTATATCTATTTTTATATATGGGTAGCTATTAGATATTACATGTTAGAAAACATACATTTGCATATTTTAATTATGCAAATGATAGCTATATAAATTTATCATATTTAAAGATGGTTAGAGTTTATTTATCTATATATAATATCCAAAGATAAAAAATATAACAAGAGGAGTTAAAGAGAAAGATTTTCAATAAAGAAGTCAGTGAGAACATTCTCTTTAAATTTTTCTTCATTGGAGAATATAGATGCTAGGAAAACATTGATAAAGAAGCATGAAGAATATTCTACTCTCTTGAGCAAGTACTGGTTTATGAACAATGAAACTAAAGGAGATGCTACACAGATCTTATTTGTATGATTTCCAACTGAAATTCTACTACTGGATAGAAAAATCCCTGTGAAACATGAAAGCAAGACTGCAAAATCATGTGCGTTTGGGGCAATAGTCTATTTCAGATTTTCTAAATTGCTAGCTCTCCGTCTCTGTTTATCAAAGCTCTATGAGCACAAAGCATCCTACATTAAGGAATACCTTGTGTCAACTTAATGGCATTTTACTTACCACATCTATTCCATGTGACCTGAATTCTAATGGGAACACAATTAGAGAGTGAAATGTATTTTTAGGCCTTGTTTAATATTTTTGAGGTTAGCCATTATTAAATTGTTTTTGCTGATGGACTTTAATGGCAGAAAATGTAAAATAAATGAAGCAACTCGAATTGCTGTTTTATTGCCTGTGGCCATCTGGCTTGATTGGAAAGGGAAGTATATAAAAGACCAGGAGGTTGTAGGTTCAGTAAGGATACAGGCAGCAATTTCTTTCTATCCCCTTCACTTCTTGCTGCTAGGCGCATCATATCTCCTTCTGTGTGGTCTTATTCATAAGGTAAGATTCAAGGGTAACAGTGGAGTTGAATCAAGATGCCAACATGTACACAAACACACACACACACACACACACACACACACACACACACACACACACACACACGTGGTTGTATAATTTTGTCCTTTTCAAAGACGAGTCCATTCCTAACTCTATAACATACAAATATTCAAATCTATACAATAATTGCAACTATCATTTATTAGGCTTGCTTTAGGTAAATTAACTCAAATGCTACCTTCGTTTTTCAAATTATATCTTCATTTTTGGCATGGATGACTCCACTGCTAAGACAGAGTTGTCAAGCTAAAGTTAGTCTTTAAAGGAGGGACCAACTGTCTTCCTGTCATGTTTGCCCTAACTTCTGTTAAAAATCTTCACACTGTACTTAGTACAAACTTACCTTCCCTGATTTTCAGTATTTAAGTAGTGAGTCCAATTAACTAAAAATGAAATGTGATTTTACTAGTAATGTGGTGAAGAAACCAAAATATGTCTGACAAATCACCTCCAAAATTCAGTACTTGGTAGCTATCACAAGAAGCAAACAGTGACCTTGAATGATTTACTCAGGTTTTCATATGTAAAGGGCTTATTGTTATGCCATATGGCAATTTTGCAGATATGACATCAGCGATGCGCCACACACGAAATAAGGGAAAAAGTTGTCCATTTCTAACCTCATCTATGCAACGGTATTACAATAGCTATTAGTGGTAACTTTCTAGTTTTTCATCTAAGAATTAATAGTGTCATGTAGATTGAATTTTTATTCCATAGCAATGATTGTAGACCCAGAGCAAGTGAAAAATAATTTCCTATCAAGAAGATATTTCTTCAAAGTCCATATAAATATTGAGAGCATTTAGTTTACCTCACTTCTGCTTACACTGAAATATTATTCTGGTTTTCTTTAACTGTCAGAGTGAAAGGGTAGCTTGTAAGATACTTTTCCAGTCCTTGCTTGAGTGATGTAGGCCAATTGTCAAACTTCCATCTTGGTAATACAATGTCCTCTGAAATTTTATATGCCACGATGATTATCATTACAACTAGAAAATTTTGTACAAAGGCAAACCCACAGCAGATCATGTTCATTCAATTCTGATTGAGATGCTACATTGTAATAGCGCTCTATGGTTTTGTGTATTATTCACGATGAAGCAGGTGCTTCATGCTAGACAGTCTCTCCCCATTATTCCTGACACATGTAACTGAACTCAACCCTGCTGACTCTATTCTTTGATGGAGATCCATTTATTCCATAAAGCTTAGAGGGAAATAAAAATAGGTGTATCACGTAACAAAACACCAGTCTCTTTCAGCACGGCCTTGAATACACCTTTGTGTATTCCAGATATATTCCCTAGGCAGCATTTCCTCTTGTGTCTAATTAGATCCCGTTCTGTGTATTTACAAACAGGAAGCAGCAAGGCTGTGACCTCAGAATCTTCCAGCAAAGGCTTCATCAATTAGCATGGGTGTTAGTGTTGTTTGGTCATGAACATTGGGGTCCCTGTGAATTCTCTATAGAACAAAGATAAATGATATATTTTCTGTATCTTAAAGATGACAGTCATTATGTCTTTTTATATTACTACAGGAGAAATAACTTTTAAATTTCTTTTTTTTCTCAATTTTTGTTTTAAGTGGTAAGCAGATTCCACTGACCTTAGAAGGAAATGATAGGACACACCCACCCACCCACACACACACACACACACACACACACACACACACACACACACATGCATACATACATATATATGTTGGACTTGAATGACACACTTATAGATAACAATTCACATGGAAAAATTCCCATATGATACTAAATAAAGGATGGAGACAAAGACAGAATGTCATAAGATTCCTGACTTGTAAATTGATAATATCTCCATACATTTTCACAACATACTTATGCATACAATCAAATTTATTAAAAAAAAAAAAAACAAGTAGGGGTTCCAAGATGATGTTAATTATTTTACAAAGTCCTGTTTATAATCCCATTTGATACTGCAACTTCAACTCTATATAATGAAAATGTTCTATTGAACTACCCCAATTTCATTAGAATAAATGTTATTTTCACTTTCTTTTTAATTTCTTTTACATGGACTTATTTATTCTGTGTTTATCTCTCCATCTACCACGTGAGTCTCAGGAATCAATCTCAGATATCTAGGCTTGGTGACTAGCACCTTCTCTCTCTCTGATCCATCTTGCTGGACCTAAGATTTCTTTTAAAAAACATCATTTAGTTTACATGCAGTGTATGAGAATACCATGGCACCATATGAAGAGCCAAGGAAGGACAGTGTGTGCAAGTTTGTGTTTACTTTACATTGTGTGAGTTCTAACGATTGAATTTAGTGCTAAGGCTGTTACATGTGGCTCCATTTCACCAGCACCCTCATCAGTTCTTCTAGAATTTTCTTAGATTGAAGTGCATATTTTGATATTATTATGGATCTTTTGGCATTACTGAGCATCTATGCTATATAAGCTTCAAGAATTTTGAGCCCTAACATTAAGTATTCTGTGAATATAAAT
Source organism: Uromys caudimaculatus (assembly GCA_028551405.1). Classification (NCBI taxonomy): domain Eukaryota; kingdom Metazoa; phylum Chordata; class Mammalia; order Rodentia; family Muridae; genus Uromys; species Uromys caudimaculatus. Next base: position 9,927,612 of record CM052710.1, on the reverse strand, counting down.
CAAGGGAACCATCTAGATATTAATAAAATACATTGTTTTATATTCATAAGTGTATTCCTAACAAAAGACTGAGAACCTCAAAACCAGGTATACACTTTCTACTTCTCTTTAAGAGGCCTGACCCTTTCAATCCTTGACTATGAACTTGGCATAGGCACTTAACCTATTAATAGAAGAACCAAATAACAATTTAGACTGGAATTGGTTACTGTAGATTATGATGGATAGTCAGCATGGCTCACAAATATTGTTGAAAATTAGCAAACATAGCATACCCTTTAATTGTCAGCCTGTTCTTCATGTGCTGAAATGCCATGGTTCTTGGAAAGACAATGTCAGGAATCATCGATTAGAGAATCAAGTTCCTATCCAAACAAGCTTAGTGTTTTTCTGCTCCGGTTTTAATGGTTTATTGTTCTAGTCTGATTTCTGTTGTTATGATAAACATTATTACTAAAAGCAACTTGGGGAGAAGAGGATTTATTATATCTTACAGCCTGCAGTCCATCATCAAGAGCCAAGGTGGGAGACTGAAGAAGAAACCTGTGGAAAGGAATGCTTCTTACTGACTTGCTACAATTTTCCTAGGCAGCTACATTTCTTATACAGCCTAGGTATACATTTCTTGTATAACTCCCCCTGCTTGGGGATGCTACCACTCACAGTGGATTGGGTTTTCTTCCACGAATTGTCAATCAAAAAAGTCTCTATAGGCCAATCTGAAGGGGACCCCTTTTCAACTGAGCTTCCTTCTTTAAGGTGTATCATGTTCACAAACAAAATTAACCATCATGATTATATTGCATGTGACATACATAAACATTGAATTACCAATTTATCTTCTGATGCTTCATGCAAATTTCTAATATGCCAAATGCATGGGTCAGTATGTTTTATACATTCATTACACCTAGTTAGTACATAGAAATACTTAATTGGATTCAAATGAAAGATTCTTGTGAAAAGATGCTACCCATGTCTGGACATTGTCATGGGTTATTTTTAATACCATATGTGATAGTTAATGTCCTAGTCAACTTGACTACATTTATAGTCGCCATGGAAATATATCTCTGGGTATGTGTGGTCATTTGAATGAGAGAAGTTGCCCCTTGTATTTGGTGCAAACACTTGGATCCCAGTTGCTGGCACTGTGTGGGAATATTAGGAAGTGAGATCATTTTGGAGGAAATAGGCCGCTGGGATAGACTTTGAGAATTTAAATCCTTGAGAAACTTCTTTTTAATTTTTTATGTACTCTGTGCTTGTCATGTAAGATATGCTCAATCTGTTTCCTGCTCAGAAACACCATGCTTGCCTGGTGCCATGGTTCCCCTCCATGATAGGCTCCTCCATGATAGGCTCTATTGAGCCCAAATCAATACTCACTTCTATAAGTTGCTTTGCTCATGGTGTCTTGTCACAGCAACAGAAAAATTGCTATTACAATATGCCTATGATGGTGTCTTAGAATCTTTTCATAGAGTACAGAAGATTTACTCTAAACGTGAGGTGTTCCACTGACCCAGCCAGTTTCTTGACTTGGTATGAAGGAAGAAAGCAGTTTATCAACAGCATTCATCTATCTCTGCTTCATGATGGTAAATGCAACGTGACCAGATGTCTCATGCACCTGCATCAGTGCTTTACCCATCAGGATGAATGAGGCCATCAAACTGTGAGCCAAAATAAGGCTCTTCCTTCCTTAGGTTACTTACATCAGGTATTTTGTCAGAGCAATGAAGCACTTAACATGCAGTTAGTAATAAAAATAATCTATCAGAAACAGTGTTAAGCTATCATGAGAATTATTTTTTTGTTTCAGTAGTTTGATATTAGTTATTATAATTTCCCTGACATAAGTTAGGAAAAAGTTACAGTCTAGATAATGATAATGTGCACATAAATAAAAAGATAGAGTGGCAAAGATCACAATTAAACTCAACAGAAATGTCAGTTCCATTTTATTGATGATAAAAAAAAATCTGCAATTTTAAAAGAACCTTAGATTTACTTTTGTGTGTATAAATGTTCTGCCTTTACACAACATGTGTGCCTGGTTCATGAAGGGATCAGAAGAGAGTGGCAGATCCTCCGGATTTGGAGTTGCAGATGGTTGTGAGTCACGATGTGGGTGCTGGACATTGACCTTAGGTTCTCTAAGAAAGCATCCAGGGCTTTTAACATCTGAGCTATCTCTCGAGTGCCCTGATTGCTCCTTTAATAATAATAATAATAATAATAATAATAATAATAATAATAATAATTCTCCTCCTCCTCCTCCTCCTCCTCTTCGTCCTCCTCCTCTTTCTTCTTCCTCCTCCTCCTCCTCCTCCTTCTCTTCCTCCTCCTCATCTTCCTCCTCCTCCTGCTCCTCCTCTTCCTCCCCCTCCTCTTGCTCCTCCTCCTCCTTTTCCTACTCCCCCTCCTCTTCCTCTTCCTCCTCTTCTTCTTCTTTTTCTTCTACTTCTTCTCTACCTCCTCCTTCTTTCTCTGTCTCTGTACCCATCCCCTTCCCCTTGCCTTTCCCATCCCCCTTTGTCTTCATCGTCTTAGCAACAGGATCATGATCCTCCTCCTCCTCCTCCTCCATCTCCTCCTCCTCATCATCATCTCACTTGCTTCTCTGTGCACTTCACTGTTACTTTACATGCTAGGAAGCTGAGCCCACCCATTTTCCAAAAGGCCCACAACTTGGTTAATGTCAAATCAAAGAAGGAAGAAGAATTACAATAGTAGGTGATATTTTTTAAGACAGTCCAGGGACATCTAGTGTTGAATTGAAGAGATCAATGCAGAAAACTGAAAATGAATGGAATGATTGTAAGTGCTTTGGGAGTTCTCCCAAGCTTCAAATAATCAGCCCTCCACATGGAGAGGAGGCAAATAGTTAATAATGAGAAACTCATAGAGCACCATAGACAGGAAGGAGTGAATGTAGAGAAAGCAGAAAAATCGGCCAGAGTTAAACAACAGTGAGGGGTCTTTCTGTGGTGTCACAGTAAAGGGGAGTGAGAAACAGTGTGGCATGCCTCATATTCTTAGAAATGACTTTTCCTCGGTGTTCTCCTAAGTCAGAGAACGACGGGCAGACAGATTCCTCTCATTTGACCTGGTCATCATCAGAGTTGGTTCCCAGACTTCCCAGTAGCCCTGACCCAAAGGATACAAAGGTCAGAAGTTCCCCACAGAGGCGGGGAGGGGGAGGGGACACGGGGTTTCCAAAGAAAAGGGGAATCATCGGAAATGTAAATAAAGTATCAAAAAAAAAAAAAAAAGAAGTTAATCACTGGAGCTGTGCGTCTAAAGTCGTCACACAGTGGATTCAGTCTGTTTTGCTTCATTTTAAACTCTGGTCTGGCTGCACGTTTGAGCTCAGCATCTATGAAGCAAATATTGCTCTCTTTGGAAGGCACAGTGCATGCTGTGTTCATCTTCTGTCAGGTCAGTTTAATTAGAAACAGTATATAAGGATATGTCAGGATCCAGATAACTGACTCATGACTTAGTGATAATATATTAAATACATCTTGTGTTAGATTTAAACTTTGGATATTGTATCAGATGCTATATTAAAACCAGGCATAATTGCTTAATGTACTGAACAAACATTTCTGTACTCATTTTTCATGGTTTAATTGGATTTTTCAACATAGTTTTATAGTTTTGAGCTTTATAGTCTTACACTTTATAGATCATGCTAGCCTTGGGCTTGTGGCAACCATTGTGCCTCAACCTCTGATGTGGGAGGATTACAGACATGAGCCCCTTCTAGTTCATTTGCTGAAATGTATTCTATAAAGTCTCCTTTCTCAGTCACCTCCAAAACCCATTTTGTAGCGTATATGAAGACATACTATTCTGAGCTAGGTGGTTGGTTATTTTCCAACAGCTACAGAATGATCTGCAATAAACCACATAGGGGTAGAAGGGGAGTGAATGCTTGGTTTTGAGAATCCTTGCTTTCTGTGACTCCAGCCGACTGACAAAGGCATTTATAATTATAAGAATGGGGGATACCCCTCAACTCTTTGTAATGTATCTCAACACGCCCATGGAGGAAAACTGTAAGCATTAAATAGTCAAAATGAGTGAGATTTTCAGACTTTTAGAATATCACATAAGCTCATTTTTTAGGGTACTATCTAAATAAAACCTGGGAATCTGACCTGATCTGTGGAAATCTTGAGAATTCTCTTTTTCTGTTTGATTTTTCATGTTAACCCCAAGGGAATAGGAGAGGCTACAGTAAAGAGAGTGAGTCGGATGTTAAGCGTTCTTATATATGTCTGGAGGAAGTGGGAAGGAAATAACTCATAAACCAACTTGGGGAAGCCAATCACATGGGTTTTCCTGGTATAAAACATGGAAGAAGCCAGTAGCTGAAGTAAGTTATAGGCAATGTTTTAAAGAGGAAATTGAAGAAAAAGAAAGGAAATTTGGCTTGTGAAAGGATTTATGGACTTTTGATGTTGAGATAACATTGGGAAACCCTAGCCTTACTGGCTCCGCCAGTCTTCTCCTCTGGGTAGGGAAATTTTTTTTCACCATATCTACCTAATCCCAAGGGTGGTGTATAGTGTGATTAATAGGAATTCTCTCTCTCTCTCTCTCTCTCTCTCTCTCTCTCTCTCTCTCTCTCACACACACACACACAGACACACACACACACACAGACACACACACACACACACACACACACACACACACACACACACACACACACACACACACACACACACACACACTTTTTCCCAGGCTTGTTTTGAATGAATTGAAGTAACTGGTTGGTGAGAGAGAAAACTTAGGAGAAAGACTGTGCATGACTGTATTTCCATTTGAAGAATCCCTGCATAAACTTCAAGGTCACAGAAATATTGCTTGCAACAGAGGGTGCACTGTGAGACTCTTAAACTGTGCTTACTTTTCCCATATCTTACCTCTCTCTGAACAAAGGTGAGCCAAGTCAAAGTGTTCTCTCAGGTTAGTGAGATGGCTCCGTGGGGTGGGGAAAGGCATTTGGCTCCTGCCATCAAGGTTGACAATCTAAGTTTGATCCCTCTGGACCACATGGGATCAAGTTCCCACAGGTTGTCCTAAAAAAACCATGTTCTCTCCTTTTTTGTTGATTTTTATCAGCTATTTTTTGAGGATAGGTTTGTTCGTTAAAGTGAAAAATGTTGTTTGTTGGTTCATTTGTTTGTTTAGCAACTTCAAGAAGTATGATGAAGCCTACTAGATTGAGTTAGCTATGAAAAGTAGAGTGCAGTCACTGAGTACCTGAGCTGAGGCTGAGGAAGCAAAGACTGGGTCTAGACTGTAGATCTTCCACTGCTGGGCTGAAAGGCCTTTTAGACTGTAAGTTCTGTGCATTGTAGTTTGAGATTGTCTCTGGATGTCTTATAGCTATGACTGAAAAGTCACTGAATTGCTTGGGTCCTCATTTTCTTCATCTGTAAAATCGGGTTCATTCCTCAGTGCTGGGTTAACTAAAGTAGTGATACCCATTTCATATATTTGAATGCCTAGTTACCAGGGGATAACATGGCCTGGTTGGTGTAGTTGAGGCCTTGAAAAAGGATCTGTGTCTCTCAGAGTGGGCTTTGAGGTTTTAAACGCCCACATTAGTACCCAGCCACAGTCTCTCTCTGTCTCTCCCTTCTCTCTGTTGTTTGTCTCCGTCTCTCTCCTTCTCTTTCTGCCAGCAGCCTCCAGATAAGGATGTAAAGCCATCAGCTATCATCCAGCACCATGCCACCCTGCTTCTTGCCATGACAATAATGGACTTAACCTTTAAAATTCTGAGCAAAGCCCCCAAAGTTTCTTTGGTCCTGGGGTCTCTTCAGAGAACCTTTCTCACTCATCTATGGACTTGACCAAAAGCAACTTAAGGGTTTATTTTTGCATGAGCTGTATAGACATATTTGGTCATAGGAAGGAAAGTACGGTGTCAGGACCAACCGGTGATTAGTAACCCTTTTTCTACCTCAGTGATGCTGATATAAGCCAGATTAGACCAGATTTAGAGTAGATATAGGCAGATTTATTTGGGGGCAATTCTTGGGCAGGTTCAGTGATCTCACAGGTGGAGATCGGTGGAGTCTGGGCTAAAGCAAGGAGTTTTATAGAGCTTAGGCAAGGAGTGAGGAAGGGTCAGCCAGCACCTGGACTGTATCCATAGGAAAACTGAGCCCCTGGGTGGGTTGCTGGAAATGCGGAGAGGAGGAGTGATAACTCCTTAAGGCTGTAGTTTTCTCCAAGCAGGCAGAGGCATTTTCTCTATGAGGGAAGGGCTGGGGGGAGAAGGGCAGAAGGGGTTTCCCAGCTTGTGTAGGGCCCAGCAGGGGTTCCAGCCTAACAGTGATGATGGCTGAGCTTCTTGTTCAGCTCTCATCAGTATGGAAAGGAGAAGTGAGGAGAAGACCAGACCTTAACCAGCTCTCCTTCTCTCCCCTTTCTGTTCTGTGCCACCCACATTCAGATCAGGCCTTTCGGTCTTACTTAATCCACTCTGGAAATATCCTCAGACAGGAACCCGTAGGAGTGCCACACTGACGCCTTAGGCATTTCTTGATCCAATCAAGTTGACAATCAAAACTAACTCTGACCGTAAGTAATAAAAAGTTTCTGTGGAGAATGAGGATCCAGAATTTGGGAGAAAAAGTATCTGCAGTAAAGTGCTTTGTCCCTGGGCTATACTCCCGAAGGAGAGACTATTTCTGGAGATCAATTAATGGCTTAAACTGTCAGTCTTCCATAAGACAAACCCACATCTCTAGACTACTGCCTGAAGACATAGGAGAATAGAAGCTTAAATGCATACATGAAATCTTATAAGATTCATTTAGCATTGGTATTTTTGTTTTTACTTTTAATTTTTAGAAATTATAAGCATATTTAGAGTATTTATACTAAAATTGCAAATAACGCAAATATTTATTGAAGACTGGGTAAATAATGATGCCTACTCACGGTTCATCTGCTGCAGATGTATTTACTCAATAGATTGCTACGACAATGCTTATGCAGTTTTGATACCTATAACATAGTATTGCATGCTCTGGACATTTTATCAACATATTAGAAAGGGTATATACATGAGCGAGCTTGAGTGCTTAGTGATCTCATTTTTGGTGTTTGCCCCTGAGAAAGTGATCTTCACTTCATGATAAAAGTCTGAAGACTCAGAGAAATGAAAGAGAGTCAGATTAGATTGATTTTTGTCTCTGCAGAAACTAAGAATCAGCTTGGATAGAAGGCAAAGTATCTAACACATCAGTTTATTGCAAAACAAAGATTTGTATATTCCAAATCACATTATTTTCCCATCTGAAGTCCTTATTGACTGAGATCTCCAAGGAAGTATAATCTTTCCTGCTTGTCTATCATAGCCCTCAACCCAACCCCCCTGTACTCCCAGATAATTCCCTTTTTCTTATAGTTGGGTTTAGTGACATAATTGATTGTCCATAACATTGTATTCCTAATATACAATAACATGCTCACAGGAAACAAGGCTCCAGCTCCTAGCTATAGAACACAAGGGTTTATTGCCTCCTGTTTATCTGAGATTTACTGATGAGTCTTAAACACAACTCAGGCTGCAAATAGACTGGAATGATTCGTTTTTATACTATTAAAGAACATATTTTCTATCCCAGAGTTTGGTTTTGATACTCTTTCTACTCTAGATTAATTTCTGGAAATACATCTCATGCACTTCCTTTCAAGACCGAGGATGGTGGTATGGTTGTGAGATATCTATTTGGGTATTGTTTATAAAAAACCATCAGATCATGAAAATGACATTTCATGGAATCATTGTACTATAGTCTGAGTGTTGGGTTGTGGCTACCCTATGGGATTAATATACATAGTCTGCACAGGAGTCTATATATGTGCAATTCTATCTTAGTTGTGGATTCCCAGTGAATTGCACTAACATAGGTCAACCTCAGGAAGTAAAGGAATATTTTCAGAATAACAAACTGGACTAGAGCCCCTCAAACAAAGAAAATTAATTTTCTGAGGTCTAAAATGGACTTGGAGAAATAGAATCTAGAATAGAAACCTTCTAGACTCTAGCACAACACAGTTCTCTGACCTTGGAATAGAGAATTTTCTAAGAGAGAACAGGAATGTACAAGCAATATTTAACTACTTCTTCTTCTTCCTCTTCCTCCTCTTCCTCTTCTTTTTCTTCCTCTTCCTTTTCCTCCTTTTCCTCCTTCTCCTCCTCTTCTTCCTCTTCCTCCTATTCTCCTCATCTTCCCCATCTTTCTCTTCCCTTCCTCTTCTTCCTTCTCTTCTCCCTCCTCTTCTTCCTCTTCCTCCCCCTCTTCCTGTTCCTCCTCCTCCTCCTCCTTTTCCTCTTCTTTAATGAAATACCCAGTCAGTCTCTTTGACTGTTTTAGTGAGTATTAATCAATTAAGATTTGTCTCAGTCAGGGTTTCTATTCCTGCACAAACATCATGACCAAGAAACAAATTGGAAAGGGTTTATTCAACTTACACTTCCACACTGTTGTTCATCACCGGAGGAAGTCAGGACTGGAACTCAAGCAGGTCAGGAAGCAGGAGCTGATGCAGAGGCCATGGAGGGATGTTTCTTACTGGCTTGCTTCTCCTGGCTTGCTCAGCTGGCTTTCTTATAGAGCCCAAGACTACCAGCCCACAGATGGTACCACTCACAAGGGGCCCTCCCCCCTTGATCACTAATTGAGAAAATACCTTATTGCTGGATCTCATGGAGGCATTTCTCAACTGAAACTCCTTTCTCTATGATAACTCCAGCTTGTGTCAAGTTGACACAAAACCAGCCAGTACAATTGACCCCTTGTCAACTTGAGACACAAATACATCACTATTAAGCCTCAACTCTTACTTTCTTATTCATCCCCAAGATCTAATTAGCTTTAAAAGTCCCACAATCTTTGAAAATACTTACTATTAAAATTTCAATCCCTTTAAAGATATCTAATCTCTTAGAATTCAAAGTCATTTTGTCATCAAAAGTCTCTTAACTGTGGGCTTCACTAAAATACCTTCTTCCTTCAGGAGGGAAAATATATCAGGGCACAGTCACAATCAAAAGCAAAATCAAACTCCAGCTGTCCAATATCTGGGATCCATTCACGATCTTCTGGATTCCTACAAGCTCTTGAGTCACTTTTCCAGCTCTGCCCTTTGTAGCACACACCTTGTCTTCTAGGCTCCAGATGCCTGTACTCCACTGCTACTGCTGTTCTTGGTGGTCATCTCATGGTACTGGCATCTCCAAAACACTGCTGTCTTCTGCTGCAAGTAGGCTTTACCAACAGCCTCTCATAGGCTCTCTTGGTGCAAAGCCTCACCTCCTTTGCATGACCCCTTCAGTCCTGGGCCATCAATTGCAACTGAGGCTGCACCTTCACCAAAGGCCTTCTGCGGCCTCTCTCAGTGCCCAGGCCTCAGCTGCTCTTCATGACTCCTTCATGCCTTCAAAACCAGTACCACCTGGGCGACTCTTACATATCACCAAGTCCAGCTACAGCACAAGGTATGACCCTGGTTATCTCTGGAATGCAGCCTCTGTGCTCTCAGCAAACACTTCTCAGAAGATTTTACCTCATTGATGCTGGTCTCTTCCCAATCATTGCCAATTTCCTAGCTCCAGCTAACCAGCATCAATAGTCCCAGCATGCAATGGTTTTGCTTTAGTAGTTCTGATATCTTGTTAATCACAGCTGATTTCTTCAGCCCCAACTAACCAAAACCACAGAATCTTAAATCAAACTATCAATGGCCCTGATAAGAGTCTTTAATTTTCCCTCTGAAATTTCACAAGCCAGGCCTCCATCTTCTGCACTGTTCTTAACATTATCTTCCAAGCTCCTACACAACATCCCACAGAGCTCTTAACACTGAATGGATCTTCTAGCCCAAAATTCCAAAGTCCTTCCATAGTCCTCCCCAAAATAATGGTTAGATTGTCACATTGTCACAGGAATACCTCACCATGCTGGTACCAATTTGTCTTAGTTAGGGTTTCTATTCCTGCACAAACATCATGACCAAAAAGCAAGTTGGGGAGGAAAGGGTTTATTCAGCTTACACTTCCACACTGCTGTTCATCAACAGAGGACTGGAACTCAAGCAGATCAGGAAGCAGGAGCTGATGCAGAGGCCATGGTGGGATGTTTCTTACTAGCTTGCTTCTCCTGGCTTGCTCAGCTGGCTTTCTTATAGAGCCCAAGACTACCAGCCCAGGCATGGTGTCACCCACAAGGGGCCCTCCCCCCTTGATCACTAATTGAGAAAATGCCTTACAGCTGGATCTCATGGAGGTATTTTCTCAACTGAAACTCCTTTGTCTGTGATAACTCCAGTTTGTGTCAAGTTGACACAAAACCAGCTGGTAGAACATTAATCCTGGGCAGAGCACGGTTATCCCAAATACAAAGTTTGAAACTTTGTAAACTTTCTATTGTTTCAGCATTTAAGTGTCTAGAGTCTTTTTGTCTGTCTGCTTTTCTTTTTTCTTTTTCCTTCATTTTTGTTATTTAAAATAGATTTTTCTCTCATTCAATCATTCCAACCACAGATTCCCCTCTCCCCACTCCTCTTAGCTCCCCACTCCTACCTCCCCTTTCTCCTAGATTCATTCCCAGTTCCATTTTATCCATGGCTCATTAAAATATCTTGATGGAAGTAGTTTTGTTATATTTAAATACATTGCACAAATCTGTTAGAGCACCTCATACAACAAACCTCTTCTTATAGTTCTTACAGCAATTATATGCTTCAGTTGATTCTGTAGCTATAAATACATCTTATCTCCAGGTGCTACAGAGGAGGGGTGAAGAACTAGAACTAAGTTATCACACAGGCACTTTCATCTTGAATGCAGTGATGATAGAAAACTCTTCCACTCAAAGATCCTAAATCCCCAGTGCCCACTTTCCCACTTCTTCCTCCCTTGCATCCTTATGAGTCACCCTGACCCTGCTCCTCTCACTAGGTCCTTTTTTTATCAACTCTCCTAGTTTCCCTTCCTCCCTCACACCGTCCATCCCTGCAATGTGTCCATTCAGCCTAATTCAGGACAATAGCTTCTCATCCCACTTTCAAACCCTCACCGATGCTTCAGTCCCTCAACTCTCTGCAGTCATCACAGAAAAAGTGGGGAGAGTGGGCAGAGGTGTGGGTGTTAAGGGAGAGAGAATACTGTTTGTTGCTGCCCAAAATATCCAGTAAGTATTGTTTGGGAGTCCATTGACATACTGGTAAAAGGACTATATAGGAAAAGAAGTCCCGGTAATACTTTGCCTTTTGGGGAATTACTAGAGAAAACATGGGGATTATAAGAAAATGTTGTCCAGTCTCAGGTAGAGCAAACATTACTAAACACATCTGCTACTGGCCTTACTTGTTTAGTTTCCCCATTCCTCTAAAGTTTTACCCAACACTCAGATAGTTTTAACATTTTCTATTTTGCATTCCTTTTCTCCCAGGAGAAAACCTCTAGGGTCTATGGTGAGAGGCTTCTCCACTAGAAACCTTGATCTTAAGATGAACATGCCTGCCCCCCTAGTGAGAATTCTGCTTTTACTGAATACTTGTAAAAATAATAAACTTTGTCTTAAGGTGAAAACACCTTCCTGACCCTACAGGTTGTTTGCTTGTTTGTTTGTTAGCTACAGCTTTAAGAGACATTTGGTACTTTGGTCCCCAGAACCAATTTATTATCTATATCACACCCCGAGCCAATTTATTATCTACCAGGACCACAATACACAGAGGCTTTGATAAGAATTATTCTTAATATAGTTTGAAATTAGAAGAAACATTAAAAAATAATGATGATATAAGAATGTATGCAGTCTAGGATGTCTGCATGATTAAACAAAAATGCTAATACAATCATATGTTCCAGGGTTTCCCAGCATAACACAGGGAACTTGGGGTTTCATAAATGGACTCCAGTGCTTCTCTGGTTAAATGCTGAACTGCTAGTGGAGCTTTGTATACAAGTGGCTCATATATCCGGGAAATAAACATGCAGGCAAAAATTCACAGGTGTTTACAGTAAATAGCCTTTGATGAATAAGGGTGAATTCTGAAACTCTATGAAGGAACTAACAAGATTTATTACAGGAAGTAACAGCTATTATTTTTTTCACAGACTTTCTTTTATATGTTTGACAAATAATCTTCATTCAATTCCAACAAACCCTAAATTAGCCCCTTGGGAAGCTGAGAAAGGGGAAATCTTCCTAAAACAAAAAGAACAATGTACGTGGAACAAGACAGATTCTCTAGTGTGAGAAAACCAGGCCCATGCAAAGCAGGGCACACAGGTGGCAAACAAAGAAGCATTACATTGACTCAGTATTTACAACCAAGAATGTCTTCTTAAAGAATGAAGATCACACTGTAACAACCAATGAGACGCAAGTTATGTCAATGGAACTATGGGGGGGGGGGGATTCTAAAATTCCTAAAAAAAAAAAAGAGGATTAGGTTGGGAAGGTAAAAGTTTTCTTTTACAGATATGGCCCAATGATAATTAAAAATAATCAAAAGTAAGAACTGTGAGGCTGGGATCCATTGGCAGAGCAGGTGCTTGCATGCATGAGGTCTGGAATTAGAACCCTCAAGGAAGAACCAAACAACAAAACAAGCAATAAGTTCTGATGCTTATTTGGATTTTTGAGCTTTTTTAATCACATACTAAGAATGGAAAATGATACTCAATAAGCATAGGCAGGTACATCTCTATAAATTCAAAGCTAGCCTGGTCTACATAATGAGTTCTAGGCCAGTCAAAGCTATATAGAAAGACCCTGTACCAAACAAACATACAAACAAAAATAGGTGATTGGACTCATTTAGGTAGAATATCTTTATAATAAATGCTGATTGATGGAGTTACTAATGAAATAGTAACAGATTTCATCGTTTTAACAAAACTAATACAAGAATATGTAAAACAAATATCAAATGCAAACATAAAATGTGATGAAGTCCTTGCCAAATGCTAGTATGAGTCCCTATTCTAAGAATCACTACATAATCTTTTTAAAAATGCATCTATTTTCATACGTATTAGTATCTGCATACATTATTGGGCATTCTATGTGTGCCTGGTATACATGGAAAGCAGAAGAGAGCATCAGATTCTCTTGAACTGGAGTTAGAGACAGTTGTGAAAGGCCATGTGGGTGTGGAGAATTGGACCTTGATCCTCTGCAAGACTAGTCAGCACTTAACCACTGAGCCATCTCTCTAGCCTCGAAGATAAGAAATTTTACATTCAAGACATTTTGTGGGTGTTGGTGTGGGGATGTTGTGTGGATAGGAAAAAAATACTGTTGGAAAGAAGTAAAGAAAGGGCTCCATGGTCAACATAGTGTGGTTTTATATAATTTCAGCATTTTAAAAACTTTATAGGGTAATGCTCCACCTCTCCACTTTTCAAGTGGTAAAGACAGGATGGTACATTTCTGTAGACTGGGTCTACAATGTTGTTTTCCTAAGTCAGCCATGTTTTCTAATGATCATTTTCGATCACTTCAGTGGCATTGACTGAACTTGACTTAACCATGTGCTTAGAAACTAGACTTATCGCCGGGCAGTGGTGGCACACGCCTTTAATCACAGCACTCGGGAGGCAGAGACAGGCGGATTTCTGAGTTCAAGGCCAGCCTGGTCTACAGAGTGAGTTCCAGGACAGCCAAGGCTACACAGAGAAACCCTGTCTCAAAAAACCAAAAAAAAAAAAAAAAGAAAAGAAAAAACTAGACTTATCGACATATTTTTTGCTCTCTTGCTACAGCACTGCCTCTGTTATTCCTGTAGTCATCTCAAGCTCACGTCAGTTTCTCTGTAATGGTTCAACTATGATCAACAATAGCCAAGGCTAACATGACCGCTATGACCCTAAGTGTCTTCTTCAAAAGCAGGGGCATTTCACTAATGTTAAGTACCTTGACATAAAGTAGGAAGTGAAGCAATATACATTTGTACATGGGCAGGAAGTGTAGAAAGAATGAAAGAGCCTTGGCATCCATATAAAATATCTGTCAGTGAAGGTATCTATCTCCAGCTTGCCTATAACATTAGTTTGTTGTAAAAAAAAAAAAAAAAAAAAAAAAAAAAAAAAAACAGTAAAAAGAGCCAGGGGACATAGTTCAGTTGGTGGAGTGTTCCCCTAGCATGCAGAATCTCAGCATTGAGAAGGTAGAGGCAGGGAGATGGATAGTTCAAGAACATGTTTTACTGCATGGTTATATAGTAATTTTGATGCCAACCAGGGCTAAAAGACCCCACGACAAACTAATTCCCATTCTTTCTCTCCTCTCTCTCTCTCTCTCTCTCTCTCTCTCTGTGTGTGTGTGTGTGTGTGTGTGTAATAAACAAGATGAACAAGGGTAAGAAAGATAAACATATTAGAGTCATATTACAATATTATAGCAATTGTGATAAAACTATAGTATAGATTGTGGCAGAAATGAGGCTAACATTTAAAATTAATAGTCATTCCATTTAGCAAAGCTTGACTGAACTTATTTGTGGTGTGCATGTGCACGTGTGTTTGTGTCCTAATGACTATTTAGGAATTAGACTTTTTTATTTGGCCTGGGTTATCTTCCAAGTCATAGACTACCAAAACAACAAAATTTCCTTCAAAAGTTGCTGCAAATACAAACATGAATTTGTAAGAGACTACACTACCTAATTTATCTTTTAAAATAATCAAGGCCCTTGAATGTTTTAGAGACATTGGCGTTAGTCTCCAGCTAAAATGTTATGTTTTCTTTGCTTATGTTTTGGCAATTCCTTCTTCACAAAAGCTACAGACTATAATTCTTTTATTTGAACCCTAATTAAAAATCGCCATTTATGCATATCTAATGTGACACCCATAAGATTTTAATTGTTTCTGGTGCGACATGCTTTTGCTGTTACAACATAACAAGTATGCAAATTCAACATTCTTCCTAGATATTTCTCACTGTGAAATTAGAATTATCCTGGAGAATTCATTTGAAAACAAAGTTAAGCTTCTAGGGCACTGAGATAAATTACATAAACTCGATAAAATCAGACATTGAAATAGAAAATAGGTAAAAAAAAAAACAATTTAAAAGCAGAATATCTCTGAGAGTACATCCTACGGTTCATGGAAACATTCTAAGGTACAAAAATAAAGCAAGCCAATAGTATTATAGAAAATGTGATATCCAAATAGAATTGTTTATAAATAGAATGTTTTCCAAAGTTTCCACAAGGCATCAGCTGTTCTTTTAACCCCCTGAATGCTGAGACTTTCCACCTCACTAGCTAAATTAAGCTGTAGGAAAATATTACCTATGCATTGTCTTTCGAGGTGGCTGTTGATCTATTTTTACATGTTTCGGATTCTGTCTTCAGTTCAGTTTAAACGGCCTCAGACTCCTACACAAAACAACACAGAGAAACAGGCCAACACCAAGATGAATAAGAAATGGTTCTTTTATTTAGGCTGTGAATAGAATTACAACCAAAAAATAAAGAGAAAACCAACATGCCTGGCTTTCAGGGCATGTCCTTGGATAAACTTGGACTGGTCTAGTTAACCAGCGCCTTTCAGTGATTACATGAAAATGTGTTCTAATGACTGATAGAACCTGTCACCATCCAAGTGTAATACAATGTATTTGTGAGCTGTTCCAGCAGTCACGGACACTCGAGTAGATTGTGCTTGAGTTCATTACTCGTCTAGTGGAGAGAATAATGTTCCATTAAAAGCAAATTTCAGAAAACTTGGAATTATAAAGTTGATTTGGAGCTAGTGTATGGCTTGCTCCACAGCAATAGCAATATTATAAGATACAAGACTTTATTCTTCATCTAAAACCACTGATAACAATATTATAATATTTTCGGCTCTGAGCCTAGCCTCGGCTGAGCCATCTGTAGGTGAGTGGGTGGAGGAGCATCCTCATAGAGAAAAGGGGGAGGGGAAGGGGTTGGGGTATTTACAGAGAGGAAACCAGGAAGGGGGACAACCGCCTCGTGGTGGGAGCAACAGTGTCAACTGGCCAGACCCCCTGGAGCTCCCGAAGACTGGACCACCAACCAAAGAGTACACATGGAGGGATCCATGGCTCTGGCTGTGTATGTGGCAGAGGAAGGCCTTGTTGGACATCAGTGGAAGGAGCTGCCCTTGGGCCTGTGGGGGTTCGATGCCCCAGTGTAGGGGGATGCCAAGGCAGGAAGGCAGGAGTGGGTGGGTGGGTGGGGGAGCACCCTCATAGAGGCAGAGGGAGGGGGAATGGGATCGAGGATTTCCTGAGGGGAGACCTAGAAAGGGGATAACATTTGAAATGTAAATAAAGAAAATATCCAATAAAAGGAAAAAAAACTTAAAAATAAAATTAACCAATAAAAAAACAATACTATGATATCTAAAACCACTGTAATTATTGTCTGAAAAACTTTCTTACTTTGTTTTTACAACAGTCATCCAAACACGGATAAAACAACTGAAGTTCAATTGAGATACACCTTTCC
The DNA here is from genome assembly GCA_028551405.1 of Uromys caudimaculatus. Classification (NCBI taxonomy): domain Eukaryota; kingdom Metazoa; phylum Chordata; class Mammalia; order Rodentia; family Muridae; genus Uromys; species Uromys caudimaculatus. The sequence goes on along the minus strand of CM052710.1, from coordinate 9,911,076 downwards.
AACTATGGATATCTAAGGTAAACATAAATCAATCGATCCAGGCTTTGTACCTGCCCATAGTTAAGGACTTTAAAGGCTGAGGACAGATTGCCTGCCCAGGCTGGAGAGTGAAACCTTGTCTCACAAAAAGCAAATAGGAAAAATAAAAATTAAAAAAAATAAAAAACTTTACCGAAATGTATTCACTCTGTTTGTTCTTAATTCAGTTTAAAGTACTTTGTAAACTTAAATAAATTTGAAGTGTTCTGTTAATGTGCAGAGTATGATACGGCCACCTGTTCCTTGGAAGCAATCTGATGACTCATGGCTCCTGGAGAAGAGAGTTAGTTTTCCTCAAGAATGTTGTGAGAGAGTCTACGCATGCTCCAGTCTGCGCATGCTCCAGTGAATGGCCTCAGACCCACGTCCATACGGACAAAACTGTACAGACTCAGAAGAAAAAGAAGCTCTTGCGTCCGGGAAGGCAAGGGGGTGGGCAGTTGGAGAGTATCTGGGAGTGGATGAGAGAGTGAATTTTATCACAAAACATTTGAAATCCTCAAACAATAAAAAATGACAACCTGAGATGTTCTAAATCTCGGGCCTTTCCACCCATTTGAAAAGATTTTATTTTAAAGTAGCATTAAAAATAAACATCCCATAAAAAGCATGAAAAACACAGAAATCAGGTTTAGTAAGTTAAGAGTTTACCCTGGCCGGGTCCAGATTTAAGCCTTGTCCCCTTGAAATCACTATGAATACCTTTCCCTGTCATTTGTAAAATAGCTTGAATCAGCTGTCCATAGAAGCTCTGCCCTGTATTATGCTAACAGACAACTCCATAAATGGGGAATGTTCTCTGAGACTATATCAGAAGAGAGTGCTCCATCTCTCATCCTTCTGCAATAGGGTCCCAAACTTTAGTTGTTGAAAAAGTTTGTAAAAATTGAGAAGATCTTGAGAGATGGCTCAGAGGTATAAAATATAAAATAAAACAAAACACAAACAAACAAACAAACAAAAAAAAAATCACTCGTTGCTCTTGAAGAAGATCCAGGTTCAGACCCAGGAACACACATGACTACTTAACAACTATCTGTAAATCTGGTTCAGGGGACAGGGTGATGGCTTCTAGCGTCCATGGGTCCATGGACACCATGCATGAGCACACTGTACATACATGCAGGCAAAATACCCATGTACATAAAATAATCAGACCATTAAACAGAAAGGGATAACTAGTCTTTCTAATTTACTCAATAATATTTCCTTTTGCAAGTCAGATTAAATCAATATAATAGATCAATCCTTACACACACACACACACACACACACACACACACACACACACACAGAGAGAGAGAGAGAGAGAGAGAGAGAGAGAGAACAGTGGTAGCTGTGTATTGAATATATTCACATGAGTATGTCTGTGTGAGAGTCTATGTGTGTTTATCAGGACATGGGGATGCTGCATCTTCCTTTGTCTTATTTCCTTGAGACAAGGTCTCTCATTGAACTGGAAATTCCTAATTTTGACCTGGCTAGCTGGTCATGCATGCAGCTTTGTCTGTACCCACTATTGAGTTTATAGACATCACCAGCCATGGAAGCCCTTAATGTGGGTTTTAAGATTTGGACCCAGGTCCTCATGTTTGCAGAGGAAGCACTCCTATGCACGGAGCCATCTGCCCCACGCCAAACCCCATTTGTCTTCTCACAGCCCCTGCAAAATGTGTTAAACTGCCCCACTTTCCACCTAGCGACTAGGTAAACTGGTAATCTCTTAAAATGATTTTGATTTTTCTCAGACATCTGTTTTTCCTATAATCATTATAATTATCTTTGCCAGGCATATTTGGATATGACCTTGACTTTGGGAAAGCAGATTTCAAAACAGTCATAGAGAAAAAAATAAATATGATTCCATGGCAGAGAGATTTCTTTGAAAAAAAAATTAGACATGATTTTGATTTTTAAATCACAAATAGTCCAAATAGTCCGATGAGAATGAGTTAGCAACAGAAGGATTAGTCATCATGGTTTCTAGATAAGGCCAAAAGAATTTTTAGAAAATGCGCAAGCACACACTGATCCCATACATGAAAAACAGGAAAAAAAGTAAAAGAAGAGAGGTGGGATCCAGCTAGAGGAAAGCCCTAAAAAGAAAAAAAAATGAAAATTAAGTGTAAGGGAAAATAATGCTACTTTAAAGGCAATGGCCAGAGGCTTTTGATGCCTGGCAGGTGGCAAGGGAAGCCAGAGCCGTTACACATGGCTTTATTTTCTATCTTAAAACAGCAGCATGCCGGGCAGTGGTGGTGCACGCTTTTAATCCCAGCACTTGGGAGGCAGAGGCAAGCGGATTTCTGAGTTCAAGGCCAGCCTGGTCTACAGAGTGAGTTCCAGGACAGCCAGGGCTACACAGAGAAACCCTGTCTTGAAAAACAAAACAAAACAACCCCCTCCCCCCCCCCCAAAAAAAAAAAACCAGCAGCAGCAGCAGCAGCAACAACAACAACAGCAACAACAAGACAGCCTGGGGTACATGAGAACCTGCCTCAAAAAAGAAAACAATAAGTGATGAACAAAAAAAAAACCAAAAGCAAATGTTAAACGCTAAAGGCCAGCGGACTTGGAAAGGATCTGATAATCACCAATGCGATGCTTGCAAGACTGACCTTCCGATTTCAACACGTAAAATACATTTAAAAGAAAAAATAACCTCGCGTCCTGCTGACAAGAATCGAATGTATTAAATAAATTAAGTTAAATATGAGGAGCGCCTCTCGTGATGAGATTATATATTATATAATTGTTACTATGTCACGAACAATGAAAACAAACAACACAAAAAACGATGACAAAGAAAAATATTTCAAACTGACAGTTACTTATTTTAAAAATAACTCCCACCAGCAATGGAGGAGTGGTCCTCTTTCTCCTCATCCTTGCCAACATGTTCTGTCACCTGAGGTTTTAATCTTAGCCATTCTGATTAGTGTAAGGTGAAATCTTACGGTCATTTTGATTTGCATTTCTCTGATCACTAAAGACTTTGAACATTTCTTTAAGTGCCTCTCAGCCATTTGAGATTCCTCTGCTGTAAATTCTCTGTTTATTTCTATACCCCATTTTTTGATTGGGTTTTTTATTTTGATGGTTAGCTTCTTGAGTTCTTTATATATTTTGAATATTAGCCCTTTATCAGATGTGGAGTTAGTGAAGATCTTTTTCCCAATCTGTAGGTTGCAGATTTGTCCTATTGACTATGTTGTTTGCCTTACAATAGCTTTCCAGTTTCATGAGGTCCCATTTATGAATTCTTATTCTTAGAGTATGAGCCATTGGAGTTCTGTTTAGGAAATTCCCCCCTGTGCCAATGAGTTCAAGGCTCTTTCCCACTTTCTCTTCTATTAGATTCAGTGTATCTAGTTTTATGTAGAGGTCCTTGATCCATTTGAACTTGCACTTTGTGCAAGCTGACAAACACGGATCTATTTTCATTTTTCTATATAAAGATTGCCAGTTACACCAGCATCATTTATTGAAGATGCTTTCTTGGTGTGCTCACAAAAAGGGGCCTATCATGACTGCCCTCGGAAAGACCCAACAAGCACCTGAAAGAGTCAGATGCAGATATTTACACCCAATCAGTGAACAGAAGCTCCTAACCCCTGTGGTTGAATTTGGGGATACCTGGATGAAGCGGAGGAGGGCGACCCTGTAGGAGAACCAGCAGTCTCAATTAACTTGGACTCCCGAGATCTCTCAGACACTGGACCACCAACCAGACAGCATATGCCAGCTGATATGAGGCTCCCAACACATATGCAGCAGAGGACTGCTGGGTCTGGGTTCAGTCAGAAAAGATGCACCTAACCCTCTGGAGGCTGCAGGGTGTGGGGAAGTCTGGTAGGGTGGTGGTTGGGACATCTTCATGGAGACAAGAGGGAGGATGTGGAACAGGCAGAGTGTGGACCAGGAGGGGGATACAATCTGCAGTGTAAAAGAATAAGATTAAAAAAAGAATAAAGTAAAACTTATATAATGCTAAAAAACAAAAACAAAAAACAAAAAGTTTTTATTGTCCCTATTCCAAGAAAGATGTTATAGTTTGGTGGCTAAGAACTATAAAGTCAGAACAAAATTTTTATGTTGGTTTTGGACAGGTTTATTAAAACAGTTTTTTTCTGTTTGTTTATTTATTTATGGTTGGAAGAGAAGAGGCATCTGTCCCAAGACACACATGTAGAGTTCACAGAAAAACTCGCAGGAGCCAGTTTTATGTTTCTGTCTTATGAGTCCCAAAGACCAAACTCAGGTCATGAGGTTTGGTGACTAGCTCTTATACACCCTGAGTTCACTGACTGACTTTTGGACCAGTTTCTATCATCCACCCTTCAATGTTCTCAATCATCTTTGGAAATGATATTGATACTACTTTTTGGGGTACTGAGTGCATTGGAGCATTAAACTAAAGGAAAGAGAAGCTGATAGCTGTGAGGAGACATCACATATTCTCGGCTGCTCGATGATTGAATGAGCAAATGAAAGACTTCATGAATACGTGCATATGTAATACATATGGACATACATCCATATTGCATGAAGGGTGAGTTCATCTCAATATTAAAAAGTACTTTTAAATGATGGAGCGATCTGTTGATAAAGTGGCTTGAATTGAGATGGCCTTTCTCAGTCACCAAGAGCTTCTAAGCAGACATGGACTTGCTCCTGTTTAGCATTCTGAGGGAATTTCCTCCATCAGGGAGGAACTGAACACAGTGAACCTGTCTGTTCTTTCCAACATGAAGAAGGAAATTTGTGGAAATTCCATATGTGGACTGTTCTGTTTCGTACTTAACAGCTTCTTTCTCCTTTGTGGATTAAGTGGATCAATTTCTCCATTATTTAAGAAGTGAGTCAAGGGGGTTGGGATTTAGCTTAGAGGTAGAACACTTGCCTAGAAAATTCAGGACCCTAAGTTCAGTAGCCAAATTTGAAAAAAAGATAAAAGTAAGCACAAAAATCAAAAAAGGCTTGAGTTAAAACAAACAAGCAAACAAACAAACCAACAAAGAGCATGTGCTATACAGCAGCCTAAGTAGCTCATTGCATATCATAGCAACACAAGTTCGGCAGTGGGTGACTTCAAAAGAGACCATCATTAGGAGTCTTCCCAAGAAGCCAGCTGCTCCTGAAAGATGCACTACACTTCCCAGCTAGGCAGGCAGGTCTTGTGATTATTGTCCAGGGAAGGGAGTGGGTTTATGGACAACCATAAATTCCTACGACACTGGCAGCTTGAAAATGGCCAATGTCTTCACTATGACTCAAAACCCAAACAAGAATGAGACCCTCTTTCAGATCAAAGATGAAAGAGCTTTACCTACCTTCAAAATATGTTCAAAATGCATGTTAAAAGTCTATTTTTGCACAAACAGACTTTAAAACTTTAATAGAAATGTAGTATTTAAAAAAATCTATCTCCTCTTTCATGAGAAATGTCTTCTGTCTTTATTCATTAACTTTTTTTTCATCTACTAGATTCCTTTTCTTTTTAGTGTGTGTGTGTGGGTGTGTGTGTAATTATGCATGTGTTTGCAAGTGTGTATGGTATCAATGTACATGTTGTTTTTTCATCCATATTATTAATATTACTACTGTTGTTATTATTATCACCACCACTACTCCTGAAAGGACTACTCACAGAACTGGAACGTTCAAATTGGCTAGGCTACTGGCCCTGAGGATCCTTCTGTCTCTATCTCCTTAGATTTCAAGTGCTTGCCACCAGGCCACAATTTTTTTCTATGGCTTCTGGGGGATCAACTTCAGGTTCTCTTGCTCACAAAGCCAGCCATTCACCAATTTAATCATCTCCCTGGGCTTTCAGATTCTTATCAAAGTGTTTAGTATTCAGAAATAGTAGAGAGTCTGTCTCTAGGCTTTAAAAATATGTAAAGCAATACTAATCTCAATATTTTAAATCTTTATAACTCCATGATTAATAGAAATTTGATCCATGCCTTCAAAATCTTTGCTAAAGTGGACACAAAGACCCAAGTATATTTTAGAGTAATTCACATGGTAGCACAACAACATTTATGGAAGGTGCCACCATACATTTCAAAGAAACCTATTTAGTCCCTATGCTCCTTTTATCTCAATGAACATTGTTGCTATAACCATCTATACAACATGGCATCTACTATAAAGTGGTTACTATTATTACTATTACTATTATTATTATTCCAACTCTAGCTGGATAAACACCTCCAGTTATCAGCATTTGCTACTTGTACATATGTTTCAAAAGTAGGACTCCCAACTCCACCCTGTTGAGCTTTAGCACAGATAAGCTAGATGGACTCACCTTGTGATTCAAATCTTAGCAGAGCACTTCCGTTATATAAAGGTTGGCAATGAAAATGATATCAGGGCAAATTTTTAAGGGTATGGTAAAGGACGCAACAGAAATTTAAGGTGGTGGCATGTTGGCTGTTTTTGTTTGTTTGTTTGTTTGTTTGTTTGTTTCAATTTGACACAAGCTAGAGTCATTGGGAGAACCTCAAATGAGAAGATGCTCCCTGTAGGCAAGCCTGTTGGAATTTCTCAATTAATGATTGATGGGGAAAGACACAGCTCTTTGTAGGTGAAAGCACCCCAGGGCTGGTGGTTCTAGGTTCTATAGAAAAGCAAGATGAGCAAGCCATGAAGAGCAAGCCAATAAGCAGCATGCCTCCATGGTCCATGCATCAGCTTCTGCTCCAGGCTCCTTCTCGACTTCAGTTCCTGCTTTGACTTCCTTCAATGATGAACAGTGAATGGAAGCATAAGTCAAATAAACTCTGTTCTCCACAAGTTGCATTCAGTCATAATGTCTTGTCACAGCAATGGTAACCCTAAGACAGTGGACTACTTGTGCATTAGTGTTGACATTCATAGATGCCTGGTACCAACAGAGGTCACTTGATGGCAACATTCTCACTGTGGGACCTTACTCATGATGCATCCCACTTCATATGATATTTCTTTCCCTTACTGACATTAATATTTAAATGTTTTGGTACTTGGTTTTCTAAGCTCTGGCCTGCTTGCAACATTGTCTTCTGGGTCCCTTCTTAACATTAACTATAGCCAAATTATGTGACTTTTAACCAAGAATTTTTACTAATTATTTTGGGTAAGACCCTACAGGATAATTTCATTTTGTAGGCCTTACTATTAGTGACAGGCAGGATTATAAATTAAACTATTCTGGAAACAGACAAATATAATGTCTTAGATGGAAAATTTAAAGGAACAATGAGGAAGACAATTGAGGGTTAAGAAATGTATTAGAAGAATTATTAATACTGTAAAAGACAACCAAAAAGGAAGTAAGGAATCTACAGGAGAAAAAATTATTATTGCACCAAAGTCCATCCAATGATTTGGTTACCAACAGGAGAATGGGTGCAGGGTTACTTGTAGGGGCAGATATGACTCAAAAATGCAAACCACCCATTTGAATACAAATGAAGATGAAGAAGGACTCAGGAAAGCCACATACTTGGAGTTCTCCAGAGTTTGCACATAACTAGCCAGGACCAATCTCTCCCCTTAGCAGCTCTGCTGGTCAGGGTCCCTTCCCCCATTATGGGTTTCCTGCTTCTATAGACTGGAGAAGGGCTCCTGAGAATCTTACATGTTTCCACTTTCCCAGACATGTGATGTTTTGCTTACCTCCTGGGTCTCATAACCCCCCTCCCTCCTAGAGAGACTATTTCAATGCTGAGGAAGCTGCCATATACCAGGTGGAAAGCAGGATATTTCCCCACCAATATCTCTTTGATGTAAAGTCAATCCCCTATGCAAAAAATTCTGGCTCCTGAAATGTGTTGGCTACAGCCTTACAGACAATGCTCTCAGTAGGATGCCCGTGTGAACCTGCAGAAAAAGGGGCATGCTGCAGGTACTGTAGCCTAAGCAATAGTCTAGTCTGGATTCTAACATTACACAGAATATATTGTGAACATAATGCCACAGGTAAACTGTAAAACATAAGAGAACTGACATTTGATAGAATTATCATGTAGATTGCTCCATGAGGAGGTGAAGAAGAGTCAATATGGAGTTTAATACAAACTCCCGGTTATGAGATTGGTGGGTGTCGATAACTAAGGGGATAAATCTGGACTTCAGATACCAAAGTAGGAGCTGAGGGTAGAAAGATGACTTGATGACTGTGTTAGTTACCTTTGTGTCACTGTGTCCTAATTCCTGGGCACAGCAACTTCAAGGAGTCGAGGTTCCTTTGGTTGGAGTGATTTCAGTACAACAAAACACAGAAGGCATAGGAAAACCCACAGTGCAGGAACCTCTTGAGGAGACTTGTTTCACATGAACAAATAAAAATCAGGTCTGAGTATAACTGTCAAAGGCCCACCCCTGATCTAGTACTGCCAGCCATGGATCCTCTCCTGAAGGTCCCACAGCCTTTGAAACATTGTGATCAGGTGAGAACATTCATTATTCTATGAGGGAAATTTCAAAATCAAACCATTTATTACGGCACTTTTCTTGGTGGTGGTGGGGGGGGGATAAGCAATTGTCGATTCGCTGCAGATCAGGCATCAATGGTAAACCAAAGAACTAGTTCCTTCCAAGTCCACCTCAGGGAGTCATTGAGTTTATTTAGCTTATTTACAGGAGTATGGGTGACCCCAAATAACTGCCTCCCTGGAAAGTACAACCCTAGCATGCTACAATTAAATTTAAAATTTCTATATACAAACTGTAGTGTTTTCTGAGACCAATGGCAGCTGAGGCAGGATTATATGAAGTGCGAATGGGGTTGAACAGGAAGAATAGAGTATCTCCAGTTGGTATCTAAGTTTCTGATTATTATTCTATGAAGGAATCATGTGAGGGTCTTCTGCAGATAATCACAGTTATTTTGATTTCAAGGTAGCAATGATGATGACATGACTGAAATATAGTGTCCCATGACTCCATTGCAACAGCACTCCCAAGCATTTCATAATCAAACCATACATAAGAGAAATACTATCGCTGGCAGTACAGTGAACAGAAGCCAGCTCCTTAGCGATGACAAGAACCTGCTTTAAGATCACAACATCTCTCCCAAGTCATCATAAATACAATGATTTCAGAAGTTCAGAAGACAGTAGTACTGTTCTCATGGACTTTGATAACAGGTTAAGAGTAGGGACATTTGTAAACAGGAGGTTCTCTCTCAGAATCAATTAGTCATACTGATTAGACAACAATAAACTGATTCTACTTAAAGGGATGATTGACTTCATTCATTTGGAAAAACCAAATTTTTGATATTACTTTAAAATTAATCAAAGTTGAATCCCAAAAGGGCTTTCATTGACATACAGTTTGAGATGGGAGTGGACCCTAAAGACTTTGACTCTTCTCTATGTTGAATATGTCTCTCAAGAAGACAATGAAACTGGGGTAACTGTTCTCAGTAAACAAGAAAACAGCATCTGTACTTCAGCATCCTCTAGGAACACATAACCATATTGGTCTAACTCCTTGACTGCCCTTGCGTTTAAGAAAATCAAAAGACATTTGAAAATATTTGGAAATTTCACTTGGAATGTTGACACTGGATTTAAACAATACCAACAACAATGATTAATATATATCAATAATAATATAACAATCAATAATATATATCAATATAGGAAAGGTCATCTTGAAAAGAAAGCTGACATAACTATACAGCTGAGAAAATATTAATTTTGTTACAAATTTAGTTTAGTTATTACTCCATCCATCACCTATCAGTCAACAGTGGTCTGAGCCCTGGAATAGCTTCATATACAACAAGACAACAGAGGACTGACAAAGCATCTAGGGCAAAAAACATCCTGATCATATTTAGGCAGCCATGTTGGGGAGAATTCACGAGAATAACTTCTGATATTTCTCGAAACAAAAATATAGTATTTAAAAGTACAGATCCTGAACACGAGACCTTTCAAATTGTTTTTCCTGATCGTGTGGAATTTCTCAACCTGTGCAATGCTATTTTTTGACTCCGTGGGATTCTCTGCGGGTTTTTTTGGCACGGGTTTTCCCAGGTTATGTTTTCAGGATACTCTGAAGGACACAAACAATTACATTACAGCAGAAAGAACAGGATCCTCATTTAAGTTCCCATTAGGTTAAATACACCTCAATTATGTTTCTTGTTCTACTGTTGTTTGTTATTGTGCTTCCTGTATTTGTTCCCAGACACCTTAAAAGTATGAGTCAGGATGACTTTTTAGGTGTTGAGAAGGTTGGTAAAAGGAAAGAGAGTCGGTAATAGGGCACAGAGAATTTCTTGTTTCCTGTGCTAAATTTATTGAACTTGAATTGGATCCAAGGCCTTAGGCTTTACAGCTGTTGTTTCGGGCTTCATTTGTGTATTCAATTGTTCAAGGAATATGCAGAGTCTCCTAGTAGTGATCAGGGAAAACTATCTTCATGCTGGTGTGCAAGTTCAGGGTCAAAGGGCATCTTTCTCTATGTCCTGTGTGTTCCATCCTTTATGCTTCAGCGATTTCTAGAATTTGGGTCTGTTATTCAAACAGGAAAGAAACAATTCTTATGATTTTCATTTTCAAGGAATATGTATGAATCACTCTCTTCCTCTAGTATGGGATTTGTGTGTGTGTGTGTGTGTGTGTGTGTGTGTATACATTGCTTTTATAATGTATCACCTTGTTTATATCAGACAGTCACAGGCCTGAAGATAATGGAATTTTGCACGAGAGGATGTTTAGTCTATGTTTTCACCCTCATCTTAAACAGTAGCAGAAAATATTTTCTCGTAAAGTTCAGCTAGTAAGTATTTTCAGCTTTACAGACCATATGTTTCTCTTGTATTTTAGTGTGCAAAAAGCCATGGACAAGAGAAGGGAATGGATGTGTCTATGCTTCAATAGAACTCTTTTATGTTAACAGGTGCTTGGTTAGTTTGGGATCACAGATGGTCATTTCCGTACATTAAGCTGAACTCCTTTACTCAAGTAAAGATTAGCAGATATAGATGTAGATGTAAATATAGATGATACAAATATAGATATAGATAAAATATAGATATGGATATAGATTAGATAGAGATAGAGATAGATGATATAGAGATATGTATATGTGCCATTATAAATATATGCACTTATGTATACATGTAAAAACTGAGAACTTCTCTTTAAATTTGAGCTTTCTTAAGCAAAATCTAGAAACATGCAGACAAATAACATTCTTTGAAGCTACTGGAACCATCCTCTAAATATAAATTTTAGTTGAAAATCAATAATAGGGTTGAAAATTTTGAATTCACCATCCTTTTCTGTCGTTAAGTAAACCAGGCCAGGCTATAAGCTCAGTAAAAAAAAAAAAAAAAAAAAAAAAATGGGCAGGGTGTGACCCACAGGCTCTGTAAAAGAGTTCCTGGCTTTGGGTTACCCTGATTGTGCAGGATTTTAGATTGTGCCTATGTCCTAGTAAGATGGACAACGCACATGAGTATCACAGGACCTTGGTCTTTGGCACAATTATGAAATCCATGTGTGTCTGTGTTTTGAAGATGAGCTAGACTTTGAGGAACCTCTATGTTGAAAGTTCACCTTCTTTTTGAAATCAGAATCAAGTATGGAGCCTTGTTACAGGGAAGCATTGCATACCTACCATGTGTACATGTACTATGCGCACCCTAAGCTCTGCTTCCTCAGATACAGATGGGAACCTGGAGAAAATGCTCTGAATTAACTTATGCCCCATGTATATAAAGTCTTCTTAATCAAAGTCTCCTTCAAGCGAGAGAAACCAAAAGAAGAATGTGATATCTCATGATTGTAATTGCAGCAATCAGGAGATAGCAGCAGGAAGATCAAGAGTTTGAAGCCATTCTGAGCTAAATAGAAGAATCCTGTATCTAAAAACACAACAAAAATAAAGGGGTGGGAATGAGGATGTGTGTTTAGTGAAACAGAGATTGCACGAGGCCATGGGATTGACCCCAGAGGCAGGAAAAGGAAAGAGCAGGAAGGAGCGAGCAGTAGAAGAGAGTAGGCAAGACAGAGAAGGGTAGAGGAGAGGGGAAGCAAGGTTGTGCACGGCTGTGTGAGAGGGAAGAAGGGAAGGGAAAAAGAGAAAAGCAATACGGGGAGAGAGAAGGGGAAAAGAGAAGGATCACAGTAGAGAAAGAGGAAGAAGAGGGGAAGTAGAGAAAATGGACGACATTGAGGGAGGGGAAGAAAGAAAAGCAAGAATGGGAAGGGAAAAGAAGGGAGAGAAAAGAACTGAGGCGAGTCATGTAGGGGAGGGAGAGGAAGACGAGGACAGGGCAGGAGAAGAATGGAAGAAGAGAGGAGGGAATGGAGAGAAGGGAAGGAGAGACTAGGAGAAAGGAGAGGACAACTTAAACCTCCCTATGCAAAGTGTACTAATCAAGCAACATTAGCACCAGGAATTATGTTGGTAGGCCTCATTGTAAAACTTTTTAAAATGAAATTTGTAATACGCAAGGTTTTGCAGATTACTCATGAGCTTATAAAAGCTTTCGAAAGTCTGGCTCGAATAGTCTACAATTCTAGCCATCTTACATCTTTTTCAGGCCTAGGTAAAATAAATAATAAATGGATAAACAAAAGAAAAATGAGTAAGCAGATATATACTCAGAGAAATGCTTTTCTGCATACTGATTCGATGAGCTACGAACACATATCTCCGAACTATGCCATGGTATAGTATAAAGACACATGTAATAAGCCTCACAAAAGTCACGGCTAAACTATGAACATCTATACAGATGTAGGACACAAGAATATAGCTCGTCTTGTAGCACTTGATAATTCGTGAATCTGCTAAAGAATTATTCAAAAGATGTCCGAGTATATGTATGCATTTAATTTATATGAAACAAAAACTTCTCTGTCTCCTGCGGTGAGATGCATGGGAAAGTATTCTCTCAGGACATTGGTTGGCGAACGCACGAGTCATTGTGTATAAGAACATTTCCAACCATTGTTCTTTTCGTGTGAATTGGATTGTTTTCCAGTGAGCAGCTTCTCCTTCACACACACACGCACACACACACACACACACACATACACACACTCACACGCACACACACATGCGCACCCTCCACTCTATTTACACGTTTGCCAATCTCTACTCTATTATACTGCACATTGCCAAACAATTTCACCTTAGATTCTATCTGTGATATCCTAGGTTAATAGAGTAGTTGACATTTTCAGTCTGTGGAGATGAAAGGTGCATATTATTCAGTTCAGAAACACCGTGATCTTGAAAAACAAGTAGTTCCTTCTGAAAATGAATGTACATGGGGCTGCTTTTAGACAAAGATTTACCCAAATGTGTGAGATGAAATGGCATCAACTTTGTTTTAAAGTTACGTCATCCTGAGGTGCGAAGCCATGTACTAAGGATAGAGTACATGAAAAGGACCATGGTTCATGCATCAGTGAAGAAATAGGACCTTTCAGAATTTTCAAGGATGTGATTAATCACATGTATAGGTTTTACACAATTTTCTATAGGGAATGTATATGTGAGCATCTACACTTGTTGGGCTTGATTAATTATACATCAATAAAACCCCGACAACTGTCAATCTCTAACACATGATCAGTTCATCAAGGACAAAGCACATATCCAAACAAAAAAATGGCAGAATTCATGTGAACAAACTCGGCAGGTTATTTTTATGCACAAGAGAATGCAGAGGTTGAAAAGAGGCGGCTCAAAAAATAGCCTGCAAGCTTGTTGTTGATAAGGGTTCAGAATAACACTAAGCCGTGTATTTTGGGTAAAAACTAAAATTACCTTTTTAAATTCAGATTACAAACCAGACGTAAAGAAGACATGCTTTATATGCAGAGACTACCATAGTATCTCTGGGTAATATCCTGGATCCTTTAGTACCAATGCATGAGTTATTTTTTTCAGGAATTTCTAGCCTTTTGAAGTTACTGCAGTAAAGTATGTGCAAACTAGACAGACAGGGTCACATGAATGTGATAGACAACTGTAGATAAAAGTCTATTCATATGGATATAGAAAAAATGGTGTTTGTCTTTATCGAGTTAACCAAATTTAAAATTAATTGTGTATTCTTTTCAAGTGGGATGCTAGGAAGCTTTTAAAGTTCCTTCTTACTGTTGACATCATAAATCACTTCAAGGATGTAAGCAATGTATCTAAACGGCTTTTCATAATCAGTAGCTCACTGTAGAATTTATCTTGAATATCGAAGTATATAAGGAAGCTCAATCCAGTGTCATATGTAGTAGTAACAAGCACTGGTAATAAAAACAGGAAAATAAGAGTTGCTCACTCACCCAAACAAACAAGCAAACAAATAGACACTACCAAAGTGGGATGAGAGGAACTGTATCAGAGGCTGAATTCTGCACTGCACATGAACAGGCATACATGTGGTCACAAACACACACTCATGTAAATACACACATGTGCCTGAGCCCTGGACCGCCCACTGCCTGATCCTACTTGCCTTTGTGGGTTGGAGGTGAGGTGGCACGGAATTAATGGTACAGACTCCTGGAGCAGGTGAGAAACGCCACAAGAAGCTCTTCTGATTGCTGCCGCAAGCCTAAGCCCCATTGGTCCCAAGAAAGCAGCTCTTAAAGACAGCAGTTCCTTGTTTGGTTAGAGTCACACCAAGATAATTTTCTATTGTTTGTGACAATTGTGAAGGGTGTCATTTCCCTAATTTCTTTCTCAACCTGTTTATTCTTTGAGTATAGGAAGGCTACTGATTTGTTTGAGTTAATTTTATATCCGGCCACTTTGCTGAAGTTGTTTATCAGCTGCAGCAGTTCTCTGGTGGAGTTTTTTGGGTCACTTAAGTATACGATCATATCATCTGCTAATAGTGATATTTTGATTTCTTCCTTTCCCGTTTGTATCTCTTTGATCTTTTTTTGTTGTCTAATTTCTCTAGCTAGAACTTCAAGTACTATATTGAACAGATGGGGAGAAAGAGGGCAGCCTTGTCTAGTCCCTGATTTTAGTGGGATTGCTTCGAGTTTCTCTCCATTTAGTTTGGTGTTGGCTACTGGTTTGCTGTATATTGCTTTTACTATGTTTAGGTATGGGCCTTGAATTCCTGATCTTTCCAAGACTTTTATCATGAAGGGATTTTGAATTTTGTCAAATGCTTTTTCAGCATCTTATGAAATGACCATGTGGTTTTTTTCTTTGAGTTTGTTTATGTAGTGGATTACATTGATGGCTTTCTGGGTATTGAACCATTCCTGCATCCCTGGGATGAAGCCTACTTGATCATGGTGTATGATCGTTTTGATGTGATCTTGGATTCTGTTTGTGATATTTTTATTAAGTATTTTTGCATTGATATTCATAAGGGAAATTAGTCTGAAGTTTTCTTTCTTTGTTGAGTCTTTCTGAGGTTTTAGAATCAGTGTAACTGTAGCCTCAGAGAATGAATTGGGTAGTGTTCCTTCTGTTTCTATTTTGTGGAATAGATTGAAGAGTATTGGTATTAGGTCTTCAAGTCTCTGAAGAAAGAAATTGAAGAAGACATCAGAAGATGGAAAGATCTCCCATGCTCATGGATTGACAGGATTTATGTAGTAAAAATGGCCATCCTGCTGAAAGCAATCTACAGATTCAATGCAATCCCCATCAAAATTCCAACTCAATTCTTCATAGACTTAGAAAGAGCAATTTTCAAATTCATTTGGAATAACGAAAAGCCCAGGATAGCAAACTATTCTCAACAACAAACGAACTTCTGGGGGAATCAGCATCCCTGACCTCAAGCTGTACTACAAAGCAGTAGTGATAAAAACTGCATGGTATTTGTACAGTGACAGGCAGGTAGATCAATGTCATAGAATTGAAGACCCAGAAATGAACCCACACACTTACGGTCACTTGATCTTTGACAAAGGAGCTAAAATCATCCAGTGGAAAAAAAACAGCATTTTCAACAAATGGTGCTGGTTCAACTGGCGATCTACGTACAGAAGAATGCAAATTGATCCATTCCTATCTCCCTGTACAAAGCTCAAGTCTGAGTGGATCAAGGACCTCCACATAAAACCAGATACACTGAATCTAATAGAAGAGAAAGTGGGGAAAAGTCTCAAACACATGGGCACAGGGGAAAAGTACCTGAACAGAACACCAATGGCTTATACTTTAAGATCAAGAATCAACAAATGGGACTTCATGAAATTGCAAAGCTTCTGTAAGGCAAAGGACACAGTCAATAGGACAAAATGGCAACCAACAGATTAGGAAAAGATGTTTACCACTCCTATGTCTGATAGAGGGCTAATATTCTATATATTCAAAGAACTCAAGAAGTGAGACTCCAGAGAACCAAATAACTCTATCAAAAAATGGGGAACAGAGCTAAACAGAGAATTCTCAACTGAGGAAACTCGAAGGCCTGAGAAGCACCTAAAGAAATGTTCAACATCCTTAGTCACCAGGGAAATGCAAATCAAAACAACCCTGAGATTCCACCTTATACCAGTCAGAATGGCTAAGATCAAAAACTCAGGTCACAGCAGATGCTGGCGAGGATGTGGAAAAAGAGGAACACTCCTCCATTGCTAGTGGGATTGCAAGCTGGTACAACCACTCTGGAAATCAGTTTGGCCCACCCTCAGAAAACTGGGCATAATACTACCTGAGGACTTAGCTATACCACTCCTAGGCATATACCCAGAAGATGCTCCAACATGTAATAAAGACACATACTCCACTATGTTCATAGCAGCCATTTTGATTATAGCCAGAAGCTAGAAACAACCCAGATGTCCCTCAAGAGAGGAATGGATACAGAAAATGTGGTACATTTACACAATGGAGTACTACTCAGCTATTGAAAACAAGGTCTTCATGAAATTCACAGGCAAATGGATGGACCTTGAAAATATCATCCTGAGTGAGGTAACTCCATCACAAAAGAACGAACACATTATGTACTCACTGATAAGTGGGCTTTAGCCCAAATGTTCAGAATACCCAAGATTCACTTCACAGCAACCATTGGACTGAGTGTGAGGTCCCAGATGGAGGAGTTGGAGAAAGGACTGAAGAAGCTGAGGGAGTTTGCAGCCCCATGAAGGGAGCAACAGTGTCAACTGGCCCGATCCCCTGGTGCTCCCAGAGACTGGACCACCAACCAAAGAATACACATAGAGGGACCCATGGTTCGGGCCACATATGCAGCAGAGGAGGGCCTTATTGGCCATCAAGGGGAGGAGAGGCCCTTGGGCCTGAAGGTGTTAGATGCCCCAGTATGGGAGAATGCCAGGGAGGAAAGACAGGAGTGGGTGGGTAGGTAGGTTGGGGAATACCCTCACAGAGGCAGGGGGAGGGGGAGGGGATAGGGGGTTTCCAAAGGGGAGACCTGGAAAGGGGGAAACATTTGAAATGTTAATGAAGTGTCAAAAAAAAATTACCAGCAGTTTCTGATTGGCTGCTATTGTCTGCACCAGCAATCCTTGGTTTCTCAGGCAGTCCTCACTTAAGTCCTCCTGCAGGAGATGCTGTTATGGCTGCACAGCCCCCAGAATTTATGCAGAGATGGCTATGTTGTTCCTCCTATACAAACACACACATTCAAGCAAACAACAACACACGAAAATTCCTTGTATTATATACACTTAGCTTCACCAAAATATTAAAAATCTATTTAAATAATTATGACATTATTAATATCCTTAACAATGTGAGTAGTGATCACATTAACAATACAAGGAATGATAAGGGTTTGGCATGGTCGCATGTTACATTAAAGCCAGGTTTTGGAGGGCATAGGCAGGTGACTATGAATTCCAGGCCAGACAAAGAGACTTAGTGGGATTCTATCTCAATACATACATACACAGAAAGAAGATTGTCTCAATGAAACTTAAATATTCAGGATTAAAATAGCAGCAATGTATAAATCTATGTGTCTCAAATTGTAAATTCTGTTCAAAGACATGAAGCAGATAAAAGGAAAAACCGTAAAGTACCTCCCACTCTTTACATAGAAAAAATAACATAAAGAGCATATTATAGCTCCCTCAGTTCAATTATCCTTCTACATTTTAGCAAGCCTTTTAACGAAATTATGTCAGATGATAATAAAAACTTATTTGTACAACAAACATGCAAAATTGTCTACAAAATCCTATGGAAAACAGGGGATAGAGACCAGGGGAAGTAGACATCATATAGACAATAAATCTTCCATAATTAACCACAGTGGTGTCAGTGTGTAAACAGACAAATGAGAAATGTGGAAAATAACAGAAAGGTCAGACACAGTACGTGTGGAAATTTAGAACAGGATGACACATGATTTAAAATCTATGTAGTAGATATGTCCTTTTAAATACATTAGTCTCCGTTTCAGGGTAACCGTGCGGTTACATAAACAGGAGCTTGTCTGAGAGGAAAACCCAACTGGATGAAGGGAATAAATGTGCAAAATAGAAAGAAAGTAAAAATCCAATAGCAGAAAGTAAGAATTCCTTATTTAATGATATTATAAGTATTTTTTGACTATGTGTATATGTGTGTGCAAACGTGTCTTTATGCACGTCATGAGTATAAGGGTGGCCATGAAGGCCAGGATCCCAAGCGAGTTTGGAGTGTATGAAACCTGCTCAATCTGCATGCTGGGAACTGATCTCAGATCCTCTGCAGAGCCAGAAAAGTACTCTACTTTGGTGGTTTTACTGATAGTCAAGACTTTTATTTTACTGTCTTTAAATTTTGTATAAATAGAAAGTCCTTTCCTACACCCAGATCAAAAGAGATTTAAAGACCATCTAGGTTCTCTGAAAGTTGTTTCACTGTCTAAGAGAAACAATCTGGTAGTTCCTCAGAAACTTGGAAATAGTTCTACCTGAAGACCCAACTATACCACTTCTGAGCATATACCCAAAAGATGATCCTCATATAACAAGGGCATGTGCTCCACTCTGTCCATTGCAGCCTTATTTGTAATACCCAGAAACTGGAAGCAAACTAGATGTCCATCAGCCAAAAATTGGATACAGAAAGTGTGGTTCATTAATACAGTGGAATACTACACAGTCATTAAAAACAAGTACATCATGAATTTTGCAGGCAAATGGATAGAAGTAGAAAATACTCTTCGTGGAGTAACCCAGACCCCAAAGGACATGCATGTATGTACTCACTGATAAGTGGATATTAGCCAGAAAGCACAGAATACCCAGGGTACAATCCACAGATAAAGCAATTAAACAAGAAGGTAATCCCAAGGAAGGGGGTTGAATCACTTTGAAATCATAGGAGGCAGAGGGAGGGAGAGAAGTGGGAGCAACAGAGGAGGGGAAGGGGAGCGGGGGGCGGGGACAGGCATGGAGAGAGACGTGTGAGAGACACAGAGGGCCAGAAGAACGAATCAAAATCTGCAGCTGCTTGGGGTGGGGGTGGGGAGATCTTTGGGACGTCTCCGAGACTTGAGATGGGGGGGCACCCAGGAGTCAGTGCGGCTGACTTTAACCGAGATGCCTAATTGTGGAGCCATGGAACATGAAGAGGCTACTTCCTGTACCCTGACAGGACCCTCAGTGGAGGGATAATGGCACCAACCCATCCACAAAACTTTCAATCTCAAATTTGTGCTATTTAAAAGAAAGGCAGGGACAAAGATGGAGACTGAATGAATGGCCAACCATCAACTGGTCCAATTTGAAACCTATCCCATGGGCAAGGCACCAATCCCTGGCATTAGTAATGATACTCTGTGATGCTTGTAGACAGAAGCCTAGAATAATTGTCTTATAAGAGGCTTTATCCATCAGCTGACTGAAACAGATGCAGTTACCTATAGCCAAACAATGGACAGAGATTGGGGACTCTTATGGAAGAGTTGGGACAAGGACTGAAGTCCCTGAAGGGGATGGGAACCCAACAGGAAGACCAACAGAGTCAACTAACTTGGACCATTGGGAGCTCTCAGAAACTGAGTCACCAACCAACGAGCATCCATGGGCTGGACTATGGCCCCAGGCAAAAATGTAGCAGATGTGCAGCTCAATCTCCACATGGGCCCCCAACAACTAGAATGGAGGCGCTCCCTAAAGCTGTAGCCTGACTGTGGTATCTGTTCTTCAACAAGGCTGACTTGGATGGCCTCAGCAGGAGAGAATGCACCTAATCTGGCAGACACTTGATGCCTCAGGGTTGGGGGTTACACAGGGGGGCCCACTCTCTCAAATGAGAAGGGGAGGAGGGATGGCATAGGAACCAAGGAGGCAGCATTTGTGATATTAATTAATTAATTAATTAATTAAGGCTCTAGCTTAGTTGTTCATGATTTAATAATGTGCTATTAAAGTCATTACTCTGTTAGTTACTAGACTACACATCACCAGATGACTAGGAATTTCCTTTATATTTCTATACCACAATAAATTACCTTTAAATCATTAGCACTTACCATTTCGTCAGGCAGGTTTGCAAGCCTAGCCAGGTGCAGTGGTCCAGACCTACACTGACAATACCGTTCTCAGGGAACAAATCATAAATTTGAGACCAGTCTGTCTTGAAAGACAAAAACAAAGAAAATATTCTATAAATTTCTCCTGGGCTGGTTCTTTCTTGAACTTTATTCTACGTAACTAACCTGCTTGCTAGGCATCATTGAATGGATGGATAGAAAGAGAGACAGGGAGATAGATGATGATAGATAGATAAATGTTACATCAATACATGTATATGATACATAGATAATAGATATGATAGATAAAAGATATAGATGGATGGTAGATAGATAGATAGATAGATAGATAGATAGATAGATAGATAGACAGATATAGATGACAAATATAGATAGATGATAGATGGATGGATAGATAAATAGATAGATAAATAGGCAGATAGACAGATAGCTTGTTTGTTATAAATCCCATAATAGGAATCATTTCTGCTCTAGCACATCTGAGATATCACCTGTATATTTATATGTATAAAAGGACTCTTTATGGATTCTTTATGAGAGAATACATATTAAAGATCTTGCATTATTTCTGTTGTTCATCATGAATGACATTGATTTTATACTACTTTATATAACTGTAGAAGTGAGTTACTTATGGTAAAAATAAAAAGAGAGAGGGATTCCAAGACTTTCAGTGAATTACAGCTGAAGACACCATAGCTATTGTTATCCTTAACTCTAATTACAATTGTTACATCATTTTTAAAGTACTTTTGCTTTTGTCTGTTTAATAATCTGTAAAATGTCTTGAAACAAACTCCTCTCATTTGATCCTTGATTCCTGGATTTCTAGAAGTAAGAAGTACTTTTCTATAGTTGCCAGTTTATTGACTCTATCCCCAATGTTTTACTATGGAATATCATTCTAGAGTCATGTCAAAAATATTCACCCAAGATCTGGAAATATAGCTCAGTTTTAAGAACCTGTATGTTATTACAGAGGACCAGCATTCGGTTTCCAGCAGACAAAAGTGGTGGCTTACAACCACCCATAGGTACCTCCATCTCCAGGGCACCAGGTGCCTTCTTCTTATCTCCTCCCGCATCTGCATCCACACACTCACATATCCAAACACAACACCTGCATCATGAAGAACAGGATAAATATTTTTAAACTGATGTTTAAAATCACATCTTGAAATGTAAAGCTAATAATTCAGTTGGAAAATGAGCAGAAAAATCTAAATATGTATCATTGAGGAAAGTATTTAGGTGACCAGCAAGTATGAAAAATGATGCTCTATAATGTATGCCATCTGAGAACTATGAAAATGCAGCAAGGAAGGACCACTGCATGCCTAAGCGGAAGCTCAGATGCAGACACTGGCAAGGCCACATGTCCATAAGGCTGAGGGGTAGATGGAGCTGTTATTCATTACTTCTAGGAATAAGAAAGGGCAGGGCCACTTTGGAAGACAATTGAACATCTCCTTATAAAATAAACATCCTTGCATGCTCCTTCATGCAATTCAGTAACCACATTTCCCACATACATGGATCAATATCTATCTCTCTATCTTTATCTATCCATCCATCTATCTATCTATCTATCTATCTATCTATCTATCTATCTATCTATCTATCTATCTATCTATGTATCTATCCATCTATCTATCTATCTATCTATCTATCTATCTATCTATCTATCTATCTATCTATCTATCTATCTATCTATCCATCCATCCATCCATCCATCCATCCATCCATCCATCCATCCATCCATCCATCTATCCATCCATCCATCCATCCATCCATCCATCCATCCATCCATCCATCCATCCATCCATCCATCCATCCATCTATCTATCTATCTATCTATCTATCTATCTATCTATCTATCTATCTATCTATCTATCTATCTATCCATCCATCCATCCATCCACCCATCCATCCATCCATCCATCTATCTATCTATCTATCTATCTATCTATCTATCTATCTATCTATCATCTATCATCTATCTACTCTATCAATCTAGCTTCTGTCCACTATGTATCCATCCCTCTATCTTGCATATAGAATCTTAGAAAAGTACTTTATATTCTATCATGTCTTGCACATTCTAATTCGTGTGTGTGTTTGTGTGTGTGTGCTCATGTGTGTGTTTTAACAGAATCTCTACCCCAAACTCTTTACCTGAGAACCAGCTTGACATTCTGATTCTCCCTAGGGCTAGGATTGGAGGTGTCTGCTACAATGCCATATTAGCTGCTGAAGACCAAAACCGGCGATCATTTTACAATATCAATTCACATTCTGATACTTAGAGAAGAGTCTTCTAAATCATTAGTGCTCAGCCTTATTAATGCTGCAACCATTTAGTACAATTCCTCATGTACTGACCCCCCAGATATAGAATTATTTTCATTCAGAGTTCATTAATGTAATTGCATAACTGTAAGTTTGCTACTGTTATGAATCATAGTGAAAATACATTTAAGGATAGAGGTTTGCCAAAGGGCCATGACCCACAGATTGATAATCTAAATATTTTCTCCATTCTTGAGGATATGGTCAAAATATTTTTTCTTTGATTTAAATATTTTTTAATGGTTTAAACACACACAGAGAGACGGAGAGAGAGAGAGACAGAGAGAGACAGAGACAGAGGCAGAGGCAGAGGCAGAGTGTTCTATACAAAAACAACACTCTTCCAGGCTGTTCAGAATTAACTTTTGTAGTACTCCTGAATAACTACTACTCACGTTGCTGTAGACAATGATTCTAGACTTGGCAATCTGAAATGAACCAACGTTAATACTGTGTGTTTTTTTAGGGAACGATCTGGATCTGTAGGCTTCCTGTTTCTATAACACCAGAAACATCTTATTAAGTACATATTTACATAGAGTGTAGAAAATGACTCCATTTCAAAATACTGCCATGTCACGACACCACTCCAGCTCTACCAAGAAAGATCAGAGAAACCATGAAATGCATTACTTTAGAAGGAGTATAGCAAGAACAGTTTGTACTATGAGCTTAAATGAACAAGGCAGGGATCTTTGCATCACAGAACACAATGGAATTTCACTGTACAGATTCTTGGAAAGACAAATAACAGTAACAATGATAATAGCATAACCCTGAAAGTCTCTAAGCATGCTCTGTGGTATAAGGATCAGTGGTTAAGTGTAGGAAAACTAAATATTGCAGTTATAATGAGTTCTAAGAGCTTCTTCCCTTTGAGTCCACACATGAAGCTGTTTGATATTATCATGTTTAATGCTTACATTAATATGTGGAGGTAGTTATTGGTGTAGAAGAATTAACAGCTTGGGTTATTGGTAATTTAAATGACAATGGAAAAACTGTTTATGAACCAACTGATGTTTCTTTGGTTTGATGTCCAAGAATGTCCCCCCCCCCGCCCACCCTGACTTTGTGCTTTTACATGATTTATATATTGCAAATGTACTTTTGGTCATTTTCTTGGGCTACATTCCCAATGTCTAAAGATAACTATTATATATGTGTATACTTTGCAATATTTTCTAAGTGTTAAAAGGGAGAAAAAATGAAATGAAGAGGGAAAAAAAATGCATGTTAGTTTTCATGGGATGGATTCCAAACCAACATCTCCTTGACCACAATTTTTTTTTTTTTATTTCTTCTCTCTGCACTGCCATCTTACCCCTTTCTCTTTGCTTCTCTGAATTAAGTCACTCAGCCACTTCCTTACTTGGTTAGGGATATTAACTCTGTCATGAGTTACAGAAAGAACACGAAGCAAAATCATGTAACACTATCATGGTAAAGAACAAACTTCAGAAGTCCATTTCAGGAATCTTTCTAATATATGCCTTGACAGATACATTTTAAATGTGTGGACCAAGTCAACTTCCTTGTGCCTATTAAATCTAAAGGATGCCCGGGCAGCGGTGGCGCACACCTTTAATCCCAGCACTTAGGAGGCAGAGGCAGGTAAATCTCTGAGTTCAAGGCCAGAGTGGTCTGCACAGAGAGTTTCAGGACAGACAGAGCTACACAATGAGATACTGTTACAAATATAAATAAATAAGTGAATAAACAAACAAACTTCTCTACTAAGAGAAACATGGTCCATTTTCTCCTTATCATAACACTACATGATCTTAAGTATACTAAATTCTCTGATTTCACTACGTAGGACCAGGCACCCTCAATAAAAGAAAACTGTGCCTGGTACTGGAAAACTAGCTAAATATTCGCTGATAGTGAAGTCATAGTGAAATCAGTTTCCTAAATGAAATCGGGCATCGTTTCAATCTTTAATCTTTAAAGCTTTAATCACTGTGTTCTTCATTGGTGTTTAGACAGGCTACATTTTTTTATTGCTGTAATAAAAGACCTGACAGAAGCAACTTGATAGAAATTTGTTCATCTTGGCTCAGTGTTTCAAAAGATTTTCATTCATCTTGAATGAGAAGCCAAGGTCAAATTTGGCCCAGCCCACATCTGTCATGGCTGATCAAAGCATAGCGGGTATCCAGCAAATTAGAGTTCAGAGTTCCAGCCTGAATCCAAAACAGATAGAAAGCTCTCTAAAGGTTCTATAGTCTTCTAAACAGTGACCTCAACTCACTCTCTCTCTCTCTCTCTCTCTCTCTCTCTCTCTCTCTCTCTCTCTCCAATCCCCAATATGCATAGAAGCCAGAATGCTGTGAGATAATTAAATTATGGCTACATAAAATAAAAAAAAAGATTATTAGTGAGCACTCAGAAATTTTTCTGAAAATGTTTTTATATTGATGGGTCTTGAGACCGTGTCTAAATGAATTTTGAAATGCAAATTGTTCTGTCAAATACCCTTTCTTGTGGTTTATTTTAGTACATACTAAAATACCATTTTGAGGAAAAAAAACCCATCTCTGTGCCAAAGTTGAAAGGAAATTATATTATACCTTGGTGATAAAATACTTCCTAATAATGTTAGGATCAATACCATTCAATGATTAATTTCTATCATTAGAGCTATATAATACCTCAGCCAATATTTAACATGTATCCATGGTTACAGGGAAGTTGGAAGCAGAGAAGGAAATTTAAATATTCCTAATATAATATTTTACACCAAACTGTAGTAACAATTAAATTTCAGCAAATTTTTACAAATCTCCTTTATTGATAAAGAGGTTATTGAGCTAAATATATATTAATATAGAACACTAGACTAAAATTAACTCCATTATCAACTGTGCAATGCTGACCAATCCTGTAAAAGTCTGAGTCCTTTTTTCTGTTATGGGAGGAAGCATATTTATCTTTATAGCATTTATAACATTGATACTCATGATGAAGTTTTCTTAGCTTGAAGTGGCTTTCTCTCCTGTCCATACCACCCATTTGAATGAGTCCCTTCCAAAAAGCCTGAGACAGCTGACCACCCAGAGCTAGAACATTTAAGAATCATGGTCAGTCAGATCTGCTCCCTATGAAGCTTGAAGTCTGGACTCTGAGGTTATCTTCTCCCAGCAGAAAGAGAGCAAGCAGATGGACGAAGGTCATCATGATTCATTCCTGAGATGGGATGCCACCTCATTCCAAACCCAGCAGCAAAGAATGGCAGCCATCAGTGAAAACACAGGAGTGTAGCCTTTCTTCTGAGAGAAAACTGAGATCCTCCTGGATCCCTGACTGTTCTGTCTCATGCCCCTTGTGAAGATCATCTGATTTTGAATGCATTTCTATTTGCCCTCCTACTACTTCATTGAAGTGGATTTAGACCTCAAAATTCTTAGCTAGCATAGGTAATTAAAGAAAAGAATTAACCATCTTAGCTAATTAAATTTATCTAATATAAGTAGAGTTGAAATGTTGTGTATGGTGACACTTCTGAGAAGGGAAAGTGCAGCTATCTGTGTATTTCACACATAGTTGGTGACTCTTTGGTAGCTCTTAAGCCATACTAAGCCATCTCAAATTAACAACATAAAAAAACTGTATTTAGGCAGAATATCATTACTACGTGACAGGTAAACTGTCTTGCCAAATCACAGAATATTCCAGCAAGCTCTGTGTAAACAATAATTGTGTTTCTGTGTAATTGATGTGAATGCTTTTCTTTCTATCATTTATTCCATGAAATTTTCAGTTCTCAAAGTTTATAAAAATCATGTGATCCTCAGGCTTATTCCAGCAACCAACATGCTATATAGACTTTTGTCTCTTGAGTAAATGTCCTTCTTCCATAAGGTTCATTTCCTGGTGCCAAATTTCCCACAAAAGTAATTTTTCTTATTTTAATTCTTAACCTGTCTAGCCTTCATCTCTCCTGACTGATTACTTGCATATAAAACAAGCTATTTTAATTTCTACTCATTGTAGATGACACGATGTAAGGAAAACTATTATCTAGCCCATTAATTTTTTTGAACTGTGACATAATTCCCTTTGAACTCAATTTCATAGTTATTAACAGTAATATTTTATTTAAACCTGTTAGGTATTCACGAATAATGACATATTTCCATTCTGTGGGTCACATTTCTATTTCAAAGGACAAACAGTGAGCCCAGGGGATAGAATTCTGTTATCATTTGAACCATGACTCCTGTTTAGTATAAGCTCCATATGAGTTTAAACATTAGTCATTAATCCAAAGCCTCTCTTCTCATTTCGTGCATCAATGTTCTGAAGAAGATCTTATACGAGGAGGCACCTTTCTGACTTGCAAAAAGAAAGCATGACATGGCAAGTCTTTTCACTCCAAGTCATAAATAAGCTAAAACTTTTTTTGCAATGTTGGCTGCACATTTGAAAATTTAGCAAGAAAGAACTAAGTACATTTTTCTGTTAGAGTTTTTCTCTATCTACAAGGTCTGTGCTTAGATGTATTTTTTTTTTAAGATTTTCTCTTATCATGAACCAGTTAAAACCTCAGCCAAGAAATAGTTTCTGGTTTAATGTCTCCTCCTGTTGGATGGAGATTGTGTCACTTTGACATTTATTTCCTTTTCCATTTCTTCTTTCTTTTCTCTGTTTTCTAGTTTTTTGTAACATTTTATTTATTCCTATTATTATTGTGTAGTTGGTATGTGTGTGTGTGTGTGTGTGTGTGTGTGTGTATGTGTTTGTGTGTGTCATACTCATGCCACAGGGTGCATGCGTGCATGTCAGAATAACTTTCAGATTCTAGGAATTGAAATAAATTAACTTCCTTATCACTCATTCTATTGGCCATTCCTGTGATGACTCAAGGCATACATGGGTCCTTTAAACTTTTCCTTAACAATTCAAGTTGGCAAATAGCTCTTGGTCACGCACTATTGGGATCCCTGGACTCCAGAGACGAAGGCAGGAAGCGTTGGAGTTCAAAGTAACACTTGACTACGTAGCGGGATTAAGATCCAACTGGGCTATAGAAGGCATCTTCTCATATGACATAAAGTTAAATTAAATTTAATTCAAACAACAGCTATGTATCACATATCTCAATTACTTGCTTAAGTCGGTAATTTCCATTGGCAGACTGTAGGCAAGATAAAGCTGTATTAAAGAAGAACTGCTATGTAGATAATACTTTTTGTCATGTGCATGTGTACTCATGTGCACATGTTTGTGTGCAGGTCTGTGAGCATGGGCGGAGGTCAGAGTAATCTGCTATCATTCCTCATTCCCCAGAAGTCATCCAGCTTTTGAAGACAAGGATTCTCATTGATGTGGATCTTTCAGATTAAGACAGGCTGGTTGACCAATAAGCTCTAGGAATCTGCCATTCTCTCTTTCCTTGGCTGGATTACAAGTGTGGGTCACCATGCCTGACATTTTTATGCAGGTTCTGGGCATCCAAATCAGGCAGTCCAAGTGCTTCTGCGACAAGTGCTTTCCCAACTGAGCCATCTCCCTTGGCGGATATTTCTAATCTACTATCATTTCCAATTCATGTCTATTTTGAGGTTTGCCTTCTGTTTGTAATATGGAACGCTGTCCTGGGGTATTTCCATTCAGGATAAACTTTTAGACACGGATAGTCAGTGGGGAAACAGAGATAAGCTGGGGAATTTAATCAGGATGGACATCTTAGTCTCATGTGTATATTTCACAAGCTGAGGGCATGGAGAGATAGCTCCATGGTTAAGGGGATGCCCTGCTCTTGTGGAGGACTCAATCTTGACTCACAAGTACACACAATGGACATCTCAGAGCCAAATGTAACAGTAGATCTAGCAGCTTCAAAGCTCCCTTTTGAACTCCACAGGCACCTGCACTCCCATGCACACAAACATGTATACATATCTACATGTGTATACGTGTAGATATCACATAATTAAAAATGAATGATGAGATTGCAATCGTTGGGCTGTGATCTTCAAAAACTGGTTTGTCATGTTCATCTACATAAAGATGTGGACATCCATGTAAACAATTTGTTAAACATGACTTGCAGATATGGGCTTTGCTGGCAGGAACGGGAGCTTCCTGTGTTGCAAATCTGTGGGTTTGCTCTTGCCTGTATATTTTTCCAAAAGCCTTTATCCTGATGACCCAGGGCCCCTTATCATATCCATACTGAATTCACTCAGAGGAAGCTCCTGTCTTCTTCTCACATAGAAAACAAAAACCACAGTGTATTAATACTGTAAACATCTCAAACCAACTACCTTGTTGTTCATATTCAAATCACAATTTAATATAATCTATAATAATTTTATTGCATCTTCTTGTTCCACTAGGGAGTAATAAATTCTACCTGAAAGCTTCCTCTAAGTAATTGTGAGGAAGGTAATAAATCTGGTCATTGCATATAGTACTTATTAAAATACATACCTTAGTCCCACAGTCCCTTTTCCCATCACAGTAAACAATGGAATCTCATTTATGAACATAGCATTAGAATACAGGTCACCAAAACTGCAAATGCATGATTCTAATGTAGAAGAATATCAATGCAATAGTGTTTTAACCTTCAGGGAGATTCTTTAAACCAATTGTTAGTTTATGGTTCTTTCATGGGCAAAAGAGAACAATGCATACCTGAAATATACATTCTAATCCTTGAAAAAAAGATCTTCAAGGCATTCATTACATACCCCTTATAAATAAGATATCAATCACTTAGAATGCTGTTTTCTAAGAGATATCCAGTGATCCAATGAATATACAAATGATAAAGTTTATTCTTTTCACGGGATTTCTTCATGATGGCTACAGAAATTCAGTGTCAACATCCCTACCTAAAATAAAAGAGAAAATTGAGTAGTTAAGTTGTTTCACAGATGTTCAACAATAACCACTGCACTTCTGGAATAGTTGAGGGTCATCTGTGTACTCATTTTGCCTGATATTCTTGACCATATGTGTCACACTCTATAGCCATGGAGAACTAATACTCTGGTGGTTTTGAACAGAGGTAGGAGAAACATTCCTTAGAAAAGAAGCACTAAAGATAAGAAAAGACACTTAGGATGTTACAAAGATGGGTGCATTGTTTAAGTTCATTGGCTACTCTTGCACAGGACCAGAGCTCACTCTCCAGTGACTTTGTTGTAATCTTGAGCAGGCTGTAACTCTAACTCCATGTGGTAGACATGTTCTTCTGGCATGGGTGCACTTACACAAGGATAAGGTAACTGGAAACTCAGCTAAGCTGTGCCATTGCTGACAGGATTCAAGGTGAAAGGTACAGTGTACTCTCAGGTCAAAGCAGACTGAAGCTTAATGACAAATAAAGATTTGGTTTCGATCTTGCAGAGTTCAAACTAGTCTTCCAAAGAAACAGAAGAAGAGAAAGGCGAGAGGATCATGGAGGCAGCTACCTGAGGAAAGCAGAATGGTCAATTTAAGAAAGAAAAGAGACAGCCCAGGAAACTTTCACCCCAGAATACTTGCTCTATTTAGGCAAATCCCAAAGAGGGGAAATAAAGAATGAGTTTTGCAATGTGATCCAAAGGAATACAAACCCAAATAAATCATGGGAAGATTCTAGAGCAGTGAATATGTACAGAGCAAAAGGGTAAGGTCTGAACCCCACAGAAACAGGATGACTCTGTAGATGGTGTTGGATGTTCTCATTGGGACAAAGTTATCTTGAGGTCTGAGACAATGCTTTTATAATTGTCATTCTTTGATGACTTTGTTGTATACTCACAGTTATCCAAAAACAACCCGACTGTCTGAGCAGAGGAGCAAGATAATATTTTTATTATTACCATATTTGCTGTCAGTTTTCACATTAAATGGTTCTGTACCATTGACTAAAAGCCCAAAAGGATGGTTAAAGGAGATAAAAGAATATCTTTGTTTCTTTAAATTATATGTAATTCAAATATAGAAACATTTCAGTAGAAAAGCATGTTGATTCAAAGACAATGTGTTGTCTGTATCCACTAGACAGACTCCAGGGCTGACTGCAACATGGTATGCTGTCTTCATTCCCATTGTAAATGGAAATTGTCAGTAGTTGTTGCCAAGAATAAGGCTTTGTAACTTGGAGTTTGGCACAGACACTATAATGAATATCACTGTCCAAGTGTCTCTGGAAAATGTAGACATTTTAGACAATTTCACATGAGTGAGTGAATGAGAATCTTATCACATTAAATGATCCTGCGTGTACTCTCTTGAGTAAACCCAAGGGAGCCATTGGGAGATAGTCCTAGCCCAGTACCTCAACTCCCCATGTCTGGCCCAGTAGTATCTGTGGCTCTGTAACTGGACCAAAGTGCAGGAAAAGAAGAAATAGTTCATGGTAGGGGACATGGACTTGGCACCATCTGGGTCATTTCTCAACATTTCAGTAATTGTAATTTCTCATTTCTCTGTGTCGACAGTCCTGAGTAACATGGTAAAGCCCAGGAGATCATTTAAAGTCTAACTTTTTCTAAATAGTAGCTTTTCCAAGCAAGCAGAGCATTTTTTTTTTTTTCATTTTTAGCCCTGTCATCACTCAGAGGGAAACAAAATACGTGATCCATTTCCTTTCATGCATCTAGCTTGAATTTTTGAGGTGGATTTTTTTTCAAGTACTGTCTAAGTGAAGTTCACTTTCTTTTTCCCTTTCCAAGTTTTAAGAACTTTACCTTAGTAGACACTGCTGACTAAACAAATCATTAGGATTTGCATTTTCCTCTAAAACTAAGGTTAGCACATTGTAAGAGGCTGTTATCCTACCAAAAAATTATCTGTGGGTTTATATGTTGTTAAATACAAACATTTAAAGTTAGCTTTTAAGTATACCCTTAGGATTCATTATTTAACTTAGGACAGATCAGAACACTGTACAGTTAGTGCAGATGTCACCCTGGAGTCAGCATGTTCTGTATCAATTGAGCCTCAGCCACAGACATAGAAGGAGGGCCACCTGAAACAATCAGATATCGATTATTCTCTGAAATGTGGGGAGAATAATTTATGATCCATTTAATGACACACATAAAAGCAAAGTAGCATTTGTTTATATCTCTAATATCTTCACACAGATTGAATTGTTTGACAGTCAGAAAGGAAGTCAGGGATTAAGAGGACCTAGCAACTTCATTAAATTATGTTTTTGGAATTCTTTGTCCTCTGAAAGGAGAAGTGATGCTCACAATCACCAATTAGTGGGTTTTTTTTTTTTTAAAACCAACTTTTACATGCCAAGGAAGAATGCAAATAGTCCTGTGATGGTCAGCTTGAATTATTAATTTGACACTAGCTAAAATCATGAGAGGAAGAGTATCATAATGATTGTCTATATTAGGTTTATCTGTGAGGAACTCTCCTAATTAAGTTCATTTATTTTGGAAGACACAGCCCACTCTGGGAAGCACTATTCTCTCTCTCTTTTTTTTTTTTTTTCTTTTTAAAATTTTAATTTATATACATTTTAATTAAAAATACAGAAAATAAATTTCTTTTCATTTTTTTGAGATTACAATTTTTTCACAATATTTATCTTTTTGCTTTCTCCCTACAAACATTCTCAATATACCCCTTCACATTCATGGCTTTTTTTCTTTCTTTCTTTTTTTTTGTGTTTAATAATTGGTTTTTTTTTTATTTATTTTTTTATTTTTTTATTTTTATTTTTTTTTGATATTTTATTTACATTTCCGATGATTCCCCTTTTCTTTGGAAACCCCGTGTCCCCTCCCCCTCCCCGCCTCTGTGAGGGAATTCCTCCTCCCACCTACCCGCCCACCCATTCCCATATTCCCACCTTGACATTCCCTTTTACTGGGGCCACTAGCACCCTCAGGCCCAAAGTCCTCTCCTTTCTCCCT
>CM052710.1:9831271-9878258 GCA_028551405.1 Uromys caudimaculatus | reverse complement strand
GAAGCACTATTCTCTAGCCAGAGGTCTTGAAATATTTAAGAGTAGACATAGAGCTGAGAACCAGCAAGCAAGCTACCATTCATGCATTAAATTTTTTTTTGACTATAGATACGATGTGATTAATTGGAGCTTCTTCTTTGACTTTCAATATCAGGCTGTACCTAGGAAATGTAAGCTGGAATAGAGCACTTTCTTTCCTAAGTTTCTTTTTGTGGAATATTTTTATCATTGCAACAGAAATAAACAAGAATGAGATTCCAGTATGTTTGAAAATCTTTAATGCAAATATCTAGAAAAGAACCAAATTTTCAATGACACCAGCATGCAATATTTCTAACTCCACAGACAAATATTAAATCCATTTAGTACATCAAGTTTGCTTCTGTACTGTGGCACTTCAGGGAGATTTCACAATGTTATTTCAACTCTTTGACGCACTTGCTGATTTGATGGGGAGAAGGTACTCACAGATTAATGTCTATGGCCCTCTGCAAGTAAAATGTTGAAATCCTCATGGGATAAGTGATAACACTGGAAGACTAGACTTTGGGAGGAAGCCAGCTCATGAGAGTGTGTGCTTATGGATTGAATTAACATCCTTATAATGGAAACCCAAGAGGGCATGTATGCTCCTTACTTTATGATATATTCACAGAAGTTAGGCCTCTCTTCAGATACTTACTCTACTAGAAGTCCAAACTTGGAATTCCCAGTGTGCAGAATTTTGAGAAATAGACATGTTTTCTTGTAAGTGTTTCATCATAGCAGTTTGACCTGACCACAGTGGCGGATTCTGAGAAAGTCAGATGCACTTTTGACTACCTTTAAGTTGGGCGTGGTGATCATTGCAAAATCTCTTCAACATGTTCTGCTCCTGTTGAGTGGATTTCTGCTGGGTTGCTATGTTGCTACCTTGTTTAGAAAAGATGAGTGTGCATGAACTGTCATGTATTGGGCATTTGAGATTCGTGCAAAAAATCTGAGAGACAATTGAAGCAGTCCCTCCCAGGTGTGGAAGGATGGGACAAAACTTAAAGCAATTTCAGAGTATTGCTATGCTGAGTATGACATATCCAATCGTTAAAGTACCTGACACATGCAACACACACCTGACATGTTCTGAGTAACCCATAGACGGCCTAGGATCAGGTCTAGCTCTCTGTCTCAAAGGTAGGCAAGGATACATGATGGAATACAGATATTCCAAACTTTGAAGCTGCCCACCAGGCCTTTTTAAAAGTGACAGTTCTGATCATGCTTGCCACCTCTAACTGTACTAATTAGGTAATTTGTAAGATTTCCTTGTAACCTTAGACAGGAAATGTTACAAGGTGCTTCCTGTGATAAGTAGGGTCAGAAATTCAGTCGAGGCTTGTCCTCCTCTGTGATCCTGTGGATACAGATGCCTCCGTAAAGTCACTAGAAAGAGTTTTAAAGAGAATGCTCATGGAAATGGTCAAGGGGTAACATGCCTTCAGTGCAAGCACAAGGACATGAGTTCAGATCCCTAGCGTCCATGTAATGTAGGTATAGTATTGTGCCTGTGACTCCAGCCCAAGGGTGAGCTGGGGAGAAACTGGAGAATCTCTAAAGCTAAT
The DNA here is from genome assembly GCA_028551405.1 of Uromys caudimaculatus. Classification (NCBI taxonomy): domain Eukaryota; kingdom Metazoa; phylum Chordata; class Mammalia; order Rodentia; family Muridae; genus Uromys; species Uromys caudimaculatus. Next base: position 9,876,660 of record CM052710.1, on the reverse strand, counting down.
TGGTTAGTCAGTCTAGCAAATAAATGAGCTTTAAACTCAGGGAGAGATTCTGTCTCAAAAATAAAATAAAATAAAAGTGAATAACAGAAGCAGAAGATATCTGATGTTGACCTAGCTGCTTGCTATGATACAAGGGGTCAGAAAAGCAGCCTGGGCTTGTCCTCTTCTGTGGATGAGTGGGTAAGAGATGTGGAGACCAAAACTAGGCTCACCATAAAAACACATGACATTAATAAGTACATACATTTGATATACACACCCTGCCACACAAACTACATGTATACAAGATTTAAAATATATAGTTTAATGAGAAATGACTGCTTAAACATGCCAGATGGCCCATTATCTCTCTCTCTCTCTCTCTCTCTCTCTCTCTCTCTCTCTCTCTCTCTCTCTCTCTCTCTCTCTCTCTCTTTTCATTTTTGCATCCCAGTAAAATTACAGCACTTCACTATCAAAAGAAAGAAAGTGAAACACAATGGTGAAAGAGAATTGGCAAAGACACAACAGCAGTTCCCAGTTTCAACAGATTTTCAGAAACATGCAGATGTGTGAGAGAGACTGACTCAGCAGAAAGCAGGCATCCACAACCACAATGCACACTTGTAAAAGAAAACCGGCTCTCCCTCTCCAGCACTTACTGATTGCCAAACTAGATCGGACTTGATTTTTCTTTTCATTCTTAAGAAGAAGATTCGACAAATGTAGGTAGATTGGGTGTGGAATGCAGAGGGGAAGACTTGGGGGGATGAATATGGTCAAAACACATCCTGGAAAATCCTCAAAGAATTAATAAAAAACAGTTTAAGATCTTACAGTCTACCAGGTTGAAGGGACTTTGATGATGATCCATGCCAACCAACTTAAAGAACCTAAGATAGGTTAGCCCTGTAGACTGTAGGACATCGTTCTGTGTAAGGGAAGAAGGTGAGTAGAGAGAGGAAGATTGTTGTAAAACACCCGGACTCCCAGGGTTCACATTAGGTCATTGCCTTCCATCGCCCTCCTCTTCCATTTACTGCTTACTAAAGTAAGGTTCCTACTTGAAGAAATTAAACCAGGGAAGTGCTCAGCAAGACTGTAAGAGGACCACCACATCCATGACGTGTCTGAAGGATGCACAGATCCGGTGGGATACCCTCATAGCCCATCATTGCATCTCCAGTATTGATGTCCCTGTATCATCTCTAAGAACTGTCACTCACAACTAAGAGGGCCTGCTTCCTATCTCTGGAGGTCACAAAACATTTCACCATTAGAGCCTTAATAAACTTTAGGAAAAGAATGCTTGCAAGCTACACTGTTACATATTGATGGTATATATTTATTCTAACAAAAATTAAAATTTGGGCCATCTTGTCTGGGAAGGAACCCGAAAGTAATCATGATCATATATTGCCTATTTCCTGTAATCCACGCATTAAGAAAGTCACAGAATTAAAAACAAAATGGCCATACAATCTAGCCATTCCACTACTAGACATTAAAGGAAATGAATTCGCATATGCTTTTTCCCATACATAATGGCAGCAACATTTATAATATGATATAGAATCGACAGATTTCCAATATATGAGAATCTGTCAACTGTGTAAATGTTTCTTGTATTCAGGAAGGCATGCTTCTTACTCATCAAAAAAGAGAACTGTATCATTTGTGACTTGAATGTAGAGGAATGTATCTTAAATTAAATAAGCCTGGCATAGGAAGCCGAGTAAATGACTTCACTTTTATGCCCACTTGTAAAAAGGAATCTCCTAAAAGTTGAAAGCAATGTTTTATAAGGGTCTAGGACACTTGTGGACACTGGAGAGATGTTTTTATATATGAAATTTCAGTTTAGCAAAACAATGCATCTCAAGAGAACACTGGGCAAGATAATGGCTATAATTAAGCGTAATATATGATATTCTTTGAAAATGCTAAGAGGATGAGTTTTAAGTATTTTCAGTAAATGACAGATACATGAGATAACGCATATGATTGGCTATAATTATAGCTGGCATTTTGCTACTTTGTGGGTTCTTTTTTCTTCTACTCCTCTCCACCCGTTTTCCACCCTTTCAATCCCCTAACACTAGATAGGAGAGAAAAATGTTAGAAAGGAAAGGGGGCTATGTCATTAGACTACTTCCTACTGATTGCTGATTAGGGGTGTCAAGTTCCTGTGGCAAGTTAGATCTTCACAGTCAGGATATTTAATTTCTTCATTTCCTCCTCCTCCTCCTCCTCCTCCTCCTCCTCCTCCTCTTCCTCCTCCTCCTCCTCCTCCTCCTCTTTGTCCTCCTCCTCCTCTTTCTCCTCCTCTTCTTCTTTTGTACCTCCTCCTTCTTCTTCTTCCTCCTATTCTCTCCCCTCTGTCTTTCTCTCTCCCTTCCTTCCTTCCTTCCTCTCTCTCTCTCTCTCTCTCTCTCTCTCTCTCTCTCTCTCTCTCTCTCTCTCTCTTTTGGCATGACTACTTAACTATTCATAACGACCAACAGCAACCAACCACCAACTATCAACCACTCTACTTCTTGGGGCCCTAGCATTTATATACCATCTGAAAAAAAAATGACAGAATTCTGTTTATCACACAATCACAGAAATAATCTCCTGCTGGCAAAATCATGCCCCTCCTAGAACACAAGGTCACGTGCCATGGACAATTTGAAGCTTATCCATATCTATCACTTGGGACTAAAACAAAAATACATTCCTACAGTATTTCTCTGTTTTTCAGAGAAACTAACATTATTAATTATTCCACAGTATTTTTGTATTTCAGTCATTGTGTTTTACAAATAAGTGCCTATATTTTTATGTGAATGGAAAGGATAGAGGGAGGGAGGAAAAGGGAGGAATTAATCAAAGACAGAAAATGGGGGAGGGAAAAATAGAGGGAGAAAGGAGGGAAAATAGAGGGGGAAAAGAGAGACTGAGAGAGATATCAAAGAGCGCTTAGATAAATCACTAAGTATGTACTTCTTGAGATAGTTACATCATCTGGGGAGAGCCAGCTGACTTTAGTCAAGGGAAACCTTGGTAATTTAAGACTTCATAGTTATAGAGTGGAGTGTTTGCTGTAAAATGACATGTAATTTTCAATAAATATATGTAGTAAATACTAAGTTCAATGATGTTCAAGAATTTTAGGTCCAAATACTAACTTTATTATTTTTAAGCGTTCCTATACTTTAATCATTACTTTCAAATTTAGTTTTATTAGTTTCTAAATAAAGTAATTAGAAAAAGACAAAGGTACCTGTAGGCATCTATGCACTTTAGCTACTGTTAATATTGCTAATGTCACCAAGGGCATCATGGATGAACTAAATTATCATAAATCTGATTACAATTTTTAGGAAGCTTTGTGCTTAAGTAATCTATCTTTGTCTCATTAACAGATATATTGATTTTTTACTTTTATTAATTGGTAAGAAGAATTTGTGAATTTCATCTAAGACTCTTGAACGAGTTTGTTAAGTTAGAGTAACTTTTGGTGGAAAACTCCCAGCACTCACTGACTCCATTTTACCCCTGGCAACAGTGCACAGACATCAACTTAGTGACTACCAGGAGTGGGGCACTCAGAATATTAAGACACAATAATTTTCTAGACATTGCTCTAGAAAGGAAAAAAAGTTCCCATTAGCCTCAGAGTTGTTGGAAAGAAAACAGAGTATAAAATATTGTAGTCTATTCTCATGTCTATAGTGTAAAACCCATGGGCTCTTCCTTTTACATTGTTTTGATGTAAGAAACATTTTTACTTTACATGTTTCTAGTCTTCTCAAGGAAGAGTAATCTAGAATAGAAACTCTTGATACACTGACTATTTGATCTAGGCAGGAAGTTAGAAATACTTATGTAATTAATTACAGTATTATAGAGGAAAACATCATCAGCCATTTTTGAAATGCACATGAAGATGTAGTTACCAAGAAATTAAAAAAAAAATATCCTTACTAATAAACATGTAGCTCTTCATATTGCTGAATTAATAACGTTCATAGGCATTAACTCACATTTCAGCACTTAGAAGATGAAGGTAGAGGCAAGAGGATCCTTTTGTATGAGGTGAGCAATATAGTGAATATCTCAAACTAATAATAATAATAATCAATAATAATAAAAAAGCCTGTGCACTGTGCAGTTTATTTTCACAACAAGCAGGCTTCATTTTCCTTCCATTTGTTCGTTGGAAAAATAATATTGTGTGATATGGTATATTATTTTCATATCATTCTGAGCTGTAGGATTCTACTTATGAATAAAAATAACATAATTTATATTTGAATTATGTTAGATACTTGTAACTATTGCTAAGAATAATTTCTAGAGTGAAACAGGTGTTGTAAATTTCAGATTCTTAGATTTTTTAATGACATTTTTAGATCTTTGTAAAACTTTCATTTCTGCTTTTGCACTCAAAATCTTTTAAGTGAATCCTGTTCTTAGAAGAAGTGGATTGATTCACGATTAGATTAAATCTATTATTTTTGTTATAATCTAATATGTGACAAGGCAGATATATCTATGTTAATGGATTCATTGCATTTATCCTTTGATTTTCCATTGGTTTCTTGCACCATTATATTTTGTGTTTTTCATATTTTAAATATGCTGTTTAATTTGTATGGTTTTTCTGATAATTTAGAAGTATTTTTGCTTCTTTACTTTGGTAACAATTGTAAATAGTACAATGTACACATGCAATTCTAACTCTCTAAAGAAAATCTAATTGCTTTTCTCTGAGCAATAATAGAAATAAAATGCAATAATAAATATTAAATTATATAATATATTATATGTAATATTAAGTATACTGTACTTTATAATAAACAATGTTAATAATATACAAAAATTAACAAATACTCTAATAAATTAATAATAGATACATGACATGATGTTATAAATCATATATTAAATAATGTGGTATATATAATTTGTAATACTTGAAATAGTATAAGGTATCTAATACATCATATGTATTAATAATAAATATATAATGTAATCACAAATAAATGAAGAGATGAAAATAATATATTTTATAACAATAAATTGTATAGAAATAGTATGTATAACAGCCTTTAAATGATAATATATTTGCATTTGTCACAGTTATACCCATAATTTTAATTAAGTTAGTGTTTGCTTTTGTACCTTTAAAGGTGTAGCTCTAGTTTCACTTGTTGCTTGTAAGTATCAGGACCAGCTAATGCACAGGACCCCCAGCTTTAATCCTCTCTCCTACCAGATACTTCTCATTTAATCTTATTAATTTTATTTATATAATTAATTTTATTAATTTTGTGATTACCTATATCTGCTATTGGCCTTTAGTTTTGAACACATTCTTGTTCACTGTCTTGAGACTATAGTTAACAAATTTAGTGTTCATAGACAGTGACTTGAAACTATTCTTCATTGACTGACATATGTTTCTATCTTAGAGGGTGTGTTAATCTCTAGCAGTGAGTCCCTCTGCGGCAGTTCTCTTGGTGTGTCCTTGTTGGAAATCTTTTCAAAGACAATGGCTAGATGTGGAGAGTAGAAAAATAACATGATATAATTAAATGATTGATTCTCTATTCCCAGCCAGTTGTACTTTATATACAATATTTGTATTAAAGGTTTCAGTATAGCTTTCTCAAATACATATTCAGCCAGCAAAATGTATACAAAATTTACTTTCACATATCTACATCATTATTATACCATCAGTTAAGTATGTTTTAATTCTTCTCCAAAATCCTTATAAATGCAAAGTCATGCTGTGCTTTTCATAGGAACAGAGTTTTTCCCAGTTTTACCTATGAAATAAATGTATTAAGACTGAATGCCTTGAAAGTCAATGATCTACAACTCAGAGTTGAAAGACATTTATTTACATTTCCAGTTTTTGAAAATGTCATTCTGCAGCAACACATAATTGAAATGAGTCGGTTTCATTTTAGTATTTGTATATCAATGCGACTAAGCATAATGTAGTAAATTGACAGTTATTTCAGGTGTTTGATGGACTAGTCTTGTCAGAGAGAAGTGTTAACCAAAGGAACAGTGGGAAGATTAGTAGATATGTTGATGACACATGCCAAACTTCAGAAACTGACTAACAGAACTTCTTGCAAAAGATAGCAAACAATTCCAATTTGAATTTGTTGCTGGTGTAAAGGTTTACCAGTGAACCCACTTTGAAAAACCATTGGCAATTAATTAAACATTTAAAAGTGAATCTATACAGTGACCAAAGCATTACACTCTTGGTATTTACTCAAGCAAAAGTCCTTCACAAACTGTGGACACAAATATCCTTAAAATATCTTTTTGTACCTTTATTTGTAATGATTCCAAGCTGCAAAAATAAATATATCAACCATTTGCACATTTACAAATAAATAGATAACATGGACAATCTCCTTCTCTCTCTCTCTCTCTCTCTCTCTCTCTCTCTCTCTCTCTCTTTGTCTTCCTCTACATCGCTGTCTCTTTATCACCCCTCCACAGGTATTGTTTAAGCAAGAAGTAACAGTAATGTGTTTATACAGAGTAACATGGTTTCAGCTCAGCACAGATACAGAAGAAATCACTAACATAACCAGGAAGAGTGTGAACTGCATGATATTTGGTTTCCTTTGTGGAGTGATCCTGGGCATTCCAGTGAAGATGACAATCTTCTTGTCTCCAGGGACAAGAAGAGAGGATTGTGCCCTTAGGGATGGGGATGAAGGAGAGAATTAGAAAAAGATGCAGAACGGTAGGTCAGAAAAGGTGTTAGGTGACTCCATGTTTTCCGTTATGATCACGTGCATATGTGTCAAAATTGATCAAATTGCACAGTTTTAATAGATGTGACCAATTATATTTCAATAAAGCCATTATATAATCATAAAATTGGTTGTTACTAGGGGAGACAGAGCAGGTTATGATTTATGAAAAAAAGTGATATATGGAAGTTTCCATGATGAACGAACATTTTCTCCTTGACTAAGATATAAGTTAATATAGATATCTTTTTATTGAGATTCATTGAATTAAAATGGATTATTATTTCACTTTTCATTCATTGTTGACTTATATTTTTATTGTATTTCAAACCTTAGAAATATATATATATATTTCTAAGAAATATATATTTCTAAGATATATATATGTATATGTATATATATGAAATACACACACACACACCATGCAGACACACATTTTGTTATTTATCCTAGATAGAATCTAATTTGGCAGACGTAGTGCTTTATTTAACTTTAGAGATCATGCTTAACTTAAACATCGCTTAGAAACTGAATCCTGTTTCTAATTCATTCACACATCTCTACATTACCTGCATTAAACCAATATACAAGGATGTGTTGGTTAAAACATCATTCTATGGAGAATAGAAATATCATCTGCTCTCTCATTTAGATTTATAGCAATATCTGGCTAGATGGTTACTGGGGTCACAGTGTCTGTCACTTCTGGAGTATAATAGTATATTTATTGTGTTCATTTATATTGTTCATTTTCTTGTCCATCATGTGTATTTCCTCTATGCCTTGCAAATTATAACCTACAACCTTTATTCAAGTTCTAAGTGTAGTGGCTATTCCTGATTGTCAACTTAACTATATCTGAAGTGAACTACAATCCAGAATTAGAAGGCTCACCTGTAATCCAGATCTTGAGTCTGGAAGACACAAATTTCTAACCTGGATCTTGGCATAGAGATCTTGAGGCATAGTGGCCATGAAAAGCCAAGGCAAAGAAGTACACGCCATTAATCCCAGGAGATTGAAGCAAGGAGATCTCTGAGTTCAAGGTCAGCCTGGGACAAAGCAAGTCCCAGATCCAGGTGTGGTGATACACACCTTTAATCTGGGCCACACCTTTTGCTGGAGACCTACATAAGGACATTGGAAGAAGGAAGATTTGCTCTTGTTCGCCTGTGTGCCTTGTGGGACTGAGCAACTGCTAGATCTTTGAACTTTCATTCACAACTGCTGCTGACCATTGTTGGCAAGTTGGACTACAGACTGTAAGTCATTAACAAATTCCCTTACTATATAGAGACTACCCATAAGTTTGGTGACTCTAGAGAACCATGACTAATACACTAAGTTATACAAAACACTTCATCAACATGTGAACACATTTGTGAAGAATCTAGGATGTTTTCAGGAAGGTGGCCATCCCTAAAAAGTGATGTAGGGACGTTTCCTCCAGAGGTAAGAGAGTTCTTGCAAATTAGTATCGCATAGGAAGAAAATGCCAGTATAGTTTGTAAAATAAAATTTAAAACTAGAATTGTGATTCATCTAGCAATCCCATTTCTGGAAAGTCTGTGCAGAAGTAAACCTTAAAGTTGCATGTGCATTCAATGTGCCATTAATCACCAATGCAATACAATATCAACGCAATGATGCCAACAGATAAATGGGGATAAAGTAAATGGCCAAAACCACTAAAGAAACAAATCGTATTAGAATATTGTTCCATTTCCATTTTAAAAAATAGGAGAAATAATCTTCCAAAAAAAAGAATCTCTCAATTGCTTTTTCAATAACAAATGGTCAACCCTGAAATTATATATATATATATATATATATATATATATATATATATATATAAGCAATATTATATAAACTCTCTCTCTCTCTCTCTCTCTCTCTCTCTCTCTCTCTCTCTCTCTGTGTGTGTGTGTGTTTGTATAAATGGTTAAACAAATAGAGGCCATGAATTTGAGAGTTAGGGGGTGCGGGAGGGAAGATGGAGGAAGAGAAGTGATGAGAAAATTATAAAATTAAAATAAAACCCTAACATACATGAATGAATAAAAAAGGCATATAAGCCAGGCACATAAGTTCAAGTACTGAATGATTTATTCATATGAAGAATGTATAATAGATGAACTAGAATATATGTGTGCAGTTTCCAGAGGCAGGTGTTGAAGGAAATGAGAGATGTAGATTAAAGAGAACAAATTTTGCAGTTTTCTCAATTATTGAACGAAAACATTCTGGAGACTTTACTCACAGCATGCTTATTGTAGCAACAGTGCACCAATTAGGAGACTGTATCTCAAGTATTCTGCACAAAGTCACATTGGTATGATGGGAAGGGATGTAAGTGACTTTGTAGTGAAAGATGCACCATTTAAATTTACACTGAATTGAATGCCACAATGCATGTGTGTGTATGTGTGTGTGTGTGTGTGTGTGTGTGTGTGTGTGTTATGTATGTATGTATGTATGCATGCATGCATGTATGTATTCTACTTGTCAGTTATTCTGTCATGAAGCTGGAGACAAAATATCTTTCTTTGGCCAATCAGCCAGGTGAAGTGATTTGTTTTAAATGGAAACTAAATTTTCAGAGAATATTTCCACTTATCTGTTGAAATTACCTGATTTGCGTGCAAGGAAACAGTCATTTACAAGATTCCCAGACAGTCTGACTATGGCCAGGCTGTCTCTATTCTTCTCCAAATGTAATATTTCTGTTTGGGGTCTCTCAAGGGAGCATCGATTCTAAGATTCTTAGAGGCTGTATCATAGATCCATACCAGTTACTCTATAGAGGAATGTACATGACTAGATGAATGCCCTAGTGAGACATGAGTTAGTGAGGAAAATTCCAACGGGACTTCACTCCTATTTAGAGGATTTATAGACAAATCAATTATGTTTAATGACAGGGACATCTGATAGCAAATATTATTATTGTTGTTATTATTATTATTATTATTATTATTATTATTATTATCTAAGAGGAGATTAGTTGGCAATTATTTGTGATGATTTAAGACAGTCAAAGTTATTAAGCAGATTTAAGTTATTTTATCCATCAAGACCATGTAAATTATCTAATACTATAAAATGTACCAGGTCACATGACCTTAGATATATTTAGTTCTTCTTTGGGAAAGTTTTCTCATGTACTTTGTTTAAATGAAAAGAATTCTCTTGTCACTTTTTTAACTTAACAATTTGACTACAGTAGACAGCATCTTTCATTAAGCCTGAACAAAGGCCAAAACTACCCACTCAATAAATGGGTTAAATGTTCCTATACAAAACATTTTTACCATGATAATTCAGAACTTTTGATTCATTTTGAAAATAATGGAGAAAGAAAAGAGGGGAAAGAAAAAGCAGTCCCCCTGGGAAGAAAATGTCTCTTGGAAAGTTTTGTACTTTTCCCTTCCTCTGTAAACTGTTAGCAGTAGCAACAGTTTGGTCTGTGTTTCCTGGGGAATAGGAGAATGGAGAATCCCAGCCGTAGTGGGTATAACTAGTGTGCAAGCAAATTTTGCCACAGCTCTCAAGAAGAAACACACACACAAGGCATGGCTCCTTGGTAAGGTCATGGCTCAGCTCAGTTACAAGCTCTTGATCATAGAACCACAATAGACTGCATCATACAGAACAGGAGATTCCACCCAACTGGCAGATTACTACAACTGAACAATTGAAAGTCTATGTAAAACTAAGCCAGTGTCTGCTAGAGACCTGCTTATCCCATTTAAACCCTTGAGACATGGCAGGAAAGGCCATTCTCAATTCACATGAGCAAACATAGGTTCAGAGGGTATATACAGTTGTTAAAGAAAACTCTGGGCTTTGCATCCGTGTTTTTACAACTCCTTCACACATCTTTTTCTTGTGTTATCTGTTACTACTCTGAAAGCAGTTTAAGCACAGTAAGTATAGGGTAAGGGTCTACTAGCTCAACAGCCCCTTTCTGGATTTTAAGATGTATGGAAGAAAAAAAAATAATAGATCTATACCTTAAGCAAACACTATATCTTTAGAGTCTTCATCTCAAAACCAGAAACATTCTCTGAGCTCAGGAATGTTCAAAGTGATATAGCCAGTTGCACTAAGTGATGACTGGCACAGAGACACAGAGTTGGCCAGTGTGCAGAGAATAAGAGACCACAGAGTCTAGTCCAAAATGGAACTTGTGTCCTGTGCCACCACAGACTCATTGGTCATTGCAGAAAATGTGTGAGAACCAGAGATGGTGGATGGCCACAAGGAAACCCTGTCTTCAGAGCAGAGCAGCAGCATATAGGAACTCACAGAATTATAGGAGCTGTTACAGCACGTACATGTGTGAACCTAACCCCAAGAAAACTCAGCACAGAAAGAGAAAGTGAGCACAAAGTCCCACCACTATAGACAAGAAGCTGTTGGCAATTCTTAGTAGCTTGAAGAAAAAGAAGGGCCAATTCTTCTCAAAGACTGTAGCCTTTGCAAGTCAACCACACTGAGACAGAAGGCCAAACATCCAAGAATATTTGGGCAGTATAAACTGGTTTGGATGTGGAAAGAGAAAGGACACAAAGTTAGGTGGGACTTGATGGAATGAATAGCAGGGGTTCTCTCCACCAATTTCCACAGAAACGTAAGTTTAATACTGTTATAGATTTAACTTTTTAGATATTGCAATTATAAGCATGACCATGATAATGTTCACACAGTATTTCTGCCTACATTATAGCTTTTGAAATTGTTATTAATGCATAAGAAATTCTGCAATGGTTTGTTAGATTGCATCTGTGAAAGTCTATGTCTGTTTTATTTTGTCTTCCTGACACAGAGTCTCGAATCAACCAGACAGATTTAAAGCTTACACAACTTACAATTTCCCCCCTGCCCCAGTACTGAGCTCACAAGTATGCCTTCCCATATCCAGTGTATTTGGAGCTGAGAATCTAACCCAGGGCCATTTCTAGTCCATAAAATGTCTACATCAAAGCAATAATAATGGAAAGACTAAGTACCCAACAATAAAGACTTGTGTGAGTTTACTTGTAGCAAGTACCAACCATGCAGATGACATAACTTTTAAAAACCATATATGATCTGAAAGCTGACAAAATTTATAATCACCACACTTTTCTAGAAACAACCTAGGAAAGTGGTAACTATTAGGGTCATCAAACCTGTGTAATTGTTATAATTGAGTTTGGGGAAGTTTGTTTCAGGTCCAGTCAAGGCATCATTTCAATGTTAGCACTATCTCCTAAGGAGTGGCGGTGTTTGAAGCCATAATTTGATTCTGTTACAACTGAGCATAGGGCTGAGGGCCTTGTACATGCAGGAAAAGTGTTACAAGGTGGACCTAAACACTGAAGTCACGTTTTAACCTGTGCCAGATAATGGGGTGCTATTTTATGGTTTTCTTCAGGTAATACTAAATTATTTTTAAATAAAGAGGAAAGTTAAATTCTGGTGCTAGGGAGATGACTCAGTAGGTAAAAGCCACTGACACCAAACCTGATCACCTGAGTTCAATCCCCCCGGAGTCACATGGCAAAAAGATAGAATCAATTCCTGCAAGTTGGCTTCTAACACTCACACAGGCTACAAAGTACATGTGCATGAACACACACACACACACACACACACACACACACACACACACACACACACACACACACACATATATATATATATATATACACACACACACCAGGCCCTAGGAATGATTGACATATTACTAAAAGGAAGAAACAACATTTTTCAAAGTTTATAGCCCTGTGATGGGATTTTGGAATCAATCATGCCTGTGGCTTGCTTTGCAATGGTGTCTCTTACTGTTAGATTGTCTTTTTCCATTCTTCCTTCCAAGATTTCTTTCCAAATATACACTGTGCAGTCCAAATGGTAGCCAGAGCTTTGTCTTTGATGGGTGAACCTATACATTTTTTATCCCAACACTTCTCTTGAAAAGGAAATACAGAAAGCATATTGCAATTAATGGTAATGGGATATCCTGCATTTTGTGGGGAAAATTGGAAATCTGCCCACGACTCTTTTAAATCCTTTGGCTGAATAGAAAACAACTCTAACCCAAAGAAGAAGAACAGATCCAGGAGTGAGGACTTGAAATGGGCTTCAGAGTCAGGCTCCTGCGGTCTCTATGGCTGGGGTGGGGGTTTCATGTCATTTTTAAGCCATTTAAATACATTTGTAAATATATGTGCAGTATTTCAAGATGTTAACTATCCACGTGTGTAGGTCAAGTGCCACTCTATTCTAAACATAGATTTCTTTGTATGAAGTGGGTGGCAGGACACATCTGCTCATCAGCATCACTGATTTTAGGGTAGAGTGAATACACTCTAAGCTTTCAGTCTTTTCCCCTCTTGCCCTTTCACTTCCTGTCTGTTATATTCATGAACTCTTCTTCTGCCTTTCTAAGAGTTTACTTTCTCATGGTTTAGAATATGAAGCTTAAAACAGTGATGTAATATGGCTCAGCAGGAAAAGATGCTTGCCACCAACCCTGATGATTGAGTTTCATGACCAGGACCCATATGATAGAAGAAGAGAATGCCCCCACCTGTGCTCAGAGGCAAGCTCATGCCCAAACACATACACACATAATAAGAGTAAATACAATGTGAAGTTCTATTTAGAATAAAAGTATCATTGATCAGTAAGTCATATTTCTGCTCTGAAATCTGAAAGGAGAAATTTTGACCATCACTCCTTGGCTCTTCCTTACAATGCTGATCTCTTTATGTGAAGTTGTCCCTTGTCTCATCATGGACCCAGGAGAAAGTAACAAGAGTTATCACTACATCTGAGTTTAGTGGAACCCTAACACAAAGAGGGAAGAAATCTAAGAGGCAGAAAATTACATTACTCTCCTTTACCTATGATGATTTTATAAACTCATGACTTGCCCAGACATGGGGTTGAGGAAAGACTTATTATTAATTCACAATATCAAATAACAAAGACAACAACGAGAGGTGGGTGAAGGATGAGAGGTGAAAAGGTCTAAAGAGGGAGAGAGAGAAATAAATGTAATGTTTACCTTGGAACATTTTTAAGAAAATGATATTCTGGAGGTCTAAGATAATCACAGAGGTCTCAACTCACTGCTTAACACCCAAATAGGTTAGCCAGGAAATGATAGCATTGGCATTATTGATGAAAAGTGGATTTGTATTCACAAAATACTTCACCCATCTATGCATACAGTCTACAACTATTTATTAAGTAACAAATATGTGCAGAGAAGAAGTCAATGTCCTCCCATTGGCACAATAAATCTTATTGGTAACACAAAAAAGATGATAATACATCCATAAATGCTAGAATTAGATTGCCCAAAAGTTTCGGAGACCTCAGGGTAAGTGCAGAGAAGTCTTGGGTCAAGGACACCAAGAGAACAAGTGCCACAGAATCAACTAAGCAGAACTCATAGGGGCTCACAGAGACTGAAGCAGCAACTATGGAGCCTCCATGGGTCTGTTCATGGCCCTCTGCACACATATCCCAAGGCCATCTCAAGTCAACCCCGAGTGAATAACAGCTTTTGTTTGCAAACTTTGCTCCTTAATTTAAAACTATTGGTTGAATAAAGATACCTAGAGCCTGTAGCTGGGCAGAAGAGAGGTAAGCAGGGCTTGGTTCCTGGGTTAGAGTCTGAGGCAGGGATCACAAGGCATGAGTGAGGAGGAGGAATGTGGAATTCATAACAGTGGCAGTGTGTGGGGGGGAGTCATTTTACTCCTACTGGGTTGGTTTGTTCACCCTTGATATGAGGGATTATGCCTACTCTTATTTCATCTTGTTATGTTGGGTTTGGGGAAAATCACTGGGAAGCCTGCTCTTTTCTGAAGGCAAATAGAGGAATATTGAATCTGAGAGAAAAGATTGGTGAGAGAAGACTGAGAAGAGACATGGAAGAGGATGCTTCATTCAGGGTGTATTGTATGAGAGAAGAAGAATTTTTTTTAAAGCATTACTACTGGGCATTTGAGATAGGAAAGCATTGTGACTAAAGCCAGATTTGTTTTAGGTATAAATTGAAGAAACAAATTAAGATTGTAGAAAGTATATAAACTCGAAGATTATGAGGAAAAATTCATGTTTTGTTTGTGAGTTAGTAATTTATCTCAAGCACAAAGCAAAATATTTTAAAAAAATAATTTAAAAACATCATTAAATTTAAATGTCCCATACTCTGGGGAACTGAGATAGATGAGTTCTGCTATATCAAACACAAGAAGTCAGAGTTTAAAAGTTTTATAGCACTGATTGTAATGCAGTTGTTTCAAAATGCTCAAAACATTGCAGTCTTGCACAAGTATGCTTGTCATGATGAAATAATTAGTTAGACTGAATCTTGTAGAAAGAAACAACAGAATCAGGGAGATGGCTCGGTAGGTGAGAATGCTTGTGGCCCAAGCATGAGGACCTGAGTTTAAATTCCCAGTGCCCACGTGGAATGGCAGAGTGCTGAACAATGGCTAGAAAAAAATGGGCTTGCACTATACGAGCTTTGAGGCACATAGAGTAGAGTAAGAAACCATGTAACAAGGGCATGTGGCAGAGAGTGGTAGACCAGTACACCCAACACCCTCCTCTCATCTACACACACACACCCCAGTAACAATTGCAGAAGAAGAGGTTGTGAATTTAAGAGGCCATGAGGGCACTAAGGATGCGTTGGAGGAGAAGAGGGCGAGGTACAAATGATGTAAATACAGTATTCATGTATGAATTTTAACATTGAGGCATTAGTGTGTGCTGAGCACTCACAGACATCCATTCCTCAGTGGGCCACAGCAGACTGAAGAGAGACATAGCAATAAGGCCATCAGGAAAAAGCTTTTTAAATGGTGAAAGGAATTGAGGTTGCCAGATTGAGCAAGGCACCTGGCTTTTAAGATGTTGAATTTACTCTAAAAGTTTTCCTCGAAGAAGTTCAGCTTGACAATGAAGCCTGGTTCAAGGTCAATGGGAGGAGGGAGTAGAGACCCTGAGAGCAACGCTCTCCATGTGAGGACAGACTCAGCAGTGCTTTTGAGGGTCGCAACAAATTCATCCGCCACTGTTGTTCCAGATGTTTCTGAAAAAAGTTCCGGTGACTGGTGAGAGAATTGTCTGTGCTCAGTGCTTAGATACAGATGATTTGGAATGAGAAATAGATATTAACATAATAAAATCTCAGATCTGGGGTAGTAAAGGCAGTATTTTTATTAGGGTCTGTCCTACACTCAAATTTATTGGACCTAATATCTTTACCTGCTTTGTACACCGTTCTCTAGTTCAATGTATATTTTGATAAGACATTCCATTGTAGAAATTCATGGAGTTGCTACAAATATCATGGATTGACTTTATCACTTCACACATGTAATTAAAACATATGTTTCTAGGAAGTTACTCAAGTTAAAAATGCCTGCGAACAGTTTTAACAGAATGTAGAAAAGCTAAGGAGCAAACACTTTTTTAAAGTTAGTACATTCTCATATAAGTCTGCAACTTCTACAGACGTGTGTTTATGTAAACTGAACATTAAACTAGTAGAAAAATCCTTCGTGTTAATGGTGTGAACATGTGAGGTATTCCACTGAAGAAGTTTATCACTTCCTTAGGCCCTAGTCTTGTATTGTTTAGCCTGCATCAGTAGGCTTAACAGGCTCTGGGTATCCACTCGATATTTTGTTTTATTAGTTAAGATTTGTTTATTTTTATTTTATGAGTATGCATGCTTGTATGCACACTACACATATGGAGCCTCTGAGGAGGCCAACACAGAGTATTAGGTCTCATGAAATTGGAGTTACAGACAGTTCTGAGCTACCGTGTGGGTGCTAAAAATCAAACCCACCACCACTGCAACAACAGAAAATCTCTTAACCATGAGCCATCTCTGCAACCCCACTCTTAGTATGTTAGGTTCAAGCAGCTGCAAATAGTACCAGGAGTTGGATATAGGTTCACCTTGACCTCACTATGCAAGTCTCGTCAGCTTAAATCAGCTCACTTATAAAATGAATCCATCCAGTCTGTAATTCTCTGAAGTGTTCCTTACAATGCTCACTCTTGGTGCTTCTCAGCATCTTCAGATCTACTACCATCTGAGGAGAGTACAATAGAGATAATATCTTGAATATTTTGTGCTTTAAATTCTGATTTTTTAAAAAAGTTTGCCTATATATTTTTAAATTTACAGATTTTTTTTCCAACTGGCCTAACTTGCTGATTTTCATTAAAATTAAATTATGATGTCACCATTTCTTCAAATCAGTCTGAAACTGAACTTTGAAGTGTGAAGTGATCTGCTAGTGAAATATTTGTGTTCTTTTGACCTTTATTGTCATTATAGCTCCTTAATCCCACCATGGCTTCTTTAAGTGGTGCACAAATAAGGTGTAATCTTGGGACTAAAGTCTTAGATGAAGCTGGTGGGACCTTCTATTCACAGACAGTGCTATATCATGTGCATATATTATGTTTCCAAATTGAGACTACGGTGCTATCTTTAGTCCAGTATATTCTACAAAACTATGTTGCTGATGATTTTAGATCTAAAACTGCCCTCTTACTCAGGTCCTACTGTGCAGGCCCAGGTAATAAGATCAGACTCGCCATATAATATTTCCATTGTGGTTGGAATAAAGAAAAACATACTTTTATAGGCATTCTGAGTCTTTTAAGTCTTTTGTTCAAGCCTACTTGGAAACCACAACAGAAAGAATCTTTGACAGCCCATCAGGGTTTCCCCATCTCCAAGCATTCGGACACCTGTCAATCCTTGGTTTGTTGTGAAGGTCTTCATTCATACATGGAAAGCTTCTTACAAGTTGTTGAAGTTTCTGAAATAGTTTTCTGAAAGACTCTACCCGGAGATATAGAGCCAAATTAAAGACTCCTGGTCCTCCCCTTTTCCCCTTCAGCCACATAAAGTTGAAGCTTAAAAAGGAATTTCGCTTATGTTTCGGCATGATGAGCCGTGAGGTAAGCTTGATAGCCCTGTGCTGTGGTCCAGTGGAATTGCTTGCTTTAGGAAGCTAAATGACATCCTGGAATGGCATTTATTATGTTTTATTTTTTTTTAACGTCATTGGAATCTCTCATTATCCCAAACTCTGCACATAAGCCCATCTAGCAAGTTTATAAACAGCATCTAATGCATAATCCAAATCTCAGCTTTGCTTTTAACTGCTTGGGTGGTTAAAAATAGGATGGATTTGTTTTTCTCTATACTTGAGAATCATCTTTCATAAGGAATGCTGTCCTAATTGAAATGGGAAGAAAATATATGACTGTAATGTTTGCAACCAGACACTTTTGGGGGAACTAAGTGAATTTCCATCAGATTATATTATCATATTAAAAAGGTACTATTCCATTAACCCTACAATGGCCACTTCAAATCCTGCAGGATCAGCAAGTTGAAATATATAAATGAAAGTCACTGAACAATGGCCTAATGGTTTGATATTAAGGTAAATAACTAATGACTGTGCTTACTTCTATAGAAAAGTATAGAAGGCTGGAGACAAGACTGTAGAGAAATATGAAAGAGAGGAGGACTCATTCACGTTATACAAACTCTCATTTTTATTTTTTGAGGCAGGGTTTGGTTGCGCTGCTCAGGTTAGCACACGAGTCACAGCAACCCTTACCCATCAACCTCCCAAGTGCCAAGACTACATACTCAGTCACCACACTCAGCTGAACCAGTCTTTTTCATAGGAGTATTTATACATTTTATATGATACTAATAAAAGTAAACATTATATTAATTATAAAAGATAAAGCTTGTATTATTTCCAAAATTTAGGAAAATTTAGCATATTTTTAATAAAACTATAATATTAAGTAAGAAGTTTGGGATAAAAAAAATGAACGCTCCTCTTTATAAGGAATTGTGGATGTTCAGTAGTAAGAGAACATACTGCTTTGATAGAAGCCTGAGCTCAGTTCCCAGTATCTGCATGGTAGCTCACAACTCTTTGTAACTCCAACTCTAAGGGGCCTAATGTTTTCTTTTGGCCTAAATGGGCACAAGCACTGCAAGGAGTACACAAAAATATTCAGGTCAAGCACTAATTCACATGAAATAAAATTAACATAAACACAAAGATATATTTTCTTAATTATCTGTATGCTTGTTTGTGTGTGCTTATGGAGACTACCTATGTGATGCTACCTTGGACCAGAAGTGAACCCCTAAACCCTCATGGCAGTTTTTCATTAATTAATTTATTCTCGTTACATCCCCATCACAGCCTCCCTCACTCCTCTCCTGTAGTCCCACCATTACAATCTCCCCCATTACCTCCTCCCCTTTTCCTCAGAGAAGAGGAAACTCCTCTTGAATATCACCCTGCTTTGGGACATCAGTGGCAGCAGGATTAAGCATATCTTCTCCCACTGAGACCAATCAGGAAGTCTAGCTAGTGGAACTAGATCCAATGGCAGGCAACAGAGTCAGAGACATCCCCCATTCCAATTGTTAGGGGACCCACATGAAGACCAAGCTGCACTTCTACCACAAATATGTAGGGGGCCTAGGTCTAGCCCCTGTATGCTCTTTGGTTGGTGGTTCTGTCTCTGTAAGCCCCCATGGGCTCAGGTTAGTTGACTCTGTAGGTCTTCTTACGGTGTCCTTGACCTCTCTGGCTCATTCAACCCTATCACACATTTTTCCTAAGACTCCCTGAGCTCCCCCTGATGTTTGGGTATGGGTCCCTGCCTCTGTTATCATCTGTTGCTGAATAAGGCCTCTTAGTTATGCTAGGCTCCTGTCTGCAAGCATAGCAGAGTATCACTAACGGTGCCAGACATTGGCTCTCTTCCATGGGATGTGCCTCAAGTTGGGCCAGTCATTGTTTGGCCATTTCCCCAACTTCTGCTCCATCTGTATCTCTGTGCATCTTGTAGGCAGGACAAATTTTGGATGGAAGGTTTTGTTGGTTGGTTGATGTCCTCTTCCCTCCACTGGAAGTCCTCACTGACAACAAAAGATGGCCACTTCATATTTCCATATCATCAGCTGCTAGAAGTCGGACCTAGAGTAGACCTATGGACTGCCAGAAGCCCTCCCTGTTCCAGGTCTACAGCGGGTCCCACAGATGACCCTCACCAATTTTTATTCTCTCTCCCAGCCCTCTCCTGCCCCCTCCCCATACCTAATTCCCATCCCTGTACCTTTTCTCTCCCCTTCTCCCACCCCCTTCTTTCCCTCCATGGGCCTGCAATATCTACTTTATTTCCCTGTCTTAGTGAGACTCACACATCCTTCCTTGAGTCATCCTTTTTATTTAGTTGATTTGAGTCTGTGAATTGTATCATAGTTGTCCTATATTTTATGGTTAATATATTGTGGATAGCCCTGGGGCTGTTTGCATTTGGATGCTAATTCTGCCCTCCTGGGAGGGGCTTCAGACAAGGAGTGAGTTACACCTGTGACTTTGTGTGAACCAATTCCATAATGAACAAAGGAGTCAATCACTGGGTGCATAGGAGGGACTTCCAGATTGGAGGGTGGAAGAGAGGAGGAGGAGAGAGAAAGGCCTTTTGGAACGGGGACAGCAGATAGGAAAGATATAGTTACTAGAGTCTCCTGGTATGGCGGATCTGCAAGGATTTGCCACCAGAGGAATCAGATTTAAATAAGACTTACAAGATTAGGTTTTAGTTGTTGCACCCAGAGATTGAGATACCATTGTTTCTGAGCTAAGTTTGTGTTGCATTTTCCTTCATGCAGTGGCTCATCTGGGTTCCAGAGAGAAAGGTACAGCAGCAAAGTGTGGGTTTGCCTGATGTGCACCAGAGAGGCCATGGGGGTATTGAAGCATGGGGCTGGTATGATAGCAATCCACCAGTAGGAACTTAGTGAGCTGGATGGAGAGATTGTGGAGCTCTGAATCAGAGCTCCATGAGATAAAAGTAGGTTGGCCATTGTTCACCAGTGCATGGCTGGCCAGCCCACCTGGGATGAGATAACCAGGGAATAGCATGGGAACATGTCAATGTTCCTTCGTTTTTAATAATTCCCACAATATTAATATTCACTTATAAGTGAGTTCATGTTGTGTGTATCTTTCTGGATATGGGTATCCTCACTCAGGATGATATTTCCTAGTTCCATCCATTTCCCTTCAAATACCGTTGTTTTTAATAGCTGAGTAGTATTCCATGTGTACCACATTTTCTTTATCGATTCTTCAGTTGAAGGATATCTAGCTTGTTTACAGTTTCTGGTTATTACTAATAAAGCTGCTATGAACATAATTGAGCAAGTATCCTTGGGCATCTTTGGGGTGTGTGCTTGGTTCTTAGGTTAGATCCTTCATTCTGTTGCATACAAAAAACACACCTCAGCAACAAAGATATAAATTACTTCTGAGTAAAGGGCTAGAAAAAGTCTTTTCAAGCAAACAAACCCAAAAAGCAAGCTGGAATAGCCATTCTCATATATAATAAAACAGACTGTAAACCAAATTTAATCAAAAGAGATGGGGAAGAACACTTCATGCTCATCAAAGAAAAAAAATCCACCAAAATAACATCTTTATTCTTAACATCTATGTCCGCAAAGCAAGGGCAGCCATATTCATAAAAGACACATTCCTAAATCATATATCAACCCACACACATTAACAGTGGGAGACTTCAACACCCTACTCCTAACAATGGACAAGTCATCAAGAAAAAGAAACTAAACAGAAATCATGAAACTAACATAGGTTATGAATCAAATGAACCTAACAGATATCTACAGAATACTTCATCCAAACACAAATGGATATACCTTCTCAGCACCTCATGGAACCTTCTCCAAAGTTGAGCATAGAGTTGGTCACAAAGCAAGCTTCAGTAGATACAACAAAATTGAAATAACCCCTTGTATCTTATCAGATCACCATGGGTTCAAACTGGAATTCATCAAAAATAAAAACAAACTACAAACTCATGAAAACTGAATTCTCTACTGAATGAGCATTGGGTCAGGGAAGAAATAAGCAAGAAACTGAAAGCTTGCTAGAATTCATTGAAAATGAATGTACAAATACCCAAACTTATGGCACACAATGAAAGCAGTGCTGGAGGAAACTTCATTGCATTAAAAAAATAAGTAAATACTAATAATAAAACAATCAGTTGTGAAGAGAAAGGGTTGTGTTAGTCTATTGTTTGGGAGCTTTGGAGCCAAGGCTGAGTCACTCCAAGCCTTCAGATCAATATGGAGGCATTGCATCCTACAGGGGCATTTATACAGTCAAACGTTTCACTGCACCCGCCAGGAAGTCAAAAAGGAGTGAAGGACAAATGAGTTCAACAATGCACGTTAAGGGTGTCATGCCAATGATCTAAAGAACTCCCATGATCCCCTCCCTTTAAAAGTTCTAACACATTCCAAAGATTTCCCCCTGGGAACCAACACACTGGACTTTGAGGGCCACTTATGATTTAAACTCCACCAAATGCAAGCCTTTAGCCTGTAAGCAGAATGGAACACAATACAGACAATGTCAACTTGCCATTCAAAGGCTTTAGTGGAAAGTTTTATGGGAACATAATGTGCCTTCTAATGTGGATTTCAATTTCAATGTATACTACATTCAAATTCAAGACATGGATCAAATTATCAGCAACAACATCAGTACTCCATTTTTGAGCAATTAAGCAACTCTTTACCCATTTGTTGAATGGAAAGGTAAGATGCTGTCATGCATTTCCTTTCTAATCCTATGATTTTTAAACTTTATTTTTAGTAGGTATAACTTTCTTTTTAGCACAGAGGTTGAGGGAGGAAGACATGATCAGATTAGTATTTCAGTGTAACTTACCAGCATGGAGCATAAGACTGTGATAGTTATTGAAGATGAGGTGTTTGTTGGCATTGTTAGGGCAAGGTGAGGCCATCCTAGGTAATTGGTGACCATATTTGCAATAATCTGTGTCTTTTTAAGAAAATAAGTTAGAATGAGTCAGGAGTTCAAGTGGAAATATAGGCTGAGATTGTTACAAATGAAGAAAAAATCAGAGACAACCATGGCTTCCCAGAGTTACCAGAAACAAGTATTGTGCCATGGAGCCTGGGGTAGGAATGTGCTTATCGATAATCTTTTCAGAATTGTATCTTCTGATCCTATGAGTGAGAACATTTCTGCTCTTCTAAGCCACGTTTGCTGTTGCTTTGGCAGCCCTGAGAAGCTAATGTTGAAAGTGGATAAAATAATAGCGATAATAAAAATAATCAGTTCTGTGAAAGAAGAGATTCTTTGGGCTCCATGGCCACATCCAGTCTGCAAGACTGGAAACATCTCCAAGAAGCTCTCAGCAAACCCCAGAAAACTACTGCCCAGGAAAGTGTGGGAACGGTGCCCTGAGACGTCATTCTCAGTTTTCAGCACACTGGGTATGAGTTTTCCAAAACTTCCACAGAATGCTTGGAAAGAAAACTGTTTGCCCATGCTTCCCTAAAGGCAGATGTCTGTGTTTCCCAAGACTGATCTCTGGTTCTGTACTATTTTACTAAGTGAACAATGGAAAAGAATATGTTATAGCTTCATGTACTTTGGAGAGAAGATTAGAGTCTCTCTGCAGCTGAAGGTAAACAGAGATCGCCAACTGGTGATGTTGCAGATTCAGAGACTTAGGAGTAATCAACCCTAAATAGGATTTCTACATCACACCCCTCCTCTCAAGGATCAGGAATCTTTGTGGATACAGGAAAAGAAAGAGTATTTTAGGGTTCTCTCGAGGAACAGAACTGACAGAATAAACACACATACACATCTGTCTATTTGTATGTCTAATATCATATCTATGTACATTAAATATTAATTATATTAATATATCTTATATATTATATTGTATACAATATATTAATATTGTTTACAATAATGTATATTATATATTGTATATTGTATATTATATATTTCATATTATATATTATATATTAATATGTGTTATGTATGTGTATGGGTGTGGGTGTGGGTGTGGGTGTGGGTGTGGGTGTGGGTGTGGGTATGTGTATATGTATATGTATATGTATATGTATATGTATATATTGATGGATGTTAGAGTAGATTACAAATTATGCCTAAGATAGTCAAACAATGCAGTCTACCAACAGAAAGCCCAATAACACATCAGTTGGTTAGTCCATAAGTATGATTGTTTCAACTGGTCTTCAGTACATGATGAAATCATGAAGAAGTAGGCTCTAATACCAGTGAAGGAATGAGCTTGCCACTGAGAGCAAGAACAAGAGCAAGCATGCAGAGAGAAAAAGATTCCTTCTCCCAAGTCCTTTATATAGGCTGGCAGAAAGTTTGACACAGAGTAAAGGCAGATCTTCCACCTCTGAAGATCTGGATTACAAGTGGCTGTTCCCACTTCAAATAATTTAATTAAGAAAAATTCCTTGTTGTTTTGCTTCTTTAGATTGTAGCATGGGTATCCTGTACTATATGGCTAATAACCACTTTCAAGTGAGTACATACCATGCATGTCCTTTAGGGTCTGAGTTATCTCACTCAGGATGATATTTTCTACTTCCATCCATTTACTTGAGAAATTCATGATGTCCTTGTTTTTAATAGCAGAGTAGTACTTAGTTGTGTGGCCGAATCGCATTTTCTTTATCCATTCTATGGTTGAGGGACATCTGGACTGTTTCAAGTTTCTGGCTATTACAAATAAAGCTACAGTAAACATAATGGAACATGTGTCCTGGTAATATGGTGGAGCATCTTTTGAGTATATGCCCAGGAGTGGTATAGCTGGGTCTTGAGGGAGAACTACTCCAGATTTTCTGAGAAACTGCCAGATTGATTTCCAAAGTAGTTTGACAAGTATGCACTCCCACCTTCCCCCACGTCCTTGCCAGCAAGTACTGTTACTTGAATTTTTATCTTAGCCATTCTAATGGGTGTAAGGTAGAATCTCAGAGTCATTTTGACTTGCAGTTCCCTGATGATTAAGGGTATTGAGCATTTCATTAAGTGTTTCTTGGCCATTAGAGATATCTTTGATTAGCTCTGTACCCCATGTTTTGATTGGATTATTTAGTTTGTTGGCATATAACTTCTTGAGTTCTTTATATTTATATAACCCTCTGTCAGATGTTGGTGGAGATCTTTTCCCAATTGGTGGGCTGCTGTTTTTCCTGTTGACTGTGTCTGTTGTCATACAAAAGCTTTTCAGTCTGAAGTCCCATTTATCAGTTGTTGATCTTAGTGCCTGAGCCATTGGTTTAAAAAGAAGGCATAAATTTTGGTGGGTAGGGAGTGTTGGGTGGATCCAGGAGAAAGATCGAATATGATCAAAATATGCTGTATGAAAATCTCAAACAGTTATGAAAAAATAAAATGTAGCAGTTTAGGGCTCTAAAACTTTGATATGTTTCCATGCTGAGTCTTACTGCAGCTCCTTCTACACAGCAAGAATGTGAAAAATCCTGCTAAAGAACTGGCTTTTCTTTGGTTAACCTAGATTATACATGCTCAGAAAAATAGACAGTAGAAATTGGGTAAACTTTGAGAGAAAGGAAGCCAGCCTTGATGGAGGGAGTCCAAGTTTCCAGTCCTAGCTTGATCGTGCAGTCTGACTATGCTGTGTTACTGCTTTCTCCTCTGAAGATGAGAGTCAGAACCTTCCCTGCCAATGCCATAGATATTTCAGAGGCTTGGCAATAGCAGCTATGCCATTTAATGTACAAAGATGTCTCCATCCACCTACAATATCATATACCAAGTTTGTTTAAACTAGCATGAGCAAAGGCTGAGTTATGTACAGGCATGTTTGAGAAAGCCAAATCAAATTTCATATGGTTAGAGGATTGACTTGACATTTTGATCAACCTAATGGTTCTAATGTTTGGAGGGCATGTTAGAAAGTCAGAGGAATCTCTGTTTATAAACTACATCAACTGAAAGGAAATCACATTTATTTCTGTAGAAATATGATCACATCACATTTGTAGATATGTGCTTTCTCTGCGCTACTGAATCTTTGCTTCTTAAATCATCGGAATCACAGACAGGTAAAGGCATTTCACTGTGCCTTTATGCCAATCCTGCCACAGTTCTCTTGGGACTTTGTGTGTCATTCAGAGTATAGCAACACTGCTGGCTTACAGTAAAAGTAATAGCTCTTGGGCTGTGATGAAGGCTTTTATTGACACGATACAACCAAATAAAGGGAGATTCTGTGAACAGAGATTTTGAAAATGTAAATATAAAATAAAGTCATACATTCATTCATTTATATATGCATATATATGTATCATAAACACATAAGATAGTTCCAGTAACATATACCTGTACACAGGAGGAGTGATGAAGAGAGAGACAGAGAGAATGAAAGAGAGAGTTACTTTAACAAGCCTTATCAATTACTGTACAAAAATGTATTTTTCATCATATTGTAAACTGAATATTAAATAAAAAGTCTATCTGTTTTACAAAGGAGCTGACTCATAAGGACACTTCAATTGAAGCAAAGCACGTAGTCCTAAGAATTTGGCATAGCAACAACTTTAGCTTCAAACAGGTTAAACACACACACAAACACACACACACACATACACACATACACACATACACACACACACACACACACATACACACACACACACACAACTGCTGTGGGCTAGGGTATGATCTGAACAGATCTTCTAGGGTTTTATTTGTTGGAAACAGGGTTCTCAGGATGGCACTGTTAGGAAACTATGGGTCTATGATGGCGCAGCCTAGTGGGAGGTTATGTAGACCATCAGTCTTACAGTCTTTAGATGGGATAAGGGTTTCCTTCTGAAATGTCAGTGGAGCATATGACACTGCCTTGCTATCAACAGTAAGAAAGGCCTCTCACACATGTGGCCTCATGGATTGCTGTGTGATGCTTGCTTTCTCCACCACACTTAGCCATGCTGCCATTGATACTGATTTGATACAGCCAGTGAGACCCTCATCCAATCCAGCATCATAACCTTTGCATGGTTAGCCTCCAAACTTGTGAGTTCAATAAAAATCCTTTCTTTATTAAGTGATCAGCTTCTGGGATTTATTTATAGTAACATAAAAAACAATCTAATACATGCACAGCACATGGATATTAAAATGTCTAAACAATGTTAGTGAAGAGATCTTACATTCAAATGACACAATCAATTGTCTGCATGTTTTACATTTCTTCCAGTTAATTATTTAATTCTGTGGGGTTAGTTTATTCATTTTAGAGTGACTTTTTAGCTCAAAAATGTACTGACTATTTATTGCAGCTCTATACAGATTAAACAGACTTTTGAAAACCATCCGGCAGTATCTAGTTTCTTGTGTTTTTTCTCATAATATATGCAAGGAATGACTTATTACTTGTCACTTATAAAAAACACACATTTCCTCTAATGTAGGGAATTTCATAAAACTGTCTCTTAAAAAAATACTACATGTCCATATGCAGGCAATGTGTAAAATAGACTTTGGATATTTTGCCATGGTTTGCAGTATATGTTTTGGTGATTCATGCCAACATTCCATTCCCTTTACCAAAGACATCTAAATTGTTAATGCAGAATATTTTGAAGGCAGAATTTCATCCAGAGCTGTTTTTCTCTCAGATACTTTTTTTTTTTAAAAAAAAGGTCAGACCCTCCCAATGAGTTGCCCCAATCCATCTGATATATTTACCAAGGAACACAGACTGCTTAGTGCAACTGTTTGCCATTTATTCCTAGTGAGGTTAGTGATAGGTTTATTTCCAAACTTATAATCTAAATCAAAGAGAGAAAATAGACTGTTGAAACCTAGGAGTTGATGCAATATCTGTTGACTAAGAACCAATTCTTGGCCACCTGGAAATATCATTAGAAGGGCGTTCATGGAAAGTAAAATCAGATAATTTACACTTCATACCCTGTAACTATAAGTAGAAGCATAAGGCTGGTAACCTAGAAGTGATATTATATGTTTTCTTAATTAATCATTTTATTTATTTACATTTCAAATGTGATCCCTCTTCCCGGTTTCCCCTCCACAAACCCTTACCCCCTCCTCTCCTCTTTGCCTCTAAGAGGATGCTACCCCACCCACACACCAACTCTCACCTCACCCCTTTAGTGTCCTCCTTCTCTGGGGCATCTAGCATCCACAGGACCAAGCACCTCCCCTCCCACTGATGACAGGTGAGTTAGTCCTCTGGTAGCAGGAGCCATGGACCAGCCCATGCATACTCTTTGGTTGGTTGTTTAGTCCCTTGGAGCTCTGAGGGGTCTGGTTAATTGATACCGTTGTTCTTCCTATGCCATTGCAATCCCCGTCCGCTCCTTCAGCCCTTCCTTTAACTCTTCTACTGGGGTACTCATACTCAATCCAATGATTGGCTGTGAGTATCTACATCTGTCTTAGTCAGGTGCTGGCAGAGCCTTTCAGGGGACAGCTCTACTGGACTCTTGTCTGCAAGTAGTTCTTGGCATCAGCAATAGTATCAGGGTTTGGTGTCTGCAGATGGGATGCATCCCAAGGTGAGGTGGTCTCTGGATGGCCTTTCCTTCATCCTCCGTTCCATGTTTGTCCCTGCATTTTTATAGACAGGGTTAATTCTGGGTTAAGATTTTTTAGATGGGTGGGTAGCCCCATCCCTCCACTGGGGCTATCTATATCCATCTACTAGAGGTGATCTCTTCAGATTATATTTTGCTGTTGTTGGATATTTCGGCTAATGTCATCCCCATTGGGTCCTGGGAGCCTCTCGCATTCCTGGCATCTGGGACTTTCTAGGGTTCCCCAAGTTCCCCACCCCCTACTGCTACTTATTTCTATTCATACTTTCTCCTGGCCCTCTGGACTGTCAGTTGACACTTAAAAGTAGCATAGCCTTTCTTTTAGGACACGATGAGCGCCACCCTTCCAGACTTGAAACTACGCCATGAACACATGATGGACAGAAGTCTGAAAACAGATTTCCACCACACGCAGCTATTCCAAATGAGATGCTATGTTTCCAAAGAGTCTTCCATGGAAAGAAAATCAAGTTACTGAAAAGGAGAATTTCCATTCATTTATGAAAGGACAATGCATTCTTTCCAAGAGGGTTTCTGAAACTCCCTCTTCACCCACGTCTATGAACAACAAAAAGAACAACAATAAAAGGTTTTAAAACAGTATTTTAAAGAAAAGAATCGAGGAGAACAATCAAGCAAAGTGAAATTTACTGAAAACTAGATTATCAGTTTATAATCTGGGGCTATATGAATAAATCCAGAACTTTAACAGATACCTTTACTGCTTTGTGCTTATATGTTTCTTTCATTCTTTTATGTACATGCTGCTTAAAATAAAGGAAGCATTTATATTTTAGGTCCTGGATGAGCTTTGATTTTCCTACCCAGATAGAGTGTTCTATGGTCTTAACAGCTCATAAAAGTATTTCACATCCCCATCTAAGAATACAGGAATCTCCCAAGACAGAGATTCAAAATTTTCCAATTCTGCCATCTGCTCTTGTTGATCCTTGATGGCTGTGAATAGAAGGTGATCATCAAATTACACATCAGGAATCTATGAGTTTTAGAGTCTTTTCTCATTCCCCAACCACCTTTGTGCTGTCAGCTCCTTTCTTTCCTCACCTATGTGATACCCTGAAAAAATGTCCATTGTCTCCCTTATGTGTAACCTATCTAAGGGACTAGTCAATACTCAGAGTTCCTAGAGCTTCAGTTTCTAATGATTAAATCTCAGAGCGAGGTACTCATAACAACTCAAGTACCAATGAGTTAAAGGACGAAAGTCAGGGTGCCTAATATGGAGGTTAGTCCGGTCTATGCCAGCTAATATCTCTGGGACTTTATCAAGTGGCCTTTATTCTCTCTGTTTCAATTTTCTTATTGTAAATTGGAGAGTGTCTGCCTCTTAATGTCAAAGTTTGAAATGGCATGGTAACATACATAAATCAATTGAAGAAGTGACTGGTTAAGGGCTATGAAAACCTTCACTATAAAAATTAATTTCGTCTCCATATACAATGAGAGAGGGGAGAAGATAGAAAGAAAGAAAGAAAGAAAGAAAGAAAGAAAGAAAGAAAGAAAGAAAGAAAGAAAGAAAGAAAGATAGATAGATAGATAGATAGATAGATAGATAGATAGATAGATAGATAGATGGAGAAAGGTCAATGATAACTTAATCAATGTTTTTCTTAGAACATTAGCCAATATGTTAGAAGTATTTGTTCAAAGATTTCAAAGCGAATAGTGGATACAGGTTTATTGTAGTTCACAGATTACAGACTTTGCTATTTTGATAATCAAAGACAATAAAATAAAAGGAACACTCATTTTTTATGTACTTGGAAAAGAACTCAAACTTCTACCAAGATAGACTATGATGTTGTCTTAAGCCATTAGAAACAATGATTAAAAGCATAATAAAATAGTTGTTTTTAGAATACCAACAGAAGTTTTGAAATTAACAGAAAAGAAACTCTTTATAGTAGATGCAATATACACTATACTTAGCAATAAATACAAGAAACAGTAACAAATTTAAAAGGTTAGTTTACAGAGAAAAAAGTAGAGAAGTTAAAGAATTGACACACTCTAGTTGTAGAGTGAAAGTCAGAGAATTATTAAGATATTAGTATATTACAGTCTTACTCCACTTAAATATGAAACCTGTTATTTAATGCAACATTTTTACCATGTTTCTAAAATTAATGTAGGAAATCATATGCAACATACTCCAGAGAGATAATCTGAATATGTTTTGTATTGTTAAGTAATAAAATGTACATAATTGCCCCTGAAATGTATCTGTGTTGATGGAAAATAATGGATAATTAGTCATAGCTTTATACACAGCTTTCAACCAAATACAAGACAACCCACACACATGCTCTTTGTGTCTAATACATATTTTTGTATTCTGTGTGTTCCCTGTGTGCTTTGAACAGGAAGGGTCTGTGATCTCCTGTATTGTGCAAGAAAAGGCATTGTGAGTCCGCTGTGTTTGCTTTTGTATTCTTTGCTATGAGATAAGTTGACTACTGTATTCTAAGGATGCTCAAGAGAGCTCCGAAATGAAGTTCACACACTATGTTTCTCAAACAACAAAAATGGATTTCTCATGTATTTAGTTCTAGAGGTTTACTTTCATAGTTTTAAGTGTTGTTTTGTCTGGGTGGGCCTGCTCACTACAGCATGCAAATTGCTTTAATTGCCTGTGGACACTTCCCACCACTATCTCCACTTGTATCACATTCTGACTCATGTTCGGTGTTTTCCGGACATGATTCTAGCTGAAATAAACTAGAAGCTTCTAAGTGACAAATATTCCTGAGCCATGCCTTCTCTCTTGGTTGTGTGAATCAGAATCTCTTAAAATAGTTTTTTGGTACAAGTTCCTAACCAATCTGGTTTATATTTTATTTTGTATTCAGCTCTCTGTTAGATTTAATACTTATTAAAAGTACAGTGCCACAAGTAGAGTCGGTAACTAATACATAGTATATATCACCCAACTGGTTAATTGTGAAATAAAATTACAATTATTAGCCTAACACACGAGAGATACATTATGATGTACTAGCCTGTGGCCCCACTGTTGAAACAAAATGTGTTTCTTCTCATTTCCACAGGAGAGCTAGTATTAAATTAATTTAAAAACTGTAGTAGTAGTCTTTGATTCTATTTCTTCATTAGTTATGAATGAGCAAGTCTTATACTAAGTAGAAAGTGTATAGGCTGAATAACTGGGAGTCACAAAGCTAGCCCTGCCACAGAGTACATAAGCCAAGGGGTATGCTGAAGAAACGAAATGAAAACTTCAGATAAAGAAGATAAATGTGACAAGGAACAGAGAATCAGATGAATAAAATTGATGATTTGGGAAATTAGTGCAAAGAATGGTTCTATGAAAGTAGTTGAAGACAAAATATTATATGTCCTTTGTGATTTTCATACCTGGATTTATCCAAGCCCTGCTGTGTGCCACTTATAAAAACCTTGGGCAATATATGGAATATCCTTGAGCCTCAGAGGACATTCTATGACACTACTAGTCATCAGATTATCAAAAGACCTGATAGTGAATTTGAATATGAATATGCGGCATACCATCTCTTCCCTGAGAGTTTCCTCCAGTTGCCCTACCTAAGTGATGAGAAGAGACACCAAGCATGGCACAAACTCAGTAACACCAGAATAAATGCAAATGGGGAGCGTGGGCCTCTCAGCATGCCATATGGTTAACCCTTATATTAAATGCAATTATAGTAATTCTCATGCTTAGTTTTTTGCTGTCACCTGCTCTATTGGGACAATTAATACTGAACTGGTGATGTAGTTCAGTGGTAGAATGCCTACCTACCACGTGTGAGGATCTAAAATTCAGTACACAGTACTACACAAAAAACGGAATTAACGAATGAGTCAGTGGGTGAATGAATCAATGAGAACAAGAAAGACTGAAAGACAATTTCCTGCTCTCATTTTCCACAGAAATCTCCATCTTTGTGATGGAAGAAGTTCACACTTGGGGCCATCCATCCTTTACAAAGCTACCTGTCATAATTAGTATTCTACCCTTTCAAGATTGGTGTTGTGCTAGAAATCTTATACCATGAATTTCAGAAAACCAGACTGGGTGCTTTTTTCCCAGAAATTAGTATGGATTCTCTTTATCCATTGCTCTAGGAATAGATAAATGTCATATTAAAGTCCGTGGGAAGCTTATACTACAGGAAGACTATGTAAATTGCTATCCACTTGTCTGTCTTTTTGTCTATCATCTATCCCTCATCTATCTGGCTCTCTATCATCCATCTATCTATCTATCTATCTATCTATCTATCTATCTATCTATCTATCTGTCTGTCTGTCTATCTATCTATCTATCAATCATCTATTGTCTATTTATTTATTATCAGTCTATCATTTATCAACTTATTTAGTTACCTATTATTTATCTCTATCATCTATCTTCATCACCATCATTTATTCCTACCCATCCTTATTTATTTCTATCCATATCAAGAGTTAAGATCACAAGCCAAACACCAATAAGTAATTCTAGAAGTAAATATATGATCTAAACATAGTCTAAGTTGAAGGGAACATGGTAATGAGTGGATTAGAAAAGCAAAAGTCAAATTCATAAAAGAGTTTTTTAGATAAACAGGTGAACCTAGGAAAAGTTTTCACAGTAGCTACTGGATTTCACGCATTTACTTTATAAAGTCATGTGATAAATAAATATAAAATGTAAAGAAAATAGAGATCATATTCAAGTCCAATCTCTTGGTTCCCAGAATATATTGAAGTATCTCATATTTATAATTTTCCTGAAGAAAAAAGAAAGTAAAAGACTATGCCAAAGGTGTTTTATAAAAGGATTTATATTCTTCAAGTACTGTTCTTAATTTTTAATTGTGTTTGTGTGTGTGTGTGGCATGTGTGCAGTACTTTCAGAATTTAGGATGTGTGTAAAATACACTAAAATGAAATTATCTACGTAAGACATTCAAAACAAGTTATACTGCTTATTTAGATGTTTTTTCTACTTTGTCCAGTCTCTGTGCTTCCTACTTCTATTACAAGAATACGAAGATTCCAGTGAGTGCATCTTCAGAGGAACTCTTCAGCTTTTCAGCCAAATGAGATGACAGATTATCTCCTGTGAAGTTTCCACTGTAGATTTCCAGCCTAAGGAAGCACTCAAGGATTAAACACCAGTCTGCATTTTCTACATGACGTTTGTGAGGATAACTTTCTGCAGTCCTCATTCATCATAGGATTCTCTCTTTTTTGTCTTTATCACTGCCAACTGTGTCTTTTGCTCTGGATTCCAACAGTATGTGAAATCCTTAGTATCTCTGTCTTGTGGCCCAAATCTTGGAATTTTGCCTTCCTTTGCCTCCCAACCTTAGTGAAGGAATGTCTATTTTCTTCAAAGAGCGTGGAATCGCTTGGCGCTTATCTCTCTTGGTGTTTCCTTCACACTCCTTTCCATTTTGATAAAATTTTAAAGTATGAAGTGCAGTGCTTTGGTGGACAGAAACAAAGATAAGACACTGCAGCACAAAACCTTGCCTAGCCTTTTGAAATAAACCAGGTCCAGACATTACACCACTGCAAAGCATTTTCACAGCTGCAAAGGTGAGTTTATCATGTCCTAGGCAAACCAGAAATACAGCCTTGTACAACATAATTTATTCCTACTTAACAAAATAATATTAATATTTCCTAATTTATGAAAATACACAATTTCTACTCAAAACATTTCTCCCTGAGAACATCGTGATTTTTACTTAAAGATTAAAACAAGGCAACCATGTTGAGGCTTTCACACATACATTAGTTCAGGGATGTCTTAATAAGAAGAGCGAGTTTGCTTTAGCTTTTGATTGTGTGATGGCTGGACACAACAAGGCTTAAGACAGCAATACAGGGCTTAAATATCAGACTTGCATGAACAATCATGCATTTGTTTTCACTCTGTGCTAAAGCTGTGTGTCCTGACGTCTTCTCAAAGGCAAGCCTATTTCTATAATATAAAGTTATTTCTTTGCAGTGGAGTTGTTCAGAATAACTTCCATGTGACACAGTCATATGCTTGATGAGGTCAAACATCTTCTCTTTGTTAAGTAAAATGAATATAACTAGTAAAATCAAAGGAGCATATCTACTATTTAGCAATAAATTACCTGGTACCTTTACTGGGACAGTTGTGTAAACATTTGAGTAAAACACAGTATAAAAGGATATATATTGCATCCCTGGTATTTTAAATTCTTACTTACATTGTGATGTCACTAGGTGTTCCAGGTTTTTATTCATTTGATGAGTTTTAACTGTGGTGTAAAACATATTAAGAGAAAAACAGTTCTATATTCAAAACCATACCTATTACTAAAAACTGTCTGAGACAAGGTCTGACCTGACAGGAACTGATGTGCTTGCTATGCATCTCCTGACTATCTCTCAGCATCATTCTATCTTTTGTTTGGAGAAAAAAAGTCTTCAAATACATCCTATTAGTACTATTTATTTTGGTGGTAAATTGAACAATGGTACTTATTTATGTGTGATGGAAATCGCCCTGACATAGGTCATTGGCTTTATTTCAGCTTTCAGCATACACTTTATGAAGAAATGGCCCATCATAAAAAGCTTAGTTACAATCAGACAATTACATAGCCCTTGATTGTCTCTCTTCCACTTGACTGTGCTGACTTGTAAATTGAATGGGTAGCAATATTTCCTCCTAAGTAAGACAAACTAGAAACAGAGCAAGGGTCATTATGCAATACATAACTCCCGATACTCTTGTCTTTAGCATCCTGGTATTGGGATCAATTAATCAACGCCTAAAGGTCATGAGGAGTGGAAAGAACATCAGACAGGTTCAAGTGAAGAGAACTTTGAAGAGAGACTGAGAGTCCTAAAATAAACTTACCAAAAGCTAAATGCTGATCTAAAGAATGACACGAAAAAATGTACATTAGAGATAGAACACTGGAAAGAGTACTTTAAAAAATGATCAACATCTAGGTGTGGTTGTCAGTTATTGTGGTTAGACCTTCTAAAAGTCTTAGGTAAGAGTTCTTCTTGATGATGACGATGCAAAGAGAAGGCTCTCGCTCTATACAATGGGATGACTCTGCATTTAATTAAACTCACAGTCATAAGTGACGTTTGGAAAAATAGTATGGAGATTTAAATTAGAGTTCTAAGCTATAGCCAAGCATGTGAAACAGGGACTGTGCATCTTTAAATCCTTTAAACCCTGAAGAGTTATTACTGATGAATAATCTGCTTGTTCTCCCTCCTCCCCACAGAACTCACGAGCCTTTTGCCACATTCACCAAGCCAGAGTGTTCTTGTTGCCAACCGCGTGTATCCAGTAAACGCTCATTTCAAAACATCTTCCTTGATCAATAGCACACATCTTTAGAGTCTTATTGGTTCTGCAGGCTTCTAGCTATGCTGTCTTGCTGTCTATCACTATAATGAAATATCTGGCATTGTAAATATTTAAAGAGAAAAGGATTTTTTCAGCCACAATTGGGGAGAATCTAACCTATGATATATAGTCCCCATACATTTGTTCCTGTGGGGTTATAAAGTGGGACAAGACGATCAATACCATCAACCAGGAAGCAAAAGAAATGAGGAAGAAGCTAGCTAGAGTCCCACAAGTCCTCTCCTAGGCCCTTCCACAATAACCTAAGGCCTCCCATAAGGTCCCATAATGGGAGAAATCAAAAGGAGCAAACCTTAACTGCACGTGATTTTTTAGGAAAGTCGTCTGTAACTCGAAGTCTCCTGCAACTAGAACTCTTGCTGCTGTGATAAACACCATAAATAAAGGCAACTTTGAGAGAGGAAAGGGTGTGACTTACAGGTATGTCGTCAATTGTGGAGGGAAGCAAAGGCAAACACTCAAGGAAGGAACCTCTAGTCCATGGAGAAACACTTCTCAGTGACTTTCTCAGATACTTTTCTATATAACACAACCTAACCTGCCTAGGAATGGCGGCAACACCCACAGTGTGTATCTTCTATGGCAATGAAGAATTAAAAATGCCTCAAAGATATGGGCCAATCTGATAAGGATGGCAATTCTTCAATAGAGAGTCCATTTTGTTCCAAGTTGACCACAAAGATTAGCTGCCACATCCATGTCCTTAGTTAAGCTGTAGCACTGATTAGCTATGCCTGGACAAAACACTCCCAGGAAAAATTTGTCTTCCTTCCATTTAAATATTGTATATACCATATTCTCATCATAGAAGAGTCTGGATTTTCAAGACATTATCTCAGACTCAGAGAAGATAAATGGAATACTTATATTTACAGATGTGGATGGAAAACTCTGCTCTATCTCCCATACCAGCCTTGTGAACAGTTGGATACAGATAAGGGAGAGAGTCAAGAAGCTAAAAGAATAGTCTGCAGTCAGCATTCCCAGATGGAAACTCTGCTTTACTCCTGAGTACAAATGGTATCAGCCTGGTTTATTGCTTCAACTGTAAAATGGCTCATGATATTACACTGAGTGTCTGATCAACATAAAAGCAGTTGGCAAACACATCTCCTAGCTTGCATTAAGCTCACAATCTAGCATTTTTTGATGGTATTATTGATGCCACTGCTCAAATACTGACAAGAAGAGTTGAAGCTGGGTAGAATGGCCAAGTGGCAATAGGGCACCCTGAACAAGTACACCTGAGTTCTAGTAAGAAACAGATTACACATGTACTTCAAATTGTTAGTTATATGTGCTGATATCAGCTCAAGTTTCACAGATTTACAAAGGATTGATAAAATGCCTAGAGTCTCACAGTACTAGAAACCTAGACATGAACTTCCCAATCATGTAAAGAAAGAAATAGAGTTATGTTTCTGGAACTCAGAACAAGTTGCAGATACAGGAGCAAGATCATTCTGCAAAGCAGTGATGGAGATCAGGAAATAGATAAAGTAATGTGCAACCATGCTTTAATATGCACGGGAGCTCCTGCTGCCCTGCCCCGTAAGCTGGATCCGTTGAGGTTGTGTAGTTACTTTAGCTATGTGTCTGGGTGCAAAGCAAGTCAGAAACTGACTTTAGTATGACAAAGTGAAACTGATCCTGATACATAGAAGGTCTAGAGTTGCAACAGATTCCCCCCAAGCTCACATGCATACCAGTATCACAAAGGCAGAATTTAGTAGCTACTGTTTCAAACATCTGACGATGTGTGATGGGACTCTGATATTTTCTGGACTGGAATTTTATCATTGAGTTCCAACTAAGTTGATAATAGATATATGCTCTTTGAATACGATCTTGAAATTCACATGCATTTTGATTTTCAGCAAAGTTTTCTGTCACAAACTTTATGACATGTTCAGACATGGTCCTTTTGCAGAATTCACTGTAATCAAATTATCATTTTTTGGAGTTAATGTTAAAGAAATGTCCTTTTTTATTTTTTGTTGTCACTTTATTTTAAAGACAGGATCTCTCTGTGACTCAGGTTGGGCTGAAACTCATGGTCCTCAAGCCTCTGTTTCAGGAGACTTCAGATAATATCACCACACCAGGATATTGAGAATCTACGTCTCTGGAGGGAAAGTCAGGTCCCTTAAAAAAAGTTCAGTTTGTTTCTAAGATATTAAGAGTTACTACTGAAAACTTCATAACAAATATTTAGTAAAACTAGAAATTGAATAAAAAGAAATACATTATTTATCAATAATGACTCTCATTTCAAAATAATTGTGATGAGTGGGAATTTTGCTTAACTATTTATGGTGAATATTTCAAAATTATCGTCAGTACTCCCTGGGATGCTTGGAGTTTCCTATTAAAGTCTAATGTTGATAAATTATTTAAAATGATGCTTACATTAGTCAATATTTAAAACTATATTTTGGGGGTATCATAAAACTTTTAAAAGTGACCAAATAATTCAACTTTTGATGTTGAGTGTTTCTTTGAGAAGACTTCTGTTGAACTTTTTAAATTTAAATTTAATTTTGTGAGCTTGACACACACATAGAATGGATTGTTACCCTTTGTAATCCTGTTTCCTTTTCCTGGGAACAATTTACTCTTTCCAACTGCTCTCCAAGTGGCTCTCCAAGTGGAAATGACTCCTCTCATCAACTCCTCAGTAACCACTAACTGTCCACAGCTCCCCGGAAAGGGGTGGGGCTTGGTGAGACTTTGCATAGTCCCACAACAAAGTAACAACCTTCTGAAGTAATGTACCTGTCAGATTCACTGACCTAATCATTGCTTATTGTTCAAAAGTCATGAAATGACACATATACCCATAATTATCTATGATCATTACATGTAAATTAAATATTAAGTCGATTATAACTAATCTTCAGCTTGAGATCCTTCAGAGAAGAGACAGAGGGAAAACTAGAATTACAAGTCAATGACCCAAATACTTAACTGTCACCCTGAGTAACCTATTCTCCTAGAAGATGCTTAGAAAAATAAGGCAAAGATTCACTTCATGCAAAATACTCCCAACATCGAAAGCTCATTGGTAACATCTAAAATTTTCGTTCACTCTGCACACTCTTACCAAACCACCTTCCACTAAATAGCAAAAGTAAACAATTGAAAGAGACTCTCAGGAAGCACTTGACATAATGATTCAACCTCAATAAAATATTTATGACCCCTTCTTTCACTCAGGAAACTATTTGATATCATCATGGAGTTGGAAGCAAGGAAGGGTCATTGACGTCAATGCTCATTATATTAGTGGAATAAATATGGAGGGGCAGCAAAAGAGTACTGTGCCAATGGAAGGGGCATGCATTCCCTTTCAATTAGCACACCAGGAAACACTGGCAGTCCTGTCTGATAACTGATGCCTGTTTATAAAGGAGGGTTTTGCCTGATATTGGAAATATCAGACGATAAGTTTTATCTTTGGTTAGAAAATGCTGTTAAATATCATTTTATAATTTTAATGTAATTTTAATAGACTCACTTTTATTTAATTGTGTGTGTGTTAAGGTTATTATGTGGGTGCGGATATATGCACACATGTATGTGGTTGCCCACAGAGGCAAAAAGTTGCCTTTGGATCCCTGGAACTGAAGGTATAAACGATTGTGGACCACCTCGTATAGGTGCTGGGAATCAAACCCAGTTCCTCTGTAAGGGCAGCAAGCGCTTTTAACCATTGAGCCAATTCTTCAGTCCATTTTATCCTTTTTGAAAAAAAATCTATGAATTCCATTTTATAATTGATTTTATATTTGTTGTGTGTATTTGCACATGAGTGTGTATTGGGTGTGTATACATGTGCACACATAGACAAGCATGTAGAGGTCAGAACAGGATTTCGCCTGTCTTCATTCATTTTCTACTTATTGCCACAAGTCTCTCACTAAGAATGAAAATGATCTTTTTGGCTAAGCTGTGTGCCCAGCAAGCTATCAGGATTCCCCTGTCTCACTCCTCTATGACCCGTGCTGGCTTCTGTGGATGCTAGACAAGCATTCTCAGTAAAGCAGAAAAGTAATGACATGTAACATACTCCAGTCTCATCCCAAATATAAGCCAAATAATCAATGCCCTTCAATCAAATATTTTGTTTTAAGGAGTTTTTCTAAAACGGTAAGATATTGTTGGCTAATGAGAGTCACAGACTCTCAGAAGAAATGATATACATAGGTTGGATAGCTCCCTCAGTCAGTAAAGTGCTTGCCTTGAAAACCAAAGGACCCAAGACTGATCCTCAGAAGCCACATTAAAAGGTGAGAAGTGGTGGCATGAACTTGTCTCAGAGAATCAAGGAAGAGGCAGATGTAAGCCTGGGGCTTCAGCCTCAGCTATTTGGTGAATTCCATGCCAGTGAGAGACTCTGGCCGCCAAAATAGGTCACACTGTCTACTCAAGGAATGACACTCCAGGTCGTCCTCTGGTTTCCACACCTGTACTCATGTGTGCTCCTGTATACACACATTAAACACACAGATAATAAATGATAGATTGATTGATAGATAGATAGATAGATAGATAGATAGATAGATAGATAGATAGATAAAGGGGAAAAAATTCAAAAAGGAAAATTATTCTTTTGGGTTTTGTGTGCTTGGGTTTCTAGATTCTGAACAAGCATGATAAAAAATTTCTTACTTTTAAAGGTCAGGATCTTTTACCTTTTAAACTAACATTTCACTGCACGTTTGAATTTATTGAAGTGTTTTTCTTTTGTGGGAAGAGGCCCCTCAGTCCACTCCAAGGCAGCATAATGATTTGATGAAGAGATTAATGGCTTTTATCCTTGAGTCTAAAAGATTTTTGAAGTCAGGAGTCCCTCTTTTGACCCTGAGTTCCATTCTGTCATGTATGCACAGCCGCTCAGAGTCCTCGGGTGTAAAATTAGAAGGGACAGAAATAATAAAAGCAAAGACAAAAGAAAATACGAGATAAGATTTCTAAAAATAACTCCTGTAACAGGAGCACTCGGATTTGAAATTGTCAAGAGTGTGTTAAGTTCTCTCCACTCTCAGTTTCTCAACTGTTCCTGGTGCTGTCACTGGGAGCCGAAGAGAACCTTGCGTTTCTCAATGGCTTTCTTGTGTCACCCACTTAGAACTGTTTGAATTGCCTAACATAGCACGTACAATTTCTTTATAGATCAGAGATAAGACATGTGCTCAGGACCCCTCCCTACTCCATTACTTATTTCATACCCTCATGGCCTCTATTCTGTCCACAAGCAAGTCAGCTTCTGGTGGTATTGAAGTGTTTTCTCCAAGTTTCTCTAATTTCCAGTGCATGTCTACAACTAGCTGATACAAAATTCCTGGGAAGAAAGGTACTAGAATTAATTCTCTGAGTCTCTTGACTATTGGAAGTCCTGACTGATCCGAGAGAAATTAAAGGAAAATAGGATTTCGATCAGAAAGAGGAAAAGCTGATTCAAAAGAAGCTGTCTAGGAATTTTGAAAAGGGTAGGGGGAAAGTAGGAATATCTTCTAGCTTCTGTTGTCTGAAGAAAGGCTCAGCTGGAATGGATTTTGCAATACCCATGACCTGGAGCTCAAAGAGTTAAAAATAGAAAAACAAGCCTATGTTGGAATGCATCAGTTACAAAAGCAGTATGTTCTCATGGCATAAGTAAAGAATGGACAGAGGCATCGATGACAAGAATACATACATAAATTTTCCCTCTTCCTGATTTCTGAAGATGAAACTATTATCTGCCACCTTTCTGTCATTTGTTGATATAAATTATACGTCTTATTCCAACAACCAAAAATCGCTGTCAACCTCAGTCCAACAGTCCTGGTAAGAATTTTCTAGATGGACTGGACTTCACACAAAGTCGGTCAAAACCAAGGAGGAACTGGTCTTTGTGGTACGTGGCACCCCACAGCCTTCCTCTCTTTAGCCACTCCTCTGCCTCAGTGAGGCTACTCCCCACGGTTTCTCTCAGCACACAAGTTTCTTTGAAGACTGCTGTCTCCTTGGAATGGTTCTCTCACTGCCTGGTGCCTGGCAGCTCTGGCATCCATAAGACTTCTTTATGCCATTGTTCAGTTGCCATTGTCTCAGTAACTGCACTTCCTACACATCTTGGAAGAGATTCAAAAGCTACCCCTATGTTGCAGCAGGTCAGTCCTGAAGCTTGCTGCTTGCTTTGTTCTAATTTGATGTGGGATTGGGTGTTGGGCTAGAATAATTGACATTCTTAAATACTTGGAATGGAGGAGATGGCTCAGTTGTAGCATGTGGACTTGAGTTCAAACCCCAAAACCCACATGAACAGCCAGGTATGCCTGACTCACTATAAAAGAGGATACTTGCCCCATCCTCACTCTCTTGCTCTCTTCTCTTGCTCTATTCCCCATCTCTCCCATTCCCCTCACCCCTCTCTCTCCAAGTGCTCATGGTCAGCCTCTACTCTACTCCTCTCTCTCTCTCTCTCTCTCTCTCTTTCTCTCTCTCTGCATTTCTCTGTCTCTACTATCCCCTCAACT
Organism: Uromys caudimaculatus; assembly: GCA_028551405.1. Taxonomy (NCBI): domain Eukaryota; kingdom Metazoa; phylum Chordata; class Mammalia; order Rodentia; family Muridae; genus Uromys; species Uromys caudimaculatus. The sequence continues at coordinate 9,834,414 of CM052710.1, read as the reverse complement.
TCCCTCCCCATGCCCTGAATAAACTCTATTCTATACTATACCACTATACCATCGTGTATCTGGTACCTTAGCGTGGGCCCGCGGAGGCGCCCCCTTCCCCTGAACCATGCTGCACCATCACCAAACATATCCCTGCTTTCTTTTTCATTTTTATAAAACACAACACTGAAAATCTGGGGGAGCAGAGACAGTCCCATCCTTAGGGCTCACAGCCCAGGCTATCTAGCCTAGTACATGAGACCCAGAACAGTGAGAGATTTTGCCTCAACAATTAGGAAAAACAAATGGCACTCCAGTGACCACATCTGAAGTTGTTCCCAAACCTCCAAGCACATGTGCTTGCCAGTAGCTCCTTGAGACAGGGTAGAACTTTGCACCCAACCTCTATCTCCACTTTTGGATTTCCTGTTTAGGTTTTCACAAGTATTGTGCATGCAACTGGGAGTTCATATGTGGAGTTGTCCCATGTCTACAACCTCTCTTTTGGTTCTTGTCATCCATGCTTTCTCCCTCATGCACAAAGATTTCTGAATCTCTGGAGGAGGGTGAGGTATCCATATTCGATTTAGGACTGAACATTCTCGGTCTTTCATTCTCCGTATCTTGACGAACCATGAGCCTATGCATTAATCACTGTCTACTACAAATAGAAGCACCTCTGAGATGGACTGAGAGGCCCATTAGTCTATGTGTATAGTGATAAGTCATTATAAGTTGGTTTAATATTATGTCCACCTAGCAGAAGAGGAATAGATTCTCTGTTAGAGTCTTTGGTATCTCTAATGAAGATGTCCACCAGCTGATGAATGACGAATCAAAATGGTATGTTTGCACAATAGTGTATTGCAAAGCTCTTAAGAAAAATGGGAAATTATATAACTCGCAGGTAAATTCATCAAGCTGAAATCAAGTATTCTGAGTGAGATTACCCATATCCAGAAGGACAAATGTAACATGATTATTTCCTGTCACTTGTAAATGGTAGCTTTGAATCCCTTTTATTATTTATTAAAATTTATTTAAATTAAAATATAATTTTGTTACTTTCTCCCTTTCTTTTATTAATTACTGCCTTGACCTTTCCCTTACTTTTTCACAATGATGGCCTTTTCTTCTTTATTCACTATTAACACACACACACACACACACACACACACACACACATACACACACACACACACAGAGAAACAGAGATAGAGAGAGAGAGAGAGAGAGAGAGAGAGAGAGAGAGAGAGAGAGATTTCAAGCTGGTATTTACCTGGAAGCTCCATACCTACTGGCTAACTTTTACAGTGCTGAAAGGCATTATGGGAAAGAAAACGTAACATCAGCCTCACCCAGGCTAGAACCTTGTGAGCTACAATCCTGACCGACTGCTGGTGGCATGAATGTTGTGGATGTAGCCATCCATTATTTTCTTGGATTTAAATCCTGTTCTACAAGATGAAACTCATACATCGAACCATTACTTGGACGAGAAACTCTGGTTTGAGATTACTGAATCTTTTACTCCACAGATTGTTCCCTTTTCCCTCCTTTTTAAATCAGTCTTCTCAACTAACCTAAACTGTACACAGCATTGGTTTTATAAGGTCATGTCATTCAAGTGTATAGTGTACCTTGAACAAGATTCTCCACACAGCCACGATTCCTCCCCCATTTCTTTCCTCTCCTATTCCCATTACTCCAATTCATTTCTCTTCATAATTTTGATTATACTTTCACTATATGTGTGTGTGAATATATATATATATATATGGGGTGGGGGTGTATGTTTTTATATCTTTATAAAATCCAGGAGCACAAATGAGAGGAAACACTTGCACTATTTGGTTTTCTGAGGCTGACTTAATCCACTAATATAATATAATTATATCAGGTTGAACCCATTTTCCTGAAAATAATTTCTAATTTCTAATGTTCTGCTCTATAGATGAATAAAGTAGCACTGTTAAACACATTATATACATTATGAAATTCACAAATAAAATATTTTTATACATTTAAAAATTTTAACTTTGTTAAGAATGCTACAATAAACACAGATGTGTTTATCTATGCTGTAGTATGTTGACTTAGGGTCTTTCAATTATATTTCATTTAATTGGGGCTGGCTTACAGTTCAGAGGTTTAGTCCATTGTCTTCATGGAGGGAAGAATAATGTCAGACAGGCATGCCTGGTACTTGAGAGGTAGTTGAGAGTTCTACATCTGGATCTACAGGCAGCAGGAAGCAAGATCCACTGGGACTGGCTCAAGTGTTTGAGATCTCAACACCTACCCCTATTGACACACTTCCTTCAACAAAACCACACCTACATAAACAAGGCCACATTTCCTAATAAGACCAATCTCTATGAGACTATGGGGGCCATTTTTATTCAAACCACTGGCTCCCATAAGCTTACAGCCATTTAATAATACAAAATTGCACTCAGTCCAACTTCAAAAGTCCCTATTGATAGTCTATCATAGTCTCCCTTCTGTTTAAATGTTCAAAGTCTCGCCTGAGACTCATGCAAATCTCTTAACTGTAATCCCCTATAAAAACAAAATGAAAAAGGAGATTAGATACTTCCAACATACTATGGCATACAATATACATTACTGTTGCTCAAGGGAGGAAAGGGAGGGGAAATGTTGAACCAAAAAATCAAAGCAATATCAGAAAAAACCAGCTGGGAAAACTCTACTCTTTCTGTCTCCATGTCTGATGTCAAAACACTCTTCAGATCTCCAGCTTTACTGACTGCAACACACCCCTATCTCTTGGATTGGTTCTACTCCTGTTAGCAGCTCTCTTTAGCAGGTATGGCTGCTAACAGACTGGCATCGTCAACATTTTGGGGCCTCCACTGAAATCCAAGCTTTACTTTCACAGCTTCAAAAAATGGCCTATCTGGGTCTCCATACAGGGACAGCCTTGACATATACCTGATCTCATAATGGATACAGAAAATGTGGTACATTTACACAATGGAGTACTACTCAGCTATTAAAAACAATGACTTAATGAAATTTGCAGGCAAATGGATGGAACTTGAAAATATCATCCTGAGTGAGGTAACTCAGTCACAAAAGAAGGAACATGGTATGTACTCACTGATAAGCGGATATTAGCCCAAAAGTTCAGAACGCCCAAG
>CM052710.1:9802256-9830003 GCA_028551405.1 Uromys caudimaculatus | reverse complement strand
TCAGGTTGGGGATATAGTTCCTGATCTTCAGCTCTCCAAGAACATAGCCAATTAACCAAACAACAGCTAGAATTAAAATGTTTTTGTAAAGTACTTCTTTAGCCTTTCAAGTCCTGACTTACCTTGTATCTCTCTTTTATTTTCAATTTATTAAGGGTGAACAGGGGAAGGACAAGGCTGAGGTGGCACTTCCTCATGGTTTAACTGTAAATGGAACTTTTATTCACCTGACATAATTGTTATCTCAGGTTTATTGCTGAATAAGCTCACCCTTTCTAGTTCTTTCTGGTTGGCTGTCACAACTCAGCTGTCTGGCTTCAACTCCTCTCCATGCTGACTGACTCAGTCTGGCTTCTCTCAGTTTCTCACTGAATTGTTTAGCTTGTCCTCAAACTAACTCTACCCATTCATTCTTATCTTCTGACTCGCTCTTATTCTCTGGTTTTAACTCCCTCTGCTGACCTGCACTGAATTTCACGAACTCAACTCCACTGCATTGCACTCAGTGTGTTGACTTCCACCTGACTGACTCTCTCTGTGATGTTCTTAAATAGCATCTCTTCCCTGTGCTGTTCTTGTGAGAGTTGGGCATATCCTAGCTCTGGCTCATTTTGTCCGATCTTTCTCTGATTCATCACTTTGTCTGCTCCTCAATTAAACGTCACTTTCAAATATGAATGCTTCCTTCAACAAACTAACTTTACCTCCATTGTTATGGATTAAAGGTGTGTACTAAAGGTGTTTCTGTATTCCAGTCAGAAGGATTAAAGGTGTGTCTGTATTCTAGCTGGATCAATCAGACCTAGAAGGTCTTTGGATGTGATGATCCCTTACCAGAACAGCCATGTTGCTGGATTAAAACTCCTCTACACTTAAAAAAAAAAAAAAAAGCTTTCCTTAGCCATGAAGGGACACTCCACAATCCCTTTGTTGTATCCTTGTCTCTAAAGCCAGAACCACGTAGCTGAAGATGCCAAGTTCTGCTGATTGCTGGAGCTGGAACATGACTCTCATGTTCAAATACATTTTTGTCATCTTTCTATTTTTAATGGTTTTCTTCACTGCCTATGATTGGCTATCCTGGAACTAAACTTATAGACTAGGTTGGCCTGGGAAAGCAGAGTTCTATCTGCCTCTGCTTTCATGTATTGAGATTAAAGGCGTGTGTCTTAAAGATGGTGTCTAATTTCTTGAGTTCTTTATACATTTTGGATATTAGCACTCTGTTTGATGTAGAGTGGGTGACAATCTTTTCCTAATCTATAGGTTAACATTTGTCCTATTAACAGTATCCTTTACCTTACAGAAGCTTTTCAGTTTCATGAGATCCCATTTATTAATTGTTGATCGTATTGCCAGATCTGTTGGTGTTCTGTTAAGGAAGTTGTCTACAATGTATTCAAGGCTATTCCCCACTTTCTCTTCTATTCTATTTAGTGTACACAGTTTTATGTTGATATCTTATGCTATCGAAGATGTGGAGCAAGGCAAACACTCCTCCACTGCTTGTGGAAGTGCAAACTTGTACAATCAAGTTTTGAAAATCAACTTGGTGGTTAGTCGGAAAATTGGGAATAGTTCTACCTTAAGACTCAGCTATACCACTCTTGGGCATATTTGCAAAAGATGCTCCAACATTCCAGAAGGACACTTGTTCAACTATGTTCACAACAGCTTTATTTGTAATAGCCAGAAACTGAAAACAACCGAGATGCCCTCAACCAAAGAATGGATAATGAAAATGTGGTACATTTACACAATGGAATACTACTCAGCTATTTAAAACAAGGACATCATCTAATTTGCAGATAAATATATGGAACTAGAAAATATTATACTGAGTGAGATAACTCAGACTCAGAAAGACATGAATGGTAAGTACTTACTTATAAGTGGACATTAACCATAAAGTACAGAATAACCGTGCTACAATCCACAGACCCAAAGAAGCTAAGTAACAAGGAAAACCCAAAGGAGGATGCTTGAATCTCACTCAGAGGGTGAAATAAAATAAACATTGGAGGTGAATGGAAGCAAAGAACTGAGTGGGAGAAGAGGTGGGGAGGGAAATAAGGGGGGATCAAGTGAAGGAAACAGGGGAGAAAGGGCTGGGAAAGAGAAGGCAACTCAGTGGGTGGCATCTCTTGGACAATCTGGGATATGGTAGACTCCTGGGAGTCTGTGGGGGTAACTCTAGCTGAGAATCCTAATGGAGTAGGATATAGAGCCTGAAGTAGCCAATGCCTGTAGCCAGTAGAAATTGTAGTGGAGGGAGGGAGACATCAACACACCCACAAAACATTTAACACAAAATTTATCCTGCCAACAATTTGTGCAGGGATAAAGATGGAGCAAAGATTGAGGAGAAGACCAATCAATGATTGGCCCAACTTAAGACCCATCCCATGGAAGAGAATCAACCCCTGACACTGTTAATGATACTCTGCTGTGCTTTCAGACAGAAGCCTAGTATAAGTGTCTTCTGAGAGGCTTCATCCAGCAGCTGATGGCAACAGAGGCAGAGATGCACAGCCAAACATCAGGGAGTCTTGTGGAAGACTGAAAGGGAAGAAGGATTGAGGGAAGTGGAGGGGGGGTCAAACACACCACAAGAAGAGCTACAGCATCAACTAACCTGGGCCCATGGAGACTCAACAGAGACTGAATGACCAACCAAAGAGCATGAATGGCCTGGACCGAGGCTGCCTATATATAAGTAGCTGATGTGCAGCTTGGTGTTCATGTGGGTCCCTTAAAAAATGGAGTGGGGCCTGTCTCTGACTCTGTTGTCTGCCTCTGGATCCTTCACCCCTAACTGGGCTGCCTTGTCTGGCCTCAGTGGGATAGAATGTACTGCAACTTGATGTGCCAGGGCAAGTTGGTACCCATGAAGTGGGGAGATGGAGGGGAGTGTGACAAGAAATGTTTTGATTGGTATGTGAAGTGAATAAATACGTACATTTTAAAAAACTTCTAAAACTCATTTTCATAACAATCTTAAAGAATTCATTCCAAACAGTGAGACTGACACTTCAAAGCTCCCCCAAAAGACATTATTTGAGTGATAGTTCAGAAATAGAGAGAGAGAGAGACCTTAGGGTTTAGAGAATATTTCTTTTTTCAGTATAATTGCAATCCTTCATGATTTATCAAATAATATTGTTATCTCTGAAACACTGCACAGACACTGAAGGTTAAGGGGGAAGATGCCCTTCCAATCCTTCACCGTTTTGGTGTGGCTACCTTTTTATCCAGTTCCTGAAAACAAGGAAAAGTAGAAGCAGGGGGTGCTGCAGACAGCTGCAGTAGTAAGATAACCACAGATTCACAGGAGGAGATGGTGCAGAACCGTTGGGAGAGGGAGCGAAATTAAATAAATGCATGCTCCTATCTATAATGGCATTATCTGCCTAGACATATTGATTACTGAATTTTCTCACTGTAAGGCTAGAACACAAAAGAAACAATGAAAAGAAAATTCCTAATTTTTTTCCAGTAAGTAGAATGACAACTACTAACATCATGTGTCTTAAATTTTCCCAGTTTCCACAAGAAATGCTAAAAAATATTATAGGATGCAAACGACTTGCTGCTAAAATTTCTGATTTGCTAATGATTGTGATGGTCAATGCGGAAGGAGTCAAACCAAAGCCTCTGAGCTGTCGCTACCTTCAAGCATTAAGATCAGGAGCTTCTGAATCAGTGATGAGCATCTCTGAAGGGAGCTAAAAGGCTCTATAGCCATATGAGAAGGGAATATAAAAATATACGTTGATTTCATAGCTATATTTCTCTTTCAAAACTAGGTTGATGTGAGCTATCGTATGAATGTATGGAAAGTTTAGATAGATTTTTAAGTATAAAAATATTCATGTCCTATGAGTTTAGAGTTAAAATATTCTACAGTTAAGAAATTTAAATGATGAAATGTTTCAGAAAGATGTTTCAGATATCAAAGCCGTATAGACCCCAAATTCAATACAAGGAAGCAAAATACCCATTTATTTAAAAAATGTGTAAGTTTCTTTTTAAAAGTTTTTACATACATTTAAATCAAATGCCCATGTGAAATAGCTTCATGTATAACTCAATCTCTCTCACATACTAAAGGAATAAAAAAGATCTACTTAAATTTCTGCAAGTTACCTTTGTAAACAATATGGGGTCAGAGATGACTGGGAATAAGTTGATGTTATGCAGAAATTTCACCATTATGGGTGAAAATATATGTGTATTGCTATACATATCAAATGTTGAATGTTTATTCTATTTAAAGACATTTAATAAACACTTCACATTGAAACACAATACTATAGTAGTAAACTAATCAGGATTCACGTCAGACTGAATCATCTCCTACTGGACTGATCATCTGCAGTCAGGTGTGATGATACATGTCTCCAGCCTCTGAAATCCTAACCCTGAGAAGGCTGAAGCAGGGAGATTGTGAGTTCAAGGCCAGCCTTGGCTACACATCAATACTGTCAATATTTATTCAGTGTCGATATTGATTATAAATAAAATAAATGAAAGTTTGAAAGACAATTACAGGGTAGAGAGCTCAGCAGTTAATAACCCTTGTTTCTCCCCACAAAGCATCTCACAAATGCCTGTAACCCTATTTCTGTTGTATTCAATGCCCTGTTCTAGTCTCCTTGGGTACAGGCATGCATTTGATGTACAAATATATCTGTAAGTACTCACACATATGTATAAAATAAATCTATCATAAAAATACAGGAAAATAAGCACAGTTACCTGGAGTTAGGGAACTAAAAGTCCGTGAACTGCTGGCTATCTAAGCATAGTGACCTGAATTCTGGTCCCCAGATCTCACATTAAAGTTGAATAGGGTTGTGCCTGTGACGAACTCCAGCAGTGGGAAGGACCTGTGGTGTGAGGAGTGGGGAGGAGTTCACTAGCCACTCAGTCTTACTGCAATACCAAGCTTAAGATTCAGTAAGTGACCCTGGCTCAAAAATTAAAATCAATCAATCAATCAATCAATCATTCAGGAAAGACAGGCAGAGGCCAATCTTTGGGTTCCCCATGGAAAGGCACACACATCCACAAACACAAACAGGGATGATATGAGACCAGGCATGTAATAAAAGTTATGACTCCTGATTTCATTGGAGGTGGTAATCAAAGGATTAAAGGGGTCACATGTCCAAAGGGATTTTAAAATCTACCTGAAGAAACACCATTAGGTTCCATGACCTCTGTTAACTGAATATTTGCCTTCTAGGTCCTCAGTTCTGTCTCTGGGGACATTCTTCCTTTTTCATGAAGGTAGCAAGCACTGGAACAGAGTTATTATTACCCTCCCCTTTGCTACATCATGTTTTGAGTCCTCAGCTTGCCTTGATTTAGTCTTATTTCATGCTATAGGGTATCGATGTTGGACATTGGAGCGTTCTTGGGGCATATTTTGGATCTGTTATTTATGTCATTCATTAGATAAAGGATTTCTTTATAAATCTATGTTGAGCAATCATATCAAAGTTCCTGACATCTACTAGGTTGGTTGGATTGAGCATTGACTTGCCTCATCTCTTCAATGAGCTGTGTATGTGGAAATACTCTGATCCCTTGTTGCTTGTTGGCAGCCTAAGACCATCTTCTTCAATTATCCTACCAGTGTTCTGTTCAGAGCACAACCTTTTTTATTGATATTTCCCATTTTAATATATTCTTATGTCTATATAGCCCGAGGATTTCTCAAACCATAAAAGCTTTATTTCTTATGCTTTGCTTAACAGATCTTTCCTCAGTTCATCTGCCTACAATTTTCTTTTACTTGAATCAGTAAAAATGTGGGCTGATTTTCCCATAACGGTTGGAAATCTCTTCTAGTAAATTTCCAAATTCATCATTGACCTGCAGTGTTTCCTTTATTCCAGAAAAAAAAAAGTAACTGTTTTCTGTTACTAGGTAACAAAGGACCATCTTTGCTTTGGTTTCCAGTAACACAATCCTCATTTCCTTCTGAACTCTCAACATCAGTGATATCATATGCATCCATCGCTACCAAAATTCTGTTTACGTTGATTCTATTATTTCCTAAAACGTTAGAAGTTTCTGGTTTTGCTTGTCCTCACTGTGGTCCTCACATCCTCTTTACTTTTTCAGCACCAGCACCTTTTGAGTGTTGTACTAGTGGTCCACAGCAGTGAGTAGGAGTAGGAGTTCTTTAAGAAGATACTGGGTTTTCCAATCTACTGCTTCTTATTCTCCCAGCTGTGATCCCTAACCTACTGTCAAAGCCAGTTTTATACTTATAAGATGTTTTTAATATGATGTAGCTCCCATGTTCCAGATAACAACACTGATACTTTTATTAACTATTATTTTCTAGCATTGACATGAGAACTTTAAAAAATCCTTCATCATCTGGCTAGAGAGATGTCTCAGCCTTTAGAGGTTAGGCTCACAACCAAAGTGCTTCATCAATCCTAACAAGTTACAATGGTAACAGTACTCTAAATATTTTATAAATGTGAAAAATGACTTAAGAGTTTGGAGACAGAGAGATGTAGACTCAAATTCTGATTTTTATCAGTCTTCAACTCTATATTTCTGGAAAAATTATGCAATATTTTAAGAACATTATGAACTTCAATTGTCTCTAAAACAAAACAGCATAAATAAAGAACTACCATTCAGATATACATTACTTCATTTTCTCCTATTCTTTCTTTTTATTGAGTCTTAAACAATCTCTCTCTCTCTCTCTCTCTCTCTCTCTCTCTCTCTCTCTCTCTCCATATATGATATATAACTACATAAAGTTATAAAATGCAAGCAATATATGATATTCCACAAACTATATATATATTATGATTATTAATGTAGTTTTAAATTGCTTTACTGCAACATATAAAATTAAATCATATGGAAGATAATTTCACCAACAAAAAAGGGAAAATTTTCTATAACAATTTCTGGTAATGATTGATTTGGAGCCTTTATTAGGGCAGCTGCTACAGAGTTTAGAAAGATGGGTGGAAGTTGCGGGTAGGTCTTCTATAAGCTGAGAGTGGGCCTGGTAGGGCAAGAGGATCAGTAACTCAGGGTCATCATAAGCTAAGCGATTTGAAGAGTTCTATTCCAGCACAGGACATAGTAGATTGTATCAGCAATTTTTAAAAAGAGAAAGAAAGATATTTAAAAAGATTTAAAAATTAAAACATGGTTTTGATGGTAGACATGTTTAGTGACTTCTGTACCCATCAATATTTCACTTGAAATAACCAGAAAAATCACAATATATTCAAGCCAAACCTTATCACTTTATGTCTCTCACCCCACATCCACTCTAGAGGCCCAGCTCAGTCCTCACATCCTGGAACCCAGCCCACTGTGGTGGGGAATTTAAAGAAAATTGGACGATTTGGGATAATAATTTCTACCTCTAGGAGACAGAGATTATCTAACAAAATTCCTGTACCAGATACGAGAAAGCTCCTTGTGAGTTGTTCGTGAGGAGAGTTTAAGAGAGTCTCAAAATATAGGCAATTTGTATTGCCTTGGTTGCTTCCTAGAATGTGAAGATAAGCCACTATTGCTGAAGATACTATGCACTTTGGTCATAGGACTCTGGATTTGAAATGGAACTGACACAAAAGACTCCTCCCCAATGACCACCTATACCACAGTATCGGAAGGTGATATGCAAGATTCTAGGGGAAGAAAGCAATTGATAAGTACTACCCAGCCATGATGCCAATGAATTCCAATGACCAGCATGGCAAGATATCCCAAAAGGTACATAGTAGCACTTATATCTTGGCATTAGCCAACAGCTTTCTAATTGGATTTGGGACCCACTCAACAGAAGGAAAACTTTGCCTGTTACTGTAAACCTTGCCAAGTACAAATGGCTACTGAGGTCATGAATCTTAAAGGAGAACCTACTAAGACCACTTTCCTAGACCAGTATAATTGCTAACTGCATTTAAAATACTTCACTGGATACATACACACATAAATGTAAGTCTATCCCTTCATCAAAGATGTTTCATTTTGTACCAGATAGACCAACTGACCATGAACACCTAGTCCCAAGTGATACATCTACAACATAATTACTATACCTAAGAATAAGGGAAGATTATGGAAGAGGGGTTGGAAAGATTGAAAGAGCCAGAGAGCTGATGTCAGCTGTGAGACTGCATCACTAGCGGAAGCTTGTAGAACACCTGGTCCCACTCTGCCTTCACCAGTCTCCTTCTACTTCCTGCTCATGGTTCACAATGTAAGCTCCCACTCTTATTCTTCCATAACCCTAAGCCCAAATAAAGAAACTCTTTCTCCTACAAATTACCTTCGTCCCAGTGCTATATCACAGCAATAAAAAGTAACTAACATATCCAGGGAAGTAATTATTATGATTATTCTATTGTCTTATGATCATCTCAACCATCTGATTGTGTCACTTTGAACACATTCAAGGATCTGTTTTTTTTTTTTTTTAATTTATTTATTTTCTTTAGTATCGGCAAGTATTACTCAAGACAAGGAATCTTGATATGATCACACAGTCACAAGCTAAAAATTTGTCTTATTTTTTTTTTCAATTGGGAATTGAGGGGCATGGCTCAGTGAACAAAGGCACTATGTCTATAACCCCAGACTGTAGCAAGCAGACGTAGGAGAATGGCTGGGGCATGCTGGCCACCAGCATGAGTCCAGATTCTCTGAGTGATTCTGTTCCAAGGAAAGATATCAAAAAGTGATAGAGAATGCACACAAACATGTGAAAACATGGAAACACATGAAAATGAGGAAAGAAAACAAAGTCTGACCGATATGCACATATTTATGAGCTGGGTCAAGATAATTCACTTTCTCACTGAATTGGCACATAATCCAAAATATAGCTTTCTGTTTGAGGTTAAAAAGAATAATGTATGATTCACCATTGTGTTTAGATTTTGTTTCATGTAAAGCAGTCTGAGGTCTTTAAGCAAATGAATAGAATTAACAACTACTTTCAAACGCAATAGGTATGCTATACTGGAATTTCATGGCAGCTCTTCCTTAAAAAACAAACAAGCAAGCAAACAGAAACTATAAGAAATGCTGTTAAACTAAAAAATTGTCAAGCTCTACAGTAGAGCTTCAGAAATATATTTCAAATTTGCAAATTATCTTGCATTACTCTTTTGTATTCAATCCACTAACCGACTTCTACATTTCCCTGTATAGTCCTTAAATGATACACTCTACATCTGACCTTTTAAATAGATTTTTAAGTTATTTTACACATTGGATTGAAGGAGGGGAACATCCAAGCATGGGGAGGGAAAGGGTTTCTTTGATATAACTGTACATCTTTTCATCTCACTGATGAGTTGAATTTGGAGTGGGCTAACACTAACTCAGAAGGAGACCAAAGGGGCACTCTAGGGCAGAAGACAAATGTACCTGTGCCGGCCACCATTGTGGATAGTAAATCAACATTCTGATTTGTCCAAAGCACTGGAGTTCTGGCTTCCATTTGTAGTGGTCTCCATGTTTTCCCTAACTTCACTTAATTGTTGTGAGGTCAGGTGGTTAGACTGACTCTCGCTTCCCAGGAAATGAGGGCTCTGACAATGTCAGCAGGGGAAGAGGCTCCTGGCTATATCGTGGGCTGATGACACTGCCAACCAAGTCCTCAAGAGAGGAAAATCTAGGCTAGGGTAGCTTTATGACGTAGCCTTTTCTGTCTTGAGAAATCTTTCTATAACACTTTTTCAGTGAGGCAAATTGCCAAGCCAAAAGAAATGGTTGCCATGGACTATTCCCAACCAACTGTGATGTGGCCTGTCAGCACCAACATATCAGCTCAACCCCTCCCCAATTTTCTTTTGTTAAATAAGAAAATATCATGAAATTCAAATATACTTTCAAGGTATTAAAGTTCACTTACACTTGGCCCAAGGTTTCAGATTAGGAGAGACACACTGAGAAGTTAGATTGATTCATTCAGTCTATAATAATGAATGGAGCCTGTGACTGAGGCACACACACACACACACACACACACACACACACACACACACGTGCATACTGATTCTGTTCTGAGCATTTTTTCTCTGGCTTTGAGCATCACTTTGCCGAGGTATTTTAGGCACTGGATTGCTTTGCAAATATTTATTTGAGATGTGCCTAGAACTTAAAAGTTGTTTCTGAAGCCAGGAAGTGTTGTATGGGCACATTTATTGAGCTTCAATGCGTTGGAATCTCATCAACCCCCAAGAGGCAGATAAAAATAAGTGCAAATAAATGATTGGCAAAGTGTACAGCTTAGCTCACAAATGTGGTGTTTTCTTCAGCTGAATATGAAACATTCACGAGTATGCATTGCATAAATCGGCTCAGAGAGTCAATAGGAAGTTTTCTGGGGCTGAGCTTAATGCTTGTTGACATAATTGTGTGATAGAAGCATATAGTTTTAATGGCGAGGGACAAAGCGTCAGTGTCTGATCAATTATTAATTTCTGTGTTTCAATGGCAGGAGGTTTCCAGAATGGGTTTGAGTTCCAAACATCTTGACACTTTATACAAACACTAATGATGAGTTTTTTTAGGCCTTGTGTTTCTCCCTATGTATGTGTAGTTGGCTTGTCCAAATCTACTTCCTACCATGAAGTAGTGATGTTTCAGTGACAATGATAATAAGAGAGAGAAAGAGAGAGAGAGAGAGAGAGAGAGAGAGAGAGAGAGAGAGAGAGAAAGTGCATTATGTTCATGTGTCTGTGTGAATTTCTGTCAGACTTTGTTTTCTTTCCTCATTTTCATGTGTTTCCATGTTTTCACATGTTTGTGTGAAACCTTTAATATGAAATAATTACAATGGAATAAGGGGGTCAGGTGATGTCTTTATTTTGAAATAGAATCATGTGCTCCGTTTTTCCTTCTACCCAGAAGCAAGCTGCTATGAGTGCCTCTTGAAAATGCGTAAATAACAAAGGCAAATGTTAGCACCAGGCACATCCGTGGACAGCGAGAAGCACCCTCACAGCATCTGTACAGCCAGCTAGCTCCCAGGGACCCAGTGGACCCAGTGACGATACTCTCCTTCTCTAGGCTACAGCATATGGATCCTGACTTTGTCCCTTCACACATGTGCCATGTCCCTCCCATGTCCCTTTGTGCCTGGATAAAAGACTCATCTTCCCTCTCTCTTTTCCTCCACCCTTTCCCGGAGGCTGCCTCTGACCCCCTCCCAATAAACCTCCCATGTGAGATCTGTTGCATGATGTGATTAGTTTGGGACCATGCCGCTTATTTCTAACAGCAATCATAAAACCCATTCCCATTTCTTAATGAACCTATTCTATAAACCAGGAAATTAAGTGGGTATGGATCGAAGTCCCTGCCAATCAAAATAGCAGGTGGTGAATCAATATCACCTGTAAAATGCTTTGTTTGCCATTTAACCCATAGTAGAGGAAAGGGACTCGGAGCTATGATTTCTTGAAATGGACATTTTTGTTTGTCTCTTCAAGTGTAAATAAGGCAGAAGGTTTCTTGTTTGTTTGTTTGGTTGGTTGGTTGGTTTGGTTTTGTTTTTCACAGAATGTGATGTCAAGGAAATAGTGTGATTAGTTTTTATGAAAATTTCACAAATACATGTGAGAGAGATTCAAACAGGACACAAAGGTGACACCAAATTTCATTAAGTGAGATTTGTTCTCCTAGCTCAGAGTCTAGTGACCAACCAATTTAAATTGAGATTTATCCATAAATGGGGATGCCATTTCAATGACTTAGAAAATAATGGGAAGTTAGGATTGCAGTTCAAATGTGAAGAATCATGGAGGGCCAGACAGAGAGAGAGAGAAAGAGAGACAGAGAAAGAGACAGAGACAAAGAAAGACAGACAGAAAGGGGGAGGAGGGAGAGAGAGACAGAGACAGAGAGAGACACAGACACAAAGACGGAGACACAGACACACAGACACAGAGAGAGAGAGAGAGAGAGAGAGAGAGAGAGAGAGAGAGAGAGAGAGAGAGAGAGAGAGAATGGCCTCTTCTTCCTGTTCTTTACATTCCCTGGGGTTTGGTGTTTCCTGATTTGGCAGCATGAGCAAGAAGAGGACTGAAGAGCAACAGACTATTCTTGTCTGTGACTGTGGGATTTATTTCTGTTTGCTTCCTCTGTAAAACCAGTCTCCTGACCACATCTTGAAAAGTTCCCTTTTGTAAGATGACATCTTTGATCTGACACAGTATCAGGCAAAGGCATTGAAGGGCCTGGGCTTCCTCTTCTCCAGATTGCTGTTCTTGAAAGGTTCCTGGGAGATCACAGCAAAGGAAGACATTTCCATTAAAGCAGGCACAGGACACTGCTGGTTAAAATATTAGGTGTCTTCTTCTGCATTTAGAAGTTTGATAAATTCATTTTCTTCACTAGAAGGACCTGAATGAGCACAAATCCTTGCATGATTTATGTAGATGTATGCAAAGCTCTGCCAACAGGTACTTGTTGGAGAATGGAAATCTATGACCTTACACAGGATGTTCACTGCTACCTGGTCCAATGCAGGAACAGAGCTCAGACCCCGTCGATTTACAGCTGTGCTTCTGCTTCTGTCATTTTCTCCATTTGAATTTTCTGCCCCTTTATTCTAGCAACCAAATCATTCTCTCTGCATCCCAATAAAGTCTACAGTTTTGCAGACTGCTTTCTTTTCAGGGCACATTATGCTACCTTCGCGTTATGGGTACCACATAGGGGTCTGGGTGCGGTGATCTATGTGTATTTCCAGGTTCTTGAGTCCTGGGCAAAGGTCAGGCCGGGAACACATGGAGAGTAGTGGAATTAGAAAGATAGAATGGAAACAGGTTAGAAAGCCGGGTAAGGTTAGACCCTCAAATGGGATTTGGCCATGAGAGCAAGATTCTTTATTAGTCATTTTAATAACACCCACCTCCGCCTACACTCATGTCTAGTTTCCTTTTCTAGAACATGCTCTGTTCCTTAAATGTAACTCTGGCGGGGCAGGGCTTTCAATCGTTATGCTAATTAGCTTCCTCCATATGTTAATCTTGACCACCCCTGCTCCTTTAACCTCTCCTCTGTCACATTAAATCACAGGTCCAGGTCATTGTGCCCCTTAAGTGGGGTGTGTGTGTGTGTGTGTGTGTGTGTGTGTGTGTGTATGTGTGTGTTTAGTGTATCCCTTTTCATTGTTCTTTCTGTGTTATTTACTTACAGTATTTTAAGCAAAAAGAATTGCATTTCAAGGATCATTACCACCTGGTAAATATCCTCTATCTGAGAATAGCAGCAAATGCTAACTCAAACACTAACAGGTAATGATACAAACACTAAGCTGAACTTTCCTTCTCAACATTGTGTAACACTGAAGAGAAATTAGCTCATTCATAAACCAAATACAAGATCTCACAATTCTAGGGAACATGGGTTTCCACCAATAGCACCTCCTCTTTCTTAAAGACAAAGAATACTTTCCTCCGAGTTGGACACAGTGCTGTAATTAGTCTTAGCTAACTGAATGTAAGCAAGAATGCTCTGTCCAGTTTTTGAACTTGTATCCAACGGAAGAAAACAGTTTTGTTCTCCAATGTAACACTCTAAGCATGGATCATAAGCAAATGTTCTGTATTTAAAAAGAGCCTAATCTTGTGGATGGTTATCATCAACCTACAGACAGCGCTATGAAGGATGTATGTTAAAGATGACGGAATAATGGAAAGTAACTTTTATTTTCCTTTTTGAAAAATGACTAGTGGCAGTATTGTGTCAGGGTCGTAACTGGGCGTGCAAGAATGAGGAGCTGAGTTTGACTATCCAGCACCGTGTGAAAAGCCAGGTGAAAGAAGTGTTGTACATAACCTCACTGGGGGGCAGACAGAGGCAGGAAAATGCCGGGGCTCACTGGACAGCTGGCTGGTCAGGGTCAGCAAGAGGTCCTGCCTCATAACATAATGTGAAGAGTAACGGGGGCATCTGACATTGACCTCCAGCTTTTGCCTGAATATGTGGCACCACGTACATGTGTGGTTACACACACACACACACACACACACACACACACACACACACACACACACACACACAAATCAAACAAATTATAAATAATCCCCAGGGGTTTACATTTGTATGGCTTATATTTGAATGTTATTCTGAAGTCTCCATCTGAAACTGGACTGTCCGAGTGACTCGTTTGCCTTGGATCTTTCTGAATTACAGTGATGTCTCTTGCAAAATCTCTATAGATCCAGGTGTTATATAAGATAAGGTAAACTTCAAACTCCTCTGGGTTCTAAAAGCTCCTGTCTGCAGAGACATTTGTGGAGTTGACATTTTTTCCCTCAGAAGTTAAATGTAAACCAAACAAAAATCAAGTCACTCCAAGATAGCCACTCTTTTGTGTAAATGGTGTGTGTGTGTATGTGTGTGTGTGTGTGTGTGTTTGCTCATGTGTCTGTGTCTATGTCTATATGTCTCCTCGGATGGAGGCAGCTATCTATTTACCTATTTGCTGTTGGTTTTTGTTGTTTATTCGCACTGGATAAGAAATGTTAACAACTAAAAAGTTGATGTTTCCCTTAGAAACCAAAGTGAGAGCGCATGTGATAGACATGGAAAGAAGGTGTCCAGGAGGACTTTTAATGCATTTGTGAGCTTCTCAACGAAGGTGCTAGGAACTGAACTCAGGTCCCTTGCAAGATCAGCAAACGTTTTTTAAGCACTGAGCCATCCCTTCAGCTCCTAGAAACCTGAGGATTAAAGATGTTGAGCAATTTTTCCTGGTTATGCAACACTGGACTAAATGGTGAAACTAAACTCAGACCCAAACATGTTCTCCTTCCTCTCTCAAGTGCTGAAAATACTTACTCCAATTCTGCTATCTACAGTGGATGAAAATGCAGCCTGGACATGCTGTTGGACATCTTGCCCTAACAACGAAATCCTGGCTTCCTGGGACACTTCAGTTGTTAAAATGCCCCTTTAGTGGAAAAAATACTGTTTTTCTCTTCAGTTTTATGTGAAAGGTAGAAGAAAAGCCTGCCTTGCCAAGGGCAGTGAAATCACTACTTTATGATCTCTCTACCTCTGAACCCTTCCCTTCCAAAGACTTACATCTTATTCTTCTTTGTCAAGGAGAAGGTACAATGTTATTACCTTTCCATGTCTGAGTGCGTTAGTTCACTAGAATTCAGGTGTAGGGCTCTGGCAGGATGGTGCTGAGCATACTTAGAAGTCTCTGTGATGTCTAGTAATGTGGCTATCTAGGATGTGTCTAGCTATGAATCAGGCTGTCCAATGTGAGATTACTAAGGGACAAATTGAGTATAGTTCCTACAGAGTCCTCTCTGTGTATCTAAAGCATATATAATCTGTGAATATAAATGGGGTGGTCAAGTGATTTTGGAATGAAAGAGGGTGTTGTTAATAAAGATGAGGAGTGGAAGTCTGGCCCATTCAAAGCAAAAGCGATACGCTTACACAGTAGCTATGTAACATCTCTCCACGTAGCTGTCACATCTAAGGCAGTATCACCAGGGGAGATCTTAGCGAGTACTTTGTATTTTGGAATATTTTTGCTGGGATTGATGGCTTAGATTTTAAACAAAAATCTGCCCTTTTGCCAATAATCCAAGAGCTTTATGATGTTTTTATGGGCCCTGAGGGTCCTAGATGAGGCATTCTGCTTCAGTGTGTAACTATAGTATAGTATTTGGAACAATCTAGTCAAGATAGTAAACAGGATCTGATAAGTGAACAGATCTTGTATGGCTTTTCAGAGTCCTCCTGGGTGTCTTAGGTAAAGTGATAACCTGAAGGCACAGCCATACACAGGAAAAAGATCCTTAGAAGGCTCCGATTATGGCTTTAGGCGGCTAAAAGGAAAGGAGGTGGTGTAGTCAAACTCGGTAGAAAGTTAAAGCGAAACCGTTTAACCTGCTTGTTAGTTTGTTTAACAGACTAGCAGATCTGTTTGACAAACAAGAAACAATCCTCCCTACAGAGCAAGAAGGGGTCTTAGCCATTGGGACAGGTGTAAGATGAAATCTCAAAGGAGTTTTGATTTGCATTCCCAGATGTTGCATTCTCGAAGGATGTTGAACATTTAAGTGATTCTCAGCTCTTTGAGATTCCTCTGCTGAAAATTCCCTGTTTAGATCTGCCCCCCCCCCCGATTTTTAATTGAATGATTTGGTTTGCTGATGTTTCATTTCTAAGGGAAGCAAGAAACACAATAAGGTGAAAGGCATATGTTTAACACAGAAGCAAATGCAGGCTGCATGCTCAGCCTTGGGTCTCCATCCTGTGGGAAGGCTTACCATCATTGATTGGGTTACTGGCTGAAACAGGCCTTTAAGTCCTTTGAAATGTGATCTCTTTCGCCCTCTGGTGGTTTTTACATTAAAAAGTGAAGCAAAGAACTGGATGAAGAAACCAAAGCATAACACATACTCAACTACTGGAATCCCAAATGCTTCTGCAGAGCTAGGTGCAAGTCAGTGTAACCTTTAATTAAACGCTACAGCCCTTGAACAAGAAATGGCAGCATTTTGTCACTTTGCAGACTTCTGGGAAGTCAACTGTCTGCAAGTTTTCTCCATCACAGTTCAGGAAGTTGCCCACGCTGCTTTTATAAACATAATATTCAGAGATTCCAGGCATTTGGCTTGACTGAAGAGGACTGTGCAATGTTACATTCTCTCTCAATATTTTGCTTGAAAAGCTTGCTGTGACTTGAAGGGGAATTTCTGAGAGAAACTCTGAACCACACAAATACTGTAAAAGGTGGTTGTACAGTAATGCACTGAATGATACCTGGCCAGGCTTTAACCAACTTGTCTGCGTGCTTTTTGTTGTGTCTGAGAGACAGAAAAAGAGACTAGCCATTATCATGCGAAGCTATCATTAAATTATTTCAAGTGCCAGTTTGTGAATGACACCCACCTGCAAAGAAGAATGCAGGAACAAAGAGACACTTCATTGAAGGTTAGGCAGATTTTAGATTGCACACCGTTAACCTCTGATTCAACTGTAGATGAAAAGAACACACTTTTCAGATGGTACTATCTTAGTTTTCTTTCTATTGCTGTGATTAGACATTGCGTGAAAGCAGCTGCGGGGGCATGGAAAGTAACTTGATCTTACAGTTCACAGTCTGTCATGGAGGGAAGCAATGATCAGAAGTCAAGGCAAGAACCTAGAGGTAGGAACCTGGAGGTAGAAACTGAAGCAGAGGGCATGGGAGAGTGTTTGGTTTTTTTTTTTTTTTTACTGACTTGTAGATTTAATCAGTTTGCTTTTTTGTTTGATTGTTTGTTTGGGTTTTTGGTTTTTGTTTTGTTTTTGTCTTTGTTTTTTTTTTGGTTTTTCGAGACAGGGTTTCTCTGTGTAGCCCTGGCTGTCCTGGAACTCACTCTGTAGACGAGGCTAGCCTCGAACTCAGAAATCTACCTGCCTCTGCCTCCCAAGTGCTGGCGTGCGCCACCACTGCCCGGCCAGTTTGCTTTTCTTATACCACCCAGGACCGCGTGCCCAGAAGTGATAATAGCCACAGTGAGCTGGTTCCTTCCATTCCAATAATTGATTAAGAAAATGTCCTACAGATTTGCCTACAGGCAATCTGATGGAGGTATTATCCCAATTGAAGTTCCTGTTCTTAGTTAGCTCCATCATGGAACATGTTAATGAAAATCTGATAAGACATATGACCTCTTGTCAACTTGTCAGACTAATATATTACTATTAAACCATAAACTTTCTTTTTCTGTTGTTTAGCACCATGATCACATATTAATATCAACAATACAATATAAAAGTGCATAATTTTAGAAGTCCCACACTCTTCAGATTATACACACATATATATAATATAGATTTAAATATATATTTATAAAAATATATAAATACATAAATATATATTTAATATCTTTAATATATCCAGTTTCTGTAACACCCCAAAGTCACTTAATGGTGAGCACCTACAAAATAAAACTTAAGTTACATACTTATTTCAAAAAGGAAAAACCAGGGCACCGATCAAACCAAGCTTCAACAATGTGAACCAAATCCTGGAGCTCAACATCCCACATTTACTATTCACTCAGAATCTTCTGGGCTCCAAAGGACTTTGGCAGCTTTACCTCTCAAGCCCTGCAATTCATGGCACACATGGCTCGTCGGATAGGCTCAGGCTATCTCCACTCCATAACTGCAGCTATCCTTCACAGTCGTCCCACATACTGGTCATTTTCAATATGCTGGAGTACTCACAAATTACACCTATACCAATAACTTCCTATCTAATCTTTAGGAACACCAAAATTGTCACATGTGCCAAGCCTCAACCTCTCTCCATAACCCCTTCAATCTCTCAAGACCAGTATCATGCTGGAGACTGTGTGTGTGTGTGTGTGTGTGTGTGTGTGTGTGTGTGTGTGTGTGTGTGTGTGTTATTTTTTAAATATATTTCTTCTTTTTATTTAATCTTTTTTTTTTTTTTTACACTCTAGATATTATTTTCCTCCCAGTCCACCCTCTGACTGTCCCACATCCCATATCTCCTCCCTGCACCCCTGTCTTCACAAGAATGTTCCTGCCTTCCACCTCTCACCCCACTAGACCTCGAAACTCCCTGGGGCCTCCAGTCTCTTGAGGGTTAGGTGCATCTTCTCTGACTGAACCCAGATCCGGCAGTCCTCTGCTGTGTATGTGCTGGGGGACTCAGATCAGCTGGTGTATGCTGTCTGGTTGGTGGTCCAGTGTCTGAGAGATCTCAGAGATCCAGGTTAATTAAGACTGCTGGTCCTCCTACAGGGTCACCCTCCTCATCAACTTCTTCCAGCTTTCCTTATTCAACAAGGAAGGTCAGCAGCTTCTGTCCATTAGCTGGGTGCAAATATCTGCATCTGACTCTTTCAGCTGCTTGTTGGGTCTTTTGGAGGGTAGCCATGGTAGGTCCCTTTTTGTGAGTGCTCCATAGCCTCAGTAACAGTGTCAGGCCTTGGGGCTTCCCTTTGAGTTGGCTCCCACTTTGGGCCTGTCACTGGACCTTCTTTTCTTCAGGCTCCTCTCCATTTCCATCCCTGCAGTTCTTTCAGACAGGAACAATTATGGGTCAGAGTTTTGACTGTGGAATGGCAACCCCATCCCTCACTTGATGCCGTCTTCCTGCTGGAGGTGGGTTCTACAAGTTCCCTCTCCCTACTGCAGGGCATTTCATCTAAGGTCCCTCCCTTTGAGTCCTGAGAGTCTCTCACCTCCCAGGTCTCTGGTGCATTCTGGAGGGCCCCCCCCCACCTCCTACCTTCAGAGGTTGCCTGTTTCCATTCTTTCTGCAGGCCATCAGGGCTTCAGTCCTTCTCCCCCACCCAAAACTAGACCATGTTCCCCTTTTCCACTCCTCTCCTTTCCCTCCCAGGTCCCTCCCTTCCCCCTTATGATTGCGTTCTTGTCCCTCTCAAGTGGGACTGACTGAGGCATCCTCACTTGGGCCCTTCAGCTTGGTGATCTTTTTGAGTTCTGTGGATTCAATTTTGGGTATTCTGTACTCTTTTTTTCTTTTTTTGCTAATATCCACTTATTAGTGAGTACATACCATGCATGTCCTTTCGGGTCTGAGTTACCTCACTCAGGATGATATTTTCTAGTTCCATCCATTTGCCTGCAAAACTCAGGATGTCTTCATTCTTAATCGCTGAGTAGTATTCCATTGTGTAAATGATCTACATTTTTTGTATCCATTCTTCTGTCGTGGGACATCTGGGTTGTTTCCAGCTTCTGGCTAATACAAACAAGGCCGCTATGAACATAGTGGAACATGTGACCTGTGGCATGGTGGGGCATCTTTTGAGTATATTCCCAAGAGTGGTATTGCTGGTTCTTCAGGTAGATTTATTTCCAATTTTCTGTGGAAGCTCCAGATTGATTACCAGAGTGGTCGTACCAGTTTGTAATCCCACCAGCAATGGAAGAGTGTTCTTTCTCCACATCCTCACCAACTTGTGTTGTCACCTGAGGTTTTGATCTTAGCCTTTCTGACTGGTGTAAGGTGGAATCTCAGGGTCACTTTGATTTGCATTTCTCTGATCACTAAGGACTTTCAACATTTCTTTAGGTGCTTCTCAGCCATTCGAGATTCCTCTGTTGTGAATTCTCAGTTTAGTTTTATATTCCATTTTTTTTTTTTGATTGGGTTGTTTGGTTCCTTGGTAGTTAGCCCCTTGAGTTTTTTATATATTTTGGATATTAGTCCTCTATTGGTTGTGGAGTTAGTGAAGATTTTTTTCCCAATCTGTAGGTTGCCAATTTGTCCTATTGACTATGTCCTTTGCCTTACAGAAGCTTTTAAGGTTCATGAGGTCCCATTTGTCAATTCTTTATTTTAGAGCATGAGTCATTGGAGTTCTGTTTAGGAAATTTCCCCCTCCCCTATGCCAATGAGTTCAAGGCTCTTTCCCACTTTCTATTCTATTAGATTCAGTGTATCTGGTTTTATGTTGAGGTCCATGATCCACTTGGACTTGAGCTTTGTTCAGGGTGACAAATATGGGTTTACTTGCAATTTTCTACATACAGACAGCCAGTTAGACCAGCACCATTTATTGAAGATGCTTTCTTTTTTCTATTGTATATTTTTGGCTTCTTTGTCAAAGATCAAGTGTGCGTAATTGTGTGGTTTTATTTCTGGGTCTCTAATTTTTTCCATTGATCCACGTGTCTGTCTCTGCAACAATACCGTGCAGTTTTTTTTTATCACTGTTGCTCTGTAGTAAAGCTTGAGGTCAGGAATGGTGATTCACTCAGCCAATTTTTTATTGTTATGAATTGTTTTTGCTAGAATTTGTAAATTGCTCTTTCCATGTCTTTGAAGAATTGTGTTGGGATTTTGATGGGGATTGCATTGAATCTGTCAGTTGCCTTATGTAGGATGGCCATTTTTACTATGTGAATTCTGCCAATCCCTGAGTATGGGAGATCTCTCCATTTTCTGAGATCTTTGATTTCTTTCTTGAGAGACTTGAAGTTATTGTCGTATAGATTTTTTACTTGTTTAGTTAGAGTTACCCCAAGATATTTTATATTATTTGTGGCTATTGTGAAAGGAATTGTTCCCCTAATTTTTTTTCTCAGCCTGTTTATCATTTATATAAAGGAAGGCTACTGATTTGTTTGAGTTAATTTTATATCTTTGCTAAAGTTGTTTATCAGCTGGAGGAGTTCTCTGGTAGAAATTTTGGGATCACTTATGTATACCATCATATAATCTGCAAATAGTGATACATTTATTTCTTCTTTGCCAATTTGTATCCCCTTGATCTCTTTTTGTTGTCTTATTGTTCTAGCTAGCACTTCACGTACAATATTGAATAGATATGGGGAGGTGGGTGTCCTTGTCTTGCTCCCGATTTTAGTGGGAGTGCTTCAAGTGTCTCTCCATTTAATTTGATATTGGCTGTTGGTTTGCAGTAAATTTCTTTTATTATGTTTAGGTATGGGACTTGATTCCTGATCTCTCCAATACATTTCTAACCAAAGGGCCCAGAGGCAGTATCCAAATTTACAAAATCAGAAATGAAAAGGGAGACATAACAACAGAAACAGATGAAATTTAGAAAATCATTGGATCCTACTACAAAAGCCTATACTCAAAACAACTGGAAAATCTAGATGAAATAGATAGTTTTCTAGACAGATATCACATACCAAAGTTAAATCAAGAGCAGGTAAACTATCTAAACAGTCCTATATCCCATAAGGAAATAGAAGAAGTCATTAAATACCTTCCAACCAAAAAAAAAAAAAAAAAAAAAAGGAAAGATAGATTTACTGCAGAATTCTACCAGACCTTCAAAGAAGACCTAATATAAATATTCCTCAAACTATTCTATAAAATAGAAACAGAAGGAACATTACCTAATTTATTCTATGAAACCACAATTACTCTGATATCTAAATCACAAAAAGAAGCAATCAAAAAAGAGAACTTCAGACCAATATTGCTTACAAATATCAATACAAATATACTCAATAAAATTCTTGCAAACTGAATCCAAGAACACATCAAAAACATTATTTACCATGATCAGATAGGCTTCATCCCAGGGATGCAAGGTTGATTCAATATACAAAAATCCTTTAATGTAATCCACTATATAAATAAACTCAATGAAAAAAACCACATGATCATCTCCTTAGATGCAGAAAAGGCATTTGACAAAATGCAATACCCCTTCATATTAAAAGTGTGTGTGTTATTTTAATTACTTTTATAAACATAATATCTTTATCAATTATTTGGAAATTAATGCACCCCAATCACATTCACTTTCCAGTCTTCTCATGTCCACTGTCTTATCTTTGTTCCCTCCCCTAAAACAGAGGAAGCAGAGGAGGAGGAGGAAGAGGAGGAGGAGGAGGAGGAGGAGGAGGAGGAGGAGGAGGAGGAGGAGGAGGAGGAGGAGAAAAACAAGAAGAAGAAGAAGAAGAAGAAGAAGAAGAAGAAGAAGAAGAAGAAGAAGAAGAAGAAGAAGAAGAAGAAGAAGAAGAAGAGGAGGAGGAGGAGGAGGAAGAAGAAGAAGAAGAAGAAGACATAAACACCATGACTAACTTGTGTTGTCCATATACGGACTGGAGCATGGTTTGCCCTTGAACATACTGCCAATGCAGCTATATTATTGCCCTGGCTTTGAACATGCTGCCAATGCAGCTATATTATTGCCCTGGCTTTGAACATGCTGCCAATGCAGCTATATTATTGCCCTGGCTTTGAACATGCTGCCAATGCAGCTATATTATTGCCCTGGCTTTGAACATGCTGCAAATGCAGCTACATAATTGCCCTAGTTTTGAGCAACAACAGAATGTCCAAGATGGAGAACGGTTCATTTCCTGGATTGGGCTTATTCAAAACACCTCCATGGCCTGTGTTGCTCCTGGAGACTATGTTGGTATCTATGATCCATGCTGTAGGCTGTGGTGATGCCTAAGATCCATGTTTGGTTTGTGTGCTCTGTGCTAGCTCAGGAACACATAGAAGACTCTTGCACATTACTGAGTACCCAGAGACTACCCATATATAAAGTTAAAAATAAAGTAACAACAAAAAGAAACAAATGAAAACAATCATTATGAAGTAACTTCAATCTCTGATACTCTAATATGTATTTTCCTGGACACTTAGAATTCTGTATCACAAAGGAAGAATAAATGAAGGAGAAAGGAGAAAGAAAAGAGAAGA
The DNA here is from genome assembly GCA_028551405.1 of Uromys caudimaculatus. NCBI lineage: Eukaryota > Metazoa > Chordata > Mammalia > Rodentia > Muridae > Uromys > Uromys caudimaculatus. The sequence continues at coordinate 9,806,779 of CM052710.1, read as the reverse complement.
TGCAAACTGAGGAGAAGTTAGAGAAATGAAAGAGGAGGGAAAGAGAGACTTAGAGAATGCATTGGGTTTTGTTAAAAATAAATATTTATACTATACTTTTTCACATTTATCCAACACAGAGCCCAACAGATATTCAAGTCAGAATAGAAAAATTTTAGTTGAACTGTTTGCTTGTAGTATAGGAAATAAATATCTCAAAGAAATAATACAAAAAGCTCACCAGGCTTGTGTACAAGTGTTAGTATTTTAAGCATCAAATTTTGATGGAAAAGTTTCAGACCCTTGCTAAGTGAGATTTCACCTTTCTAAGTGATCAAAAATTCCCTTCTCCCTCCCCCATTTCATTTTACGTAGAATTGTATAAAATTACTAATAAGCCCTTTCTATGTTATTCTCAATGCCATGTTGTATGAAATAGCAAATCATGTTAATCACTGTGTTGCTTTGCTGAGTAGCCATCTGTCCTGTCATCTATTTTAACGTCAGTTTTATTATACATAAGCACTGATACACACTCAAGCTAATTTATTATAATTACGTTATTTACATCCACAGAATTTTGCCTGCATGAATGTGTGTATACCATTTGTATGCCTGTTGCATGACGGGTCAAGTATTGGGCATCAAACAGCCTGAAGCTAGAGTTATGAGTGGCTGTGAGCTGCCATGGAATGAGCAGAACTGTGTGCTTATAATCTCTGAGCTGTCTCTCCAGCCTCTAATTTATAATTTTTTAATCAACATGTATAACTCAACTTTAGCCAGTAATGGTGTGCTTTCATTCACATTAAACAGAATTCTGCATTTGACCAAGTCCAAATTTACCATGTTAGATTCTGGAAATTTCTCAATTTTTTAGTATCACAAAACCAAAATTGATCTTTATTCTAAAGAACTAAAATTAATAGTTGTAAAAATTGGTTCTAAAGCAAAATCAACCCGTTTTGATCAAACTGTCTATCATGATTTACCAATGTTTTAATTTTTATAACCACACAAAGATTTTATTTTATAGAATTTCATTAGATATATAGCTTGTTATATTTTGTATAATATTTCATTTCTTAACAAAGTCTTTTTGATATTCATGTTTTTTATTTTGGCTAATATCGTATTCATTTTTCTCACTCACTTGCTGAAAGATATTTAAATTGTGATTCTTGGTTCTTGTGAGTGAGACAGTGTGTGTTTTCATACCAGTCTTTTGGGGACACATGTTTTCATTTCTTTGGATAGATTGCCTCAAAATGGAATTGCTGGATTGTAGACAAAGTTCATTTTTAAAATAAAAATTTGCACATTAAAGCAAAATGCAGTCCAATAAATGAAACAATCTTCTTGAATTCTATGAGATTTACTTTATGAGTGTATCCTTCTACCATACTATATTGTTTGGCTCTCTCTCTCCTTCCCTTGCTCCTTCCCTCCCTCCATCCATCCATTCATCCATCCTCCTCCTCCTTTCTCTTCCCCTCTCCCTTCCTCCCTCCCTTCCTTCCTTTCTTTCTTCCTCCCTCCCTCCCTTCTTTCTTTCCTTCCTCCCTTCTTTCCTTCCTTCCTTCTTTCCTTCCTTCTTTCCTTCCTTCCTTCCTTCCTTCCTTCCTTCCTTCCTTCCTTCCTTCCTTCCTTCCTTCCTTCCTTCCTTTTGTTCTTCCTTTCTCTCTTCCTTCTATCAATGATACACAGACCTAACATGAGAATATGGACCTATCCTCCTTACTGAGTGTGTCAAGACAACTGCATAATTACTTCTGTAGAAAAAAAAAGTTGTTTCCATGACTGTTAGAAAATGACAAAATTAAGAATACATACTTCAGATGAACTTTCACATAGTTCGAGTTGGCATCCCCAGAGCCCACCATTAAAGAAGATAATGAAATCACTTTTCCACCCTTTAGGAAGGGAGAAGAAAGTATTTTTGTCTCTTCCTTTTATTCCCCCCCCCAGAATATAATTCAGAAATTACCTTAACACCAATCAACTGAACTAACTAGCTAGACAAATATTTAAAGGACCTTTCTGTGTTTATGTTTATTTATATTTTGTGTACACTTATGTATGCGTATGCTCATATGTATTTTCAGATCCACAGGTTCCATTGCATGTATATGAAGGTCAGAGGGCAGTCTTGGGTGGCAGAGTCTCTTTTTTGTTCCACCATTGCTTGTTCAAGACTAGTTTTCTGGTGACTCCCAGAAATTCTCCTGTCTCCATTTTCCCTCTCAGCATAGAACTGCTGGAGGCTGAGATGCTGCTAGGCATCCCTATGTTTGTGAAGGTCCCAGAGATCCCAACTCAGATTCTCATGCTTACACAGCAAGCTCTTAACAACTGAGCTGTCTATTTTTAGCATACTTTTAAACAAACATGCCAGAGACTCTTTCACTCCTGGGAGTTTAAGAACAACTGCATCCATCGAGATCATTGACACTATTCCTGGTGCACAGTAACTTCACCTAAGAAGCATTCACAACCAACGGGACACTCCTATAAATGGGTCCGTCACCATCTCTTGGAATGAACATCAGGAATAAATACTGGTTAAATCTCCCTGGATGGTTACAATGAGTTGCTCCATGTAAGGAGTCTTTCTTTTCATTTATTATTAGCTTTCCCCCCTTTTTATTAATCATTTTGCTTGTTTTCATTTCAAACGATATCCCCCTTCCTGGTTAGTCCCACACCAACCGTCATCCTATCTGCCCTCCCCTTTGCCTCTATGAGGGTGCTCTTCCGCCCATTCACCCACCCCTGCCTCATCACTCTAGCATCACCCTATGATGGGGCATCATGCCTTCCTCCCCTCCCATTGATGTCAGATAAGGCCATCCTCTGCTACATATGTATCTGGAGTCCTGGCTCCCTCCTCTTTGGTTGGTGGTTTAGTCCCTGGAAGCTCTGGGTAGTCCAGTTAGTTGATATGGTTCTTCTTTTTAAAAAATGGATATTTTCTTTATTTACATTTCAAATGTTATCTATCCCCTTTCCCAGTTCCCCCACCTGGAAACTCCCTATCCCATCCCTCTTCCCCTGCTTCTATGAGGGTGTTCCCCCACCCACCCACTCCTGCCTCCCCACCCTCTAATTCTCCTACCCTGAGGTATCAAGCCTTCACAGGACCAAGGGCCTCTCCTCCCATTGATGCCTGACAAGGCCATCCTCTACTACATATGCGACTGGAGCCATGGGTCCCTCCATGTGTACTTTTTGGTTGGTGCTTTAGTTACTGGGAGCTCAGGGGTTCTGGTTAGTTGATATTGTTCTTCCTATGGGGTTGCAAACCCCTTCAGCACCTTTAGACCTTACACTAACTCCTCCATTGAGGACCCCATGCTCAGTCCAATGGTTAGCTGTGAGCATCTGCCTCTGTATTTGTCAGGCTCTGGCAGGGCCTCTCAGGAGACAGCCATATCAGGTTCCTTTAGAATACACATGGAATGCACTCACCAATGAGTGTATATTAGCCCAAAATCTTGGAATACCCAAGATACAATTCACAGGCCACATGAAGCTCAAGAAGAAGGAAGACCAAAGTGTGTGTGCTTTGGTCCTTCCTAGAAAGGGAAGAAAATACTCATGGGAGCAAATATGGAGACAAAGTATAGAGCAGAGACTGATGGAAAGGCTATCCAGAGGCTGCCCCACCTGGGAATCCATCCCATATACAGTTACCAAACCCAGACACTACTGTGGATGCCAAGAAGTGCTTGCTGATACTGTTCTTCTTATGTGGTTGCAATCCCCTTCAGCTCCTTCAGTCCTTCCTCTAGCTCTACGACTGGGGTTTCTGGGCTCAGTCCAATGGTTGTCTGTAAGTATCTGCATCTGTATTGGTCAGATGTTGGTATAACCTCTCAGGAAACAACCATATCAGGCTCCTGTCAGCAAGTGCTTATTGGCATCAGCAATAGTGTCAAGGTTTGGTGTCTACAGATGGGATTGATCCCTAGGTAGGGTGGTCTCTAGATGGCCTATCCAAGAGTACTGGTTTCTAAGAGGTGCCTTTAACAAGTTGAAAGCCCCAAGACCTGCACTGATGATCTGTTTTTGTGTATGACCATCATTTCAGCAGTACAGGAAAATGTTGATGGAAAAACATCTATGTCCTTTCTACAAAGCCACCGTCAATAAGTAGATTTCCTCCAGGGCACTGTGATGTCATTGCTATTTGCTTTGTTTTCATGACTGTGGAAATCAGATGTCCTTGACGTTTGAACAGAAAAGATCACTGATCTTCTCTCTGCTTCATAAATATAATATTAATATAAACTTGTCTAGGTAATTCTTTATTTCTGAACTTTATCTATATGTTGACATAATGCTCTTGAAACAGACTCGGGGAATGGAAGTTTGGCTTTTATGAAGTCATTCCAGTGAGTATTTAGATTATGATCTCTCTGGCACAGAAATAAGTCCTTAATGTGTAAAAATGTCCCAAATGAGCTATGCATTTTCAAAAATGCTCAAATTTCAGAGTGTAAAATTCACTTGGGAGGATGACGATTTAGTAGAGTATCCTTTTA